>JAYGXS010000003.1:75090257-75130503 GCA_036362985.1 Ligula intestinalis
AAGATTTTAAAATGTTAGACTCCCTCGTCCTTCTGATAACCATGGAAGCTTTTGATAGACAAAAGCGAAACTTTAACTTTTAACTAAAAATGCCTCCATATTAAGTCACCCTTTGGATATTGCCAAAGATTTACATGCTCAGGTGGTTTCGACTACAAAATTGCAGAAGCCAAACGCCTTCAATCGCGTATTAAAAACCCGCCCATCCAAGTTAAATTGTTTTCACCGATCGAGGTAAACTCAATCTTTGCTCAACGAGGTCGCATTTCCCGATATTTAGAAATGACTAAAAGTTTCCTCTGGCGAGATCTTACACCAATGGAGCGAAGAAATGCGGCCCTTCAGTCCAATAGACCAATGACTTCTCAGCCTACTATTCCTAAATCTGTTCGGAGTCCCGATAGGGTAAATGCACTCGCTTATCCTCCAGCCCTGATATCTGGACATACACCCACGAACGTCAGTACGCCCGTCATCCCTGCCTCCCAGATGTCTAATAATAATAATAATAATAATAATAAGTTGTAGATTTAAGGCCCAATGGGCCTCATCAATAAACCAAAAATTCGATACACGAAGTACTGGAAATAATTGGTTTAATAAACAGTATCCGTAGTCTGTAGCTATAAGACGAGTATAACTGTTTAGAAGCGAATTTGTTAGATTCGAAAAAGAGAATATAGCAGTGTCCTGCGGAAGGTGAATTTTAAGGGCACACACTGATTAGCCACATTGTTATCTAGATTCTGACTATGTTTTCTGGTACCCACTGCCTCTGTTTGTAAGGGGGCGCTTGGAAGCAAACTCGGTCGAAGCTGAGCGTGGAGCAGAACAATAGGTATCAACGAAACATTGCTGGTATGGACGGTTTCCCGGCACTACAATCGGGTTCCCAAACCGGTGCGGAATAATGGAACATAGGGAATCCACCAGTTTATGATCGTGATGGGCACCGCCGTATGAGATCCAAACGTCCATGATTTCTACAAGACCATTGTTCGGGATATCTGAGATGTGGCCCTGATGATGGTTGATGACCAGCGAAACGAGAGCCTTCAGGACTGCTTCCTGATTCAGGGGGCAAGAGTCAGAGGAAGGTAGTTTCAAGAAGGGATCCTAAATTCCCGATGGTCCTTTCTCGGGATCGTTGAGAAAGCTGCCCGGAAAAGATGAGGAAAACAAATGATTAATAGATTCAGTGTTAAGATAAATGTGCAGTCTTCGCTTGGATGCACATAGACTAGTCAACGCCCGAATGTCAATCGGCAAATTATTCCAAAGATAGCTATACGTAGAAGCAAAAAATAGAGATCGCTTAGAAGTGGAAGTAGCAGGAGGAGGTATAATCAACGTTGAATTTCTTAGGTTGTAAGGGCGAGTAACGGGAGTAAGGGCAGAAATCTTGGGGAGGTTTGAACTATTATTAAGGCGAAACAGGAGACAAAACCCTGCTTCCAGTCTCCTGACCCAAAGAAATTTCAGTTTCGTTATCTCACATCTATCTGAGTAGGAAGTATTTGAAAATGCCGGATAGAGGACCCTTTTGGTAAATCTTCTTTGGACACTTTCAATTTTTGCACAGCTAGATTCGTTCATTAGACCGAAGAATGGACAACAGCATTCGAGAATAGGAGGCACATACATATGATAAAGTCTTAACTTCTTTTCGAGAAGGTAGAAATTATAAGAGATGAAGCCGCTTATCTGAGCAGCTTTTGCTGTAATTCTATCAGCGTGAGGTGAAAGGTCTAATTTATTGGTGTAACTTAAACCTAAGTCCTTAATGTTAGAACATTCAGTCATGGGGCAATCTTGAAAAATGATAGATTGTGGCAGCCTTTCAGGCCCAAAACACATGAACTGGCACTTAGAAGGCGAGAACTTCATCTGCCACGTGGAGCTCCACGCAGATAGAGCGTCCAAATCCGAATGAATGCGTTCTAAGCATCGCTCAGCCGTAGAATTAGAAAAGGAGTATACACATTTCAATTCGTCCGCGTATATATACGATTGAGAGTGTTAACTATTGTTGAAATATCATTTATATAAAGCAAGAACAACAGGGGCCCCAGAACGGTACCTTGAAGGACACCGCTTAAAATAGAGGACCCCACTAAGCCCTGTGGTTTTCGATTAGAAAGATATGATCTAATAAAGTCAATAAGAGGATAACACAATCCTATAGCCTCTAGTTTGGCTAGTAGTCTCCTATGAGGTACTTTATCAAATGCCTTACTAAGATCAAAATACATGACCACCTCAGATAAATGATCGTTACGAAGGGAAGTGAGGAGATTAAGAAAAGACATATGACATGTTTCACAAGATCGGTCCGGTAAAAAACCATGCTGAGATAAATTTAATATTTGATTGCTTATGCAAAAATCTGTAATTTTATTGGCGATTAATTTTTCAAACAGTTTAGCTAGAGAAGGTTTTTTATGAACACCGCGATAATTTTTAATGTCAGGTCTGGAACCAGATTGAAAAACTGGACTTACAATAGAAGTTTTCCAAGAATCAGGAAAAAAACCGTTTTCGAGAAATATTGTAAAAAGTTTGCTCAGTAAAGGAGGAAAATCTCTTAATAGCTTAATAAATGAGTTTGGAATGTTATCCGTCCCGACTGAATGTGAATTGCTGAGACGAGCTATTTCTTTATGAATACTTGTAGGTGAGAAATCAATTGAAGTGAGATTTGCATCACAAATCAGAGGTATTTCAGGTGTTGGACTAGTCTCAATTGTAAATAACTTGGCACAAAAGGAATTTAACATTTCTGCTTTTGCCAAATCCTTTGTAACAAAATGATTACTACAATCGAGTCAAGGCGGAATGACTTTCTGAAGCTTAGCGGATGACCGAAAACGGAAGACTTGAGCAACGGATTTGGAAGAGTTAGCATCATTTAGTGCCAGGGACTCTCTACGCCTATCTTGTGCAAGCCTTATTTTTAGCGCTAATTCAAATATTTGCGCTATCCTCAAGTGCACCCACAAAGAGCTATTAGACGGATCCTCAAGTTACTTCCGTAATTTTTAAGTCTATTTTGGAGAAAATGTGGAACGGTAGAGGAAGCTGAATTTGATTTAATAGGCTTAAGTGGGATAAAAGTCTGAATTTTTTTGTGAGGTTTTGTAAAAGTTCATTGAAAAAGATTGGATCATTAGTTGAAAAAATAGTATGCCAATCTAAAGTGCTTTAGTCACTTTTCAGTCACTTTATTAAGGGAAGAAGGCTTTCGCCCTTGAGCTCCCTATTCATAACCAAAATCGCATAAAAGGTCCACCGTAACAATAGTACATAATACAAATATACAAATGTACAAATGTAGGCTTAACATCAGCGATAAGTGTGAGCCAGTTGCAAGGTGCTGCTACTCACACTGTGTTCATTATATCTGCCACAGTTTCTCAGCAAATGAGAATCAAGTTTGTGTTAAAAAATGTCAACAGTATCTGAGAGGACCACATCTTCCGGGAGTCCGTTCCACGCTCCAATGACCCTCTGAGAGAAGGCGTTTCGTCGAACGTCGATACGGGCTGGTTTCCTCTGTAGTTTAAAAGGATGACCTCGCAGATGGTCAGTCCGAGCCAATTCGAAGAAATAATCAAATTCTAGGGCGCAGTCTTGGCCTCTAACAATTCGGTAGGTTTGTATGAGGTCCCCGCGGAGTTGCCTATAATTGAGAGTCATTTATGAGTTCAAGGTTTGTATTAGCAAAATCGAGGTTAATTGCAATTTACCTCCGGCTTTTTAGAAAGAGAGACTGGAAAACAGCACTGAATTAATGCGTGGTCACTTGTGAAGAGATCACGGTGAAAATTCATAAAGAGAGGGTAGACGTCATTTGTAAAAATTAAATCTTATATGCTCTCATTTCTAGTCACTGAACTGACCAGTTGTGACAGGTTTGCAAAGTTAATAGTTTCTACCAATTTTTGAAATTTTGGCGGACAAGTATTTGCCTCCCAGTCAATGTCTGGCAGATTAAAATCACCTATGATTATTTTGACATCAACTTCAGCTTCTACAACTTTTGCAAACAGTTCGCAGAGCGCACTTTCATCACCAGAATAACATGGGAGATTATAGACTTAGCCAATTACAGCTTTTTTATTGTGCGGGAGGATGACTGAGATAAAGCAGACATCTCCCGAAAACGATGAAATGCTCAGATGAAACGGGAAATGTACAAAAGATGATTTGATATAAAGAAGGCAACCACCACTACGTTTTCAATGCGGTATTGTCGGTACAAACTAAAATTATCTATAGCGAGCGTTGAGTCAGAGATAAGAGAGTGAGCCCAAGATTCAGTGATACAAATAACATCTGGATCAAGCTCAAAAGCTACTGTTCTGAGCTCTGTCATTTTATTTACAACTAATCTCGCATTCAGAGAAACTATACTGAGCGTATCCCTGAAATGCAGGTTACGCTCATCCGTATTTATAAAAAAGGAAAACTTGGTGGCGGAAATGGAACTGGCATGGGTGAAACAAAAGGTGGAAAGCAAGATTGCTGTGGTCTACAATTAGCTGAAATACAATTGTTCAATATACTAGGATTATTGTATGGCGGCAGATTTGCTTGAAGATTGAGGAAAGGGTGCCCGTTTTGTGGAGTAAGAAAAGTAGGAGGCGGTCGTAAAAAAAGGATTATGATAAAATTTAGCATAATTCTTTGGAAAACGCACGTTTGAAAATGACCTAAATGGGTATGGAAGACTATGATCATAATTAGTAGTTTTGATGATGTGTTGATTTTGGGCAATTTGCGGGTTTGAAAAATAACTAACGCGAGTATTTACATCTGCTATAGATGCTGAAGTGTCAGCATAATTTGTCGGAGGACAGGCATTCGAAAATGGCATTGGAGGTTGCGAGAAGCTATTCCTAGTATAATTAAAGTGAATTAATTGTGGATTGTGGGCCATTTTGGGAATTGGAAAAGTAAAAACATGAGTGTTTACATCTGGTGTAGATGCTGAAATGTAAGTATTGTTCCCATAATTAGGTAAATTACTTATATTTGCAATTGGCTTCGATTTACGGGGGGCACGTTTAGGTCTATTAGGTTTAGCTTCTTTAGCAGGCGAGGTTCGCTCGGAAGGTGACGGAATTTCACTCGAGCCAGGAGTAAGGATTACGGGTGAGGTTTTGGGTGAAATTATCGCTGTCCCTGATCCGGAGGGACGTGAACTTGCGTCAGTCTCAAAAAGTTAGGACTGCGAGTGAGGTTTCGGGTGAACTTAACGTTGTCGCTGATCCAGAGGGACGTGAACTTGCGTCGGCCTCAGATACCACATTTGGAATAGTAGGGGTAGGAATGGGCCTAGTTTTTGCAGATGCAGGCGAAATCCTACGTTCCATGGGGGTTTTGTTTTGTTTTTCAGGTATTGAGCTGAACGCTCATGCTGAGAGGAGAGGTTGTCAACTTCTATCGCCGAAAAAAGTTTTACCAAAATCGGCGGATTTTTGCTTCGAGAGGACAATCTTTTAGCTTCTGCGACCTGAAAGTTAAAGCCACACGAGTTAAGGAATTGACAGGTGACGTCTAGCGAAATTGTACTTTTTGGGCCAGTCTTTAAAAGAAAATTATAACTTCTTGTTTGCCGGTCACAGGTCTTAGTAGACACCAAATTGATGAAGGGCTCTAATTTCTCACATTGCTTAGAAGTGAGCGAAGAGACATTTTCATCAAAGATGGTACTGAGAAACGTAAAAAAACATCCATATTTAGACATGAAATTATTAAAAGTGTCCAACGCATCAAGATTCAGTTTTTTCATGTTTATGATGGGTTGATCGTGGAAAAATTTAACACCAAGAGAGTCGTTAAGGGGGGATTTTCGTCAAAAAACTGACTGTGATTTCATATTTAAGTTTAAAATATCAGAAGGATATGCAGTTAGATATATTTTTAATCAAGGAAATGCAAGAAAGTTTCTCTTATACAGAAAATAAAATTGACGAGTGTACGCTAGATGAAAACTCACTCGATCAATATTGCAACAAGTGTAAACTGAATCTTGGTGGAAATTGCGAAATCGTTTTAAAATTTGCAATCTAAAATAAACATTCAGATGAGGCTATGTCGGGTTAAATTATGAGGCTATATAGGGTTTAAAATATCTGAATTGATAGTTCGACCAGTGTACACTATTTCTTGTTGGAAAAAGAGTATTCTTTCAAAATATACAATCTAATTTAATATTCACGTACTTAATTACGTGTTTTTAAGCTGAATCTTAGAGAATTCCTCGGAGGCTATGTCCGGTCAAACAGTAGAAAACTGTATATTTTCACCTTTAGTCAAAGAAAACGACCACCGGTTTGTGGAGTGGCTAAGGGGTTAGAAAATTGAATTATGAACAAAAATTATGCCAATAAAGTCGACAGGATACGATAAAATCGTATTAAAATTTGAAAATTCACTTATATATTCATAGTCCCGTAACCGTCAGTACACCTGCCGTCCCTACGTCTCGAATGTCTAGTCATAGGCCCATAAACATCAGTGCAACAGTTACCCCATCCCTCTTGATGTCGGGACCGTCAAGGCCCGCCGCTCCGTCACCTACTACGATTAAAACTAGTCTAAATACATTCTATGTCCAACGATCGATAAATTCCGCTGCCTCTTACTCCGCAAAAAGCTCATGAAGAATGTCGCCGACACCGTCGAACGCGTTTAGGCCGAGCGCTCCCCCAACACAACCTAGCTCCTCTTTTGACCGTGGGAGTCATATAATTCCCCCGTATAATGCGCTATTGAACACGCCGGGCCCGAACCACAAAAAAATTAATTTGCACGGCAATAACCCAAACTGGTATAGTTTTAAATCCAATCAGAATTGTCGTACAGAACATTCACTGATTAAGACCACTAGTCGTTATGCGAGTGGCCCCAACACTAATTTTATGTCACCGTTCCCCCCTATGAGTGCCTTTACCCATCTTCTACCACCCAAACCTGCAAACTCCTACATGCCTTCTCGCCTCCCCCCATTCCTCCCAAACGCTCCAGAAGCTTGTTTTGGTTTATCCTCTCCTCATTTTCCCCTGCCAGAAAGTGAGGCCCCTAGATATCTCAGACATGATCAGCCATCCATTATTTGCTACCCGTATGCTAACAGCTCCATACCCGTCAGTACTTATTCCACAAATAATAACGGTCTACAGTTTGCCTACCCACCCTCAAATTCTTTTTTATGAATAACGATAGCCATAGTCCTGCCACTCAAAACACACTAGATGTCATATTGCTAAATGCCAGGTCTGTTATAAATAAAATGGCTCAACTGCGAGCTATTGCTTTTGAGATGATGCCCAATATTATATGCATTAAGGAATCTTGGACATATCCATTCATTTCTGACTCCTCCCTTACCTATCGTCACGATCGCATTAATAAGCATGGTGGGGGTTGTCTTCTCTATATTATAACGTCATTTAGGCCCTTACCGTTTTATCTAAATAGCACGTCCTTCTCTGAAAATTACTGTTTCGCTTGTATTATCCTGTCACCCCGGCAAAAGGTGATTATCGGATGTGTATATAATCCTCCTTGCTATTCATCTGAAGAAGTTGCAAATTTGTGTAAAATATTCAACTTTATTTCAGAATCCTCTTTTGAAGTTAAAATTACTGTTGGAGATTTTAATTTACCTGAAATTGACTGGCTTTCAAACTATTGTCCATATAGATTTCAGACTTTCTTAGATAGCATTCATTTTTCTAGCTGGTTTCAACTGGTTAGTTCCCCAAGAAGACAGAATCATATCCTAAATCTGATTTTCACAAACGATATTGCCCCTCTCTTCGTTCATTTTAAGCAGGACGTCTTCCAAAGTGATAACACATTAATTCACTGTTGTCCTTCTACAGAAAAGGCTAGTGTTAGTCGTACCTATCATGTGTCTGACCTCGCAGATATTAGTTCAATCAACAATTTTCTTGACTCATAAGATTGGCAGAGCCTCTCCTCCATTAACGACGCTGCCTACCTTTCTGAACTCATGTCAGTTGTTTCTACTAAAATGCTGGAATTTGTGCCTACTAAAATTGCGTAACCATACACACCAGAATCAACCGTCCCTCATTTTCGTTTGCCCAGACTAAAGAAATTGAGGAGGCAGCTGAAAGATAGATCCACTAGTTCGCTGTCTGTGCATCTAAGGATCGCAGAGATCTTCGAATTAGCGTCAAAGATTCGTCTTGCGCGTGAGCAGCACAGTGAATCTTGTGTCCTGAGTAGGTTAAACTGCGCAAAATCGGTTGCACAACGGTTTCGTCGTATGTCCTCCGCAAAACGAGGAATTGAAATGCATGAAAATAAAACATTTGTACTAGATGAGTCTAATAAGGCTGAATTGTTCAATGCGTTCTTTGCGAAGCATTTTACGACAGAATCCCAACCGGTCCCGTCGTTTCAACCATACTCAGACAATACTCCTGGGAAAATTGATTTCCCCATCGAATTAATTCGAAAGCATATAATTCGTCTAATAAATTCGCACTCTTCGGGAAGTTATTGTATCCCCATTCACTTATCAAAAAAGTGATGACCTTTCCCAAATTACTTAGCCATATATTTTCAGTCTATCTCTTAAATGGTTACTTTCCTGACATTTGGAAGTCATCCATTATTCTTCCAGTCTTTAAATCAGGATCTCGTTCGGACATAAATAACTACCGCGGTGTTCATAAAACCCCGGCCCCAGCTACGTTTTTTTAAGCGGGGGTTCGCTGAACGCCGCCATAGCTTAAATGGTAGGAGTTTTTTTTCACTGCTTCCTCCTCAGTTCACCATGCGTTAACTACTATTTTAAAACGACGATGTGTTGGTGCATATAAATTAATCTTCCAACACAACTAAACGCTTCCACTGTCTATGTGGTTGTTTCATGTAGAGCAGCATTTATCAACTTTGTATTAGTTCCTTCACAGCACTTAGTTTGCAATGACGAGGCCCGCCGGGCCTAAAATATAAAATTTATTTATTGATTTATTCAACTTCTGTAGAAGATAATTTTTAATCAATGTCTCGAATTTTGCACTGTGTTGGGTCCTTTACTCTTTATTCTATACATAAACGAAATTTCGACTATTCTAAAAAATTCACACAATCTCATTTATGCAGACGACCTCAAATGCATATATTCATTTTCTAAGGACACGGCAAGTATATGAGTTGATAAAATAAATGCGGACCTACTTACACTCTCACGTTAGAGTGCTATCTGACAGCCAGAATTCTCTCCATCCAAGTGTAGTTTCATGTGTTTCGGTCCCGCCAGCTTCCTCATCCCCTTGTTTTTCAAAATACTCAACTTTTAGAACGATCAACTATAAAAGACCTAGGTCTAAGCTACACAAATAAACATGCATTGTCGCCTCATGCGGATCGAATATCTGCGAAGGCTGCACAGATATGTGGTTTCATATCACACAATTTCTCCCGGCTGGAAATACAGTTAAAACTTTATCGCATGTATTTTCTACCCATCCTAGCATACTGCTGTCCCCTCTTTGGTCTAATGAATGCTTTTGACCGCCGTGAGTTTGAAAATGTACAGAGGTTATTTACTCGCAAAGTATTCGCTCTTCCTCGACCCACTATTTTTTATACGTAGAGGTGTCAGTTAGTGAACATGAAATTTCTTTGGGTCAGAAGACTCGATGCGGGCCTCTGCTTCCTTTTTAGCGTTAATTCTACCCCTAACCTTCCACGAATCAACGCTCTCATTCCCGCAGATAGACCTCATGCCACTCGTTATTCCTCCAGGATTATTGAACCCCTTTAAGCTCCACTTCGAACCATTCTCACTTCTTTGCCTCCAAATCTGCCCTCCTCTGGAATAATATTCCCCTCGAAATTAGGCTGTCGTCTAACTTAGCAGTTTTTAAAGTCAAATTACGATAACAATTAACTTCGGAAGATATAAAGTTCTTGTTATCGGTCTCCTTCCTAAACACACAACTGTTGGACTTTGAAAAGGGTCCCCCTGGTATCTGAGGTTGTTATGTTTAGATCAAATCTTTTTCCATACATGTCTATTTCTTCCTCCTTTGAGTGATATTTGCAACGATGTTTTGTCCACTTCTCTGTTCAGTCATCATTGCCGTTTCTCCATTTTCCGTTGTACAACCCTGACGATAGGCTTCATGGTCTTTAGTTATGCGCGTGGCGATTCGGCTATTTTTGCCAGCTCGTCGCTAAACTCCGCAGTCTACGAGGTCACATCTCCGGCGTTTCGTTAATGATCAGGTGGCCGCTGCCATTCACTCTCTTATCGACCCTGTTGTCCGCGATGGCCTCCTCCGGTCTCACCTCCCTGATGGTTGATCATGAACCCAATTGGGCGGTGTAACAATGGTGAACGACAGCCTCTGCTGTTATATGATTTCTTCAATTACAAGAAGCGTTTCCAACCCTCATTCGTTCTCATCAACAATCCTGTCTCATTTGCACTACAATCAATCCTCTCAACCAACCCCCTTAATTTGGTTGAATCAGTTGTTTCTCCTACATTTTTTTAAGCGGGGGTTCGCTGAACTCTGCCCCAGCTTTAATGGTAGGAGTTTTTTTGTACTGCTTCCTCCTTAGTTCACCATGCGTTGACTACTATTTTAAAACGACAATATGTTGGTGAATATAAATTAATCTACCAACACTACTAAACGTTCCCGCTGTCTATGTGGTTGTTTCATGGAGAGCAGCGTTTATCAACTTTGTATTTATTTTTCCACAGCACTAAGTTTGCAATGACGAGGCCCCCCGAGCATAAAATGTAAAATTTATTTATTTATTTTATTTATTATTTGTGTTTATTATCAAATTTACATTCTTTTAAATGGCAGCCTGCAGGATTATCCTGTAAAATGTTAGTGCATATTCTATGCCTATGGATGCCGTCGTAACCGAGATCCTGTTTCGGAGACTGTAAGACTGATAGATGTCTTCCATGAGTCAGGAAAGAAATCTTTGAGACGATAAGCTGAGAATAAATGCCTTAGCAATCGAAGAAGCTCAACACTCCCTTGAGAAGTGAGTTTGGAATACCGTCAGTTTCCGAGGAGTGTGAGTTTTTAGACTGATAATGTGCTTACGAATTACTTCTATGGATAAATCTACGGTACTAATAGTATTGACTAAGCATGGCTTAAACGACGGGACCGGTTCAGATTCCGTCGAAAGATGCTTTGCAAAGAATGCATTAAACAACTCAGCCTTGTCAGATTCATCCAGCACAAAGGTTTTATTTTCATTCGGTAAAGGAGGGATTTCATGACCTCGTTTAGCCGATGACCGACGACGGAACAGTTCGGCAATCCATTTTGCAGTGTTTGACTCGCTAAGTGCGCAAGATTCCCACTTTTTGACACGCGCAAGATGAATCTTAGAAGCTAATTCGAAAATCTCTGCGATTCTGTGGTGCACAGACAATGAACTAATAGATTGATCTTTCAACTGCCTTTGCAATTTCTTTATTTTGAGCAAAAGAAACTGAAGAACAGTGGGGTTCGAAGTATAAGGTTTAAAATTTCTTATCGGCACACATTCCAAAATGCTATTTGAAATTGCCGTCATTATGTCACAGATAATTGTTACATAGTTCGTGGAGGAAAGCTCCTGCCAGTAAAGTGAGTGCATAAAGTTGTAAATTAAAATGATATCAGCTAGGTCAAAACAGTACGAACGGAGCTAGCCTTTTTGTAGAGGCAAGCGGAAGACAATAATGGATTAAAGTATGGTCACTTTGGAAGAGGTTCTGATTGTAGTCAATGAAAAGGGGAAAAGTGTCCTTCGGGAAAATTATGCCTTAAATATGCTGCTCACTCGTTGGAGAACATACTAACTGTGACCAGTTTTAAAAACCGATGGTATTTAGGAGGGGCTGAAATCTGGGTAGACAACAGTTTAATGACCAATCAATTTCGGGAAAGTTGAAATCCACTATGCTACTCTATAAGTGGGCATACGCGCATGACTAGAAACACAGAACTCACAAGTACATTGTTTGATGGCAACTTCTACTAGGGCATACTTAACTTCTTTCCAATAAGGCTTCTCCACTAATTAAAAGGTCACCAGTTGTAGCTATTCGAAGCCTCACCAAGGTTTTCCCGTGTGCCATGTGGTAGAAACACCAGTTTTGCAATAACAGAAATTTCATATCCTCCAAAATTAACTGTTGGCTTACATTTCAGCGGTCATCATTACTTCTGTGATTATAAAGCTTACTTCAGACTGATTTACTTCAAGTTTTAAATTCACTACGAAAGAAGTTAAATGGAGCAATTCACAAAGGAGTATTTACCAGAAGACAAACAGCCAATGCTAGGAGACTCACTACATAGTCTAAACGCTTTCAGCTATTTCATCCAGTGGAGAGATGTCGGCAAAAGTACATTCTGGGCATTAAGCTACTGCATATGTTCTTAATATGATATAATATCCAAACTCAGTATAGAGAACTGGCTGCCTGCTATTGGCTTATTAGCTTGATCTACATGATTGAATTCAGTCTTCATAGTAGGTACGACCTCCGGTCCAGTCCAGTCGGACTCAAGGTGATAGTATCTTATCTACATTGTCATCTTGACCTAGATAAACTTGCACGTCATCAGTTGAAATCGCTTCTTGCGAACTTCGTTGATATTTTCACCATTGATTACCAGTCCCTTAGACTTGCATCTGCACTTCGCCATTCTCTTGAGACTAACTTTCCTAAGCCTGTGTAGCAACCGTCTCGGTTGATACCACTACACTTTCTGCAAGAGGTTTAGGATAAAATTGAGAAGATGCTGGTTGCCCGCTTTATTCGTCCGTCGCATTCAGCTTGGGCTTTACCAGTTACAATGGTCACAAAAGGCGGCAATTTACGCTGTTGTAAAGGCTATCATTGCCTTTACGCCGTCACCGTACGCGAATCCTTTCCCTTTCCACGCCCTGACGTAACGCTCGACGTTTTCTAGAGATTTTTCACCATTCTTGACATAAAGTCTGGTTATTGACAAGTGGAAGTGATACCGAAAAACTGCGTTTAGACTGCTTTTATTCGATCAGAAGGCCGTTTGAAATTGACAAGATGCCCTTCCGCCTCTAAAATGCAGCAGCCATATTCCGGGGGCCCATGCAAACTGTGTTGGACCATCTTTACCCTGGTTGGAAGTCCATAACAGAACGTAGGGCTAACTACGTTGCAGTGCTTCCATCTCTCGGTGACACGGGGCTATGGCTGAATTCCCTAAAGCGCTTCTTCTTGCGTGAGGGTCATGTGGTAGCGCTTTGCCTAACTAATATGCATTAACAACTTTGCCATATTTTGATTTGTATACAAATTTCTACATTAGCTTTTGTCATTACGCATTTTTGTTTATGTTTATGTTGACATGCAACCGTTTCCAACGACACTTTAACTCATTTGCATGTTGACTCAATAGCGGCCTTTTCAACGTATTCATCTTCTTCACTTGGCAGACTCTTGGTCTGAAGATAGCATTTGCTCGGGTTTAACTTTTTTAATACCCTGCGATAGTCACTTATCTCGTTTGTATCATACCTTTGAAGGCAGGTTTTTTTCACTTGAAACAAGCTCCCTATCTCGCCCAGTATTGACAAAACAAAAAAACTGAAACAAAACAAATACTGGCTGCAACATAGGGAGTTTGTTTTAGGTATTTTCCGGTCTTCGAGGTGTTGGAAGGCGCCCAAGAGGTACATTACCAACTCTTTACAATTGCCTGTAAACTGGCATGATAAACATATTATTATTATATGAAGTAAGCCGTGATGGCATCCAGGCCTCTCCCGAGACAACTGAGTCCATTAGGATTTGACCTATAATCGACGGTTGGAGCTTTGAGAAGAAGAAGACTCGATCGCTGGTACAATATGTTTATTCACATGACGTTTTGACGTCTGTCGCGTATTCATCATCAAAGACATGAGAACCAGAAACAGGTTGGAGCTTTATTAGACACGTTTCTTGTAAAAAATCGATCAATACGCATTTTGCGGACTTTGCGTGCCCCTTGCATGTCCTCATCAAGAAAGACCGCACCTGGCCGAAAATTTATCCGAAAAGGAGGTCAAAATTTGTGAAAAAAGTTTATTTCTGAAAGAAACGAAAGGCATGGCACGGTTATAACACCATATTTACAAAATTGTGTTGACTTTGATTCGGGTGTGACTATATATGTATAATACACTACTCAATTCTGTTGTACATACAATTTCTCAGCTGCAGTTCTGATTAACAACTGTGTATTAACTGTAACCACAACACAGAGTTTGTAATGACAAGGCCTCCGGAACTTAACTTTACAAGTAAATATTATCCGGATCCCTACTCACTAGCCGCGAGAACAAATCATTCTTAGTTGGTTCGAGGAGTGATCCAATCCTTGTTTTACTAGTGCACTGGTTATACCGGGCCTGGGGAGCCCAGACAGTCCCCACCAGTAGAGACTTCTCTTCGAACTCTGCAGCCAAGCAAAAAATGGAAACTCAAACGTGCTTCAGTGTTCCGAAGACGCTCTCATTTAAACCGTCCCCTAATCAATTAAAATTGGAAAACAGCAGAATGGCAGCCTTGCACGTTGTCAGGAGTCCATTTTATTAGTTCGAATAAATATTTTTTGTCCATAATTTTCGAAACCTTTGTGATGGCATATTAAGAATAGGCAACATAATCTGCCTCGGTCAAGATTATAATTTTCTAGGTGGAATTCATCGAACAGCCACGAACACTGTAACTGCATTTGCACATAAACATGCTGAAATTTTTTTTTGAATATGATTTATTGTATCAAGTGGGAGATCTCAAAGTAAAACCTGAACATTTTTGTCGATTGTTTTAAAGTCCAAGTTGTGTTTATATAGAGTGATGAATTAAGGTCGATTAGTTTACAGTCAAAGGTCACAATGGCTGGTCGTAAGTTGGGAAACTTTTGTATTCCTCACCTTAAAAAAAATATCTCCTTCAATGAAGTAAAGATGGCATCATCTACTTAACCCATTCACATTTTAAAAACCTCCCAGAGAGCTCAACGTATTGTGCTAATTTTCAAGAAAAACAAATAATTAAAATTATTGGATTGATATGGAAAGTCGAGGTCCATTTGTTGTTGTAAACAGACTACTGCTTATTACAGAATTCACCCAATAAAGTAACATAATACGTTTACGGGCAACTCATATTAAAAAAGTATTCGTTTGTCCGTCTTAAGTATTTACATCAAATACCACATCCGGCTGCTTTAATGCAGGTGGATCGGCTAAGCCATTCGTTCTATTCTAACTTTCTTCTTGCTCCACTTTTCCTCTCAAGGCGGTTGCACTGAATCGCCGACAAAAACAGTTTCACTTTACTAATCTGACGTTTTGTGCTCCTATAGGATTAAATTAACGCTGTAAACACATGGCCTCACCTACGGTGGGGCACCAGACGGGGCCAGGTGGGCGTTCCGGGCTAAGGGTTCAATAAATTTATCGTAAAAATTTTTAGAAATGTATTTTTTTCAAAAAAGGTATCAATAACCATTAAGTTACATCTTCTTCTTTGATAAAACAATAAAATCCGGGGTTAAAACGGGAAAACGGGGGCTGCACGCTGCGAAAATATTTTTCGTAATTGGGGCTAAACGGGTGGATTTGGCCCCTCTTGAAACCCCGTCCTTCATAATCGAATTCGAAACATTCGAGTAGTAAATGTTTTCTATGGTGAGAGAGCGGGAGTAGGGGTAAAAGCAATTAATCACAACCAAGCGTTTCGTGCGAAAAGCATTTTTTTTAGAAAATAGTTAATTTTCTATTGAAAGCCGTAACGCATTCTCTGAAAGACGCGTCTAGAGGGATGTTTAGCAGACGAAAAAAGACCATTTATTCCCCATATCTTTTGCAATGATACGAATATCGAAGTTATTATAGTCACAACTGTCCTTTTTCGCTGATAAGGGGCGACCCTCTGCTCTCATCATTGTTACATGCACCTTGAGTTAATGCAAATTTAAATATATGCTTGCAAGAACGTGTCAATGAAGAAAATTAACACATGCTCTTTGCTATATATATCGTACACCGTTTCTCTTAAGCTGAAGATTGTGGTTTGCAATTATAAATTAGTTGGCAAACCTCTTCGATTACTAATTTCGGTCATCAGGCCCTTCCATATTCAAATTCTACTAAATGGACTCAATGATTGTATTAATGAGCATTCTATAGTTTCCTATATATGATTTGTTTTGTAAACAAAATTGTTGGTCGCGCCATTTATATCTTACTTACAGTTAAATATTTTCCATTAATTATTTGCTTGGCTTTTCTTAGTCGTGCGTTTATACACATCTCCGTCTGTGCCATATCGATAACGCTTGTCCTATGTATTTAAATTCGTAAACCCAACGAAAATATACTCTTGCTTTGAATAATAGCTCCTCCGGTGTCCTACATTCGTAAGTCTCAGTGTTGAAATCCCCGCATTTCTCTTTGCTCGTCTTTTCCATATCGTCGTTATTTTACTCCCGCATGAATGTATTCACTACGCTTTCTTAAGCCTGTTCGTATGAGTGGACTCAAATTTTATGATTTCTCAATTTCTTTGTATTTTTGCTTGCTATATAGCCGCACAAACGGTAGTCGTAACTGCACCTCAGACGCTGGGGCACGTTCCGTGTCAAGTTTTCTGTCCAGGGTGTAACAGTCAGGTTGTTTCAAAAGTGGCCTACGAAAAGGGGACTTGCACTTGGCTATCATGTGGACTGATCTTCCTTCTGGGGTTGGTTCTTCTTTTGGAAATTGCTATGAGCACACATGTTATGGTTCAGTTTTTGAGGTTTTAGAGCCATAGTTTTGAAGAGTCTGCTCTAGTCCTGAGAAACGTGATTATTCTAGGATAAAATCAGTTTTCAATTTATGAAAAAAAACCTTTCGATCTTTGATATCCTCAGGACACATTTTTAGACGATCGGAATAACTGCAACTTAATATATATATTTTAACATTTTAGAGGACCGTTCTTCTGCTGTCTGATACCCTTTTGCATCAACACATGTAAAGATGCTTATCATACATGCCCTACGTGTGGCCGATCTCTCGGTGTTGACAAACGACTCTAAGCGCATTATTGGACATCGCATATAATTTTGAACATTCATATTGGCCTTAAAAGCCTTTTTAAATTTGTGATTGGCTGGCCTGATTTCTTTGTTGTATGCATTTTGAATAAAAAGCTTCTATTAAGAGGCACCTTTCAATGTGTATTTAAAAGTAGAAGGTTCAGGCTAAGACAGCGGTTTATCTACATAGATGCAAGGGGATGACATTGACAAACATGCAATTTAAGTATAATTTTTGCATGGGCAACTTGGCCTGTCAATCCTTGTCGTATGAACAACATTCACGTTCATTAAAGACATAACCTTAATGGTGTTTCTGAAAGCACTATTGAGAAATTCTTTCAAACCTCTGGCCATTAAAAAAAACAATTGAAAAATAAGGTCCAATTTTGCAATCGGCAGGATCATACAATCTGGATACGCATTTCTTGCAGATGCTTTTTGGGACGAATATGGAACGCTGCGAAATGGTCATTGGCCATAAGCCTTAAAAGGCAAATTCACTGCGTATTAGTGAACGCTATAAGCGAGAGCTTAAGCAGAAGAACTGCGTTGCCAGTAAGGCAGACTGGTAGCATGCACTATCATTTCATTAAGGCAATAAATAATATGCAAGTTAAATTAGGAAGCACTAATTATTCATTAAAATGGGACTTTTTAATGTTGTGCTGTTTTCAAATTTCTGTTTGTAATTTAAAGATAACTAAATTACTGTTATTTTACGGTCAAAACCGTAAATAATATATATAGGAAAGTTTTCTAATAAGCAGAGTACATAATTGTATAGAAAATTAAGTAAAAAATCGCCATTTCGTCAGTACTACGTGCTAAGTAATCGCATTAGGGAAGATAGTTATCCCATTTTGCTATTGCATCGCAATTGAGTCTCACCAGTCAGTTGCTTTTATAATAAGCAGAATAATATTTCTGTCCATTTCCGTTCCATTTGCTATAATAAGTTGGCCACATGCAATAGCTGGCTTTGCAATTTCTGTGGTTTCTAACTACGACTATTTATGTAGATATCCAATGCCTTGTAATGGAGCAGGTTTAAGTCTCTGGGGTGGTAATACATGGCATTGGGTATGGCTAACTAACCATATTTAATACACAAGAAATGTCCGTTATATTGTCGTTTATCTTTGCGGTAATGCCATAAACAGGGTACTCCAAAAGCATTAACAGAAGCACTGTTTTACAAAATAACTAGTGTCGGTGTGGTCTTCACTTATGTATTGTTTTTTACTGAGGTCTGAACTCCCTGGATCATATCAAACCAGGTTTTATTGAACATTTTAGATGGCGTTAACGGTGTTAGGGATGAAAAACAGAGATTTTGGGTGCACTTGTTGCCGATGATTGGCCTTACTTCAGCCTTAAATGGTCGGTTACTGACTTAATAGCTGTCAATTACAAAATGGCTAAATAAGGGGTTACGTCCTGAGCAGAAATACCACACAACGCAGCCGATGAACACAAAGTCCATGGAACCGATAACAATTACACGCACTGAACTAAGTCGCAACCGCTTGTCAATCATACTTCTTGTGCATTTCCCGGTGTTCTTTTGAGTGTCTGCCCTACAGGTGTGAAGAATCCAAATGCCGTGCTTTTGCTACAAATCTTAACGCAATTTAGTTCTGAAAATTCCTGACCGTGAGTTTTGGACCGAAACAAAGACAGCTAAGAAAAACTGAAAGGAATATTGGACAAAGAAGCAATTTAAATGGTCTTAATGTGTCTTATGAAGTAATATAATGGCAGTTTGACGTCCAAACTACACAAAACAAGTGTTTTTAGACGGAAATCGGATGCTATGCATGCATTTAAATATTCAAAGCACATCCTTGACAGACGACGTGAACAAAAGCGAAGGTGTATCTATGAAACTAGAACACTTTGGAAACACAGAGATTTCACGAATAAATGAAAATGTTCACTTTCCAGGTATCTGCATGGATAAGGAAGAAGACTTTTTGAGCACCGGATCAATAGATTTATTGTCCTAAGCTTTCGAACTCTTGCAAGAGTCCATCTTCAGAAGTGAGAATTAGTAACAAGACAAGGGTAATTATAGTGGCCATAGGCCAATCAAAATAATCAAGTTAGCAGGGCGTTAGAAACAGCTATCAAAAGGGGGAGGGCGGCAATAAGCTATCAGCGGAGTTGGGGGGCAATTATACTGGTGTGCGCTAAGTAGCTGTCAGTGAGCAGCAATTTGTGTGAGTCCTTGTTGCCCGCTCGAGGGTCCTGGTAACCCTGGCTCCTCTTCTGCCTGGCCCGTCGTGGGCACTTCTTCGTTTGGTTTGGTCATAATGGTGCAAGACGTTGTAAGCCGCGGGAAGGTCTAGATGCCTGTTGATGGAGTTGGAATCTGAGCAATATGCTTCAAGCATCAGTCTTTCGGCTTTTGAGTTTCTTCGGTCTTCGATGGTTGCTCCTTGGAGATCAAACTAATGGCCAGGCTCCGCAACGTGTGCTGCAAGTTGTGAATTTGGGTCTAGTCTCCCAGCTGCTGCTTTGTGCTCATGAAAGCGGGTCTCCAAAGTAATTGCAGTCTCCCTCGTTGCAGAGGTTTCTGTAGGCGGCAGTCTGCCCTTATGTTGCATCACGCGCCGGCGTATTGTCACCTGCGATCGATGGGCAATGCCTACCCCAACAGGTCGCAACAGTCGTGAGACTGCTTTGGAGACCTCTTTTATGTCGGGAATGATTATCCAGACTTCGGATTTTTGTTGCACTGGCTGTCGTTTGTTGATTCGGTGCCTGCTCTGTTTGATGAATGACTTTGGGTATCCATTTTCTCGGAAGAGTTTGTGGAGGTACTGTTGCTCAGCTCTTTTGGCGGCTGGTGTGCTGCAATGTGTTTTCACTCTTTGGAAGAGAGTACGAACGCAGGTACGTTTGTGACAAATGGGATGATTGCTCTTAAAATAAAGCACTTGATTCGTGTCGGTGGCCTTTCTGAATTCTGTGGTATGCAATAATCCAGTTGAAAACCGGCGCACAAGGACATCGAGGAAAGGTAATTGGTTGTTTCTTTCCGCTTTCATCGTGCCTTGGATATTTGGATCAAGCCAGTTCAATAGATCTTTGAGGTGCTCGATGTCAAGTGTTTTGACAATGACGAAAGTGTCATCGACATAACGAGTCCAAAACTTCGGTTGTTACCTGGCGAACACCAGGTGTTCTTTCTGTTAGAAGACCACTTCAGCAATCAGGTCTGATAGGGGGAATCCATGGGAGTACCTTTAATTTGCTCATACATTTGCCCACTGAATGTGAAGTAGGTTTTAAGGCACTGTCTTAGAAGTTCTAGCAAATGTCCAGACTTCAAGGCTTTGTCACTCTCGTCGAAGCGTTCATTTAGAAGTTGTCTCACAACATCAATCGCTACTTGCTTTGGGATAGAAATGGAGAAAGAAACCACATCGAAGTGAAACCGCATCCCTATCCATGCAGAGATTTCCGTACCAGGTCACTGGTGACTAAGACGGCGGGGGGGGGGGACAAGGCATTACGGCAGGTCTTGGACGGTAGAAAATGCATGGCCTATTGTGCTGGGAAAGAAGGAACGCTTGCGGATAAGTGCAGAGCTTTGGCTTAACGGGTGTTGATTTGGAATGCGAGCGGAGACAAGCAACTGTAACTCCGTGTTGGTTTTACTCACTTAGTACTTCACGATAAAAACGCGAAATCTTTATAAAAAGCCTTCACTGCTTCGTTATATGTCATAGTCTGCAATACTGTTTACCGCTCTACAGTAGTCGCCGGTTATGAAGCCCACCTCGGGCCCAGACCAAACACGCAATAAACACGGCTTAATGGGAGACCTTGTAATTTCGATTACGTCAACCTTTATCAGTAGTAGAAAAAGGCAGACTGCTCCTGAAACTCAACCCAACTGCGACGGATAATTATCATGCGTTTTAGTTGTAGTCTACCGTAACGCCAAAGTGAGCCGTTCGCCATCAGATGAAAATCAAGTTTGTTGTTATTCAAGATTGCATTCTAGAAGATGGAATTCACTTTCATCTTCGGACTGAAGAGGTTAACTTGTTCAGGCATCAGAATCATCACAGGTAATATAATTGCCAGACTCCAATATTTCGCTTACATTCGCATAAGTGAACACAAACAGCAATCCCACCTAAGTGCATTTTCCGGTTGATTGCATAATCATCATAGCAAGCGCCTAGGAGTTTAAATGTTTGTTTACCAGGAAAATCCCCACTGACTCGACCGTGGCAAACCTATCTCATATGTTTTTTGTAACAAACGCCGGGAGCAGTTAAAAAATATGGTATTCGTTTAAGGTAACGCCTACTGTGTCATGTGGACAACAGAACAGAATACTCAAGTGAAAATGACCTACAATCGCGGATTTCAGTTTAAGAGGGCAGAAAACTCTAAGCAAACCAGAGCTTTCGTCAATGCTTAGTAGCGAATATAAATATGATAATTTGTAACCCATTCGCATCCGGAAATCATAGCAATTACACAATTGCGCGGTAAATTGAAAATTTATCCCCCTATAGTCGCTCTCATGCAATCTACAGCAATCTCTGAAGTCCAAAATGCTTATGTTATGGGTTATCACAGTGGTCTGCACAAATAAATAAACGTTTTATCCTCTACAGACTCAGAGCATTAATTTCACCGACACTTGCAGGTTATGGCAAATAGATAAATTTGTTGACCACCACTCAATTTGCTGGTAAAATTGGGATCTTTCTAAGCTGGACAGTATCGTAGGTAAGCTGATAAGCTTATACTCAATCTTAGATTGAGTAGCCACCATTTCAGGATTATCAGAGGCTAAACAGCGTAATGGCTGCGAGTGCTCAGTATATTCACTGTGATTAATTTACAAAAAGGTTGTTCTTGCCCCAGAGTACACGAACGTTCTTCACTTATGGACCATTTGAACGACAAACTAGGATGATGACTACTCCGTTTGCATAAAGTTCTGCTTGCCACAAGTGATCAGTTGTCAAGTTATCGATCATGCTTGGATCAATGTCTTCTAACAGTTAATATGCTCTTGCTGTTCTAGGGTTGTTAACTGATAAAATATCTTTATGTTAGCGCTTTTTAAGGATGTGCAAATTGGTGTCATGTTGATAGAAAATGCCTAACTGGAATATCGCTCAAGTCACAGGGGTTTATTAAACACTATTAAAGAGTTGACGCTAAGGAAGGAATACGCATTACTTAATCATCTAACTTTAGCAAGTTTTTGAAACGTTATTTTACTTTGAAAGTCACATATCTAAGTGCCGTCAAACAAATTCCTGAATTATTAGCTATCGCCTTCATTATATGTGTTCTGAGAAAAGTTATCAAATCAGCTTATTTTAAAATGTGAGCATAGGTTTGTAGGTAGAACAGGGATTAAGTCAACACTGTTACTACTAGAGGATGGATCCAACCTTTAAGACCTTTCACCATTGATGCCCTTGAAGGTAAAAGGAAATTTGTCAGGGGGCATTTACTATAATAGTCGATGGTTTCTGCTTTACATCTTTTGGTTTCATTTTAAGTGCAATCATTTTCTTAATGCAAAATACTGACTAATGTATTGGGTGAGGTGAATAATGCTTTCTTTTTGATATCATACAAAAGGTACTTAACTTATGAATGTTGGCTGATTAGCTGAATAATAACCTACAATGGCATCTTAATTATGAGTTTTTCATTGGTAAATTTGCCTTAGAAGTTAAGATGGGCATCACATAAATGAATTCCTGTTAAAATTTTAAAGAAAAATGAATTTAAAAACGATGATAATAAGGACATAAAATAGCACTGTTTGACATGAGAGCACCCTTTCAGGAACAGCAGTGATGGAAGCGCACCACCAGATCACTGGCAACGTATATATAAGTTATTATTGACATACCAACTTTCGATTTGAGCAATAGCCGCACGTAATGCACATAGTGGTTTTCATGTTTCAGGGTGACTGAGGATGGTCAATTACCTGTAAATCAACTAAATTGCAAATAAATCGAAATGTTGATATACATTCCGTCAGGTACATGAAAGGGCTACCACTGAAGACCTCGAGCGGACAGCTGGATAGATTTATGCATGCACAAAATTGTGTGGCTTGACATAGGGGAGTTAAACTTGATTCAACTTAATAAGCAAAAGTCGGTTGCTACGCGACACATTAGCCAATGAAAGAGGCTAATTGACTACTGGATACTGTATCTACAATGCGCAGCTTTTTTTAAAAGAAATCAGCAACAATTGCGACACATCTGCCTAATGATAAAAACTTCAGCCTGTGCTAATTAAAATAACATGTCAGCATGCATATTAGCAGAACCCTGATCGTAACTTCAAATCCCAATTATCTCAAACAGTGTTTTACGCGTTCCACTGGCCTTAAACCTAGGCCTTGGATATAACTTAATTTCAGAATTTCAAACTTTTGCTATTCGGAGTCAGTAATAAGCATTATGTATGCATATGTAAGTCTCTAAGCTAGTACCCAGCCTAGGATCCTGTAAACGGGCAAAGTGGCAACAGTGATTTTAAAAGTGGAGAATCAGCGCAGAAAAGCAGCAAGAAAAATTCATCAATACATTATAGGCAAATTTATTCTTCTTGGCAAAAAATTAAGTAGGATAATATTCAATTACCAACAAACAAATTGATAAAATTCCAGGTATTTTTATAACGACTATCAAAATAAGACGACAACATACGGAAAAATCAGGCACATCACATAGGTATTAACGGTCGGTTAAGGTTCTAGCTGTCTTGAGCTATATGGGCACACTAGCTTATATGAAATTGTCGAGGTGGTCTCTTAGGACGGCTTTGGTAAAGAGTTAATAATCCAGAAATGATATCTTTGGAAAAATTATTTAGTTGAACACATGTCGAATAATTTCAATCCAACTGCCTCCGACCAAAACGTAGGCATCCATTGCGCGTACATCCATGATACTTAACCAACCAAGGTCTTTGGACAGTAGCACTTCAATGTAATGTTCAGTTTAACCTTAGTAGATTTAATATACATATGGAATGACTATAGAAATCAAACGTTCTAAATTCAAAACCGACCCTCTTGAGCTTTTAAAATGCTACCGAATATCGACTACTGCTCTCCAATTAACTGTGATGAATGCCTTAGCATAGGTTAGATTTACAAGGTGTCACGGATTTCAAGATAGTGTGAAGGTGTTCTCAGTTGAAGGTAATAAACGATTATCTCTCACGAATGATTTTTACATCTGGTTAGTTAAATACTTGATGTTTATTGTAAACTCTTGAAGCTGCAAACGGTACTGAGTTCAGATAGGATCAATTAAAAAAATATTATGACAGCTGCTAATTAAAACGGTCTGCCAATTCTTTGTCGAGTATTTGGTAATTTGCAGAGTTCTTTGAGATTACTCTGAATGCACCGAAGAGCGACATATTGACAGTAACTACCTAATCTCCTCACTTTTCAAAACGACTAGGCTGAGTTTTCGAGTTGTCGTGCGTGATTTTGTAGGTGGCTGTGGCAAAGATTTGATCCGGATAGGACATCGATTGAAAATTATGCTGTTGAACAAATGTCAAACAATTTTGGCCCGCCTGCATTGGCTCAAAACTGAGGCTTGAATTGCACCTTGATCTACATCTGTTAATCTGGCGATAGTGTTCGGAAAGTGGAAATACAATGGAATTTTCAGATAACTTTTGAACAGTTTCCAGGGTTTTGGGCTGCCTATAGAAGTCAGACGCTAGGTATTCAAAAGATTTAAACATAGGATCTTTAAAATGCCATTGAATTTCAAATATTGCTCCCAAATAAACGACGATGGAATAGAATACAAAGCTTCAACTTTTGTAGTGTCAAACCTTTTAAACAGAATGGATTGCCACCCCCCTTTTGAAAGATGGTTACATGTATTAGCCCGTTCTTATGCGGCAATGCAAAAATGCTCGAAAGTTGGGATCAACGTAAGACGCTTCTAGTAATTTCTGACGCGGTAAAATGTACTGTATTCGGGGTGAAAAAGTCGTATAAGTTTTATGCCCAGCCTTAATCGATACCTCATATAGTACCTCCGGAATATGTTTAAAAGTAATGAGAGTATAAAAACGGTATCTTTACCATTATAGCCTATTTATTTATTTGCGCGAGAGCTTTAAGCAATTCAGCTTGCATGAACTATTTTGTTTTCAGTAGCATGTGATTTCAAATTTCTTCTGGAAATAACAGTTCTGCCAGACTGAGTACAATTTCAGTCTTTTTGTCATGCATACTGACACTTGGTTGACATTCGAGTGCATGGTATAAGCTGAAGTGGTTATCATTATTAATAGTGTCATACTTCAGTAACTAGTATCTATGCGTTGTTACTTAACATCGCCAAAATTAGCAACGCTGTTTGAATAATGCCCACGCGAGAGGTCATCAGATGTGTTGTATACGAAAAAAACCGTGGATTCCTGTCCAAGCGCAGCTTTGAAATGGAGTTTTGTTGCTATTGTTGCAAATATAAACAAAAGATTCTTTCATCCAGTGAAATATTAAGCAATGTGTGAAATTGACTGTTTTCAGTGGCTTGCATTGTAGGCAGAAATAACCATGGCCTGAACGGTAAACATCCTATAGGTGAATACTAATTTCTATATATTTCCAATTATTTGCCATTCATAGAATTAAAGCAACCTACCTCAAATAGGTTGAGGGCTTTATTGGGTTGAGTATGATAGGTTGATTTTGTTTTATTTCAGCCTGCGTTGGTCTAAAAATGCCTACTAAGCATCTCTTTGTAACTCCATCCGGATGCGTGTGAAGATATGGAACACAGTCTGGAAACAATAATTGTGCAATACTTTCGGAAAGTGTTGCGTTTATCAGAGGACAGGCCCCTGTGTACACTTTATTGTATTAAGCAGTTATACCTGCTACATAGCAAAAGCTAAGTTATAGGAACATAGACCGGGAAAATGCTGGTTGTCCCAGCGATTGACTCGTCTTCTTCTCAATGCCTTTTCGGAAATCACCCCAACAAACAGACAACTTTACTTGATAAGAATAATATCTTGTGATAAAAGATGCGATGTTAAGTTACCACATGCGCAGTAAGTGGCATACACTCTCAAGTTATGGCACTAGTAGTGTTTGCAGTGCATGGCTGAGGGTCTGAGCTGCGCAAACAAAGACGTCACACTTAGGTTTTGAGGGGCAGTTTTGCGTGTGCCCATGTTAGCTGTTGAGGCCATTCGAGCCGGCCCTATAATGTACGCTGTGGTATAGCGTTACTTATCCAGTTGAAGTAAACAAATCAGTATTTGTGTTTTTTCTGGCACAATTGTGTGTGAGAAGAAGCAGACGCGATCGCTGGGACGAATACTTTATTCGCCTGACGTTTCGGATTCTGTCGCAGATTTATCACCATATACAGTGGCACGAATTACGGTGAGATAAGATATTATTATTTTTGTCCATAACCATCGACTTTTAGTAGCAGAGGACGGTATCGAAGTTCCAGTATGGTGTTCAGACGGCCTAACCACCAAATCGAAGTTGACTATGTGTGACCCTTGAGGTCAACCTGCCATTCAGCATCCACTAAGAGATCTGTTTGCGCCCCGTTAAATTCCGTACTATTCCCAGGGCAGCCAAGGCAGAAAATAATGCAATTACTGGATGAATACGTCAGGTGGCTCAACCTTTCTGATTCCTACTAGACCAAATCAGCGGTGACAGCCGCAGAAAAGGCGAGCGTACACGATGTAATGCTTTGTACTCAACAATTCTGAATAACACGCCCGTCCGCAACCACTTTATGTGCGTTGGTCAACAGTACGCTTCAGTGACAGATGTGGGAAGCTATCACTTAGTGTATTCATCAATTTGTTGTTAGCTCAAAGTTTTAATGGCTCTTCAGCTCCAAAATACCATTGTGTAACCGAGTATAACTTTCATTGAAATTACTTGCTTTCAATATTACCAAAGTCATTCATGAGCACAGGTGATTGCCCATTTGTATAGTCACGCATGCTATATTTTAAGGCCAATAGAAAAGAAAACACCTCTGTTTTGCCTGGAAAACTAACTGATAGGCAATTTTAATGGTGCAAAGATTCCCTTCAGCAAATGCATAAGAGAAGTTGCCGAGCGCAAAAGAACCTTCTTCAGGCTCCAATTCTGGCATGGTCCATAGCCACTTGTATGAATGCACTCATCCACGCTCTCTTTGTCTTTGTTCCCACCCTCCTGTTCGTCCCTTAGATTGACACAACCAAACGCTCCCCACGTAACCATCCTTCTCTTATCAACAACTTCCACCGGATTCCCACGGCTCCCTTGGAAGAAAAGACGAATATTATTTAGCGATTGTTTAGCTTGCATCTCGTTCCCACACACATGTCTTGACCCGATGACAATTTATCGAAAACCTACGTATTCTCGCAAACTACTCCTCGGAATAATCTGCAAATGTTTGCATTCAGTTTGCATGAGTTCTCCAAACACTGTTAGTGTGGCTGGTGTACAAAATAAAAGCTGAGAATCATACCACTACTAACACCAATCGTCACAATGACTGCAGCCCCTTCACATGTTTAATGCTCAGCTCCAAGAACACGTCTCAAATCGGGGTAGTACTGAGCGGACTTTACGGTCCTGTCGTCAGGCTCGCAATGCTCTGACTAATATACTTATTGATATAAGTAGAACGATCTGTTCGCAGCATGGTGCCGAAAACGTCCTCTTATAGTATTCTGAACTTGTCCGAAGGAACTAAATTAAAACATTTACTGCCGTATTTGAACGTTAGTCAGAATATGTCTGTTAATATGCCAACACAAAAGACCTTTCAGGAGCAAACACTTATCACCATACGCTTTGTTTAATTCGGTGGCCTAATTGCTCATTTTTCTGAGGTCGTGATCAGATTAACAGACAAAGGCTGTATGCCATGCGGCTCAGTAACGGATGCACCGTTGACGATTATCCTTTGACTACCTTGCGTGTATGTCAAACACTACAGCACCCGAATCTTGCATCCTTTCTAAGGCCACCGCTGACTTAGGCTAAAGTAGAAAGACTTGTAGCGACCTTGTATTTCTTACCCTTGCTTTACTCAGACGCCGCGGGGACAGGCAATGTCTGGAATGTCCATAACGCGTGCGCATAAGAAAATATTAAATTCCCCCGTTCAAGATTACCCTCTGTCTGGTTTCGTGATCAACAACTTCTCAAGGCCATTGGGGTTGTTTACCCTCAGTCACTCCCAGAACCGGCGATCTACTGTTTGGTTGTAGTTGTCTGCATCTTGTGATCTACTAGCCGGACTGCGCTTCTGGACTCCAGCACATTCATGTCTGGACTGCATTTGTCTGGAAGTCACTAAAAGTACATTATATATCTGATGAAAGGTTGGGAATCAGAGGATTCAACGAACACTTAAGTTTGTTTATTTAGTTCATTGGGCTGACTTGAGGCGCAAAATGTTGTTTACTAGGATTATTTGCGTTAAGATCAGAATACTAGGAGAAAATAGACGCAAAATGGGCGAAATACAGCGCTTGTTAATATCCGAGGAATTTTTCTACGCTATTAAACGCTGCGGAAAATTACTTATTGTGTGTGCATGTTGCAATATAAAAGAACATTCATGAAAAGCCTAAAATTTTTACTTATATCTGTTCACAAAACGGAAACTTTTGTTTTGTGTCCATGAAATTGAGGTAAGTGTAAATAGGAGATGGCGCATTAATTTTGGGCAAAGAAGAGCGAAATTAGTTTAAAAAAGTATATTTTGCAAATCTGCTAAGTATTGTGCTATAAAATTGAGAAATACACATTAAAGGTTGTTCTTTGCTGTACTCCATATTGCATTTATATTTTATATTTGATGGGTTGCAGGCAAGAAGTTTGTTTGAAAACTTTATTAGTAAATGGCAACCAAATTAATTATACAATCGATCTAAAGTTGGAGACAGTTTACATAACAGACAGAAATTTTACGGGACATTGTGAAACAGTTTTTTTCAAAAATCGCCCTTAATATTATTGCCACTATGCTTTGCGTTTGATATTATAGAACTGAATCTAGAAGTAAACAAGTATGCTGAAAACTGTTCCGTTTTGAACAAAAAATAGCCTTTTCATTTATAACAGAAGATATATCCAGAATCGTTAGGTAAATCAATCCACTGGCCAAATCTTCCCATTCTGATCTTTACTTTATCATCAAAAAATGAAGAACGCAGACATCAGACGCCAAAATACATAAGACAAGCTTTTCTTCAAGAGTTAAAATTTTGTAGAATTTTTCTAAATCAATCTTAAACATATTCGTTCACAACCTTTGTAATGGACGTACATTTTTTTCGACAACGAGTTTACATGAATGGGTGGTTCTGAAACTATAACACACAAAGTAAGCTGCATAAGAAATAATGTTTCAAAGCTGGCTATTTGCGTAAACGCTTTTAAGATCTATGTTATTTTGAAGGTTTTGGTCAGAACGTAGAATATAGTCATTATTTATGGTCAATTGACTGAAGCCAGGAAAAATTTAAAGTAATACTTAATATTCAAGTAAGATCTGAACCTCTTCACAATCGAAATTCCAAAAAAATAACAAAATATTTGGCGGAAGGCAGTTAGTCTTATCGTACAAAATTGTACGTTTATAATCGCAGATGACAATTAAATTAAAATTTATTATTCACTGAATGGCATGACCGGACGTGAGCTTACGAAATATTTGATTCCTGTGATCTCCCAATGGGCCACGTCAAGCGTAATTGTGGTTGGTTTTGTCCAAAGCAACTCAGGAAATGCATAAACGAAAGGCAAAAAGCAAGAAATTCTCGCGAAAACGTATTGGAATATTTGGGCACTTCGGTAACATCCATAGATTACATTCCACGTAAAATGGGAGCATATATATAACAACTTCACAAAATGATTATTTTCCAACGTTAATTTAATTTTCCTGCTATATTCACTCGGTGGTATTGTATAAACAGGCATCCTCTACAAGTAGAACTTAAGTTAGCCTAGTACGCCCGATTTTCAATTTTTCAGAATTTTCCAATTTACTAAAAAACCTTGTATTTCTATAAAAACGTTATATTCCTTCATAAATCACAACATGCCCTTTTGTGAAGAATGACCATTTATTATTGGTGTAAGACTTTTGGGGCCGCAGCTTCGGTTATGTTTGTGTAACAGGGAGTAACTTGTAAAAATCCTTGGATTTAATGAGGAAGTGAACCTACTATACCTATTGCGTACAATCTTCTCCTGTTACAACGTACTAAATTATCCCTAAAACTTCGGTTTTCAACGCCTTGTCATATCTGATAGCTTATACCTATTGGGATAGGATCCATCGTCTATAATCTGGCCGGATAGTTTTCGTATACCATAGACTTATCCATAAAAGATTATGATTTAAAATGTTGTCAATTTGGCTATGGCTTAATGACTGCAGTCTGTAGAATCAGGGTAGAAGCACAAAAAAACTCATTGTTTTGGTTTATTTAGATTATTAAAAAGGTGGCAGACTAGTGTCGTTAAAAACTGAATTATAATCATTTCTCCAAAACGAAATTTGTCAGGGTTCATACGGCTGCCCATACCCGTCGCTGCAGATCGGATACTTATCAATCCAGACTGGGTGCTCACTGGTCCATTGAATTCCAGAAGCACCCCAGCCCGATATGGGGGTGGACTGCAAATTTCATATACTGTCCACTAGCTAACAAACTGAAATAACATTGACTATAGTAATCGACGAACGATCATAGAAATTGGTGGCTGACTTATACTGAACTGTTCGGAGTTAATTCTGTCTTCAAGCAAGCATTCATAAATCTGCCTGGGACTTTCTTTGCCCCGAGAGCCGCTGGATTAGTGTGAACCTATTAATGACTGAAAAAAAATAGTTGTGTAGTGTCATAGGAGGGCCGGTGGCAAAGTCCTGAGGAACTTTGGTTTGGTGCAGTCCTTCTGACCCATCTGTGCCGTGTGGGTGCGCATGTTCGTGTATCAGATCCCAACTTGTGTTCAGGAAAAGTATTGGCTAACGTTAGTCAGGACCAACGAGTAATGAAGCAAATTCGTATTCCTCCGTGCCATTCCCTATGCTATGTAAGCGTGGCCAACATTGATCATTTACCTCTGTCATGCACAGGGAATTTGCATTCACCGGGAAGCCAAAGGATACGTGTTGGCCCCTTAATGGCTGAATATGAGGGCAAACAAATTTGGTGTTGCATGAAACCACGTGCCTACCAACCAAAGCTGAGCGTTCAGTGAGCGGGAGAACCTAAGGGGTGTAAATCACTGTAATGGGCATCACCAACCCGCGAACAAGTAGGAACCAGAAATAGCGTAGACACCAGTGGGTGCGATGGTGGCGACATGTGCGGTTAGCGGAGAATAAGTGCAGATAATACGAAAAGAAGCATGATAAAAATCGCAAAGTTTGCAGTGAAGCGTTTGTAACGTCAGTACAAAAACTTACTCGTCAAAGTGATCACCTTCTCCTTTTTGTCGGAGAATGCGCACTTTATTATTAGCAATAAACATGAATATATATGCGTTATTATGAAAGTTTTGCACTTAGCCTCCGAGCAAAGCCCATTTTTATGCTACGAACTGCAATGCTGAAGAACCTGCCTCGATTCTAAAGATTTGAATTCTTTTAAACAAAACTTACAATACTTTTTGGCAGAGATCAATATAAGCAACAAGCCATCAATTTACTTGACTATCCCATGACATAACGATCTACAATGTGAGAGATCTGATGGCGTGGTAGAAACTGCGTGTGTCTACCATCAACAGGGACTGGGATAAGCGTTATTAATACTTGCATGATCTTGGAAGACTCACGATAACCTAAAAACATGGAGGGGCAAGTGACCAAGACAACTAAGCACTTTCGCGCAGAAGTTTCGTCTTTTTCCTCATAGTGCACTGTGGCGATTGTGGGTTGACCTTAATGGGTGTTGTGCGTTGGCGTGGTGAACCTCTTAACATATAGGTAGTGATTTGTACTGATTTTGGTTGTGTGTCCTACTACTAGGGCAATGCTTGAAAATTATTTTACTTGTGAGTAAAAAGGCTACATTTTCTACAATGTACACTTTTATACGCACCTGATAAAAGTGTGGCATCACAAAATTCAGGCATACATTTCGTTACGGTATATTAATAGACAAGAAAGTTTATCGGGTGACAAATATTTAATTGTATATTTCTCCAGTTCACGCTAAAACGCGCGGTTTCATATTTACTTTGCTGACATTGGACCATACCACAAACTCACTAATAATGGTAATTTAAATAAATGTTGTAATGCTGTAACTGACCTCTTTTTTCTTATTAATTAATATTTGTTAATAATACACTATGAGCAAAATTGACTTACAATATGATGGGGCATTGAATCTCCTTATGCGGGTGGGAATACTTTAGATGCCATGCAAATATGAAATAGGGCTAAGATAAGGTTGAATTTAAAGCTAACGACTAAATTAATATTTAAATTAGGGGCATAGTTTCACAAAAACATAAGTACAAGTACAGTACAGTACAAGTAAGCAGGTACACACACGTACGCAAGTAGAAGTAGAGGTACAGTACAGTACAAGTGCAATTTTCGTTTCTAGATTTGCATTTTTGAAATGTTAATGTTTAAGCGTATTTTGGCCTTTCAGAGAGTTTTGTATTTGAAGATTTCAGAACTTTCAAGGTTCCGTACATATGCACGTTTAATGGCACCAGTTGTGGTGATAAGATACGACATGGTCGGTAAAGAGAGACGCGAGATGGATGTTAGCCTATTCATTGTTGAAAAAAATAAGCTGTGTAGTGTTAGAGGAGGGCCGGCGGCAAAGTCCTGATGAACGTTGGTTTGGTGCAGTCCTTCTGATCCATCTGTGCTGTGTGGTTGCGCATGCTCTTTCATTGGATCCAAACTGGCGTTTAGGAAATTGATTGGCTAACGTAAGTCAGGACATACCAGAAATGAAGCAAATTCGTATTTCCTCGTGTCTCTCACTCTGATATTTTAGGTTGAACAACACTGATCCGGTCGGTGTTTGCCTCTCCTGACCTTTGTCACGCACAAGGAATTTTCATTCATCGGGAAGCCAAAGAATCACTGTAGGCCCCTGTATAGGTGAATATGGGTGCAAAAATATATGCTTTTGCATTAAACCACGAGACAACCTACCGAAAATACGTGTTCACCGAGTGGGAGCAACTGATGGGTGGAAAACACTTCGACGGGCATCACCAACCCGCGGGCAATTGGTACGCCAGTGAGAGTCTAGCAACCAGACGGTGCAAAGCTGGTGATTTATGCGGTTAGCGTACACAAGTACGAACAATATGAAAAGTAGCATGAATACAATAAAGCAGTTTGCAGTGAAGCGTTTTGAAACGTCCGTAGAAACAACTTACTGCTTAAAGTGATCATCTTCTTATTTTTTGTCGGAAAATGTGCATTTCATTTAGCAATATATAAACATGTGCGTGAGTAGGTCAGCTTTGCACTTACTTTCCAAACAAACGCGATAATTATGCTACGAACTGCAAAACTAAATACGCCTGCTGTTTTCGAGCTCATCGTCGAATCGACGAGGGAACTGCCGTGTCCTGTTGTTAAGGCAGTGCTAAAGAAAGTTTTACTAGTGAGTAAAAAACTCTTTTTTTCTGTAATGAATACTTTTATACGCACGTGATAATGGTGTTACTTTACAAAAGTCACACATATATTTCGGTACGGTGAATTGATCTAAAAATTAATTTTATTTGATGAGAAAATTCTATATTCATCAATTATATGTTTAAAGGTACGTTGTACAACTTGCCTTGCTGACATGAGACCCATACCTGAAAAATCACTTATAAAGTTTAAGAAAATAAATTCAAAAATTCTACTTGTTCAATCATCTTCATGAATAGTACACTATAAGCAAATTCCCTTTGGAGTTGGGAATACTATAAGTTTACTGCAAATAAGAAATAGGACTAAGATTGGGTTGAGGGCTAAGATAACCATTATCTTAAGGTTTTAGTTTAGGTCAACTTCGCCATTATAAGTTTTGGCACAAGAAGCCTACATTTAAAAAGAGAAACCGTTTCTAAATTTGCATTTCCTGAATTTCTGAACTTGGTTTACCAAACTTTAATTATTAATGTGCATCAAGGTTTACCAGTAGGTCATGCATTTAACGCAGCTCTATCTATAGGCACGCTCAGTGGCCTCATTTACGATGATCAGGTACGCTATTGCCGGTGTAGGGGTTGCCAATGATTGTCTTTCATGTAGCCTGCGGCACTAAACCTTACTCCGTTTGGCTCTGCGTTGGTCATTCCAAACAAACGAGAAGACTGGAAAATGGAGGATCATTTGGTTTAACATTTTAAAGCTATTATCCATACTTTGCACAACTCTACGCGTTTCTAAACAATGTCAAACTGTTGAGCAGCTACTAATACAAAAATCGCCACTGGAAAAATAGGATGCCTCCAGAAACTGGTGTTTGGGAGTTCGGAATTCATGGAAATCCCTGCGAAACAACTAGTTTGAGTTGACCTGCGGAGAGGTATCTGTGCGGCATACGAAGAGGTCTTAGAAATAGAGGCTGGTCAATCATCTCGTTTCCATTGCTTGAGGGTACGGCTACTAAAAGACAAAATACCAATCAAAATACCGCCAGCCTGCTCCATTGTATTTAAAAAAACAGCATGTCACCCGTCCGTCCACCTTCAACAGAAACATCGACCACTGTCTTCCCTGTTATTGACACACAATGGACGCTGGGCAACAGGATTTGTGTAGGCAAAACCAACGTAGGCAAATCTGATTTTGCAGCTACAAGTTACCTCACGCGTCGCACTCTCATTGTGAGCAAAAGCGAGCGCTGTTAGGATAGGACATTTGAATGGAGACTGGGCAGCCAACGACCACTAACATCCTAATGCATTTGGATCAGCAATATGTCGTTGCCCGACATTTGATAACTACCTCGTAAGGGCAACATTGTTGCTCCCCTGATTAATTGGCAAGATGGTATAATGTGCATCAAAGAAGCGACTGCACTTTAAGCGTCAGGCGGCTTGCAGCCGTAATGTTTTCAGTTTTTTTTACTGCGACTAACAAGAGCAATGGAGTACAAGAGGGATGATTGAATTGTAAAGCTTCATTTTTACCATCGATTGTTAGATGATGGTAGCGGCAGAATTCCGACTTAAAGCTCTCACGTTAGGAGGAGGTCTTGACTATGAGCGACAGTTTGTTTTCTCGTCAAAAGCCCAAACGGTTATTTTCGCTATCTGCGCTTTTTCGCCTTTGTTTCATCTGATTGGCCGCTGTCATTTGATTTCACCAATCAGGTGATATGCTATTTTTTGATAGCACAACACACATGCACAGATAGGTGGTTCGAAAAAGCAAGTCTAAAATTTCCCTCAAATAAACTGACTGAATAATTTTGAGTGCAGTCATCCTGGAAAGATTCTGTTCTAAGGCAAGCTTACTAAGATTGAAACGCATAGCAACTTCCGAAAGTTGTTTATATTTGGCTCGAATCGCACTAAATTCTGGAGAACAAAGTCTATTTAGAGAGTAAAATGGACGCAATCCAAACAAAAGCTACGTTAAATATGCCCCATCATGGACAGTGATGTATATCGTTTGATCCGAATTGATAATCAGCATAAGCATTTAGTCATCTTGTAAAAATATACCAGTTCGAACGGCTAATGAAAATCATTAGAACATTCTGACAGGTTAAACAAACTGGGTACTAAGAGGCAAAAACCATTGGGACAGGTTCCTTGGTACATTTTAGCAGATCGGATTTGGGTACAGTCTGTAGATTTCAATTAAGAGAATAAAAAAGTCCTTTTTTTTTACAAGTAACCTATTTAGTTGCATTTCATTGTTTCAGAAATGGGTTTTCCTTTACATAGAAAATGCATTCACCCGCCTTATAGAAACACTTTTATACAGTCGTCATACAATGGCCGACCAATTTGAGCAGCACTTAAATTGACTTTTATTTTTAAGACAGTTGTCCAGGGTGTGTTGCTATAAAAACAGTTTCTAGCCTTCGATGAAGATCTCTTTGGCAGAGTGTACGGCACATTTGTTCGAGCACACCTAGAGTATGGAATACAGGCATGGCGGCCATGGTTAGCGAAGGACACAGCATGTCTGGAGAAAGTGCAGCGTCGGGCAACACAGCTGGTTAGAGGTCTAAAAAACCACACTTACATAGATAGACTGGCATGCCTAAATTAATTCCCTCTGCATTACAGGCGACAAAAAGAGCGGATCTTATCCTAGTTTTCAAGATAATAAATGGTCTTGAGAAAGGATTACGCTTTGAAGACATCTTTCAATGGCACCTCTCCCCTCATTGCCGTGGGCACACAATGAAGATGCGCACGAAAATGTCCAAGCTAAACCTCCGCTATGAATTCTTCACGCAAAATATCACACAACAGTGGAACAACCTTCCACAGTCACTCGTGGAGGCCACTTCCCTTCAGATGTACAAACAACACTTGGATAATTACATGCGTCCCCTCTCCTCTCTCAAAGTCTTAACTCTAAAAACCAGACATCTATTGTAAAAAACAATGCTACTCTCCTCCCTTCAAGTCTGACCTTTAGAAACCAGACATATATTGTAAAAGACAATGCTATTCACTGTTTTCCAATACTATGTTAGCAGTGGTAAATTTTTATAGGTGCTTGTACACGTCCTTGATATTGTTTTCAAAGGAATTGCCTATTAGTCTCACCAAATAAGCTAAAACTAAACTAAATATAGTAGTTGATAATAAACCGATCTGTTTTTAAGGATGTACCCATCATGGTTGATGCCCTGCGATTTTGGACAGATCAAGCATGTTTGCAAAGTTAAACTTAGTAGACTTGCAAACATACTTGGTCTGTCCGAAATCACAAGGCATCAACCAGGATTTTAGCATTCTGAAAAGACATCAGTGTACAATCAACAACAATATACTGTTGATCAATAACCAGCAAGACAGCGGACTTGTGGCTCAATGGTAAGGACGTTTGCCTCTGACCGACGTGACATGAATTCGAAACTCAAGTGGGGCAGCAGTTTCAGCGGCTACACTATAGTTGGCTACACGTAGCTCATGATGGTCAATAAGCCAGAAATAGTGGTTCTAGGTTTGCCCTGCCTTTGCCCGAATAAATCTACCATATTAAATATATACCCATCCACTAGCCTTTTATCTTTGCAAATGCATAACAACTGCTGTGCCGGAGCCCTTGTTTTTCGGACCATAGCCTGTAGTCTTGGCAGAGTTCAATAGTATACTATTAAGAAGCATAACTTGGCATTTCTGTTGTGGTTAACTAGCTACTTGAAACAATATTGCACACCAAGAATAATAAGGGAAAACAAACCTTACAACTATTTTAAACCTTCTCAGACGTTAGGAGGACTCTTGAATGGAACATGTCTCTCCGTAAATTGAAAGATGTCAACAATAGACGTTTCAGATTAAACTGCAGCGGGCAGAGGGTACAAGCGGCTGACGCAACCAACACTTAACATGCGTACCAACAGCAAATCTCGCTAGCTAGGCTCCTACCTGAAAGCGGCATAAAAACAACATGAATTAGGAGCCATGGGGCCTGACCCCCGACACGCAGGAAGCCACTCCACAGAACAAGACACACGCTGGGCCGACTGCGGTGTCCAAGGTATCCCTTCGGTTGGCAACCGTTCAAGTCACGGCTTTTATCGCACCGCGATAGTTTCGAGTGCATGAGATTTCTTAAAGTCAGGAAAGAAATACGCTAGGTTCGACCTCATTCTCGCTCCCCCTACTACCAAAAGACCACTGCCCACCTGATTGGTCGCCTGAGGTTAAATTGGCAAAATGCCGAAAGGTGGTATACAGTATGATAAAAAATGGCCAGATGATGTCTCCTTGCCGGCCAGAAATTTCGCAACCGCCGGTAATTTACATACGACGTCTTGTCAAGACGATAACAATAAAATAGTGCGCGACGACGTCTATCGACAGGAAACTTATTAATCACTGTTTTTTCTCCAATTTCGTACACATTGGTTGCGTGTGCGTGTATGTCACGTACATCTGCAGCCATACGTTATACTATTCCAGGGTTGGTGAGCTTTAAGAGGAATGTTATTCAAAAGGATTGCGTTGACAATATGGGTTAGGTTTACTGCTAGATTAAATGTTACCATAAGGATGTTCTAAATTACAAGTGGAAGTATAATAACCACACAGGAAATCTAGATTACACGGTAAAATTAGGTGAAAATTACTATATTGCCCTTGCATTTACAGTACCTTATGCAATCCTGTTAAATTATGTGCGGTTCAAAACTCCTGTGCTAGTTCTCTTAATGACTGCAGGAAGCGTAATTAAGTAGTGCCAGGAAACGTGTAGACCCAGTGGTGTGGCAAGACTGCTGAGTTTGAAAACGTTGATTCATTTCGTTGGTGGAATGAATTGCGTTGAAAATACTGACAGCCAAATATATTTACCACAAGAGCCGTCTAGGTTCAAATTTTGCGTTTCAGTCGTGGCCGCCGATAACCAAGTGGTTAATCATCCGAAAGGAGGTCTATCCAGTCATGATGAAGAAAACGGAGATGACATTTTGAGCTCTAAAGTATCCAAGAGTGTTTATGTGACCCCAAATTACCATTAATATACGGAAACGCAAATAGTAACCTGCCCACCTACCAGCTTACCGTTTCAGCACTCTTAACCGCCTCTACTGTTTAACCTTGTTTGTCCCCTCATTGACTTCATTAAGAAATGGAGATCTTAGAATAGGGTGACTAATTTGAATGGTTTTGATTAATACTTACCTATAACTGTAGTTAAATTCGTGCAATGGGAACTGGGGAAAATTATTGTCAATGAAGCATGTGTATTGTGTCTTTAGACCAAAAATAACTTTGCCCCTATATTGGCAGGCTTGCGCCGTGTACAAAAAACTTAAATCAATGAAATTTTGGAATCGGACTTCTAACAAAGCCGAGAGTTGTGCGCAGGATTACCTTTCCTTTGAGTTTATATTTTCTTATTATTTTATGAGTCGAACTTTTACACATAGCAGTATTAAATTTACACTTTTCTCCAATGCTGATCTTGGTTACGCAAGCTCCCGCTGTGAGCTTACATTATCAGATGAATGTGTGAAAAACATTAAAGACGCTTCAAATGGGCGCGCTACCTTACAGAATTGCATTATCATCCTTTTAAATAAATGAAATGCGAAACGAGACAATGAAAGGACAGCCAATCTAACACAATGTCGTTTTCATCGTTCCATGATTTATACTGCTATCTCGAAATATTGTTAAAGTTCGTAAATATAGGCATTCCAAGATTTAAAAAGCTAGTTATTCCTTTAAAAGGACACGGCCAATAACTAGGTGGACAATATAACAAACATTACACCCGGAATTGTTGTGCGTCCCAGTCGTCCGTCTCCTGCCAATCCACAAAGGATCAAATTTCACTTTCATAGACCAGACGGCTTGCTTCTAAACTTGGTATAAATAATAATCGTGATAAGTAAAAAACTGTCGAATATTCCTGTCATAATGTATCAGAACATGAAAAAAGATTGTTAACTTAAACATGCATCAGGATATTGGGTAGAAAATTAGGTCAAAATGTTTGCCCAAAATTTTAGATTATATCACAAATGTAAGAAAAACTTATGGAATATGTTTATGAAAATTCAGGGACAAACAACTGCCAATATGGGTATTTCCAAAATCTGAACTTAGGCCCCAAATGTATGTATTATCAGGATTTGATAGTAAGGACAAGAGAGCGCCGGAAGTAAAACTTAGTTTAACTAGATAGCCTTGATTGACCTTCACTCAACATTTGCCATTAATTAAATACCCTGTGTTGCTCACCAACCGTAAAATCACCACGCCGTAGGCGACAATTTTATCGGGCTTGATCTTTTCCGTACAGGACATTAAAACCGATTATTTATATGATCGGCCATCTCATAGAGGTAAGAGTTCCAGGTTCAACTGGCCACATAACATCTGATGTCATGTTCTGTTGCCTGAG
>JAYGXS010000003.1:75144517-75160579 GCA_036362985.1 Ligula intestinalis
GGAGGAATAGTTGTGTACGTACCGACTTGGATCCTCAGGAAGCTTCGATTGTGGTCTGCATTCTTGTACACTACGAAGAAGAGAAGTTGTCTTGGCTTCTCCTCGCTTTTCCCCGATGGACTGCACATAATTCTCGAATTCCAGTCTTTCGTCTGCGTTTAGGTGGTCAAGTGTGGCTGCACGTTGGAATAAGTGATGTCCCAGTTCTTCCATCCTTACGCGGACGCTTTCCAGTTCATTCTTGGCAAATCTTCTTAAGGTATCACTGGTGATAACCGTGCGACTTCTCCGCATTGCTCTCCAGTAGAAAGTTGGGTACTCGTTTACCTTGATGCATCTCTCGATAAAGCTGGCCCGTGAATTCGCCTCCACAAGTTTGGTGTTTATTCTTAGGTACCCATTGAGCGCCTTTAACACCGCGGGATCTTTGGTTTGTTTTAACTTTGCGAAAATTCCCATTGAAAATTTCAGAAGATAAATTGGCGAACATACGTTTGTTTTCTACTTTAGTCCACTTCTTATCATGTTCTTCATTGAAGGTTCACATAAAGGGTTGTTAGACAGCGATAACGCAGTATTTGTCAACCGTTACAACAAAGTCGCTACATTACTCACCGCCGTCCCGAAAGATGATGATCTGCGTTGCTTGTTTATACAATAATAGCCTTATGTACCAGCTGGTTAAGCGCAGATAGAGCAGCTCAGTAGTTTTTTTGACTGCAGCAGTTACTGGATGTTAATTCAATGGATTTTTATATGAATTCTTATCAGACGATTGGTCAGATACCTCAGTGTCCTCGAGAAGAGAATGAATAAGAATGCAGAAGACACGTAAAATTTAATTTTGCATTTAGCGTTCGTTGGTACAATCCAAGACCAAGCGGGCATAAACTAGCAAATAAAGCAGAACAAAATAGTAAAGGTAGCCGATAGAATATTGACCAATGCCTGGAGTCTTGAGGGTGCCATGACCTTCTCTTTCATCGACATTGTGTACATTTGCGAGTATGCCTGTATTATGCTTGCTTTTAAATAGTATTTGTGACTGTATTATAGCAAACAAAATTGTTTTCAAATACACGCATTCAGCTAAGCCTGGATTGCGGCTATTTATCACGGCACGCTGATGGACCTGCGGGAGCATCTACAAACGACAAGAAAAGTAGACAAAAACGATCGAATGATGCATAATCGGTTCTTCATTAGGAACTAATGCCAATGGTAAATATAGGTTCCGCTACAGCCGGTCAAATTCCTGTCCAATTGCAAATTGCACATGCACTTGCAAAGTTGTTTTTATTTGAGAACAAGAAAAAATAAAACGGCAAAATATGCGTGCATAGATTCTTGTCTTAGATACACCGTCCTTGTAGAGTAGGTGGTGCATCTGATGCAATGTCAAGATTAAACTTTGAATGGTGAATTTAATATATATTTTAGGTTGTTTATTTTCTTCATTGAGTTGAAGTTACGCGCAAAATGCTGTTTTCTAGAAAAGAGTTCTGTTCATATCAGTATACTAAGGGCAAATTTGGACGGACTGCTGCCAACTCTAAAGTTTGTCGATATGCAGGAAATTTCCTACCCTATTAAACGTTGCAGAAAAAACGTATTGTTTATGCCTATTGTACTATAATAGAGCATTAAGAAAAACGAGAGAATTCTTAAGGATATGTATTCAGAGAACAGAACATATTGCTTTGCGTTCATGAACTTAAGGTTATTATGCGATACCGTGTTATTGCAGGAAAAAGAAGAGCAACATTATGTTTAGAAAATTGTTTTTTGCAAATCCGATAAGGTTTGTACAACAACATGAAGCAATAAACTTACGAAACTATAAGTTGTTTATCCCCACCGAAAATAACGACCGTAAACAAGTATTTATATAAACATCCAAGACAGGTCATCAATTTTCTCTGACAAGCCGTACGCAACCATATCCTTAATGTCCTTATCTAACAAACAGACTTGAAACGGAATGGACAGAAGATTCTTAGTTTTCGGAAAATTGTCGATGATATTCTCTCAATCTTATGTGCTTTTATACTCTTCAAAATGAGTCTAGAAGTAAACAAATAGAGTCAAAACTGCCTCGGTATACATAGAAAAGTGGGAACTTTTATTTGCAGCAGAATATATATCGCTGATTATTAGAGAAATCAGGAACTAACCAAAATTCCCGATGTTAATTTTGAGGTAATCTTCAAAAAAGGTCAAAAACAAATATTTTAAGCTGAAATATCAAGTTAAAACGCTTATTTCAGGAGGTAAGCTTTATAGTTAATCTTAGACATATTTATGCGCAACTTTTGTTGCGGACGTTTATTTTTGCCGGGCATAAGTTTACAGATTTGAGTGATTCTAAAACCAGAAACCAAACAGATACTTGCATAAGAAATAATGTTAAGAAGCTCGTTATTCAGGTTGCTGCTTTTAAGAAAAGCCTTATTTTGTAGGTTTTTGCTAAGCACGGATGATATCATCCTTATTTATGGCCAATCGAATGAAGCAGGGGAAAATTTTAATGTGTTCCTTATGATCAAAGAACTATATGACCCTCGTTGTGATCTAAAATTCCACAATAATTACCAAAAATGTGGAATTTGAATAAAATAGTACGTTTATGTTTGTACCTGACAATTCTATTGAAAGGTATTATGCAATGTCTTGCATATCATCACGAAATCATACGAAATATTTTACTGTTGTGACCAATTTATCGGCTAAATCAACGGAAAATCTGATTGCCTTAGTCCAATTTAAATCAAGCAATTAAGAAACAGAAAAAACAACTAGTAATTCTCGTGAAACCATGCTGAAAAACATTGTCAACCTTTGGGCTGTTCTGTAACAGCCATAAATCACATTGCGCATAATATAATAGCATATGTATCCGTAAAATAAAAGAAGTATACTTTCTCCACAAAGTGTTACTTGTGCCGCTCTATTTATTGGGTTTGTCTGCAGTTAAAATGTAAGTTTACTTTCTTCGTCCGATTTTAAATTTTTCGGAAGTTATGCTTTTCTAAAATGTTTGTGTTCCTGAACAGCATAATATTACCTGATAAACCACAGTATGTCCTATTTTGAATAACGACAATTGCTGTATTGCTTTTAGAGTTTAAGTGAGGCACCGTGATCCACTTTTGTGTAATACAGATTTCCTGGTAAAATTCCTTAGTTTTCATTAGATATGCAATTTACTTTAAACTACTTTTGCTTACATAAGAAACGACATTATGTATGTACATTATCTTTAACAATTATCATCCAAACGGAGAGGACAAATAACAATTTCAATAGCTAAATATCTGAAAACATTAGCAGTCCTCTAGCGGGCGCTTCCTAGACTTTAAAAGTCAAGTTTCAGTAGCCAATAAGAACTATTTATTACTTGCAGTACAACGTTTTATTAGATATCTATGCGTTTGTTCTGCTTCCTTTGCGAGTCTTCACTGACAGGCTAAATTACTCATCTTCCTGTCTAGCTTACTTTGGACATGCACGCGTATTCACATAAATGCAGTCATCCTTTCCTCAAGCAAAATAATAGGACAGTTCGATCGTCGATTTCAAAGATGTCCACCGTATGCTCCACAAAAGGTTTGTTCAGGCACGGTAACTTGTGCATGAATTAGTTATGAAGCATCAACCTTACTCTCTTTTTCTTCAATAACCTAAACCCGGTGTCAAGTTGGAGTCAAGAAGACCGGAGGTGAGTGTGGGCGCAGGTGGCTTGCGCAGCCGGGGTCCTCCGTACGCGTTTCGCCACGCTGCTCATGTTTGGCGGTTGTTATCACCGCGTAACCCGAAAAACGCATACCGTACGCTAACAAGGCGTCTGTGTTGACCAAGCATATCTACGACACAGCGCGGGTAGGGTGTGTAAAAAAATAGCGTACACAAAACAATTCAACCGTTGCTCTCGCCCACGAGCCAAAGCAAGCTGAAGCAGTGGGGTGACTCCTGCGGGATTATGGTGAAATTAGATTCGCGGAGGATGTACCCCGCCCTCTTACAACTACCACGCCGTGACATGGTGTCAAGACAAAAGTCAAAGAGGGCGTAGGCAACTGGCACCATCAAGACTCAACACGCATACCAACAGCACAACTCGCTAGGTAGGTAGGCTCCCACCTGGGAGTGCCATAAAGACCACATTAAGGAGGAGCCATGGAGCCTGACTCTCAGCACGCCGGTAGCCTCTCGACACAGCAAGATACATACTAGGCCGACTGCGGCGTTCAAGTTATCTCGTTACTAAGTAACCGTTAAATCCACGGTTTTTAGCGTACCGCAATTGTTTGAAGCGCAGTAGATTGTTTATAGTGAGGAAAGAAATGCGCTGAAGGTCGAACTTACTCTATCTGATCAGTCACATAAAGTGGGATGGGGGCAGTGCTGAGAATGACAACAGGTTGGAGAAGTGCATTGCAAAACAAGTAGTTCAAGGAAAAAGGAAAGGACGAACAGAGAGTGAGGCGGAGTGGGGCGAGAGGCAGAGAAAAGAAAAAAAAGAAAATCAATTAGAAGCTGTATTGGTGTTAAGGCTAAGACGGTTAACCCTAACATCTAAAATCTTCCAGACCCTGGTTTTTTAAGAGATAGTAGAAGTCTTGGAAAGGCGAAAGTAGAAGGAAGAGTTTATTGTGTACACAATGGAATGAAGAATAGAATGAAAATAGTGTTGACTCGCGGAGTAGTGCGTCCGTTCCCTATTCGGGTGGGCTCCGGAGTGACTAGAGCATCAGGAATCGCTGGCGAATGGTTTGTCCCTGGGGCCAATGGGGCTGCTGATGTCTGCACTAACATGGACCAATGACAGCGTGGGCCGATGAGAGATAGCGCCTAGCCCCAAGAGGCGGTGGCCACACAGGCAGGCTAGATGAATCATGCGTCTGCGGCTGTTCTTGGGTTCCAAGTGGCTGCTAGGGCCACTACAGGAGAACGAGAACACAGCTTACCTTTCAGGAAAGGATCTTCATAAGGCTTTAAATTGAGAGGCATCAGACATCATGAAACGAATAGGTCGTAAAACAAAGCTACACACACGACAGTCCGCCCGTCGTGTTTAATGATGGCCAACTGTGCAATCTAAAGCAAGCCGTAGCAGGCCGTGTGACCTCCGCAGGGAGAAAAGAAGAGAAGGGCACAGAACTAGGGCAGGCTTGCGGAGCACCTGCTCCCATTCTCTGACCATCCCCACCTAAGCTTGATTTCAACACAAAGTAAATAACACCGGAGAGGGGAGAGGGCGCTGGGCGCTGGCGCGGTCAAGGCCGCCCCTATGCATGCCTAGTGTTCAGCATTTATTGTGAGCCGGCGACCCGAATAAGGCCGACCGGAATACCACTTGCTGTACCCTGATCTGGCCCCCCAGTTGGTCCAGCGCATCTACCGCGTGTCCCGTTTAGGAGGCAACACACACGCACACACACACACACAGGAATGAACGACAGTTTGACCGCTAATTTCGACCATGCCCACCATGCCCGTCAGCAAGCTTTTCGCAGACGTGCTGATTTGCTCTTAATTATAGCTATTTAAGACTCGCACAGAATTAAGCCCACTGGCTCACCACTCCCCCAACTGTACCCAGTGTTCAGAAAAAATGCAGGTAAACACACAAACACACGATAGTTTCCCCGTCGATTTCGACTATGGGCACCACGCGCTCCAACAGCCACAGCAAACGCTAAAGCAAGCCGCAACAGACACTGAGACAAGCTGGGCAAGCAACACGAAGGCTAGGGGAAGCAAGAGCAGCGCAGAGAACTAGCGCGAGTTAAAAAAAAACAGGAGTTTAGGCAGATTTGCGCAGAAGCTACCCACTCGCTCGACGTTCCCACCTCACTTTCCGGCGTAAAGACAAATTCAATAAGACCGATAATGAGGGAGGTTGTAGATGGCTGGCGCGGTAAGCACTCCACACACGCACACGTGAATCAGCCAACTCACACACACAGACACGACAGTTCCCCCGTCGATTTTGACAATGGGCACTACGCGCTCCAACAAGCCGCATCAAACTCTGAAGCAAACCGCAACAGACACTGAGGCGATCTGGGCAAGCAACACGAAAGCGACAGAAAGCAGGAGCAACGCAGAGAACTAGCATGAGAGAAAACAGGAGTGTAGGCAGACTCACGCAGAATCTACCCACGCTCTCGCCACTCCCACCTCCGTATCCGGTGTAAAGACAAAGCCAATAAGACCGGAGATTGGGGAGGGTATACGTGGCTGGCGCGATAAACACTCAGCACGCGAACACTTGGCACAGCCATCTTTCTTGGTATGCTTCCGGTTGCGCGGGAGTACCATAAAGGCCACATTAAGAGGGAGCCATTGCAGCCTGACTCTCAGTCCTCCTTCTCTTCCCGTACGCACAGACAGACACACGCGTACAGAAGGAGCAGCTACGTGGGGGCCCAAGTTTTCCAGTCAGTTGGCAGACTCTCTTAGCCACTGCTTTTAGCGCACCGTGATAGATTCAGGCACAATCAGATTTATTATAATGAGGAGGGAAACGCGCCGAGGTCGACCTCACTCTCTCCCCCACCGCATAGTGACCACCTAGCTTTTCTGGCACCCGCAGTGGAGCCCGCAACCCAGTGGGAGCGCGAATGCAGTCACAAACAGGGAATCAGAACTAAGAAGAAGTGCCAGCGCCTTCCGGGCCGCAGGAACCGTGGTTGGCTGAATACTGGCATTGCATGTGCATACAGACCACTGGATCTCAGAAGGGTGAGAGCAACCCTGTATGAAGCCTGGGCCAACACCCTCCGGAGAGGGGTAACCAGTCAGTCAACGACTGAAAGACACTACCCATGCTCCGCTGCTGGTCGGAGTCCGTGGTAGGCTGAAAGGAGAGCAAGAGACAACTGGTGAACTTTGCAATTGTGGACGTGCAGAAGAAGAAAAAGAAGAAGAAGAAGAAGAAGAAAAAGAAGATGATGATGATGAAAAAGGAGGGGAAAAGATGAAGTCGAAGAGTAGTAAAAGGGATAGGAAAAAGAGGAGAGGGAAAGAGGGAGAAAGGGAGAGGAGGCAAGGGGGAACGCAGACAGGCCGAGAGAGGGGGGAAATCAAGTATGAAAGAACAATGAGAGCAACAGCTCAGCTTACCTTGCAGCAGAAAATGTTCAGTAACTACTTAGGCTGACGTTTGTGCTTAAGGCAGAACTGTAGGCGCCGCTATTATGCGTGCGAGTGCGGTAATGGAGCGAGTAATATAACTGCAGCATGGTCGAAGCGTGGCAAAGAGAAGGAATCGAATAGACTGATGCGCCGACGTAGAGAAGTGTGAAGTTGCCAATCTTTGTAGTGCGCATGCACACTAAGGGCACTTCAGTACGATTCAGCCCAGGTGGCGTTACCCCCTGAACGAGGGTACCAGGAGTCATTATGCTTAGCCACCCTCCCCCCCCTATCTCATAAACCCATGGGGTGAGCTAGCGACGCAACTGCATAAAATCTATTATCTGATTTTCCATGCCGTCGTATGACAGGCGAGCCGTGGGGGACGTCCGACAGCGTGCTTATTCGCCTGGGATTTGATAGCAAGCGGCTGCGCTTAACGCGAGCATGCCAATGCTAATTTGACGGCGTAGTTGAGTACGGAAAGAAGGAGAGTACTTCAGGAAAGGACACGGTACCCAATACGGTTATTGCCAAGATTCCGACACGAAGTTCCTGTGAGGAACGATACTGCCACTAAACCAAGCTTATTAATTCTAGACCGGAGCTATTATGGGGTAGTAAAGACAAGACACTATTCGACAAATTCAGCAAGAATGGCCTCCAGTTAACTGAGGGAGGAGGCACTTACCTGGTTTCCCGACAAACTTGACGACGCAATCGTGACGCGAGGCGACTAGTGAGTGGGGTTGAGGCTGGTTGTGGGGATGCGTGAGGTGCTGGGTTGGCCGACATCACGGTCAGTGGCGCTGTTGTGAATGCGCATGTGACCTAGTAGGCCCATGCGATGAGCAAATGGTCGGGGGCAGTGTCGGCAGTGAAGGCGGCGGTGTCGTCTGTGTGTTGGTGCTCCAGGCACTAGTTCGCAAGTCTCTGTGCGGTGGATTTGCAAGTGACCGACTAGACCGATGCGTGAGGTGAATGTGCGATTGCAGTGAGGGCATGTCAGGCCCTCAGAGCTGGTGGGGGGTTCAGTTGTGGGGATGCGAGTTGTGGCGGGCGATGATGTGCCGGACGGAGCGGAGGAAGTTTCGGGTGGGTTGGAGTGGGTGGATGAGGGCAACGAGGAATCTCTCCCGTCGGTGATTGCCGTCGAGGTGGAGGGTGGAGTAGGGTCTGGTTCAGTGTTGGGTGCAGTAGACGTGGATGCTGTCGGAGGAGGGTTGCATGGCTTCCAGAGATGACCGAACACACACACACACACATGCAACCGCACTCTTGGACAAAAGACTCAATTCCCAGCAAAGCAATAACTGCACATAATTGCGTATCCACGAACGTGCTCTCAGCTTGATACCTGTGGGACGTAATTAGCCGCTACTGAATGAGATGTTATCTGACACGTTTGCATAAAACTCCACCGTTATTCTGCCGACATTCTAATAGATGCCGCTAATTTGCGTTTGTACTTAGTGTCAACGTATCGTCCACGTATCGCTGACGCCCATCTAACGATAGCTTACGTGCGTTCTGCATTAAATTTCACCTACGCGCGAAACTGTCTCGTCTATGCCTTCAACAGATAATAAAAGCATTAACATTGAATTCATTAATTAAAAGGCATCGACTTACGCTTGAGAGCTTCCAACACAAAGTATCGCCTACGATGAATCTACTAGTGTCCCTTTTTCTAAAACAGACTTCACTTAATTAGTTTAAAGTTCTTTACGGTGTCAGATGAACCCTGTATTCCATATACATTCTAAGATCACCACGGAAGTCATGTTTATCGTAAATTTACGTGCGTTTGTCGGAACATGCAGCATGCGTGCTAAAAAAGAGCGTCGTTTGTATTAACATGCCAGTAGACTTTGATTTCGGGATAGGCGAAATGTACTCCGTACGCAATATCATTTCATTCCGCTGTCCTGTTGCCTTGCCAATGGCAATACAGCATTAACATTGGTCCCGGACAAGCTTGTATTCGTTGGTTATTTAGTTATAACGAAAGAAAAATTGCTTCACTTTGAAAGTGAGGAACGGATGACCGTGTGCTATTTTAGCTGGAACACTTCGAAAGAAATAGCCGTCTCAGTTACCGCGCCGTTCACGACCTTCTTATCTACGCATTCACATCCAAATCAAACCACTTTACTAAATCCAATTAAATTCGGATTTTGTGCGACCCGCAAGTTATTGACGGGCTAAACTTCAGAAAATATGATATGATCCTGTAAACGAGAGAGCTTTTTAGTCCACACGGAAGTTTGGCTGCGAAGAATAGGGTATGCAAGTGGCTTGAATAGAATCCCCATATTTAAATTATAAAATTTTATCTGATTATTTTTAAATACTGCATCACAGTGCGGTAGGCGTTAGATAAAGAATTGTGCATGCATTCATTCGTGGAATAATGGGCGTGCGTAGCATCGATAAGACCCTTGTGACAAGATGGTCAAGATGAAAGGAGGCAAGCCTGAACTCGCTGGCCAACATAGCTAGATAATCCCTCTACACATGCTATATAGAGGACATTGTGCGCGCGCGATAGACTAGAACTGCACCGAAGCAACATGCGGCCGGCTTAATTTTCATCTGTGGGCGAGTTTCATGTGGGCTAAATTAAGACAGTATCATTGTAGTGACCACAGGCCGCACGAGCGTTCGCCTCCCTGGCAAGTGCATCTACGCCAGTGTTTGCCTACCCCAGTCTGGCCATTCATCTCCCGCGTTGTGGACACTGTAATGCTTCCAGTTCTCCTACACTTCGGACACCGGCCTCCTCGCGGTTGGTTATGCATTCGTCAGACGGTCAACTTCCTCCAACCTCAACTTCCACTGCCCCTGTGCGGAAGGTACTGTAGCGCTGGCACCAAGTCCGCAAAGCGTACGTGATTTCACCACTTTACCTCTTCTGGGCCAGCAAATCACAGGTGCCGTGGAATTTAATTGGCCAAATAGTTAAGCGATGGTCCAGTGAATCACTCTCGCATGAAGTTTATTCACTTACGCCCATAGCACACTAACAGATGGGCACGTGCGCTAGTACACAGGGCCCGCGACCTTCCCCGTGCTTGGGATTTAGACCACCATTGAGTTCCTGTACACAATAAACAACTCCTACTGGTCTTAAGCCTCTTCTTTCTGTACGGAACTGGGCGTGATAATTGTAGTGTTCTCAGCACACTCACGGCTTAGACACCTACAGTACTATTCCCCCATCTGGCGTCGCCTTCATGATCCGTAGTGCACTGGGTTTGTAGATCGCAGTGGCAAGTGTTTTTGTGGCGTATCGGGGGTTGCAAATGATGAGCATTACTTGCGTCATATTTATTAATTGTCCCTAAACGTGTTATTTTTAGACTTCAAAAATATGTCTGGCAACAGGAAGAAATGCAGGCAAAACAGTCGATCGGCTAACGGCAGAATCATCATTGGATGGTCTTTCAGATACTGACACATGTTAATGACATGCGTTTGACGCTGAACAGGAAGATGTTCAGTTTGAAGTACAGGTAATGCTGAGGGTGCACTGATTCTTTTTTGAAGCTTCTGTCTGAGTTTTGCTTTACAAGCAGTCACTTGGGAAACAATAACGAATTCCTTAAATGTCAGGACATTAATTGTTCGCCCAGGAAAAACTGTACAAAGCGTATTCATGGTATGTCTAAAATTTGAAATATAATTCCTTCGCTCGTTCGCAGTTGAAGACCACAGTCAGAATTTACGTGCCACTGCGGGGTCAAAACGCATGAAGGTTTGTGTATGCACCATCGTTAAAAATACAAATAAATAGAAACATGGACTCAGGTATATGCCCGCCTTAAACGGTTTAATCAGGTGAATACGAAATGCTGTCGTTTGTGCCTATCTTAGACTGCGTTACTGACTCTTAGGTTCATCAACATTTCGATCGAACTAAATGGCAAATTCTACCCCAGGAAATTATGGTCTAGGGTAAAATATCGTGCAACTAACCCATTAACACATCACCTTCCATTTAAATGGCATCGTAGTAGCTCTGTTACCAAACTGTCCCCCAAAGACAGTCTCGTTCACCCGGACTCGGTTCCAGCGAATTGCTCAGAACCTATGATGGCTTACTTGCGCATACCAACGCGACCGGTGGCTTCTCCCGACTGGGCGCAAAAGCACATGGATATCAGTCGATCATGATCCGACCAATCATCGCCATGAGGCTGACTAACAAAAAGGCCGGTTTGTGGCCGCTTGGGACGGCCCTTCGTTCTCACACTGCCGACACCTACCTAGCAGCCGGACACTCGCCTGCGCTTCAGTCTTATCCCTACTATTTCTCTACTTTATAAACTGTTCCTAGGACTCTGGCCTCCCATTTTTTCTTGCGTCCACAAGGAACGGGGCCTGAGGATTGAACCATCAAGGGTTATTATAGTAGTCAACCCTGTGCGATAGCATTTCCTGTCTGTTTTTTAAGTTTCTGCTTTTGAATTCCTTCAAAAAAATATGCTACATAGGGCCAATGTGCAAGAAGCTATGTATTTTTCTGTCATATTTTTGTAAAGATGATCTTCCCGGAACACGTAACTGTCGAACATTTTAAATGTTTCTTTGTATCAACTTATTTTCTATCATCCTGTTACCAACAGGGACTTCAAAGGCATTCGCCTATCATGCCCTCAATAAACTGATGCTGATAAACTGATAAAATTGGGTAAGATATATTTTCGGTGGCGCATTCGCTTTGTGCACCATAGGAAATCTTCACTCGTACACGTTGGCGATACGGATACGAGGGTTATCCATCTCGAATCATTTGGGCTGGTGCCCTTAAGGAGATCCGGCTAATTGACCTTCTTCTTGATCATTGTGTATTGCTTCTATGTCGAGGAGGGTAAAGCACTCCCTGTCAATGAAAAGAGAATTTGCCTTATTCATAAGCTCAAGCATATTTATGTTTAGTAGATGGTGATAACAGCACCACAGTTTTCAACGCCAACAAGACCAATACCGCAGTCGGATATTCATGGCCGTAGCCGTTGCGCTTCTTCAGTCTGTAGGATTTGCTAGTGTCTCTTTTTCCGGCAGATCCCAGTTGCCCGGTCGCGCATGACATCCGGAAGAGCCGATGTTAGAAAAAAAGATGAGAATGCCGCTATAACGTCTAAAGGAGTAAAAAATAGGTGATTAACTCCTATTCGCAGGGATAGAATACTGATTCCCTTTCGTGTGAGATGCTTTTTAGAAGGGCTCCTAATTCTTGTCGACATGTTCTGTTGTCGTTCTTAGGGCGCAGACGAAATTTGGGCATCTCGTAGAGATTGGCTATTTTCTTCCATCGTGCATTGTTGTGGTGGCGTATCTATTCACTTCATCTCATCGAGTACGTTGTCTGATGGGGCTGTTGCACAGGGATTTCCAAGTTTATTAACAATAAACCACTAATCGGATCACCTTCTTATAACATATGCATCTCATATAGTCTTGCAGTCTTGCTATTCTGACAGTAAATTAATTCTTAAGCTTTATTTTAGGGCTCAGCGTAACTCAAAATGCACGCCGCTCTAACGAGACTTTCCCACGCGAAACTGCCGGTCCACCCACGCAGAGCGCATTTGATGACGCGCACAGCGCGGCCGGCGCAGGACTCTCACGCAAGCAAAACAACCGGTCCACCCACACACAAAGTGCATTGTGTGACGCATCTGTGCCCAGATCGTGCCAAGCGGTAGAAAAACACGACAACTCTCATGACTTACCCAGCCATTGAAGTCCCCCCTTTCTTGTGACCACCATCTAATTTGTCTAACCTTGTACATACGCGTTCGCTTGTCTTAAATTCTGCTGTACTAGGTTTTTTGAAGACTTCTACTTTAGTCCACTTCTTTTCGTGTTCTTCCTTTGGGGTCTCGCACAAGCTTTAACGTAGACGGTGATAACGCAGCCTTAACCACCATTACAACACCTTATGTGAACGGTTCGTCGTTTGTTCCACAAAAGGGCACTAGCAAAATAATATTGAATTTAGTGAATTACAAGACATTATTTGGGTGCTAACAATCCTCTGCGAAATATTTATAATTTATGTTAAGAATGGTAAATTGACTTTTTTGATCCTTCAGATACCAACTTGGCAGACTGGGTCAACATACAAAGGCTTAAGTTACTGCGTGAAGTTAAACAGATAACAATTAAAAGAACCATCTTAAGGTAGGAAACAAGCTTGCTTAATCAAGGCCAGGCCTGAAGTATGGACGCAGATTCACTCTCGCGTAGAGCGTTTATTCAGATAATCAGTCAGATACCTTCGTGTTATAAAATATGGTTAGTGTGTGATGTTGTAGGATAGTTCACTAACTTATTCACCCCTCAATGAGCATACTTTTGGGTTGGATGGAAAACAAAATTAAGGGCAACTTGTAACTCAGAGAAATTATGTTCGATGGATTATACCGCGTGCCTAACCCTTACATTTACATTAATAGATCGCCCAGTGTTCATCGACATCCCCCGTCATCTGGTAGATTACATATTGTGTTCTGAGGAACACTTACTTAGCAATTGGTTCACTTAATCAGATTTCAATGAGCTTCACCCGTCGCAATTGGATTAAACCCAATGAAAAAGCAGCTTAGGTTGTTAGAAGAAAGTCTGTAATCATGGACGCGAATCATACTTAGGCTGTCCAGAGCTTCCCGAAATGGCTGGACAAAGTTAGTGTCACGAACTACAAGGGAGATAAAGGAAAAATCTAAAATAAGCAGCCATGAATATTCGCGGAATGTAGTACCTATTAAGCATAGACACATTTAGATGACCATTTTTTCTTTTATTACTGGTCACCACGCGCTCATATGCGAGTGTACAAGATTTAGTCTAACGTCCAACGGGATAGAAGAAAGTTAATTGCGTGAATTTTTGAATGGGTGACATAAACCCATCGTCAGACATAATATAAGGAAGGTGAAAGTACGAACATTGCACGATACAGTTAAGGCGACAGGACAACTAGAGTGTGAGTGAGTAAATGACGGTTTGTGTGCAGAGGGGGAGGGCAGATGATATTTCGGTTGATTTTTCTGTCGCTGCGTTAGCGGTCATGTATGTTAGATTAGGACGGGGGACGGTAAGCCTTGATCCTAAGCCACTCTATTTGTCATTCAAGTCAAACGGACGGTTGATAGTACCCGCAGTACAATACCACGCCTCGATAGATTCTCAAGCTGGTTTTGTGTTGGTAATGGCAACGATATCAGTGTGAATCATCTAGATTTATGATCACACTCCATTGCATCTGCGAACGCAAGCAATAAAGGGTCCAGGCGATGAACAGCTTATTTTTTGTTCCCTGATATGGTTGCCGAAGGGTCCACCTTTGTGATCAACATACACGTAAGGGCAATCTCCGCATGGTATACTATAAACCAAAATTGATTTTTTGATATCGTAAGATAGGATCCCTTAAATGTGATACCCCTGTGTGTAATGAAAGTGCTGGTTTCTGTGCGATGTGAATATTGAAGTGGCTTAACTGCTTGGCGATTACTTCGGAAGTGCCTTGCATCTACGGTAGGGAAAATAATTTCCGTGTCATAATTTCTTCGGTATTGGCACGAGCATACGACTGTGCTTAACGCATCAGGCAGTTCTTAACCAAACTTATTGGATATCCGTTATATAATAACAGCCGAAACAGTTTAGAAAATTCTTTTTCAAGAGATAATCGGTGTTGCAATAGCGATAGGCCCAATGGAATGTAGTTTGGATGCAGCTTTTTTCGTGATCAGCAGGGTTGCTGCTGCCATAAATTTGGATAATCAGCGGTGGACAGCGGTGGACTCCTGAGCAAACGTATAAGCAAACATAAATAAGCTCTTCGTTACCGAAAAACCTTAGAATTTTGCTTCGCAGACGCAAGGAAGTGTGAGCACATATTATCTTGGGCCGACACTGATATTTTAATTATGGTTAAAACAGAACGACCTTCAAAATATATCGATGATTGGTATTGAACTGCGACATGTCTCAACCACCCGATTAGGTATAGAGATATGAGAGTGCGTAAACAATGTATGTTATGAAATTCCCCTTCCTTCAAATTATCTTGCTTTATTCCTTAGCTCGACCTCACTATCACCAGCTCTCCAGGGGGCACGGAAACTCCACATGCGTTGAATAGATCACTCTAATCTTTACTTTGTCATTAGCCATTCACAAATCAATCAGGGATTTCGATCGAAACAACGCTTTATAAAGTGAATTGATAAACTTCATTAACTGCATCGCTCCAACTCGTGCCTAAATTGCCTATATCAGCTGATCTGCTACACCGAACAGAGACTGCATGCTAGCATGAAAGGCCAGGTGTCTTACACAATCACCACGTGAAAATGAAAAATTGGGTTAGCTCATTTTCACAAAATTTAGGCTTCTAACCAAATCACTAGGCTGCTATATCTTGATGACTCTGGAGTAGGAAGCTCCCTACTATAAAGGGAATTATCTATATATTAAAATGTAGAGCTTAGTACTCTAGCCAATTAAAGGTAGCCGGGAAAACGGCAAACCGCTCTTCGTTCGGACGTAAAATTATTATAGAACTCTTACGATGTCAAACGTGCACTGGTCTTAGTAAGTATAATTACCAGAATTTGCACTCATAGCATTAACATGTTACTTCTTACAGTAGCATTCTACTTCTCACAGTCTAAGCTTAGGTGAAACAGACATGGTTCATAGTGAATAGTGATAATGTTAGGAATTCAAAGCAAACACTGATATGCTTAATCGGTGTTCGCACATTCCTAAGTGAATATATATATATATATATATATATATATATATATATTCACTCAGAAATGTTAAGAGGGTATGACAGCATTTGAGGGTAAATTGATACAGAACTGTTTTGCGCTTATTAGCGTTCATCAGCCAAGCATAACC
>JAYGXS010000003.1:75163567-75178601 GCA_036362985.1 Ligula intestinalis
AAGTTTGGTTCTGTTTTGTCAATACTAGGCAATCTGTTTGATGGTAAGTTATCAGATGTGCCCTCACAAGATTTTAAAATGTTAGACTCCCTCGTCCTTCTGATAACCATGGAATCTTTTGATAGACAAAAGCGAAACTTTAACTTTTAACTAAAAATGCCTCCATATTAAGTCACCCTTTGGATATTGCAAAAGATTTTCTATGCTCGGGTGGTTTCGACTACAAAATTGCAGAAGCCAAACGCCTCCAATCGCGTAGTAAAAACCCGCCCATCCAAGTTTAATCGTTTTCACCGATCGAGGTGAACTCAATCTTTGCTCAACGGGGTCGCATTTCCCGATATTTAGAAATGACTAAAAGTTTCCTCTGGCGAGATCTTACACCAATGGAGCGAAGAAATGCGGCTCTTTAGTCCAATAGACCAATGACTTCTCAGCCTACTATTCTTAAATCTGTTCGGAGTCCCGATAGGGTAAATGCACTCGCTTATCCTCCAGCCCTGATATCTGGACATACACCCACTAACGTCAGTACGCCCGTTATCCCTGCCTCCCAGATGTCTATTCATACTCCCATAGCCATCAGTATACCTGCTTTCCCTACCGCCCGAATGTCTACTCATAGGCCCATAAACATCAGTGCACAAGTTAGACCATCCCTCTTGATGTCGGGACCATCAAGGCCCGCTGCTTCGTCATCTACTTCGATTAAAACTAGTCTAAATACATTCTCTGTCCAACGATCGATAAATTCCGCTGCCTCTAACTTGGCAACAAGTTCATCAAGAATGTCGCCAACCCCGTCGAAAGCGTTTAGGCCGAGCGCTTCCCCACCACAACCTAGCTCCTCTTTTGACCGTTGGAGTCATATTATTCCCCCGTATAATGCGTTATTGAACACGCCGGGCCCGAACCAAGAAAAATTTAATTTGCACGGCAATAACCCAAACTGGTATAGTTTTAAATCTAATCGGAGTTGCCGCACAGGAAATTCACTGATTAAGACCACTAGTCGTTACGAGAGTGGCCCCAACACTAATTTTATGTCACCGTTCCTCCCTATGAGTTCCTTTACCCATCATTTACCAAACCTGCAAACTCCTACATGCCTTCTCGCTCCCCCCCCCCCCCATTCGTCCCAAACGCCCCAGAAGCTTATTTTGATTTATCCTCTCCTCATTTTTCCTGCCAGAAAGCGAGGCCCCTAGATATCGCAGACCTTATCAGCCATCCATTTTTGGCTACCCGTATGCTAACAGCTCCATACCCGACAGTTCTAATTCCACAATTAATAACGGCGCACAGTTTGCCTACCAACCCTCAAATTCTTTTTCACGAATAACGATAGCCATAGTCCTGTCACTCGAAACACCCTGGTTTCATAGTGCTTAATACCAGGTCCGTTATAAACAAAATGGCTCATTTTCGAGCTATCGCTTTCGAGATGATGCCCGATGTTATATGCAAAAACAGAATCTTGGACCCATCCGATCATTTCTGACTCCTCCCTTATCATAGTCGAGTATGATTTCTACCGTCACGATCGCATTAATAAGCGATAAAATATTGTCCACGTAGATTTCAGCCTTTCCTCGATATCGTTAATTTTTTCTAACTTGTCTCAACTGGTTAGACCCCCACCAAGACAGAATCATATCCTAGATTTGATTTTAAAAAATGGTATTGCCCCTCTCTTCGTTGATTTTAAGCAGGACATCTTTCAAAGTGATCACACATTAATTCATTATTGCCTTCCGCTTCCTTCTACGGAAAAGGCTAGTGCTAGTTGTACCTATCATGCGTATGACCTCGCAGATATTAGTTCAATCAACAATTTTCTTGACACATGAGATTGGCAGAGCCTCTCCTCCATTAACGACGCTGCCTATATTTTTGAATTCATATCGGTCGTTTCTACTTAAATGCTGAAATTTGTGCCCACTAAAATTCCGAAACCCTACACACCAGAATCGACCGTCCCTCATTTTCTTTTGCCCAGACTAAAGAAATTGAGGAGGCAGCTGAAAGATAGATCTACTAGTTCGCTGCCTGTGCATCTAACGATCGCAGAGATCTTGGAATTTTCGTCAAAGATTCTTCTTGCGCGTGCCAGCACAGTGAATCTTGTGTCCTAAGTGAGTTAAACTGTGCAAAATCGGTTGCACAACTGTTTCGTCGTATGTCCTCCGCAAAACGAGGAATCGAAATGCATCCATTGCTGAATGAAAACTAAACATTTGTACTAGAGGAGTCTAATAAGGCTGAATTGTTCAATGCGTTCTTTGCGAAGCATTTTACGACAGAATCCGAACCGATCCCGTCGTTTCAACCATACTCAGACAATACTCTCGGAAAAATTGATTTCTCCATAGAATTAATTCGAAAGCATATAATTTGTCTAAAAAATTCGCACTCTTCGGGAAGTTATGGTATCCCCCATTCAGTTATCAAAAGAGTGTTGACCTTTCCCAAATTACTTAGCCATATATTTTCAAAGTTAATCTGTCCTAACAAACCCTAAAAAAGCAGAAGGGGACGACAGTCGGAAGGTGAGTACCACTCGTATAAACTGCATAGTCATAAAAGGCATGACAGAAGGTACTTCTGATGCCCCAAAATCAAGATTAGAAGAGGACAGGAAGTTATTTAACGAATATCTGAAATTTCTCCTAAAGGGTAAGGAGAAAGTCGAAGTTCTAAAGGCATTCCGAATGGGCCGTATGGCAGACTCAAATGATGAACAACGTCAACCAAGACCGTTGAAGGTTGTTCTGAAGAGTGAGGCTGAGGTCCAGCTGTTGTTAAGCAGGAAACCAATACTTAGAAACTCAGACCCGACGGTTTTTTTCAGCGGGATTTTTCCCCGGCGGAGCGGGAGCAATGGAGATTGCTAAAAGTAGAACTCCTCAGGAGATGCGAACTCGGCGAGAGCAATCTTCGAATTCTGATTGAGGAGATCGTCCATGTCCCGAGGTCACTCCTCTGGAGAAAGCCGATAACACTAACAGCCTAGTCGGGATGGGCAACAGTCCGTATCCATCAGCACCGACAGCTCCCTGCATGCAATCTCACGCAAGAGGCAACCGCCTGCATAAAGTGGTGAATAAGTCTAAATTGAGCTTTCTTTACACTAATGCCCAAAGTCTTCCCTCAAAAATTGATGAACTCAAGGCAGTACTTTCGGAGCGGAAACCTGATATAGTTGCCATAACGGAAACATGGCTAAAAACAGAAATCGCAGATTCGGAGATTTCGATTCCAGCATACCAGCTTTTCCGCAAAGACCGCCAAAACTGACAAGGAGGTGGGGTTGTCGTGTATGTCAGAACTGAAATCTCTGTTGTAGAAAGAGAACAGACTGTAGCCCTGGAGTATGAGTCCGTCTGGTTAAAGATCAAGAAGGCGAATTCACAGAACCTTGAATTCCTGGCCGTTTACCGGCCACCAAACATTCTGAGTGGAGCCGACGACTCACTCCTTGGTCTGGTGAAGGAAGCTGCTAGCCACCAGGAGGTTCTCATCGTTGGTGACTTCAACGCCCCTGCAATTGAATGGAACAACCTTGCAGTTGAGGCGGCGTCAACTTCCTTTAGTTCCAAATTAAGGGATCTCACGCTTGACCTGTCTCTAGTTCAGAACGTTAAGGGCATAACCAGATTTCGAGAAAACCAGCGGGCTACTTGTTTGGATCTCATTTTCACGAAGGATTCATCCTACATACATGAAGTGCATTCAAGTGCCCCGCTCGGTAAGAGTGACCATACGACGCTAATGTCGGATTACTCACTCCATACTCAACGGCTGAGGAAAACGAAGGACCAGCCAAACATATGGAAGGCAGATCTCAATTCAATGAAGAGTGAACTATCGTCCGTGAATTGGGACTGCCTACTCAAGGGGGATCCGAAGGAGGATTGGAGATCACTAAAGAGGGTTGCATTAGATCTGCTTAAGCGCTTTTGTTCGGTCAAGGTACACAAGACGACTAGTCGTCCTGCCTGGTTGACGAGAGACCTTAACAGGCAACTGAAGAAGAAGAATAGGAAATGGAAGTTATTCAGGAAAACTGGGTCGCCAGTACACCTCAAGGAATTCCGACGCCAAAGAAGTGCAGTAAAAAAATCAATTCGCCAGGCCAGGAAAAACTATGAATCAAGAATCCTCCAACAGGCCGAAGAAAACCCCAAAATTCGATTCCGCTATATTAACAGCAGATTAAAAACAAGGATCCTGTCGCAGTCCTTAAGAATAATGATGGCGGAGAAGTCGTTGAGAATGACGAGAAAGCCGAGTACTGTAGCCGGTTCTTTGCCTCGGTATTCACTAGGGAAACCTAGCTTCATTTTGATAATGCCAGCAGTGTTGTTGCAAACGCCGGTCCAGCACTTCATTCTCTACTATTTCCAACATCTGTAGTTGAGAGGGAGCTGCAGAGCCTCAAAGAAGCAAAGTCATCCGGTCCAGACAATATACCAGCCAAGTTCTTGAAAGAATTGGCAAGTGAACTCTCAGAGCCCCTAGGACATACCTTTCGTTCTTCATTTGAACTAGGAAAACTGCCATCTGAATGGAAAATGGCAAATGTTTACCCGATATACAAGGGCGGAGCCCGAACGAAGGTCAACAATTACCAGCCCGTCAGCCTTACTTGCATTTGCTGAAAGGTGATGGAAACGATAATTAAGAAGACCACAATGGAGTACTTGGAGGAGAACAACCTATTGTCAGGGCTTCAACACGGCTTCAGAGAGAACCATTCTTGCCTTTCCAGCCTTCTACTCTCCACTGAGCAGTGGACTCGCGCACTAGATGAAGATGGTAAGGTTGACGTCACCTATACGGACTTCAAGAAGGCATTCGACAGCGTCTTACATAAGCGTCTTATGTATAAATAGTTAGAAATTGGCAAAAGAGGAAACCCGCTGGCATGGATCACAGATTTGCTCACAGGGCGATCGCAAAATGTGTGCATCGGTGACACAAAGTCAAACCCTACATCTGTTCTGAGTGGCGTCCCCCAAGGCTCTGTCTTAGGGCCACTGCTCTTCCTTATCTATATCAACGACTGTGTCAACGACCTGGGTTGCAGCGCTATCATGTTTGCCGATGACGTCAAACTCTGGAGAGCCATCAGGTCTGACGCCGATAGGAAAGCGCTTCAAGAGAGCCTCAATCGACTTAGCTGCTGGTCTGCTCGTTGGCTTTTAAACTTCAACATTAGTAAGTGTGTGGTTTTAAGACTCCGTACTAGAAGGACTGATGAGGAGAACGATTCCTTCCAATACCTCCTTGCTTGGCACCCGTTTTCAAATGTGAACGAACAAGAAATTTCAGCTAAGTCATCAGTCTTATATAAATCGATTTATCTAAGAGAAGATATGACTATTAGTCTTTCGTTTTCTTATATAAATTATACGTAAATACCAGTTCTTACGCTTGAAAAATCTGCTTCCATTCCTTTTGTTGGTTTGGTCTCTGCTTGCTTACCTAGCATTCCGTTTACCATCTGTCTTGCTTTCAGCAACTTATATAAGCTTAAACAGTTAGTTTATTCTGAATCCCCGACTGTTTTCGTGATAAATCTTCTTGTTGCTTCGAAAAGTATGAAGGCGACACTTTCATTCAGTAGAAAGCCACAGAATTCCAGACCCAAGCGGTGTCTGCGAAAGGCAAACATCATTACTGATATCAGTCTTCAGCCTGACATCAGTATTCAGCCTGATCTGATTGCCGAGCAAATATATTTGTCTGCAATGAAGAATTGCAGCGAATTTATGTTGAAATTTTGGTCAGTTCTCTCAATCCTTGGGACCCTATTTGATGGGAATATCTCTGCAGTTTCCTCGCAGGAATGCAAACGTTTAGATACTCTCGTAAATTTGGTCGCAAGTGAGTCACAGGATAGACAAAAAAGGTCGTACAATTTTATTCTGAAAAACGTTCCGAAATCGATTAGGCCAATGGACGTTGCAATGCATTTCTTCTGCTCCTGTGGATTTAACTATAAAATAGCAGAGGCTATTAGACTGTCATCTCGCAGTAAATACCCACCCAATTTAGTCAAGCTATTTTCACCCATTGAAATAGACGCCATTTTTAAACAGCAAGAACTTGTTTCCAAATATCTGAGAAATGCCATGTATTTCCGCTGTCATGATCTCACTCCAATGGAGCGAAGAATAGCGTCAAGTTCTTCTAATAAAATAGTAAACTCACCGCAACCGGCTCAAGTTCCTGGTCGTAGCCCTAGGAAGCCCAGCGAGCTATGTACTTTTATTCCTGCCAAAACTAGATTACTGCTCCCCAGTACAGCAACTGTCTCATCCCCCTCAAGTCACCAGATATCCCCGTCTACTTCCAACTTAAATGCTTCGCCAGTTGCCATGGCTAGTTATTCTGGTAGCCCTCCTAGAAATTCCGAAAGGCCTTCTACGTCAAGTAGACCAACAGCTTCGATACTCGATCAGAGTCCTCCCAAACCTATTTAATCACCCAATTCAGGTCGTCGAAAGGGTGGGATCCGGAACTCAACCGTGAGCATGCAGCCTTCCCAAACACTAACTAAGCCTATACAACAGGAAGCTAACAAACATATAGAATACCCTACTTATCACAAGTATCATACTGGGCCAGGCTTTCCACCGCTTAATCCTCATAGTTACCTTACCTCGCCCTCCAGCCTCTCTTTCCCGTCTTGGTTTTCCCAATTTCCCGGTATCTATCAGCAAAATCACCACGGCACGTATCCCTATGGCCCATCGATCTCACAGAGCTATCTACCTGCAGCTTTCAGCTATCCCCTCAGCTTTCTTATGTTAATTGTCCTGCTCCAGTCGATGGCTATTCTCCAAACTTCCAACCAAATTACCCACCGCCAAATTTTTATTACTAAATAAAGATAACCCTAGTTCGATTACTCAAGCTTCACTAGATATCATCCTGCTTAATGCAAGATCTGTTTTAAATAAGATGCCTCAGCTTAGAGCTATTGCGTTCGAGCTGAAGCCAGATATTATATGCATTACAGAGTCGTGGACCCATCCACTAATTTCTGATGCTTTATTCATAATAGACGAGTATGATTTCTACCGTCAAGACCGCCCTAGTGAACGTGGTGGCGGTTGTCTTCTCTATATTTAAGCTATTTTTAAGCATTTCCCGTTCGACCTAGATGCTGAGTCATTCTTGGGCAATTACTGCATTGCATCCATTATCCTGTCTCCCCGTCAAAAGGTGATTATTGGATGCATTCATAGTCCACCTAACTCATCATCGGAAGATGATGAAAAGCTTTGCGAAATATTTAGGCTGATTTCGGAGTCCACCTTTGATGCTAAAGTTATCGCTGGGGATTTAAACTTTCCCGAAATTGATTGGTCATTGAACTGTTGTCCATCCAGATTTCAGCCCTTCCTAGATACCATCAATTTTTCAAACTGGTCTCAGTTGGTTTGTTCCCCAACAAGGGATCAGCATATTTTAGACTTAATTTTCACGAATGACATTTTCCCCCTTTTTGTTGAGTACAATCAGATCCTCTTCCCAAGTGACCATACTTTGATCCATTGTTGCCTTCCGCTTGCTTCTACGAAAAAGGCTAGCAACACTCGTATCTACCGCGCGTTTGACCTAGCTGATATTAATTTAATTAACAACTTTATGGACTCACTAGACTGGCAGGAGCTTTCCTCCACGCACAGTGTAACACTTCTCTGTGACTTTATGACGGCAAGTTCAAATAGCATTTTGGAATTTGTGCCGATCAAAATTGTTAAGCCTTATACTTCGGACTCCACCGTTCCTCATTTTCTTATGTCTAGACTGAAGAAATTGCAAAGACAGTTGAAAGACCAGTCTACTAGTTCATTATCTGTGCACCTAAGAATCGCAGAGATTTTTGAATTAGCGTTTAATATTCGTCTTGCACGTGACAAACATAGGGAATCTTGCGCACTCAGCGAGTTAAACTCTGCAAAATCGATTGCCCAACTGTTGCGCCATCGGTCCTTCGCTAAACGAGGTCACGACATCCCCCACTTTACTGAATGAAAATAAAAACTTTGTGCAAGATGAGTCCGAGAAGGCTGAACTGTTCAATGCGTTCTTTGCAAAGCACCTTACGATGGAATCTCAACCGGTCCCGTCGTTTCAGCCATGCTCAGTCAATACTATCAGTACCATAGATTTCTCCATAGAAGTAATTCGTAAGCACATTATCCGTCTAAAATCCCGCACTCCTGGGGAACTGACGGCCTTCCAAATTCACTTATCAAGAGAGCATTCAGCTTCCCCCGATTGCTAAGTTATCTATTCTCAGCTTATCTTCTAAACCGTTTCTTTCCTGACTCATGGAAGACATCTATTATTCTTCCAGTCTTCAAGTGAGGATCTCGTTCGGACGTAAATAACTACCGAGGTGTTCATAAAACCCCGGCTCTAGCCAAACTTCTGGAAAAGATCATTTTTAATCAAATTCTCGATTTTTGTGTAGAAAATAAACTATTAAGTGCCTCACAGCATAAATTTCTACCTGGAAGATCATGCGAAACCTGCCACTTGGCATTCCTTAACCTGGTTACTTCACTTCGTAATGAACAGCAATCAGTCATCGTGATTTACTGTGACCTTAGTAAAGCTTTTGACAAGGTGCCTCATAGGCGCCTTTTAATGAAACTGGAAGCCCTAGGCATCAGGCCTCCCCTCCTTGATTTCATTGCCTCCTACCTGTCTAACCGCAGCCAGAAGGTCTTAGTAGGCAATAGCTACTCGATGCTTCAGCCGATCACGAGTGGTGTATTACAAGGCACGGTTTTAGGTCCCCTCCTTTTCAGTTTTTACTAAAATAAAATTTCAACAGTGCTAAATAATTCGGAAAATTTCATTTATGCTGATGACATTAAGTGTATTTACTCATTTTCTAAGGACACGGCCAGTACTTGTGTTGATAAAGTTAACGCAGACTTGCGTACTCTCTCAAGTTGGAGCGCTACATGGCAGATGGAGTTTTCTCCATCAAAATGTAGTTTCTTGAGTTTTGGTCCCGCGAGGCTTCCTGGACCCATTAACTTCCAAAATAGTCTACTTTTAGAAAGATCTACGATAAAGGATTTGGGTCTTACTTACACGAATAAGCTTGCATTATCAACTTATGTAGATGGAATTTCTGCCAAGGCCGCACAGGTATGTGGGTTTATATCGCATAACTTTTTCCGTCCAGAAATGAAGTTAAAACTATACCACATGTTTGTTCTTCCTATACTAGAATACTGCGGCCCGCTTTTTGGCCTCATGACCCAACATGACCGTTGTAAGATTAAAAAGGTTCAGCGAGTTTACACTCGTAAAATATTTTCTGTTTCTGGGTCTGGTATGTGTTATACAAAAAGATATCAGTTAGCAAACATTAAATTGCTTTGGATAAGAAGACTCGAAGCTGGTCTATGCTTTCTGTTTCGCTTTAACAAAAGTCCTAATCTCCCACATATTAACGCTCTCCTTCCAGTAGACTGACCTTACGCCACTCGTAACTCTTCCATGATAATTTTACCACCTCGTAGCTTCACACTTAACCGTTCTCGCTTTTTTACCTCCAAGTATGCTTTTATTTGGAACAACCTTCCTCTCGATATTAGACTGTCATCTACACTGTCGATTTTGAAAGGCAAATTATATAAGCATTTAAATTTAGAGAAAATAAAGTCGTTACTGTATGTTTCCTTTCCAAAAACGCAAGTTGTAGATTTTGAAAAGGGTCCTGCTGGCATATGAAGCTCTTCCCAGGATACTAAAATGGTTTCTAAATATGTTTGCATTTCCCTCTGCAGAGTCAAGCATAATTTATATAATAATAATAATAATTTGTATATTTAAGGCCCAAGGGGCCCTGTCGTTACAAACTTAGTGCTATCGTGAAAATAAAAATAATGATGATAAGCAGTGAACTCTTATTAAATAATTGTCATCGGCAGTAAAAAGCTCTTAGATCGGTGGATGAGTTCAGCGGGCCTACGAGTTCAAAAAAACTTCAGGAGAAAAAACTGCCTTAATAGGTAAAAGGGTTTGATGTGGTTAGTATGGGACCTGATGTTGAGGGTTTGGGACGTTTATGGTCATGGGAAAAAATAATATATCGTTTAGTTAAGAAGGGGTCATCCGGAAGGCAGGAGAAGGCAGTAGAAGTCAAGGCAACATACTCGAGTTGCGACCCACCAGATTTCAGAGCCAATCGCGAAGACCACAGCGAAGGTTGCAAAAACGGAGTAGAATTCGCAGCCCTTGGAAGTGATGCTTGACTCTGCAGAGGGAAATGCAAACATATTTAGAAAACATTTTAGTATCCTGGGAAGAGCTTCAAATGCCAGGAGGACCCTTTTCAAAATCTACAACTTGCGTGTTTGGAAAGGAAACAGACAGTAACGACTTTATTTCCTCTAAATTTAAATGCTTATATAATTTGCCTTTCAAAATCGACAGTGTAGATGACAGTCTAATATCGAGAGGAAGGTTGTTCCAAATAAAAGCATACTTGGAGGTAAAAAAGCGAGAACGGTTAGATGTGGAGCTACGAGGTGGTAAAATTATCAAGGAAGAGTTACGAGTGGCGTAAGGTCGGTCTACAGGAAGGAGAGCGTTAATTTGTGGGAGATTAGGACTATTGTTAACGCGAAACAGAAAGCATAGACCAGCTTCGAGGCTTCTTATCCAAAGAAACTTAATGTTTGCTAACTGACATCTATCTGTATAACACAGCTGTACTGCAGCTATCCTTTAATGCAAATTGCAGGGAATCCGAGAAATCGGAGGAAAACCATGTAACGATGTCTAATGCACCTCGTTCTGCGAGTTTCAGTGGGGCAAAAGAGGTGATAATTTGAAAACAGTTTTTGGGAACAGAAGATAGGCTTTTTGGGGACAGGAATGATTCTCACTATACGTCAATTATCGAAAGTTATGGACTTAATGCTAAGTTGTTTCAACGCAGGTGCTAACTTCGAATAATGCGGCTCTAGGAGAAACAGTGAGACATCATCCTGCCCAGCAGCTTTTGAACCACAAAATATTTTAAGGGGTTCCATATAAGTTGCCACTGCCACAGCGACAGAGATGTTTGGTAGTAAGGAAATACCGTTTGATGGAGATAACAGTCGGTGGGAGTATGGATAAAGTTTGTAGTTAAAAGGTCTTAGTCAGTAGCGACATGCGTTTGTCTACTGCATTAGCCAGTGAGACACTTGAGGCTCTTCTGAATTTCGTTCTAGAAGGGAGGAGACGAAAATGTAGAAAAAGTAAAAGAACTGTTTCTTTTCCTATTAAAAGCGAACATGCGAGTCCCCGGAAGAACTTGAGAAGTAGAATACGACAATTTGTTTATTTGTCTAACGTTTCGAAATCCGTCAGAGATTCATCGTCTGAGACATACTTAAAGAACAGTAGCAGAAACAGTTTATGTGGGCACAGGTTTCTGCCATAAAATTTAAACGTTAAAAAATCGAACACAGCCTTGATTTTGCGCCTATCTGTTGCATCAGCAATGACCATCTGGCCTTGTGTTGTTGGTATATAATGATATGGTGGCTTGTGTGTTCCCGAGCGGCGCTTTGCTTTGGCCAAATTGAGTCTCAGCACCGAATATGGAGTGGGCAAGTCTTTGCAGTTGTTGATGGATTGAGTGCCGGTTAACCATGACGCAAGAGTTCTCGGTTATGTCAATTTTCACCTCTTACGAGAATTTTGGCATTATCAAAGTTGAATGTGTGGCTGGGTCTCGCCGAATGAGCCATAACCTTGGTTATTCAGTAAGACCTAGATCGCAAAACACTTCCTATAATAATAATACTAATAATAATAATAATAATAAAAATAAACAAATAAATTTTATATTTTAGGCCCGGAGGGCCTCGTCATTGCAAACTTAGTGCTGTGGAAAAATAAATACAAAGTTGATAAACGCTGCTCTCCATGAAACAACCACATAGACAGCGGGAACGGTTAGTAGTGTTGGTAGATTAATTTATATTCACCAACATATTGTCGTTTTAAAATAGTAGTCAACGCATGGTGAACTAAGGAGGAAGCAGTGAAAAAAAACTCCTACCATTAAAGCTGGGGCAGAGTTCAGCGAACCCCTGCTTAAAAAAAATGTAGGAGAAACAACTGATTCAACCAAATTAAGGGGGTTGGTTGAGAGGATTGATTGTAGTGCAAATGAGACAGGATTGTTGATGAGAACGAATGAGGGTTGGAAACGCTTCTTGTAATTGAAGAAATCATATAACAGCAGAGGCTGTCGATCACAATTGTTACACCGCCCAATTGGCTTCACGATCAACCATCAGGGAGGTGAGACCGGAGGAGGCCATCGCGGACAACAAGGTCGATAAGAGAGTGAATGGTAGCGGCCACCTGATCATTAACGAAACGCCGGAGATGTGACCTCGTAGACTGCGGAGTTTAGCGACGAGCTGGAAAAAATAGCAGAATCGCCATGCGCATAACTAAAGACCATGAAGCCTATCCTCAAGGTTGTACAACGGAAAATGGAGAAACGGCAACGATGACTGGACAGAGAAGTGGACAAAACATCGTTGCAAATATCACTCAAAGGAGGAAGAAATAGACATGTATGGAAAAAGATTTGATCTAAACATAACAACCTCAGATACCAGGGGTACCCTTTTCAAAGTCCAACAGTTGTGTGTTTAGGAAGGAGACCGATAACAAGAACTTTATATCTTCCGAAGTTAATTGTTTACGTAATTTGACTTTAAAAACTGCTAAGTTAGACGACAGCCTAATTTAGAGGGGAATATTATTCCAGAGGAGGGCAGATTTGGAGGCAAAGAAGTGAGAATGGTTCGACGTGGAGCTTAAAGGGGTTCAATAATCCTGGAGGAAAAACGAGTGGCATGAGGTCTATCTGCGGGAATGAGAGCGTTGATTCGTGGAAGGTTAGGGGTAGAATAAACGCTAAAAAGGAAGCAGAGGCCCGCATCGAGTCTTCTGACCCAAAGAAATTTCATGTTCACTAACTGACACCTCTACGTATAAGAAATAGTGGGTCGAGGAAGAGCAAATACTTTGCGAGTAAATAACCTCTGTACATTTTCAAACTCACGGCGGTCAAAAGCATTCATTAGACCAAAGAGGGGACAGCAGTATGCTAGGATGGGTAGAAAATACATGCGATAAAGTGTTAACTGTATTTCCAGCCGGGAGAAATTGTGTGATATGAAACCACATATCTGTGCAGCCTTCGCAGATATTCGATTAGCATGAGGCGACAATGCATGTTTATTTGTGAAGCTTAGACCTAAGTCTTTTATAGTTGATCGTTCTAAAAGTTTAGTATTTTGAAAAACTAGAGGATGAGGAAGCTGGCGGGACCGAAACACATGAAACCACACTTGGATGGAGAAAATTCTGGCTGTCAGATAGCACTCTAACGTGAGAGTGTAAGTAGGTCCGCATTTATTTTATCAACTTATATACTTGCCGTGTCCTTAGAAAATGAATATATGCACTTGAGGTCGTCTGCATAAATGAGATTGTGTGAATTTTTTAGAACAGTCGAAATTTCGTTTATGTATAGAATGAAGAGTTAAGGACCCAAGACAGTGCCTTGAAAAATGCCACTCGTGATCAGCTGAGAAGTGGATCTTCTGGCTGCAGTTAGACAAGTAGGAACCGATGAAGTTGAGGAGAGGGGGACAGATGCCAATGGCTTCCAATTTTACCAGAAGCCGTCTGTGTGGTACCTTGTCGAATGCTTTGCTCAGGCCAAAGTATATAACAACCACGGATTGCTGCTCGTTACGAAGGGAAGTGACGTGGTTAAGAAAAGCTAAGTGACACGTCTTACATGATCTTCTGGATAGAAAACCATGCTGCTAGTCACTTAAAAGCTTTTTTTTTAGGCAAAAATCGAGACTTTAATTAAAAGTTATCTTCTACAGAAGTTTAGCTTGGGCCGGGGTTTTATGAACACCGCGGTAGTTATTTATGTCCGAACAAGATCCTGTTGCAAGGTGCTGCTACTCACACTGTGTTCATTATATCTGCCACAGTTTCTCAGCAAATGAGAATCAAGTTTGTGTATAAAAATTTCAACAGTATATGAGAGGACCACATCGTCCGGGAGTCCGTTCCACGCTCCAATGACCCTCTGAGAGAAGCCGTTTCGTCGAACGACGATACGGGCCGGTTTCCTCTGTAGTTTAAAAGGATGACCTCGCAGATGGTCAGTCAGAGCCAATTCGAAGAAATCATCAAATTCTAGGTCGCAGTCTTGGCCTCTAACAATTCGGTAGGTTCGTATGAGGTTTCCGCGGAGTTGCCTATAATTGAGAGGGAAAAGATCAAGTTCGGTCAGTCTGTCTTCATAAGGCAGATGACCAAGATTCTTGACCATCTTCGTACCCCTCGCCTGCACTCGTTACAGGTTCAGGTAATCCTTCTTGAACCACGGACGCCAGGCCTGGACAGCATACTCCAAGTGGGACCGAACAAACGCTCCGTAGGTTTTCCTGAAGAGCTCCTTGTCAATGTTGACGAAACCCCGCCTTATCGCAAACAACACCTGTGTCGCACGTTTAGCTGCCTTTACACACTGAGTAGATGGTTTAAGTGAGAAATTTATTAGAACACCGACATACTTTTAATAATAATAGTAATAATAATTTGTATATTTAAGGCCCAAGGGGCCCTATCGTTACAAACGTAGTGCTATCGTGAAAATAAAAATAATGATGATAAGCAGTGAACTCTTATAAAATAATTGTCATCGGCAGTAAAAAAACTCCTAGATCGGTGGATGAGTTCAGCGGGCCACCGAGTTCAAAAAAACTTTAGGAGAAAAAACTGCCTTAATAGGTAAAAGGGTTTGATGTGGTTAGTATGGGACCTGATGTTGAGGGTTTGGGACGTTTATGGTCATGGGAAAAAATAATATATCGTTTAGTTAAGAAGGGGTCATCCGGAAGGCAGGAGAAGGCAGTAGAAGTCAAGGCAACATACTCGAGTTGCGACCCACCAGATT
>JAYGXS010000003.1:75178701-75217539 GCA_036362985.1 Ligula intestinalis
GATCCGGTCAAAAGTCCTTTTCTTAGAACAAGACGGGATTTTGAAGGAGACCTGCTGAAACGCGCCACAGTGAAACCCAACCGGTTTGACAGTTAAGTCAAGCAGAGAAGGCAAAACTTGGATCCGATATCCTGGCTGAGGACGGCCGACAGGAGAGATCTTAAATGAGAGGAAGCGAAAGCCTATCATCTTCAGGATCTTTTCCGGTCACATTTGACGATACAAAAGTCAAGACTGTTTAATTTACCGATGCCATTTTCCTTAAGAAACTGTTCGAGATAAGGGAATTGAAGTCGCCCGATCCCAATGAAGTACCGGAAAGAATATTGCAAAGGCTCACCAGTGATTTGGCAAAACCACTCTCTACCAAATTGCAAACATCCTGCCTACCAGCCGATTGGAAAACCGCGTGGACTAGCCCACTCTAAAACAGTGGAAGCTGGGTCTCCCCAAACAATTATCAACTAGTCGGCCTTTCTGCACGTTGCTGGAAAATTGTGGAAAAAGAAACCAAGGAACAACTAATGCAGCTGGGTGCACAAAAATCATCTGCTTTCAGAGTTCTAGACCGGCTTTTCGTAAAGGTATGTCCTGCGTAAAAAAAATTGCTCGAACTTTTACAACGTAGAACATAGGCAGTCAATAAAGGTAATGTGGGCCAAAAAGTCTATATCAACTTTAAAAAGCCGTTCGATAGCCTTCCGCACCACCGTCAACTCTATAAACTATGGTCAGAAAATTTTTTAATCGGTCGCTCGCAAACTGGCCATATCACGGACAAAAAATCAACCTACGTTTCAGTTTCGCGTGGTGCTCCTCAATGCTTTACTCTGGTGCACATTTTGTTTATTGTTTATACCAACGTTTGTGTCCTCGATTGCCGTATCACCATGTTTGCCGATGATATTTACTTTTAGCGCATCATTCGAGCTGCGGCTGACGAAAATAAATTACGGGTTAATTCAAATTGACTACAAAAATTGTCATAGCACTAAATCTTGCCATTGGATGAGAGCAAGCGAATCAATATACGAGTTGGAAGAATCAGTCCTTCAAACCGTACGGTTTTCCAACTAAATGGCATACCATTGATAAAAGGGGACACCCAGAAGGACATAGGATTCTGGATTATGTGCTCACCTAAACCCTCCCTGCATTGCGCATAGGTAGCCAACTCTGCCATGTCGATCCTGTGCTTCCTCAAATAAGCTTTTTCTGCCCTCAATGACATTTTCTTCACCAAAGTCTTCGGACGCTTCGCGGCCGCAAATAAGGTCCCCTATTCACGCTTGAAGACACTGGACTGCGAAATATATCAACACTCACAAAAAGGGTCAAAGGCGTGTAACCAGACTTGGCATTAGACATGGCTCACAGTCTTATGCAACACATCTGTCAATCCGCCAGCATTCGTCTTATAGCATAACGTTTTTAAGGTTGAGGGCTTCTCAATTCCATCCGACTCATCATCCAACAAACGACGAAAAACGCCAAACTTGTACACTACTAGCTAAATTTCAGTAACCTTTTGTTTACTATTTTTATTCATGAAATCGTATGACACACTCACCCTGATCCCATGCGAAGATCTCCGCGATCTTCCGCATCAGTCGAACTTGACGCATATACTCCAAGCGGCCGCAAAACCTTCTCCCTTCGTTCGATCAACAGCGAACTGTCAGCGATCTGGGTGGACACTTCTGTTTTTTAGTCTTGTCGGCGTATTCTGCAATCAGCAAGGGTGCATCATGCCGTATCCTCCGCACTTTGGTTATGATCCCGGGGCCTCTGAGACCCCCCTTTTCACCCTCCCCTAATTATCAAAAGATTAAATCTCTTAAAATACCTCCCATTAGATACTCGCTGCAAGAGCGCATTATTCCCTTAAACATACCAAGGCGTTTTTTCTGTCTGCTCTATTTTTAACGGACGGTTTTCCTCATTGGCTTATGTTGATTGGCCTCGCCAACACACTGACAAACTATTTTTCTGATACCAAAATATATGCATATAAAAATAGGAAATTAAAAAAAAACCACCTACATATTCCTCAAATGGCACCGCAACGCACAAAGACCTAGGCATGTGGATGACCACGAAATTGCTGCCATCAGAGCACGCTAAAAAGGCAGACCAGACGGCAACTAATACGTCGAACTCTTCGTAAGAATATTTGGCGCCTTTGTGAGACCACATGTTGACTACTGAATACCAGTTTGGACAGCATAGATCAATAAATCTGTTTATCTTATCGAAAAAGTGCAACGGAGGGCAACAAGATGGTCAATGGTCTTAGGGACTTACAATATTACGAGACACTGATAAAGCCAGGCCTATTTCCTTTGTCTTACAGACACTTTTAGACTGGGGGATATCTTTGAGGTAGCTACCAGAAATCCCCTGCGTAATCATTCTCTTAGGTCACAAACAAACGCACTTGACTTGACCTCAGATATATGACCTTCGAACTCCATAAAACACGAGTAGGTTTCATCTGACACCATTGCCGACTTAAGAAGAAAACATGATGTCAAGATATTTAAAAAGCTGACTATCACAAAAATATTCCTTATTGACCGCCTTGTAAAAAATTCACAATCTCAATTTAGTTTTCATACTGTTTCGCATCGTGCCGCGACAACTCACTCGAATATGTGGAAAAAATGCGCATACTCACTCGCGGTAAAACTTCATAGCCGCTGGCTCCAATCTCACCCGCAGCGAATAATATGGGGGAGGTAGTCCTTAATATAAGCACCCCCAAGAGCTTGGCTGAGATTCTTCACTGATGTACAGGTACAAGGAGCATAAGGATGAAAAATACGCGCAAACCAATAGTTTGACTTAATTCTTTTGACTAGGAATATTCACTAAAACTTTCGATAGTATGACTTACTGCAGATGCCAGTCACTTTATCATCATTTCTACATGCATCAGCAAACACGAGACAGATTGATTTTCGAGCATAGAATGTGACGTCATCGCGGACGCTAAGATTAAATACAGACGGTACCTCCAGATCTCATTATACGAACTATTAAATGTATACTGGGGTAACGGACGGATGTTATTTTCATGTCGTTGTGCACATCGCATATTCTGTGGACGACTGGCTGACCAGAATCGAGAAGAGATTCATGTAAAATATAATTTCACAAGGAATTGTTGCTTTTTTTACAACCGATAGCGATTTCTAACCATGTTTGCAACTAAACATGTTCATCATAAGGAAGATGTATAGTAAAATGTTACCCTATTTTTTCATTTGTTTCCTCGCAAACTAAATGTGCCACAGGTTACCAATTTTTGTTATCTTTGTCATGTTGTGACGGAGAGCAGTTGACAACCTCTCGGAATGATTAACCATGTAATAAACCCTTCCTTTTTACCTGTTTAATATTATTACTGAGGCAAAAATTCTTTCAACATTACTACATCTGTAGAGACCCCGACAATATTGAAAAATAACGTAACGACGCAACGTAATGAAACCTATCATTCTAATACAACGAATTGGTTTTACTTTTTCAATTTTATCAACATCACGCTATGTTCCGAAGATTGCCAAAACACATCATCAAATAATGATTTAGTAATCAAACTGGTCTACCTGTTAGAAACAGATGTCCGCTTTTACACTCGAGCATTATAATGGAAACGTGCTTACCATAATGCACACTCCTCAACCTTAGTAACATAGGCCTGTGCGACAGAACATTGTGGAAAATCCTAGATTTTCATTTCTTCCGCGTGTAATTGGAGAGTTAAATATTGCAATATTTAAGCCGGTAGTGTAACATGCAGAGTGATTCGAAGAGAGATGTTTTTCATAAAATCAATTAATCGTCAATTAATGATAACAGTTCTGATCAATGACACAAAAAATAGAACAGGTTCACCATAGGACACTATTTTGTACAGCACGAATGAACTGTTTCCTTATATAAAGAACATTTGTTTATCATTCCCGCTTTCTTGCATGGTGCATATTACTATTAAAACATTTATCGGTAAAAAAAATTATTGAGCATGCGCGTAGATGCATTGACGAGCATTCGAAAAATTCCCTCAACTTTTAAAAACTCTGCGATACCGAGATTGAGTGCAGCATGTGTTCTTTGCCAATGAACGGCTATTTTAGGGAGCGATGTCAATAAAAGAGGAGGTGGCTACAGCAGATCATCCAGTTTATTTTAACATGAACAACCGTCCTTACTTACAGAATTGAATCTGCGAGGTCCAGGAAATAGTTCAGAAGACGAAGAAATGATAACTGCAACGTCATTTTTATTGTCCTGACATTTTGGATTCCGTCGGGAATCCTTAGTCAAAGTTTATCGTAAACAAGTCTGAGACATGCGCAAATTGCATGGTATTTATAGTTTGTAACGGTCACCCGCATGCGTACTATACTTTTTATTTCCTGTAGCCACCGCTTGGGGTCTTAATTGGTGTGGTGTTTGCTTGTTATATTTCTACAGCTTTCTTGCGAGTTTGATAATTGTGCACCACGTATGCCCGCTGTCGTCAGACTTGTTGTTACGCACGGTCCTTTCCAGATGACCGATTCTCTTGCTCAGGAAATTTCTCAGTACAGCATATGGGAACGCCAAATCGTTGCGTTTGTGGATCGACTGTGAGCCTGAAAAACATGACTCGAGCAGCTCGCGGCTCACGCGGTTGTCACCTCTTATTATGATTTCGGCCTCGTCAAACTTAAAAAGATGGCCGATTCTCGTCGAGTGAGCTTCAATTTGGGAGTCGGCGTCTTTCTTCCTCATCGCCGCTGCATGTTCGAGCATTCGTGTCTGGAGTTATCTCTTGGTTACTCCGACGATGTTGCTTTGTCCACCACTGCAATTTATCCGGTAAACGACTACAGTCGTTTCATAATCCGGCGCCTGATGGTTGCTTCTGGCCCGTGCGCTACTCCAACTCCAAGCGGGGTAAGTAGAAGGCTTACCGTTTCCGATAAATCCTTGACATACGGAAGTGCTCGCCAAACGTTTTGAAAAGTTGGACATGGCTTCGTTTTTCGTTTGCGTATGCACAGGTTGACAAAATTGCACGAGTAACCATTCGCTCTCAGTTCCCGTCAAACATATTGTAATTCAGCCACTTTGTCTTCCACTTAGCTGCAATGCATCTCGACGCGCCGGAATAGCACTCTTACGCAGCTGCGTTTGTGACATATTTTGTGGTTGCTGTTGTAGTTCAGGACTTGCATAATATTAGTTGCTTTCCTGAATATCTCAGTTTTTAGGCCACCGTCGTCTTTGCGGCAAACAAGGACATCCAAGAAGGCCAGTTGGTTGTTTTCTTCTTCCATCGTAAATTGAATGTCCGGGAAGACGGCGTTGAGACGTTCTTTGAATGTCAGCCCCTAATCCCACTGAATTACGACGAAGGTGTCCACATACAGAGCCCAGAGTTTCGGTCTGTGTTGTCGGAAAACCAGCGACTCCAACCGTTGCAGGACCGACTCTGCTATGAGTCCGGTAATGGACGAACCCATAGGCCTGCATTTTACCTGCTCATAGATAGTTTCGTTGAAGGTAAAGTACGTCTTAAGGCAGAATTGTAGGAGTTGGAGGATTCGGGCGTGCCCGAAGCGATTCTCCGTTTTATCGTTTTTCATTCGCAGGAGTAGTTAGATAGTCTCGACTGCTAGGTCCTGTGGAATCGAACAGAAACCATGATATCGTTTGCAGGGGTTCACCCTCTTTAGGTTTCTTCAGAAATTATTTTGAAGACCTGACTGTTGCGTCTGAATCAGAGTTGAAGAATTTGAGCCGTCGGAACTGCCAATTTGCCGGTCCGTACTTTGGAGCTTATTTGAGAGATACGATTGGTCGGACGGGTGCGTTTTCTTTGTGCACCTTTACGGGAGCATAGAAGCGGGCCTGGACCGTTTCTTGCGCTCTCGCCGTGTGTCGGTCGATTTTCGATATTGCACCTGAATTCTCCATTGACAACAGCGTTTTGTTGATCTCGCGTGTCAGCGTTTTCATGGAGTTTGGTTTAAACGAGACGTAGGACTGACGACCGTCTAGCAAAGTTTGAGTTTTGTGAATGTAATCTGTCCTGTCCAGTACAACAGTTTTGTCTCAGACTTGTTTACGATTGCATATGACTAAGAATTCCCGATGGAATCCGAAACGGCAGGACAGTAATAATCTTGTTCCAGTGATAGTATTTTCGTTTCTAAGTTCTTACTTAGCTTTTGATCGACAACTCGACTTGGCCAGAAAACGGTTATCGAAATCAATTCTTCTGCTCATTTTTATTCAACATAACGTTAGGTTATTTAACAGTTGCATGCTCGAAGTACATGTTTCTATCATATAATATGTTAACAAATTCATACTTTTATTCATAAACTAAGCTCAAACAAAATAAGTGCATCGAATATCATAATTAAGGATATTAAAAGTTAATAACTTTAAGTAATGCTGTAAACAATATATTTTCGTACGAAAACTACCACTTGTGTCTTTTATTCACCTGATGTTCTCATTAATCTACAGGAATCCAGTCAATTGAGCTATTTTCTTGTATGCATATTACCGGGTTTGAATTGTAGCATAAGAATATTACGCTTACAGTTGTTAATGGCAACCATCACGGTGGTGACCATTGGGGCCTTGGTGATAAGTATATTTGCAGCTGTCGATGTTACGTTATATCAAACGGCATAAGCACGCTCCTTTCAGAGGAAGGGATTTTTGTGCTCAGTGGTGAGTATTGCAGTGGCCGGGAAGCTGTGCACAAAGGTATGCACGCATATGATAAGTTGAATATAAACGACCTACCTATTGTAAAGTAAAGATGCGTTTTGCGTGACAGGAAGATAATTTTCGATAAAATGTGCTATCAACTATCATGTATTATTAGTAGTGTGCGTGCTTAAACAATTCGCAATATGCGAACCTACCCATAGAGAAATGTAAATGCACAACAACCTTTGTCAAATCGTGCTTTAGTACAGGAGGAAAAAAATTTGAAATTTTCCATATTTCTTTCTTTATCGTTGGCTGTTATTCTCCAAGTAATAACATGTAGCGTCACAACCATTCGGTTGGCCAATAAGTTTATCCAAAATGCCACAATGGACAAGCGATTCCGTAGTGGAAAACAGCCCAGCTGCCACGATCTCCCAATAAGTAGAGATGAAAGCTCTATCCTGTGATGCAATATTCAGAACACATTTAGCCGAAGTGATCATTCCGTTTTTCTCTGGGAAAACAGCCATTTTTCGGTACCCATTACTCTTGCAATAAGCAAGAGAAATGCATGAAATAGAGATTATACTAAAAGGAAGGGACTTCTTAACGGGACGGATTGGAACCCTGTATACGTACCCGACCCAAACGAGGCCTGGTGTTTCTCTATGGGCTTAACTCAGCACAAATAGAGAACTGTTGCCTACTTAAGAAAAGCTTGTATCGCTCCTGAACGAACTGTGTAACTCTGATCATAAAAAGTAACCTCAAGAACAAAAGAAGACTGTGAAAAGCATATGAAAGATATAAAAACCAGAAAATATCTCCAAATTTAAGAAACAGCGAAAACTATGGCAAAAACTACTAATAAAAGAAAGATTGACCTTTGAGACAGCACTATTAAAGCGAAAAGCTACCAATCCACAAAAAGATTATTCTGTTTCTTCAAAATGGCAAAAGGTCATCGAGATTATATTTCTTGTTTGAACGATAACCAGAGCAACAAGTTTACTGATAACATAGTAACCGTACCGGCGCAATCCCCGGATTCCTCCGTGCTCTAGACGGGGTAATCCGGAGGAATGCGTGGTAGTCCGGGGATGAAAAATTTTGATGAACGAATTTTATATACGAGCTCCATCTTGCAAAATTTTCGTTTTTATTAATAAATCATTACTCATATTATCCTCTAACAAAACAATCAACTAGGGGTCCCAACACTGAGAACATTTGGGCGTTCCGCCGCATAATATTTTCCAGGTGGCGGGCGATGGGTTGAAATCCCTGTCCTGAACCCTGGCCAAACTGGAGATCTTTTCAATTGGGACGGGAATCGTATAGGGGCTCAGGACGGAGATGCCAACCCATTATTCCCGGCCGCCACCGCCTTTTTCTCATTTTAAGACCCCAAATGTATTGTTTTGTTAGCGGATAATTTCATTCCTAATTTATTACTAAAAGTAGATTTTAAAAGTAAGCTCTGTAAATGTAATTATTTTATCATAAATTATCCATCCCTGGATTCCCGCGTTCGCCATCCCCCGGCCCATCTGGCGATTGTGCTGGCAAGTTAAGGCAAAGTTCTTGTCTAAATTATGTATAGCAAAGACCTGCCTTCTAACGAGGATATACAGCGATATATTGTTCCAGCGGCGGATACAATTATCGCGGCATCGTTTGAAAAAAAAAACGAAGTTGGAAAAGCCCTGCGACAAATAAGCCCATTGAATAGACAGGTCTGGATGGCGTATCAATGAAACTTCTGAATAAACTCGCAGATTGAGTGTTCTCCCCACATTACAAGACCTTTGAAATTTCGATGGAGAAGAGAGCTCTGCCAGCTGATTGGAAGATGGCCAACAAAATCCCCATTTAAAAAGGCGGAGAAGTAGTCAAAACGGAACTCCTGAGACAAATAAGGATAAAAAAAATAACAAGCGCCGCGCAACAGGATTTCTGAAGAGGCCAATCTTGCCTCAATAACCTGCAAAAATCCATTGAAATCTGAACGAATTCTTTGAAAATTTGTTCGTCGGTCGGTCCGATTTACACTGTGTTCAGCAAAACATTCGAAAAGGTTTCAGACAGACAACTAATATTAAATCTGCACTTGATGAGTCTGGCTGGAAATCTACTCAAATGGCTATCCGACTTTCCAATAGGCAGGCGTCAGCGTGTTTGTATTGGAGACACCAAAACAGAATGGACAGCCGTTTCCGGTGGTTTTCCGCAGGGAAGCGTTCTGGGTCCTATTCTGTTTGTGGTACATGTTAACGACTTCATCGATTGTTGCATCTGTAAGAAAGTCACGTTTTCAGGCAATCTGAAGATTGGGAAGTCAATCGAAAGCTCGAAAATGGAGAAATGGACTTAGATTGTTAGCAAAATTGGCGTGAAAAGGAGCAACTACAGCTCGGTTTCAACAAATGCCAAGCCATCCGTCTAAGGTCAAGTCGTAGAAGGTTGATACCGTTTGAGTACGAATACCTGAGCGGAGGTCACCAATTCGGGCCCCTAGTAGCAAGGCGCTGTCGAGGCGACATTGAGAACAGCGTATTTTCGCTACGTGAGGTAATGACATCTGATTGGTTTTGTTGTTGACGCGTTTTGCACACTGATTGGTTGCCGCTGTTTAAGCGCGTAGCGAAATTGTGTGCGCGTGAACACACATACGCTCCAATATACCATGACATTAGCGCGCAGTTTCTAACTGGAGGAGCTCCCTGTATTGTTTGCCTGATTGCCTTTTTTTATATAATTGCATAATATATTAAGGCAGGAGTCGGACAGAGCGAGAAGACGTCGAATCAAGTGCTATGGGCATAAGATAATGCGTGAAATAGAGGAGAAATTGGACAGAAGGCGAAGGTATTGCCTGAATGGCCAGTTGAAGAAGCAGGGACGTCCTCTGCGTCCAGTACAACTTCGTAAAGTACAGCTTCAAAAAAAATTGCACAGTACTCGAGAAAGTCCAAAATTGCGACGAATTTAGTCAGCAGCTTAGGAATTCTGTTGCATAAAGTTTGACCAGATGGGCTCTCTTGTTTTCCTCTTTACTTAGGCAATACAGAGGATATGTGATCATGATATTCAAACTTGTTAGGGGAGTAGCCTGCGTTTTTCTGGTGGCTTATTCATCTGAATTCGCACAACCCACACATGCCCGAGGTCATCCATGCATACTGAGGAAACTCCATGCAATATTATAAATGAGCAGCAAATTCTTCTCCCACAGACTCAATAAAACTGAAATATATACCACTCGTTTAATTTTTATTGCAGAAAGCGTTAACGCATTTTAAGGCAGTTGATCTTTCTTTACTTGCTGTTAGTACATTTGGTACACATCAACGATATATATAACGTGCTATGTGGCCTTGAAACACACGCATGATCTGACAGCAGCCACATATTAATAGGTTTTTCAAAGGCTCCGCCTACCTCCTTTATATTTAGCGAATTATACTGAATACTGACTTATTACTATTTTCCTTAGAAGAACATGCGTGCTTTCTTTTTTTCTAATTTGGGTGTTTTATCTGTCATAATTTTATTTCAGCCCTAGGCTGCTTTTTGCAGTGCATTCTTGGCGCTTACACCTATATAACGTCCAAAAGCCGAGCGGCGTAGATTGCAGGGTGCGTGGTGACTGTAAACTGCGGAGGTGTTGTAGACAGGGCAAACAGAGGTACCTCATGTCTGCAGCATAGATCATTTACGTGGTAAGGTAAGAGTCATTTGAATTTTCAGCGCTTCTGGGCACCTTTTGCATATTGTTTTTAATTGAATTAGTGCTGTTCCTATGCGGAACCGCAATAAGCATCCTCCTCCATCTCATTATTGGCCTCCTAAATTCCAGACGGCACCCGTCCTTGCTTCACATGCTCACATTTCTGTGCTGTTTTCGATCATGAACGTGTCTACGCTCAATTGCCATTTAGGGTGCTTCACACATAAGACCATACAATATTGGAATCACCTCCTAAAATCCATCATGGAGGTGACGTCCCTGTAGCTCTTCAAAGAACGCTTGGGTTATAAGATGTCCCCCCTGTTGTTCCTCGAAACTGTCGGCTTGAACTACCATGCAAACACATGTCACCCTTTATTTATAAAAAAATAATGCTACTATATTCTGTTAGTAGAACTTTGAAATAGACTTTTGTTTTTAGTGTGCGTGTGACGCACCAACATGTAATTGATAAGTCATTGCCCCTTAACCTCACCAAACGGACAAATAAGCTGAAAAACAACGTGATGCAAACGTCTCACTCTGGTGGACAATTCATCCGATGGACAGTGAATACGACTTCTTACCCGGATAACGATAGTTTACTGCGTCCAAAATACTATCACAATCAATAGTTCTCAGAATAAAAAACGACTAATCATCTCTAAATACAATGCAAGTTGGGGTTCTCTCAATTTTTACATGAATGACCTTGGCACGAAGCGGAAGTTGTTCGTAATGGCAGACAGGGCAGACTCCTTAGTATGATTGCAAGATTGTCCGGCTGAACAAGTTTGCAGTTCTCCACTTCCCCTCGACAACGAAAGTGCTGGCCGACCTACATGTGATTGTTTCCCTATTAAGAAACCTTTCTTTCTACTTCTGGACGGCCTACCCATGTTTTATTTCCCCCTCGAATGTTGGCCGCCCTTACACTTTCTCTCGATAGCACACGACTGTCCAAAATAGCCTCCAACAAGGTGGCACCTAAATATACCAGCTTCTATCGCGGGCTTCTAGAGGAAAGAGGACCTATCCCAGTAACAAGCACACACTCTCCCAAGACTGGCTTTGCCCTTCGTGACGGTTGCTTCCTTGTCTCGAGTCAGGTGATTTGATCGAATATCCTCCTTCTTGAATGTGTGCATCTATTATTGGGGGTTGTACCTTTTTAATAATTACTTCTTGTTTAATAGTACTGTAACAATCTTTCATTTCTAAGCCATGCTTTTTTCGACGCCACGGGGGCAGGCCGTTCAAGGTCACTCTCTGTCTGGCCTACTGGCCAACCACTTGCCAAGGCCAGTGCACAAGGGAACGGACTGCGGGGTCGTTGACGCTTTATCACTCCCAGAACCGGCAATATACTGTTGGGTTGTAGTTGATTTGACTCGGTGATCTACTTGCCGAACTGCTCCTCTAGACTCCGGTCCATTTTGTGGCTGGACTGCATTTATCTGGGAGTCACTTACATTCTACTCCTGTTACAACTTATTAAATTATCTTTTATACTCTAACCTTCAAAACCTTATACTATCGACCAGTTCATAATGGTAAGGATACGTTCTACCATGTATTATCTGGCCAGACTTCTTCGTAGTCCACATTGTTGATCCCGACGCTTCTCTATCTACGCTCGACTACCACGCCTTAATATCTTCCAACGTCACTTCTGATGTTCTCTATATTCTTCATTGGGCAACACACAAATAACAGAACATTTTAAACTGCTTCGCAATCCGACTTAAGTAGCTGCCATCACTGTGTTATGCTATCTCAGCTCTGGTTCGACGCGGTCAACGCTAGCCCTGGCTTCGCCAGTGGCCACTGCCACGTTAGGCAGCAATTGAGAGTTCTGTACAAAATAAACCACTCCTGCTGGTGACACCTGCCTTTTATCTTTGAACATGTGATGTTGACCCGATGATTGTAGTGATCTAAGCCCAGCCACTACTTAGACCACTACAACTTCTGCATTTTAATTTCAGACATCGGATTTGGCCTGATGATTGTTGTGATGTGAGTAAAATCACTCCTTGGAGCATTATAAGGGAAATATACGATAGGCCAAACAAATTTGCTGAAGAAGAGGAAATTTTTTGTATGCTTGATGCAAGTGAATGATGAGTTTCCTGCAGGCCATTCCAATGGTTGACGATATTCGGGAACGAACTTTTCGCACTCAGCTCTTATCACAGATCACGAATACTAGGCTTATCATAGGTTCAACACTTTTATGTATATTTTTGTCGTATGCAAATAAGTGTTACAAGTGGCTTCCTTCGCACTGTTTGGCGTACGGAAAACGCGTGGCAAATAGTGTTATTTATTCCTGCATCAATTTAGGACCGAATACTCATAATGATTTACTGATGTAAAGATTGTGAGAAAGCCCGTCTGTGCTGTACCGGAATCCGTGAACAATAAACAGGTCCAGCCTCCAAGCTAGGTTGATGTCGCTATAAAATGCAACTGAGCCCTAACTGGGAGATTAAGTAACAGTCAGCTCACCTCGTGATTTAATGTGTTATGGCTCACGCTCATTGCCAGGTCTTCCCTTTGGGATAGTTTCATATCCAGTTGAAATAATTGAATTTTCATAAGTTCTACTTACTAAAATTAAGGAAATATTCTGAAAGTATCACTAAAAAGGACGAAGTGGCTTTTGCATATCCCAAGTAAGTGAATGACAACGTGATGCCTGGCCATGGATTAGTGGACGATATTAGGGAATTGACTGATTAGGCGTAGCTTATACCACAGATCGCGAATATTTCGTGACAATAGAAAGCAACCTGATCAGACAAGATCGGCGTGGTTAGTTTTTTTGGCTAGCTCTGTTTCTGTGTACAACCTTTGCATTGCCCTGGATGAATTTTGACGCTGACATTTTGATTTCAAACCAATCTATTCAAAATTAGATCGGCATCAACAATTTGGCTGTAGAAATACCATGACTGCTTTTTATCGTTGTGCGGTCGACAAGAATCATACGGCCATCAAGAGTTGTCTTATAAGGTGTAGTTCCTTCCACTGCTAAATTTTTTTACATTCAAGTGCATATAGAAGTCTGATGAGACCAAGGCATCACGCAATATGCAGTGGAATGAATGCCATTACGCCAGACAACGGATTATTCGAAGTTCGCCATTTTCCTCGGGTTGCCACGTCAGGGTGTACATTGGCAGACCGTGGTTTCCTGTAGTTAAAACCAGCCTTCACTGTCTATGCTGCTGCATGTTTTTGCCCTCACCATGTGCATATTTGCAGGCTTCCCATAACTGGCCAATAGTGAATTCCGATTGAGTGAAAGGCAACCAGCTTACAATGCTATGCGTATCCAAGGCGTCTGGGATGTTATTAGGTTCTTGTCTTGCGATTCATTTTACAGTAATTGATTATTTTTCATACTGGTACTCCACAGCAACTGACTAATTTCAACCTAAATATTCAGCTTTATCGCTGAGCCTGAAAATGCCTTTTTTAAGAAAGCACTGTACGTTTGCTCATTCATTTCCTGGGCAATTCACCAACACAGCATTTTTTTGTCAGGAAGTTCTAGACAGGAATTTAAATAATCCATGGCATGGCGACGAGTAATCAGTCAAAGTACTGTTACTGCAAATGCATAATTCATGGATTCAGTTCAGTTCAGTTTTATTAGGGAAATAAAGGTGAATACTTTGAACTCCCTCTTTGTACATAGCTATGATGCAGAAAATGGTGCCTTGCTAGGGATGGAACTGCGTTAGGGGGGCAGACAGTAAAAAAACCTCCTAAGGCATTTTTCATAAGTCTAGTTTAGAATGCCATTTGTGGGATTTTAAGGAGAAAAACTGTCGCCTGTGGGGTTGGGGAAAGGCGAAGGGTATATGTAAATCGGATGTCCTGCTGCTAAAAGTGTTTGAATCATGTCAGGTGGAGGCCATTGCGGTTGACCATCAGAATATTGAACAACCGCAATGGCCTCCACTTGACATGATGCAAACACTTTTAGCAGCACGACATCCGATTTACATATACCCTTCGCCTTTCCCCAACCCCACAGGCGACAGTTTTTTTCCCTAAAATCCCACAAATAGCATTCTAAACTAGACTTATGAAAAATGCCTTAGGAGGTTTTTTTACTGTCTGCCCCCCTAACGCAGTTCCATCCCTAGCAATGCACCATTTTCTGCATCATAGCTATGTACAAAGAGGGAGTTCAAAGTATTCACCTTTATTTTCCTAATAAAACTGAACTGAACTGAATCCGTGAATTTTGCATTTGCAGCAATATTATTTTGACTGATTACTCGTCACCATGCCGTGGATTATTTAAATTCCTGTCTAGAACTTCCTGACAAAAAAATGCCGTGTTGGTGAATTGCCCAGGAAATAAATAAGCAAATGTACAGTGTATTCTTCGGAAAGAAAGGCATTTTCAGGCTCAGCGACAAATCTGAATATTTAAGTTGAAATTAGCCAGTTTCTGTGGAGTACCAGTATGAAAAATCATTAATTACTGTAAAATAAATCTCGCCTACTCTCGGATAAGGTTAGGCCAGATCAGCAACATATGTTCAAAATCTAGACGGCAAATGAAGAATACTGAATTAACGTTTACGTTATGGAACCCCTGACCAAACAATCGCAACCGCAAATTTTGCACGTACGGTTGCCGGCGTCCTCTTTAGCATGTCCTAAATTGACCAATTTCTTTCATTTCAGGCACGAATAATTATTTCCAAATGCTCCTTAAGGTCAGAAACCTTGGTCAACCGGATTATCGGAACACTACCGTAAGCAATTTCCGTCCTGGTGTTTACTTTCATCTAAAAACCCTGTTCCCGATGATGAGTTGCCGCACCTGGTTTTCTGTAGGTGGCAGTGTTTGCTGCCGTGAGACTTTCTGCTCCCCCCCCCGATGCAAGAGTATTTTGTTTGATTTTACAGATGCAAATTATTACTTCTAGACATCTCCGTAATGCATGCATTGAGTGCTTCTTTTCCGTGAGGAACCGTCTCAAAGAAATTCAATTTAAAAGCTTTTTATAGATAAGGCATAAGAAAACTGTCAATTTCTCACATTTAATGTTCTTTTTATACGATTCACATGGAGATACTGCGGGACTAGTGCCACGGGAAATAGCTCGAGTACTACGATCCCTTATAAAATCAACTGTGATATTTTATAAGAACCATTGTCACACTCGAGCTCTCTATGCCTTTTTCCGTCCCTACTCTGAACTTGCTTTGCGTCATCCTCTGCTATTCTGTAATTTCACTATTTGAAAGATGTTATGGCTCTTTTTCCTAAATTCGCTGATATCATTCTTTTTTAAAATATAACAGGTATCTATATTACAGTTTGGATGATAAAGGCGACCATCCACTCATAAAATCCCCCACGTAAACTCCTAGTGTATGAAACACGATCCAGCCTGGTTGTAGCAAGCCTGAGAGGGGGGCTGTGTAACACACGTTCGAATGCGAAATTTTGAGGAATATTTGAGCAAATAAGGAAAGAATGTTAAAAACATGCAACAAATATACTGTTTATCTTCATCCATGCGCAGATTTAAAATCTCTCGGCAGATCCTAACGTCAAAACGCCAAATGCCCTCTTCCGTACCTACAACCACACAATGTTGGCGGATGTCTAAGTAACTGAAAAAATATCCTGTCAATGTGGGTTCTTCTTATCCTACGTTTCCGATTGTCAAGTATACGCCTTTACAGTGGCCTGGAAAATAAGCGAGTAAAGGGGGCAGTTCTGTACAATGCTTATATCTTTCTTTAGGTGGGGGGAGGGGGACAAGTAGTCATCTCGTCGTTCCCTTGTCTCCTGCGTGCCGGACTCAGCATGCCGAGGTCGTTGGGTTGTCACCTGCGTGGGGCGGGGGAGGGCCCTTCTCACGGTCGGCGCAGACGTGAGGCGTGCCCCCTCTGACTGTGACCATCGTGGTAACACAGCGTGTTTTCTGTGGCTGTGGATCGTATGGTTTCAGGCTGTGTAGCTTCTGACATCGTAGCTTCTTGCGGTGTGGCAGAAGGTGACCGGCGCGGAATAACTCTTTTGACCTCAAAAGACGTCGTGACTTCTGACATCGTAGCTTCTTGCAGTGGGGCATCCTTGATTGCAGTCGGCCACGGCAGGAAAACTGCATGTAGCAGCGTATTTGACAGCAGAGAGCGGGTTTGGCTTAACGAATTGTCACTGCCTCGTTTAGCAAAACCCGCATTCTGCTGTGAAAAGACGCTGCTATATGCAGCTTCCCTGCCGTGACCGACTGCAAACAAGGATGCCACACCGCAAGAAGCTACGATGTCAGAAGTCACGACGCCTTTCGATGTCAAAAAGAGTTATTCTGTGCCGGTCACCTTCCGCCTTTTTTTAGTATGTAGATTGCGGGTGCATTACATGCATAATCTAGGTATTAGGTATGCTCAAGCTGTTCGTATGTCGTCGTGCGCAGCTGAGATCCGAACGGTTGTCTGGATTGTGTATAAATTGATGAGGATTTTATTTGGGACCAGACCGTGTATGTGGTAGATGGTAGGTTTTTGGTAAACCGCATATTCGCGGAATATAGGAACCTTTAATTTTTAAAGAAAGCCCTGTTCTTGTGTCTAAAAAATTATTATCCATCAAATATTTGATGGTATTCCAGACAGACTCTTCCAATGCATTGGTTTCCTCTTTTCCTTGTGAGTCTACACGAAATTTGCTCGAAGCATTTGGGATATTTTCCATTTTCTTTGCATAATCCTTGCCATTGAGAATGACAACATCATTCCCTTTGTCAGGTTTAGAAATTACTATTTCTTTGTGGTTTTTCAGAGCAGATAGTGTGATAAGATGTTCCTTAGTTATGGGTGAGCGTTTTGTTATTGGCACCCGAAGATATTGGTTAGCAATATCCACAAATTTAGCTTTTAGCCAACCCAAATCGTCTTTGGATCTTGTAATTAGGTCAGTGAGTTGGGAGCAGCAGGTCCTCGAATTGTGCATCCACTTCTACTGTAGTTGCCAGAACTTGCCGATTTGGCTTTTGGAACGGAAGAGTAGAGCTCCTCGTTCTTCCATTACGGAACACCTATTGGATACGGGTCATTCTGCTGACCTTAAAACATCCTTCCGAGTACTTTTTCGGGCACGAACAACTCGTATCTTACGCTACCTGGAGGCAGCACACATAAGGCGGTTTAAACCTGACCTATGTAAACAACTGGAGCATGTGTTGAACCTAAACCTTGCCGTAGTAGCAGCGGCTCCCTGTTTACCCACCACCTTCCCACCTTTTTTGCCTTAGATGTTTTTGGCCGTACACGTTTAAACAGCGTTTTATTTTCTGCCCACAATATTTGAATTTCCTACTTTATTAATTGTCCCTTGGCTAACTTAAGTGACCTAGATGTTTTGGATCGATTTTGCTCTATGAATTCACTTCTGTACTTTCTCATTCGTTATTCTGTTAATGCAGCGATTGGAAGCGGCTGATGAGCGCTCGCGAAATTTATGGTGCCATTAAATTCTTCACATACGCTGTCTTCAAATTTGTACATGGGAAAAGGTGCTTCAAATATGTTGATGAATCGCTTCTGCAACAACCACATTGTGCTTATACATGATAGGCGAGCATATTGTAGCAGCCTTATTTTGTCCATCTTTAAGATAGCAAACACAGAGCAGATTGGTGCATTATCCACAATTAATTTCAGAAAACTAGTAAGATTCTGCCCGTGTCATTGAAAATGTTTTTATACATCGATTCTGCTCTATAGATGCAAAATATTTTGCTCTAGTTTTGTTTATGGCATGCCAAAGAAAACTGGCGGCCTATCCAGCTTGTTTATATGTATTTATAAAAATTTTAACGGTCGATTTTATTGTTGGGGAAAAATTGCAACCGTACGACGTTTGCACTTTACTGTATGGAACAGGGCTTAAAGGATTTGGATAACAGAACTCTCTTGAATTTATTCACTCTTTTTTTAAATAATGTGTTATTTTATAATCGCACTTACTTTTAATTGTTTTTACGTGAAAATAAATTGTCTGTTCTCTGAGATCATATAACTTAAAGCTGTCTAGTCCTTATTTATTTTCTTTTAGAGTACAACAAGTGCTAGCAAGTTGGTTTTACCCGCAGCGCTTAATGACTTAGGAAATCAATTTGATCTCAAGAAATTTATATTAAGCTCAATGAAGCCCACAGTTACCCTCCTACTGGACTGAACTTAACTTTTCTCTAGCAAACAACTTTTTGCACCTCAAGCCTCTAATGTGTGCTCAATCACCCACGTACATTTTGATCTACATATTTCATCAGATATGCGACAAACTGTAAATTGATTATTCACTGATTGTCATGTCATCAGGCAATCTTTGTACGAATCTTATAGATGTGCCTATCCTATCTGCTAATTAAAGCCAGAGCCTGTTTTTCTTAGCCCGGCGGCAATTCTAGCAATGCAAAAATGGAAACGCCTGGAGCCAATTCTTGTGATTACGCATTCGAATATATAAGCAGACTGCAAACGCTAGTCTACCTAGCATAACATACCTGACACTCATTCTATAAAAGATATCTAAATGCAATGTGTCGTAGGTGGTATTTTCAAGCTTATTCACATTTCGCTGTTGTACGTACGAAACATTTCTTCATCTTTGGCTTTGCCTACTTTTCTATACATATATTTGTTTCTAAAGAACTTTATATCAGTTATTTAAGCTGTAAAACCTTTAAAATAATTAAAGCCCTCCTCCTAAAGTCTGTTGAATGGTTCAAAAGTGATTAACACGTTCCAGAGTTTCGTTCTTTAAAGAGCATAGGGCAAAGTTATAGGAACATAAGTTAGGGCACAGGGCAAATAAGGCTTATGTTAAATAAAGGCTAAAAAACGCCTGCAAATAAGGCTATAAAAGCTTTAAGGGTATACGTAAGTTAAAGGCTATATAAGCTATAGATAGCAATGGCTATAAACTATATATATAAGCCAACAGCTATATAAAGCTATAAGTCTATAAGTTAGGGCACACGGCAAAGTTATAGTAACATTGATTTTTACGTATATACATTCAGTTAACCGCAGAAAAACTTTTTATAAAACTCTTGAATGTGACTGACAGCTTTCGCTACGTCTCAGAAAGGGTAACGCCTGTGGTATCTTAGCGCCTACCATAAATTACGGCATAAGTAGAATCTGATGCTTAGCGTAACCTTAACCCCGATATTTCACGTGTGTCCTTATGACTAGGAAGGTTCATGTACAGGTGTATTAAAATAAGTTTCTTGAGTTCAAAAAATTAATTATAAACATGGTGGAACAGATTTAAATCATACCTTAACTTATGAGATTTATTTTGTCTACGTCCTATCTGTACTTTGCCATATCTGTAATTGAGTCCGACAGAACAGGCTCTGGAATTTTTTCTCTCATTTACAAAATGAAGCTCCACAAAAAACTCTAATGCCTTTAATTTGCCTGAGTAATGAGTGAAAAGGTCAGCATCACGTAGGCACTCAAAAAATTTCATAACAGAAGACCTTTTATTTATTTTTGTAATCCAAGGTTAATGAACATTAATACGCTCTTGGGTCACTTTTCATCCCTGCAACCTAGATGCGCGTTAGTATAGTAAAATCATATATATGCTAATCAAACTTTGGATTCATCTGTAAGCTGCAATACGACAGTGAAAACCATCATCAAGTTGAGCTGAGGTGGGGTCTTAACTGGCTCACTAAAATTAGCTGTTGCACCTGGAAGGCACCTAAATATAGGTTTTGGAGAAATCGCAAAGCATCATAAAACTGCGTCTGGGCGTCAAGGTCATTAATCTTTGTTTGATTTTATAGGTCTGTGTTTTTGAATGTTGGCAAACAGCAGCTCACATTTTCCGACCTCAAAATTCAGTTCACAGGTGTTCGAAGTTTTGAAACGCGGTATGGTATGATAAGGTGCTGTGCACAATATCATTTATTATAGGGAGACGACATGAAAGTCGACTAAAATAGGGGTTTCGGAAGGGCCCAAAGCATAACTCAGTCACCACACTCATTTCTAACAATCAAGGTCATTCGGGTTTATAAGGTCGTATCCACCCGCATTTGGCGGATCCTGACAGGTAACTGCTGACGTTTTTAACCTTAACTATGAGTTCAAAACTATTAAAATTTTGAAATTTTGTATAAACCTTCATGGTGCTCTACACTTTGGCATCTATCACAGAGAAGTAATATTACGAGATGGTGAAAGATCGGTATTTACTTTATAGCGAAACATGGTTCAATTGCTAGCTCTAATAAGTGCTTGTGCAGTCCCAACTGAAATTTATGTAAGGGTGAGCTTCGCCCACGTGTTTGCCTCAATTTGTTAAGGTGTTACGATTATAAATATCTTCGTTATTTTTCAGGTTCGAAGGCGTATTAGACAAAAACAACAAGCAGTTAAGATCAATGACAGCAATTGGACACCAGCTCGTGATGTTATTTGTGATTGACAACGGGACAAGGACCTTCACCTTAAATTAAATTGAGTTTATAGATCTCAAAAATAAATACGTAGGACAGGGTGAGAATTTTTGTCCGCATACAAACGTAGAAAACGAAGGCGCTATCAGGGGCCAAATCCATACTTTTGTCACGATTAAGCTTTATATGGAGTCATTTAAATATCAATTGTAAGACACTCATTGTCAATTCATAGTAATGAATGCGACCTCAGACAAATATATCCGCACAAAAATGCAAGGCGTCAGAAAAAAGATGTCAGTTACTAAGTAATTGTACCAGCAGTTAAGCTAGAATAAGAACTGAAACTCAGAGGACGCATTCCACTCAATCGGTTGTAAAAATAATTAAAATATGCATGTCCATTTTATGCAATTCTTTTCAAGGAAGGCGGAGTGGCAGACCTGAGTTTCAGAAGAGCTACATACCGTCCCTTTACTATGAGGTGCTTAAAAATGTTAGCCTTTAATCGCTCTGGATAGTTCTACGTCTACATCAGATTTGATTCATTAAAAGTATTCAATTGTGCACCTTATTTAAAATTTTATTGTTTAAGACAAGTTGCTTAACCAAGCTATTCAAGCTGTTATATTTCCAGACAACTTAGCCATCTTATAAAGCTTAATTTGGACTTACTATCAACAGTGTCCAAGGACAATCTACCCTCTCCTTTATCGAATGATATCTCTATCTTGAGATTATTCGCATACTTGCCATCACTATGAATGATCGAAGTGTGGCTCTGTTAAAATTTATAGTAGGTCCTGTTTACGGCATGCATTTAAAGGCCAACTAAGTGCAGTGATAATAGGTCCGACATTGCACCCTCTCGAGTACAAAAATACGACAGAAGAACCGTTATCGAGCAAAGCTTATATGAGGGTCCTCCGCGGCTCAAAATGTCCAACTCTTGCACCCATTAACCACTTAGATATAGGCTTTGGAAAATAGCCGAAGCATTGGAAAGTAGTTGCGGTTATCATGGTCATTAAACGCACCCCAGTAAGTGCATATGTCGGCATATGCTACTTTTAGCTGAGACAAAGGGGTGTCAAGAGGATACAATCACAGCGATCGCATCTTCTACTTTATTGAGTTCCATTGAATTTAATTTCATGTGCAAAACGTTCTGCATCCAGTTTCCAATAACAGGAACGTTTCAGATGAAACACTTCTCAAGAACTACTTGGTAAGTAACAAAGTATGTATTGAAAAGTGATCTTCATCATTGTTGTTTTGTATTAATTTGATAACGTGTTTAAATTAACTGCATCATCTCAATGTTTTCTTGATTTTGGAAGCTGTTTTAAGTTAAAAGTAAAAATAATCAGTTTAGATTTAAAACATGTGGGTTTAACAATTCGACTTCTGCTCGTGATAGTTTTGTGAGCGGAGACTGGTCAAGGATGTTTCTCTGGAATAAAGATAGTATGTTTCCTAAGTAAATACGAAAGGAACATTCCGTACGCGAGCAACGAAAAAAACTAAGATACTTCGACGGGTACAAATTTGTACCTTTGTTCATAATTTAACTTTAAATGAAGTAATTTATCATCAATTGGAAGCTATGTATTGTTCGTGTATACTAATATGTACGATTTTATATAAATATATCTGCAAACACAGCAAACGGACAGACAAGATGCGGTCAGAAAGTAACAAATTGCATCAGTGGTTAACTAAGGATATAAAATAAAACGTTGAAAGCTCAAATTCCACTCGCACGGTCGTGAAATGAAGAAAAATGTGCGTGTCAATTTTTTTCAAACAGGGCATTATGGAAGAGCCTGAATTCGGTAGCTGCCTCGTTTATCTTTCAGTACTCTTGAAGTCGCTTTGTAAACATCCATGAGAATATATCCGAAATTGAGCGTATTTTGGATCAGTTGTTTTGAGAGAACTAACTTGAAATCCCACGCAAATGTCGTAGAACCATTTAAATTGGATGTGGAACTGTGAGAATTAAAGTTAGCGCAGCACTTTTTAGAAATAATTTTGAATCTAAATGTGTGGAAGTCTAATTCATGGCCTCGAGCTATCGCAAAGCTCGACCATAAGCTTCTCATTGCCAAGATACTCTTCCTAAGCTGTTATTTATTTTTCATATTTCTAACAAACTGTGTAACAGGATGGCTAAAGATAAATCATTTGGCAGTAAGTGTTAATCAAATGGTGGCATACTTTTTATTTAATAGACCATCACCGAACAAAGTGCCTTTTGGATTCAAAGATATATTAATGTGTGCTCATATTTAAAATACTTTTTTGAAGTTCTGCACATGTATAGGTCTTTAAAAGTCCTCCATGGTGGGCAATTGTCCAATTCCATTAAATTTGAACTCCGTTTTAATGCCTTAAAATCTGATGGAGCTTGATAAAACTGACCTGCTCATCACACTTAAGTGGAGGACAACAGTCTCAATTTGATAAAAGTCTAGATGCCAAGAGGTTTATTTTGTTAAAACTCACAGAGTCTGATCGGTATAGTCAGCTTAGACGAGCGCAGATTTTCCTCATTTTACGCTGGACATTCTATCGAACTATCACTTTCCAAGAAATATTGGTAGGGTCGCAGATGTATATGCAGGTGCAATTGCCACCTTAATTGTTATCTGATGCAAGTGGACTGAATTGTATTTTCCCTTAAATAATTTTGGAAGCGTGACATTATCTGATAAACAACTCTGAACTTGTAAGACGCTAGACCTACTTTTTTGGAAAAATGATAGAATCGGCACAAACGTGGGTTCCCGCTCGCGGTAAAACACTCTTCCGTGCTTTCCGTTTTGTTACACAAACACTGATTTTTCTAAATCAACAAACGTTTTCCTTTTTCCTAAAACATCGTAAGTCATTCAATAAGCCCGATTCTATGTCATTTTTCTATCAATCACACCGAGACCGGATCGAGTAGTCTCACTAGTGCTATTTTATCTCATCTATCACCGGGCTGCCTCCAGTGCGAAATATTCCTTCCTCATGCTACCGTACAAACTCACAAGCACACTTTTTCGAGATCTTGCTAACGCATCCTCCGGCTGAGGCAGATCCTGCACCTCAGCAGAGGTCGTAAGCGACACCCTGGCCTCTGGCAAGAGCAGCAACTGTCACACGCGATTAAGGCTTATCTAGGTGGTGTTTAGGCTAGGAAGGATTAACCTTAAAGGCAACGATCTTCCAGGCAAGGAGAAGAGAGATGTCATGGGAAAGTCAGATTAGTAGGAAGAGCGCATTCTGTACATACGGAAATGAGAATTGTTTGTAGGAGCTTTTACTATCGGAGTGTCCGTCCAGCCGTGAGGCGAGATACGTCCGAAGTTATTTGTAGCAGCCGTCAGTACCTTGCGGTCTTGTGTGAGTCGGCCTGTGATTGGCTGTGGTTACAGAGACTGGAACCAACGAGCATTTCCAAAGTGCACTTCGACTTGAGCTAGTCACGAAAAACGTTCACAAAGGCACTGCATGCGGATCTTGTTACTTCAGGCTCTTCAACCCGAATCTTCACTGGATTATCTCATTCCGTTCATCTTTTGCCTGATAGATTCACTTTACTCGACATCTGGCGGGGAGCTGCAGCGAGGAAGTGACATCGCTCTCTGGCTTTCCTTGTCCAATGACTACTTTCTCGAGGTCATAAAACTTCGCAGGGAGCGCTTTGGCCACTTTTGATCGACTTACTTGGGCGCGCACACGCATATCTAGATTGTCCCAGCTGCCTTAGTGCAACTTGAATACGCCAAACGCATCGGCTTCAGCTTGGCCCATTGTAAACAGCAACACCTTAGAGCAATGCAATACAACAATTGGGCACAATTTGTCGTTGCTCAATCATCATGTAGTACTCGTGGTCACGGCTGCCGCACTACCTTTCAGTGATAGTTGGCCACAGTCAGCACTAGCGCTGACCCTGTCGGTGCTATTGCATTTAATACCTCAGACATCAACTCACGGCTCTTTGTACAATAAAGTCCTTATTCTGGTGGCTTCTACATTGGCCTTCAACCTAGGATTTTGCCTAGTGACTGTAGTGTCCTGAATAAAACTACTGCGCACACCTTACAGACATATGCTGTAATACTTTCACGATAGTGTGTACCAGCTGGATATGGCTAGGATTCGTTTAGCCTTGTTCCTAGGTGCTGTTTCTTCCCTCGATTATTCATGCAAAGTGCTTTGAGTCATTTTGAAAATGAAGTTAGATTTTAAGCCATTTACGAGTTATCAATATTTTTATCAACCATAATCTGGCCTGTCGTCTATTTTATTTTCAAGTCAGGGTATTTATTCTAACCGTACTTGTAAGTGGATTTTTTAATTCGGCCATATTTCTTGATTTGTAGACAGGAAAGCGTTTCGATGGAAATTGTCAAATGCAATTCGCCTCGGTCACTGGTGTTGTTACCGAATACTCCATCAGTAGCATGATATGTGCATTCTTGTTTAGAATGAACGTCGAACTTTAGCCGTTTTCTGTCGCCAAATACAGCACCTGGAACATTATGTGCTTGTGGGCTGCTTTTTCAAAAAGGAATTATGATGAAAGGCAGACGTCTTAAGAAGCAAAAAACGAACGTTCACCAATCCCTATACTATTTCAGGATTACGTTGCTGCGACCAGAGTATTTCACAAATTTCTTAATATTGGCCAGAAATGACACTAAAATGTGAACTGGCGAATAGTCTAATGAAGACTATCGTAAGGGACTGCTATAACCGGCCGATTATGAACCTTTCTAGCTAACATGTCCACCATTTTTATCAGTGTTGCTTAGCTCAAGATGCACATCTGTGGTTATTTAATTGCAAAAAAAGTGTTCTTATATACTTCCTTACGAAATTTCGTTGGAGAATTTGCTGGAAATTTTTAGAAACAGAAGAAAAGTCTCAATGTCCTCGGCCAATAGCCTGAGAGGGCTTAGGTGAAGCATTTGCGTATCATTTTGAAAAAATTAAATGTACTTTAACATAATTAAACCAAATGTATGGCATTTGCATATGAGAGAAAATACCTCACTGGAGCATGCACATCAAAGAAGGAAAGTCGTGCGCTAACATACTACAATAAAGCGACAATTAATAAAGTCCAATTTTTTTAAAATACGCATGCACAGTGTCTTGCCTATCTGATTACATGTGCTGTTTACATGTGCTGTTTAAAAACACATTTAGGTTTTTTATCCATTGAATTGAACTGACGGGCAAAAAACAGTTAAATAAAACAGATTTCACTTCGGCTCTTCATAAAATCCACTTTATTAAGGGAAAAAGCCTTTCGCCCTTGAAACCTCAGTTGTGAAGGGAAAAGGGCGCAACATCGGTCAAATCCATAGTTTGTTTATCTTCAAGGAAGTTCCTAACCTGCGGACCAAAACTTGAGGCTTGTGCATGTTTCAAGATAAAAGAACACTTATAAAAACCACATAACTTTCAAGCATACCTTTTCAGAGAATGTAAAAGTTCATTTTGCGTTTATCTAATTTAGGCAAGTGCAAACATGAGATAATGCATTGTTTTCGGGAAATAGTGGGCGAAATAAGTTTAAGAAATCCGTTTGCAAATCTGCCATACAATTAAGATATAGACGTATAAGGCTGATATTTGTTTTACCGCACAGAGACATGCCGACACTGATTTCTGTCAAGCCATATGCAAAAGATTTCCAAACAATTTTAATCTATAAATAAACATGAACGAATAAGAAACCTTTAAATGGAACACGTTGATGATAATAAACAATAAATGACATAATATAATGTATTACCTACAATGCATAAGAAATAGACGCAGAATACCGCACCAAAGGGATCACAGACGTAAGCCGGATTAAGAGACTGCAACACTAACCACAAACGAAACAATATTGAGGCGTCCGAATGGATGATTGGACACCACATTTTTATTTCATATCATTAAATATCGATCAATCGCTATGGCCAATTTACGAGTTTTCATGGGATTTTCTGGATGAATTGTTGTGATTTTAAATAAAGGCAGCATGTTTTTTTTAAATCGTCATTCAAACTAATAAAAAAATTTTCAAATATTTATGGAATATAAAAATGGCCATGAACACGTTTGCGTTGTCTGACCATACGCCCTGAACGGAGCCACGTGTTGGCAGAGTACGTGTCCGAAATATTTCCAAGACGATTATTTTCCAACGAAATTCTACTTTTTCTACTTTATTGACTCAGTTTTTTTGCATAGACAGGCATTACTAACATTTAAAACCTACGCCCAATATTCACTTTTTCAGAATTTTCCACTTTTCTAGAAAAAGCTATTACATAATTATAAACAACGTTATATTGCTTGAAAAAATTTCACTGTATTCGATTTTGAAGAGCGACCATTAATTTATTCTTGTGAAACTTTGAGAGACGCAACGTGAGCTGATTTTGCATTACAGGGATTTCCTTGTAAAAATCCTTAGATGTCATCAGATAGGCAATCCACTATTAATATTGCATCTCCAAAATAACGTTCGCTTTTAGGTTTACCGTTCGATAAAGCTGTATTCTGTTGCCAAGTTTATCCAGCTATGCCTTTTGAGTGGATTCATGGAGAGGCCTAACATGAAGCCTCCTGCATGTATGGTATTTAGTCATACTGATCAAGGAAGTGAACTGATCAGGCAGGATTTCCTAAGCCAATAATATAGCCAGAAGGTCCTAGTGGGTAATAGTTACTCCACTTCTCAGCTGATCACGAGTGGCGTTTTTCAAGGCACTGTCTTGGGTCCATTACTCTTCATTCTATACATAAACGAAATTTCGACTGTTCTAAAATATTCACACACTCTCATTTATGCAGACGACCTAAAATGCATATACTCGTTTTCTAAGGACACGGCAAGCATATGCGTTGATAAAATAAATGCGGACCTACTTACACTCTCACGTTGGAGTGCTACCTGGCAGATGGAATTCTCTCCATCCAAGTGTAGTTTCATGTGTTTTGGTCCCGCCAAGCTTCCTCGTCCCCTAGTCTTTCAAAATACTCCAATTTTAGAACGATCCACTATAAAAGACTTAGGTCTAAGCTACACAAATAAACTAGCATTGTCGCCTCATGCCGATCGAATATCTGCGAAGGCTGCACAGATATGTGGTTTTATATCACACAATTTCTTCCTGCTGGAAATAAAGTTAAAACTTTATCGCATGTATGTTCTACCCATCCTAGAATACTGCTGTCCCCTCTTTGGTCTAATGAATGCTTCAGACCGCAGTAAGATTGAAAATGTACAGAGGGTATTTACTCGCAAAATATTCGCTCTTCCTCGATCCACGCTTTCTTATACGGAGAGATGTCAGTTAGCGAACATGACATTTCTTTGGGTCAGAAGACTCGAAGTGGGCCTCTGTTTCCTCTTTCGCGTTAACTCTACCCCTAACCTTCCACGAATCAATGCTCTCATTCCCGCAGATAGACCTTATGCCACCCGTAATTCCTCCAGGATTATTGCACCCCCCTTAAGCTCCACTTCGAACCATTCTCACTTCTTTGCCTCCAAATATGCCTTCCTCTGGAATAATATTCCCCTCGAAATTAGGCTGTCGTCTAACTTAGCAGGTTTTAAAGTCAAATTACGTAAACACTTAACTTCAGAAGATATAAAGTCCTTGTTATCCGTCTCCTTCCCAAACACACAACTTTTGGACTTTGAAAAGGGTCCCCCTGGTATCTGAGGTTGTTATGTTTATATCAAATTTTTTCCATACATGTCTATTTCTTCATTCTTTCAGTGATATTTACAACGATGTTTCGTCCACTTCTCTGTCCAGTCATCATTGCCGTTTTCTCTATTCTCCGTTTTACTACCCTGACGATAGGCTTCATGGTCCTTAGTCATGCTCGTGGCGGTTCTGCTATTTTCGCCAGCTCGTCGCTAAACTCCGCAGTCTACAAGGTCACAGCTCGGACGTTTCGTTGATGATCAGGTGACCTCTGCCGTTCCCTCATCTTCCTGACTCTGTTGTCCGCGATGGTCTCCTCCAGTCTCATCTCCTTGATGATTGATCATGAAGCCAGTCGGGCGGTGTAACAATGGTGAAAGACAGCCTCTGCTATTATATGATGTCTCCAATCACAAGAAGCGTTTCCCACCCTCATTCGTTCTCATCAACAGTCCTGTCTCATTTGCACTACAATCAATCCTCTCAACCAAACCCCTTAACTTTTTTGAAGCATTTTTTTTCTCCTACGTTTTGTTTTTTTTTAAGCAGGGGTTCGCTGAACTCCGCCCCAGCTTAAATGGTAGGAGTTTTTTTTCAATGCTTCCTTCTTAGTTCACCATGCGTTGACTACTATTTTAAAATGACGATATGACGAATTTATCTACCAACACTACTAAACGCTCCCGCTGTCTATGTGGTTGTTTCATGGAGAGCAGCATTTATCAACTGTGTATTTATTTTTTCACAGCACTAAGTTAGCAATGACGAGGCTCTCCGGGCCTAAAATATAAAATTTATTTATTTATTTATTTAATATAGAATCTCTCAGGTAACTTCCAGATGCAGACTTGTGGCAGACTTGGTGGATTGAATACGTGCAATAGATTAAGCGGGTAAATCGACCCAAATGTGATTAAATTCCCGACTCTTGATAAGCCTTGTAGGTCAGGTCGGGGAGTGTTGGCCATACAATAGCCTTCGCTTGTTGACGTGTGTCCGAATTTAACCGAGACCGCGATATTTTCAATATCGGGTCATTTGAATTATCCCACACTGACCCCTCCTTAATAAGTTAGATATTTTTGCCAGAATCGGTGCAGCTTTTCCAGTTTTCTTAAGCCTTAGAAAGTTCCTTGGGACGAAATGCGACAAATACATCGCCATGATTATCCGCGTCTGCCGTACATCAGTTCAATCTATCCTTCTCTGTAGCTGGGACAGCTGGACTATGCACAAGGCTAATGCGCTGAACGTGTAGATATTTGACGAATCATGCTTGGAAACCATGCTTTCTGTGAAGTGCACTCACTTCGTATCAGATAAAACGGTCCGTACTTGCTGCGACCACATCGCTAAGATATTTAAGACCATCCATGAAAGCCGACCAAGTGTGTCCGGACACGTTCTGTGTAGTTTATCTTACAAGCTCAGCGTTACTGCCATTGATCAGACTCTGCTACCCAATTGGGGACGTCAGAGAAGCGGGCAGCTCAAAAACTGCCTATACTCGTTTTTTCACGACATGTAAATTTTTCTTTGGCCTTCGGTATTTGGCCTGCATTAGTGCTGAAGTGAATATATGGAACTGTCTACAGATCATCACGCGTGGACAGGTCGAATCTCGCATATCATCGAAGCCGACTAGTTCGGGAATGATCGCCACCACAGTAAGTACAAATATGAAAGTACGTCACGATAGACCTTGTGAGAGAACTACCAACTTCCCAAATATAAGCTTAAACGCATGGGTAGCTTTTGCTAACCGTCTTACCGATACAATAATTTTAAGCCTACAAAAATATGGGCAGGTACACTTATTAAATAACGTCAAATCCCTAAATTAGAAGAAAGCCGATCTAAGTATCTGAGCGGTCTCATGTAAGGTCGTAGGCTAATGTCCGGTACTTCGGCATACGTTGTCACGGACCAGGAACGATAGAAGTTTAGGGCGATTCCGCTCTCTGGGATGCTTGCATAGCCAGACGTTCACTTCTATGTCTAGGTGATTCGTTTTGCCGACGTTGCGAATAGCTTAACCTACCTAACTCTCTTCTTCGAGGGCTGTTGGTTGGTTGTTTGTTAGCCCTTGTTAAATCAAGGGTTCCCGCCGGAGCCCAAACTGAATCTGGTTGGGAGACGGAAAAAAGCCACGACCTCGTTTTCGCCTTGGGCTACCTTACATGTTGTTGTCCCTTATTTAGGCAAACCGTATGAAGGAGAACCTCTTCAGATAATTGTGTTCAGTTCAGTTTTATTAGGGAAATATAGGTTAATACCTCTGAACTTCCCCTTTGTACATAGCTCTGATGCAGAACGTGTGGTGTTGCCAGTAATGGAACTAAGTTAATAGGCGGAGAACCTTTGTTGATATACTTGCAGACGTACTTCGTGGACTTCGCGGAGTTGCAAAAATTAACATTGATGTGGGCGTTTAATACTTTTGACTTTAGAGGACAATATAGCACAATCCAATGGTTATCAATAACCACCCCACCGGTTCGCCTTTCACCGATAACTGCTTCGTGTCCGCCGATCTCAGGTTTTCGCCTTCTGTAGAGAGAGTAACCATCGCCATCAGTCTGAGTTTCACCTAGGAATCGCTTGGGATATATACTGGTACATTTACCATCCTTCATGCAAGGACTGTTGGGATTTATCTGACCACATGGGTCATGCAACATTTGAGTGTTGATCGTTTCAAGCAGAACAGAGTCAACAGACCGGTCAGGCAACTCTGCGCATATAAATTTGTCGACATCAGAAGAGTGCAGTTGTTTCTTTAGCCAGACCAAAAGGTGAGCGTGGGGCAGTCCTCTTTTTTGCCACTCTACAGTGTACGCATGACACTGAACGTCACCGAAAATTTTGAATTTTGTGCTGTGTTTTATCATGGTTTTCAACTTAAGCTGGAATACCCGCGTGGACAAATCATGGCGATCCTTTGGCGGACTTAAAACTGTTAACGTAGCTGTTGCGTTGGTGTAGCATGTCTTGAAGGAAAAATATTATTTGATGCTTCAGGTCTGGGTACACTCAGGATCAGCTTAGAGCCTGCAGGTTGATGTCGTTTACGATGTTTAAATGTAGAAATTTAGGCTCGCCATCAGGAGGAGGTAGTAAGGATCCGATTCGGTCACAAACTTGGCCTTCCACCTTAAAGGTTGACATAAATTCAATCTTATGGACAATGTTGGCACCAAAAGAGGATATTTGAAATGCCCGTTGTGCTTTCTAATGCTTGAGAGAAAATATTTCGAGTCATCGTTATCAGCAGCAAGCAATGTTTGTAGTAGTTCTGTGGATAAGGGCAGTTATGCAGAAGAACTTTGCCGTTAGAACAACACGTGCCGTTTGTTTCAACATTCCATTTTTTCGTCTGAAAATGCCTGCAAACTTCCACTACCTTTCTAATGGAAACATTTGCATTTACCGTATAACCAAGACTTGGACTATAATTAGGTGAGGCTTTGTTCCATATTTGAGCATTTATGGAAGCAATTCACGGGCCAGGGTCTACAATCCGTATGCGAAGTGGTTGCGAACTTCAGTTTCCAGCATCGCTGGGCCGTAGATCCGCTCTTTGTGATGCTTGCATAGCCAGACTGTGGAATATCTTCTGTTATTATTCATTTGAATTCGGATTCTTCAACTTTTATAATTCAATATTTTTATTAAGGAAGCCAAGTTAAGCGAACGAACGTTTTCGATTGAATCATCATCAGGCAATACAGTAATATAAGGGAGGGTAGAGTTAACGAAAGTTTTTGGCAAACCAAGCAGTAGTAACAAGGAGAGAGGGGGAGAGGTGTAAAGGGATCAAGGGGGGAACAAGGGGATCAGATTCTAGTCTTACTTGGGGACAGATAAATGGGGGTGGGGGGAGAGGGGAAGGGGAAGGAGTCAGACAATTAGTTAATGTCATCCAGTGGTCCTCGGCTCGGGTTTTGTTGGGTTGTGTGAGGACGCAAGTTGTCAACGTCTTGAGACTGTGTCGGTGGCCTTTGGATGCTTGATGCCGCTGTCTCATCATTGTTTCGCGACGTAGTAAGAGGCGTGAGGGTGGATGTTGTAAAGGCCTTTGGCCACGGGAGCCTTAGGGCCGCTACAAATGCTTTCTGCGCACATAAAATTGAGTTTGTGAGGCAAATGGCGACTGCTTCTGCCGTCGCAAGTATCCGCTGATGCAGGAACTCAGAGTGTTTATCTGGAACTTTATAGACGACTCTAAATGCTTGGTTGACGTCTACCCGATCACCGCTGTCTACCAAGTGAGCCAGAATTGCGCTTGATATTGATTTAGTTTCGCCTCTGTTTAACCACGCAGGGTGATGCTCTCGCATGCGCTTGGATAGACGTCTAATCTTTCGACCAATGTAACTTGCCCCACAGGAGCATGAAATGTTGTAGATACACATTGATGTGGTCTGAATTAATCGAAAACGTTCGTTCGCTTAACTTGACTTCCTTAATGCTTACATGGGTATCATCGCTAAAAATATTTTTATGTTTATAAATTTAGAGGCAGCTGCCTTTGGATTGCTTAAAGTTGTCTGAAGTGCAGAGTAACGACATTTCCGATGACAATAATATATATCATGCCACTTGTATGAATGGCCTTTGGATTGCAGAATCGCTTAATAGTTTCGGTTCGATGCTGAAGTTGAAATTTAGTTCTCTAGACACATGGAGACTTTCCCCGCTAGAGCATGTTAACAGGCGTGTTATGCAGAGTTGATAATCTAAGTTTAACTCTCCGCAGTTCAAGAACAGATACCCTTATAATATCTCTGTGGATAATGACACGGCAAAGTTATAAACGTTTGCTCAACGTAAGATACAACGTCGGAGGCAATGGCTCCTACAGCACTCATCTGGAATAAGATCTTATTTGTTTATGTTTTTCGTTGTCTGCTAATAAATTTATGTAATTCGTAAAGTTGTCGACATGTGTATGTGTGTAAGATAAGACTATGTCATTCCGACATATCAACATTTTAATCGACCAAAATATATAAAATAACTGTGGGAAACATCGAGACGACCAAGCATTTGAAGCAAAAACCGACTTTAACGCAAACACACGTTGCCTAAAATAGTGGAAAACAGCATAATTTCCCTATCTATTGGAAGCAGCGATGACTATTTATTCCAACTGGTCATAAGCATGCGTATTAATAATAAATACAGAAGCACACCCCCATGAGATTTTTATTTCTAAGGCTTATAGCGAAAACGCAGTCACGTGCGGAGTATTTACAAATGATCCATTTAACATTGCACACAATGTATAATATTGCACTTAGCATTCTTTGTGTTCACCAAGATATTTACCACATTTTGGGCATGTGTGAGAAGCATCTTTGCATGAGTCCACGCAGAATGGTATCATAGAGCATAAGATCCCAAACCTACAAGGCAAAAATGTTGGCAGTCATTTCAGATATATCAGTCGAATTAACCTTTGGGGAGGCGACCATAAAAAAATGATGAATTGATCTAAAAACTCTTTTTGTCTGCAACACGCATGTTTTGCGTATTACTGCGGCTGCCTATAACATGATAGAATAACGCTTGCACGCGAGTATGCCACAATGTCGGATGATGGCATATAAAAGGTGCCTGCTAAAAACGCTATCCACAGGTGAACATACCCAATACAAAACAGCAATACACATGCCACGCATATGCAGGTGCCTGCTGAGTATTCGATATTTGTATGTATCTTCTTGTTGCATTTTGGACAGACAATCTTCGTTGACTCGTGCCCCAGTTCTGGTTGAACCTCTACAACTTTTTTTTCTTGTCTTTCTTCTGGAAAATATCTCGAAAAAGAAACACAGAAGACGTAGTAGTCTGCAAAATACCTATGTGCAGACAGTAGTAACCGATGAAATTTTTTTAACTGATCATTAAAATGAGCATTCTGTAATTTACTGTTGCATTGTGATGCCGGAACTCTAGTATACGTAAATTTACAAGGAACGGGTGGTTCTTGCGTGTGTACGGGTGAGCCCTCGGCCATTACTTCATCATACATCAGTGTGGCTGTTGGATCTTGAATAAGAAACAAATTGCAAGTATATAGATTGAAGGCCTGAACTTAATCGGTCAGTGATTAGAAAATGCGAAAAAACGTCATGGAATGACATTTTTGCACATCGAAACGGAAAAAAAGCAGGAGAGATCCAAACTGCAATTTTTTTTCTCTAGACGTATGAAATATTTAGATAGTAACATTCTGGAGGCGTTCTCGATAAATCCCAGGAAACCGAATGTATACATAAACTGCGAAATAATTTTTAGATCATCCTAGTCAAACGCACGATGCAAATGCATGACACGGTAACAGTAAAAGGTTTTGCAAATTGAGGATGATGAAATGTGTGAATGATAAGCAGCCTGCCAGCACCAGCCCCTCCAAGCATGGCCTTAACAAATCACCATCAAGTTTGCTTAATTTAGACTCTTTCTGATTGCAGTGCAACCGTGTATCTTTACCTCATATTGAGTACAAAATCAAATATTTTATAAATGAGGCTACTTTCAATGGTTTAGTGAGTAGCTGTATAGGTGTCCAGCTTAAATGCATTCCTTCTATGGGCGCCTTTGAATGCTTTCTGAAATACCGAAGACATTTGGCTGCAGCCAAATGTTGTCCTCTCATAAATTTTCTTGTATATGTTCTTGAACATATGTTCGTGCATATATAAGAAAATTTATGAGAGTGTTGTTAGTGTGATCAACCTTGCCCTTTCCCGCCCACTAAATGAGCTTATCCTTAACCCTACGACTATCACAGGAACAAAAAGATGCGAAAACACTACAGGACATTGCAGAAGAAACGAACAAACCATCGTCCTTCGTCGTTGAGGATCCGGGTGCCTGTTTGTTGCCTTCTCCCCCGTCTGCCAAACGCATCCGCTTTAGCCATTGCAAGGCCTCCTGGCAACGTTCACAGTCATCAGACGTTGAAGCACGAAGAGTCATGACCATGAACGCGTCAGAGATGCAGTCAGGTCAGCAACAATTGTGAAAATGAACTGGCACTTCTGACACTAATCCTACTCCAGGTTCACATGACTTGCCCTCGGACTTGCACCTTCCCAGGGTCTCAAACTTATCAACCTTCCCTATGCATCGATCAGACCCTACTTGGCCCGGATGTCGGACGTGGGATACTTTCGGTAAATCGAAACATCCTCTTGCACGGTGCGACAGCCCTCTATCGAAGGCAGTGACGCCAAGTGCCAAGGCTTCAGGCCTGCGCAGCCACGCCCAGCCGCGCATTTACTTGTGCGCGCAACGGAGGGACAGAACAGCGCGACGGCGCACGCATCGATTAGGCTACGCGCGACATGCACTCACGCGTGACATGGAAGGGTTGGGGACGAGGGTTAGGGTGGCGGGCGGCGGGTCAGGAATGTGTAGGCGCTCTGGGCCGGACATACTACTGCGGATTGGTCGTGACGCCCTATCAGAACGCATGTAGCTGTGCGCGCAAAGGGGGGACAGAATAGCGCGACGGCGCTAAGCAACTTCGCGCGGCACTAGCGTTATTTTATCAGGGATATTTTAAGTTGCGTTTATTGCTAACGCTGCATATTTTTATATTGTAGGAAAAATTGACTCACCTACCGAAGAATAATTATTTATTCTTTTTAAAAGAAAAAAATGTCTTGCTCAACAAAGCGAACACTTCGAGTGGACTCACGAGTAGGCTCAAGATCAGTCATCGTGAGATTTTGACATCCAAAAGATTGAGTGGGCCCTCCACTGCCGTTACTACTGGCCCAATCAAAAGCGCGACATTCAAGATAGGATTCGTGCATGCGAGTTCTGTCTCACCTCTAAGCCTCCTGGTCGGTCCTCACGGGCGCCCCTTCAGTCGATTAAGACTGGCTATCCCAATGAGCGGGTAGGCGTTGATCTTGTTGGGCTGCTCACTCCCTCCGATAATAGTAATAAGTTCATCCTTGTCATGGTTGATTTCTTCACCAGGATGGCTGAGGCTGTCCCGTTACCTGATGGCAAAGCCCCGACAGTCGCCCGTGCCATTTTCAACCATTGGGTTTGCCGCTGGGGTGCACCGGATTAATTTCATTCTGATCGTGGTTCCAAGTTTGAGAATTGCTTCCTCCATGACTTCTGTCGTCTCATGAACATTAAGAAAACTTGGACCATGGCCTATCACCCGCAAGGGAACGGCCAAGTTGAGCAAACCAATCGCACCCTCATCAACCTTTTAAAAGCATTTATCGACCGTCACCCACCGACCACCTAGGATGAAGTTCTACCAGCTTGCTTACTGGCTTACCAATCCACTGTAAATGCCACTACTAGAACATGTTGATACGTATGCATCCCAGGTCAGGAAAACCCTGCACATTGCGTCTGAAGAGGCACGCTTGCATGTGCAAGAAGGACAGCGACATCAGAAAGCGTTTTACGACCACCTAGCCCATGGGATGCCTTATCGGGAGGGAGATGATGTATGGGTGCGCAATTACGCGCCCCTCGTAGGGGTATAGGCCAAATTAAACCCCACTTGGTTCGGCCCGAATGACGTCCCTCGGGTGTTGTCGGATACAACATGACTCATCCGCCCCCACGACCGGCCACATGCCGCAACCTTTACGGTTCATTTCAACCGACTGAAGCCAGGGCCACCAATGGATGGCATCCTCTGTCCGCCATATGATGCCAGTAATCTTCCTATTGAGGATTACCGTGTGGTACCTGCTGATGGGGGTAGTGCAATACCTGAGGTATACGATGACAGACAAGCGGTGGCGGGGGAGGTGGAAGTACAATTCGATGGTTGACCCATCGTTGACCTGGATAATGCCACTGAGGATAGCATCCCTTTCGAAGGGGGAAGCAATGTAGAGGCACGTGGGATAGAAGCACGTGAGTGACGCGCCGAATGTTCTGGAAACGCGCCCCTTAAGGGGCGCGCGCGCAAATCTTCCCCGTATCTATAGAACTGATCATGGAAGTCAAAAACAATCATCATGTTTATATTTAAATGAATAATAATAAATAAATAATAATCACTAAGATAATTAAACACTACCTTTGATTTACCATATACTACAATGGCCACTACCTGAACGACCTTGACGGGCAGGTATAAATAAAATGGCCGACTGAGGACCCGGACCCGTCTTTCGGCACGCTTCCATCGTCACTACAGCTGTTCCCGTCCAGTCAAGGAGTCAACTGCCATTCTTTTCAAAGACAGTACCCCCTTTAGTTTATTTTTGTATAAGGTTCTCCCATTAGATTATTTTGTATCTAGGACCTTCAAGACGCTCATTTTCAGTCACTGACTTCTCTTTTTGGACTGACTGTCATATTGATTACTCGTTGGCTTGGTTCCGATACTCATCTCCGTCCTTTGTCATTGGCTTCGCATTACACTACTCGTTTTCAATCTTGCTTTCCCCTGATTGGTTTTCACTCATGCAGGAACAGTTAACCGCTTCCTTGGACTTCAGTTTTCAGTTCCCTGATTATTTTTACCAATAGAATTCTTCTGGCTAACGTTTTGTCGCTGCAGCGTTGACTGTGCGCTATTGTATTAAAACAATCGTTCCTTTTTTGGCCCTTAAAACAGAAGAACCTTGTTTTCTCAATATTGCCTTGGCCTCAAAAATCATTTTCACCCACAAGAGTAAGATAGCACATTTTAGCATGGTTAGGGAAAGGTCAACTTAAGGGTATAAACTGTTCCCTTCTTGCTCACCTGGTAGACTCAAATCACAGCGTGGAAGCTAAAGAGCCCTTCCGAGTGATCTAAAAGGTGCACTCAAAATATTCAAGATTCCTTGGACGGCAGATGTTGGCTATGGCAGAAGCGGACGCCATTAGACTACGCCCACCAGTCATGCACGCCCATAAGGATTTCGTCACGGCGTCGCAGTTACCATGGGCGAAACTAGCTAACACGACTGCACACGGTGGATTTGTGGCCTCGGAAACGGCTCCCCCCCGCAGTTCTGAACAAGTCCTTAATCCAACCACGCACACATTATCACCGGTCTTGGATGCCGGTCCATCTAGCTGCTAACATTTTGACCACAAATTCCCCCAACCCTTCCCTACTCCAACGGACCCTGACCACAACAACACTACATCTGTCCACCAACCAGCATAGTTTTTTTATTTCATTTCCATATACATATATAAAAGCCTGACGAGAATTTAT
>JAYGXS010000003.1:75222539-75236294 GCA_036362985.1 Ligula intestinalis
GGTTACCTGCACTCACTCTCTTAGCCCTACGTTCAGCGTTTCTGTCCCGTTCAATTCCCAGATGATCGTTTTCCGGGTCCACGGCTATTCCATGAAATACGAGGATTTCTTTGAGTTTGGCAGCTAAACACACCTGCGAACGCACTCGATTTGTCCTCAGAAAGTGTTGTTCTCGGCCATGGAGTAGTACAACCCTGAAACTTGCTACCAAGCGAGATGGTTTTCGCTGCCGTCATTCCTGATTTTTAAAGAAGACTGGATGTCACTTAACTTGAGCAAAGGCGATTATAGCAACATGTTTTTATTGCTAGCATTTACTCCATTTATCGGACATTAAACTGTTTTCCACAGTTTCACACTTTTTCGCGACATTTCATTCGAATGTGTGTTATTCTACCTCTCTTCCTGCAATTTCGCGTGTACCTTGCATTATTAGGGTCCTCAAGGGCATTTCTACCTTCAACCCTTCAAATAAACAAATAAATTCAGCTCCCAATTAATCATTTACAGCTTGCATTAAAAGTCGTTCCACCGGCTCACTTTAGCAGCGAAAAAACTCATGCATTCTCTTATGCGTGTCCGATAATAATGAGAATTAAACAGACGGGGCATGTCAGGGAATTAAAACAGTGATAAAGCAGCGCATTAAACATACACTCAGGGCACCAATTATAAATAAATAAATAAATAAATGAATTTCATATTTAAGGCCCGGAGGGCCTCGTCATTGCTATCTTAGTGCTGTGGAAAAATAAATACACAGTTGATAAATGCTGCTCTCCATGAAACAACCACATAGACAGCGGGAGCGTTTAGTAGTGTTGGTAGATTAATCCATATTCACCAACATATCAACGCATGGTGAACTAAGAAGGAAGCAGTGAAAAAAAAACTCCTACCATTTAAGCTGGGGCGGAGTTCAGCGAACCCCTGCTTAAAAAAAAAAACGTAGGAGAAAAAACTGCTTCAAAAAAGTTAAGGGGGTTTGGTTGAGAGGATTGATTGTAGTGCAAATGAGACAGGACTCTTGATGAGAACGAATGAGGGTGGGTAACGCTTCTTGTAATTGGAGAAATCATATAATAGCAGAGGCTGTCTTTCACCATTGTTACGCCGCCCGACTGGCTTCTTGATCAACCATCAGTGAGATGAGACCGAAGGAGGCCATCGCGGACAACAGGGTCGACAAGAGAGTGGACGGTAGAGGTCACCTGATCATCAACGAAACGTCCGAGATGTGACCTTGTAGACTGCGGAGTTTAGCGACGAGCTGGCGAAAATAGCAGAACCACCACGAGCATGACTAAGGACCATGAAGCCTATCGTCAGGGTTGTAAAACGGAGAATGGAGAAAACGGCAATGATGACTGGACAGAGAAGTGGACGGAACGTCGTTGCAAATATCACTCCAAGGAGGAAGAAACAGACATGCATGGAACATTTTTTTATCAACATAACCACCTCAGATACCAGGTGGACCCTTTTCAAAGTCCAAAAGTTGTGTGTTTGGGAAGGAGACGGATAACAAGGACTTTATATCTTCCGAAGTTAAGGGTTTACGTAATTTGACTTTAAAATCTGGTAAGTTAGACGACAGCCTAATTTCGAGGGGAATATTATTCCAGAGGAAGGCATATTTGGAGGCAAAGAAGTGAGAATGGTTTGAAGTGGAGCTTATGGGGAGTGCAATAATCCTGGAGGAATAACGAGTGGCATAATGTCTATCTGCGGGAATAAGAGCGTTCATTCTTGGAATGTAAGGGGTAGAGTTAACGCGAAAGAGGAAACAGAGGCCCGCTTCGAGTCTTCTGACCCAAAGAAATGTCATGTGCGCTAGCTGATATCTCTCCGTATACGAAAGCGTGGATCGAGGAAGAGCGAATATTTTGCGAGTAAATACCCTCTGTACATTTTCAATCTTACTGCGGTCCGAAGCATTCATTAGACCAAAGAGGGGACAGCAGTATGCTAGGATGGGCAAAACATACATGCGATAAAGTTTTAACTTTATTTCCAGCAGGAAGAAATTGTGCGATATAAAACCGCATATCTGTGCAGCCTTCGCAGATATTCGATCCACATGGGGCGACAATGCTAGTTTATTTGTGTAGCTTGGACCTAAGTCTTTTATAGTGGATCGTTCTAAAAGTGGAGTATTTTGAAAGACTAGAGGACGAGGAAGCTTGGCGGGACCAAAACACATGAAACTACACTTGGATGGAGAGAATTCCATCTGCCAGGTAGCACTCCAACGTGAGAGTGTAAGTAGGTCCGCGTTTATTATATCAACGCCTATACTTGCCGTGTCCTTAGAAAATGAGTATAGGCATTTGAGGTCGTCTGCATAAATGAGATTGCATGTATTTTTTTAGAGCAGTTGAAATTTCGTTTATGTATAGAATGAAGAGTAAAGGACCCAAGACAGTGCCTTGAAAAACGCCACTCGTGATCAGCTGAGAAGTGGAGTAACTATTACCTACTAGGACCTTCTGGCGGCGGTTATTTAACCAACCCAATTTTTGAATGCAGAAATATATGATTATTAAAATAAAAAAAATAAGAAAAAAGATTTGCGCAAAAATTAAATTAAAATTTGTGATTGTCTTTAGGGTTCGCGTAAAATGAGTCCCGCCCGCCTAAGGTGGAAGTTCCGCCGGTGGGAATTGTCCACTTTTCTATCTGGCCAATAAGTATCAGTTACATTAACAACAGAAATTTATACTGGAGAAGTGGTTATATTTATTTAACTCAAACTATTACAATTGGTTTTAACTAACCATTCGCAAAAATTAGCATGCACTTACACTTATTGCGCATAAGCAGGGGTTATGTAAGTTAAACCTTAGCTACTGCGTTCTTCATACTATTTTTACTCAGTGGAGAAGAAGTCGATAGAGGCCAGAGTAGTAGGAACAGCACATTGTGTACACAGAGGAACGAAGAATAATAGGTAAGAATATTGACTAAGGAGATCACAACCTTCCGTGATCGGATGTGCGGCATGGTTGCAGAAAATCCTTGCGACCGAGAGAGCAAGCGTTCACGCTTACAGACTTACTATTCTTCCCCTGCCCAGAAGACATATATGCGGCAAATGTGATTGGCTGTTCCCAAAGGTCGAGTTCAACGGCTGCGGGACATCAGGAAATTTCACTTCGACGCGAGCTAGTCACAAAAACTGCCCCCTTCCGAGACCGAAATTCGATTGCTGAAAGAGATCAAATGGAGGAAGAATAGTTATGTTTTTAAAAGCAATACGCACCAAGGTAGGATTGCAAAACAGCGTGGGTGGCTGTGGCTGGAATGGACCAGGCTACATGGGCGGCTGAAGAATGCTGGTGGTCCGGAACAAGCTCAACAGCGAATCAGTATGCCGTGCCAGTATGTGTTGAAACAAGGCGTACCACTGGCATTGAAAATATTACCCCTTGTTATGAAGAATATCTGGGTACTGGTACTCATGAAGAGGCATCTCTGTTGGATTGGGAAGTAACCGTGGCCTGGGCTTAGTGGCCTTTGAGCTTTAAATCGCGAGTGCAGATCAAGAAATGCGCAAAGGTTCGTCAAGTCACCAAATACAAAGGGACACGTCGGAAAGTCAAACATCTGCAGGGACAACAAGCCAGATCAGAGGTTGCTTGTAAATATTACGTCAGGCGGTCACCAATATTGCCGCATACTAAGGGGTTACGTAGGTTAAGCCCCAGCAACTGCGATCTACAGACCATGGTTAACTAGTAGAGAAGAAGTCAGTGGAGGCCAGAGTAGTAGGGACTGTATATTGTGTGCACAGAGGATAGTAGGGAAGAAGATTGGCTATGAAGAGCACGGCCGTCCACTAGGGCGAAGTGATTCGAAGTGCGGCATCGTTACAGGAACTCCCGTGGCTCAGAAAGCAAACGTTCACGCGTGCGGGCTTGCTTTTCTTTGACGGCCCAGAAGGCACCTATGCAGCAACTGTGATTGAGTGTTCCCAGACGTCGAGAGCAACGGCTGCGGGATTCCAGAAAAGCCTACTTCGACGCGAGCTAGTCACAACACCCTACTTCATCCTGCATTGAACCATTTAATACGATATTTGTTTGAGGTATAAGACCCGGAATCAGCCTCTGATTCTTGTTTTGCATTAACTCTAGCCCTAATACCCCCACGGATCAACTTCGTGCTTGATAATTTCACCACCCTTTAGCTGCACATCTAACCATTCTCGTTTGTTTCTCCAACTGTGCCTTCCTCTGGAATAATACTCAAAATTAGCCAGACGACTACTTCAGCAGTTTTTTAAGCAAAATTACGTAAACATTTTGCATCGGAAGATATGAAGTACTTGTTATCCATCTCCTTCTCGAATGCACACATTTTGGACCTTGAAAATGGTCCCCTTGGTATTGAAGGTGGTTCTTTTGCTTTGATATTGTTTTCCATATATAGAGTGTTCTTTGCAGCGGTGTTTCATCCCCTACGCTGTCCAACCATTATTGACGGATGCTGTCAAACCTTTTCCATTTAACAATCCTGATGATGGACTTCACGGTCTCTGGGGATGCTCGTGGCGGTTTTTTTTTCACCAGCTTGTCAGTGGATTCTGCAGTCCACAAGGTCTCATCTGTGGTATTTTACCTCTCTGATGGTTGATTCTGTAGCCAGTCGGGTGGTGTTACGGTGGTGAACAGTATTCTCGGCTGCTATATGATTTCTCTAACGACAAGGAGCTTTCCGAACCTTCATACGTTCTCACCAACAGTCCTATCTCGCTGTATCGCAGCAATCCTATCAACCAACCTCTAAATTAAAAATAAAACAGTTTTTTTCTCTTACGCTTCATTTTTTAAGTAGGAATTCACTGAACTCAGCCCCCACTTTCATAGCAGGAGATTTTTTCCCTGCTTCCTCCTTAGCTCACATTTTGGATACTAATGACTTTTGTTTTAAAATAATGATATGTTGGCAGAAATGAAATTATCTGCCTAACATATTAAACACTTCGGCTGCTTACGTGGTCGCTCATAATTAGCAGCAATTATCCATTTTGTCTGTTTAACGACAGTACTAAATTTGCAGCAACGAGGCCCACGGGCCATTATTTACCACCCGTCTTTCCAAACGGATCGACATGGCTGCCGTTCATCGGTTTGGTAACCACCGTGCAAGTGCTGGACGGCAGTAAGCTTCAGCTTCCACCGGCCTCAACTACTGTTCCCAACGGTCTTAGTGTACGGCAAACATTATGAATCCCTTAAATTATGCATATGAAATTTGAAATCCCAAAATAGGAGGGAACCAAGATCATCGGCCAAATATCGAAATACTACTTCAGCCTGAGACGCTCAAGCAGTTTGTCGTATGCTACTTTATCCACGTATTCTCTGAAACACAACAGATCTCACGACCATACTTAGCATTTCTATTCTTGATTTGTTTCAAAAGTCTTAACTGGAGCACCGCAAATTACAACTGCGATGCACATTTCCTGCGAGCTGCCGACTTAACAAAAACACAAATCGTCCCTCGCCAAAGTAGACAGTTACTCAACCAATAGTCTGAAATATGACTGCATATAAGGTGGCTTACCATAGGCGCCATACGTTTCTATGACAAACATTTCACTAACAAACGGCCACTTAATTTGACCTAAAATTAGCAAAAACTCACGCTAAGTTCTATAAACTACATGCCGTATGGATTTTTTAAAGAATAAATTGTATATTTTGCTATGGTAAGATGCCACATTGTTTCATACAGTTTTGCAGATTTGGTAAGTAACGTTATAGACTGTGTAAGCAGCATAAAGACATTGACGATCAGGATGTATCATGAGGGACAATTTCAAGATTTTAATGACATCACAATCAAAAACTTTTTACAACCTACAGATAATACTTCCTCAAGTAGGAAACAGGCACCATTTAAAACTTCTATTCTATAAGGATGAATATAATTGTGAAGAGATTCTATAAAGTATGCTTGATTTTAAAGGGCATTGGGAATCAACGATAAGAACAGCATACAACCTACGTTGCCATTTGTAAAAAGCTCTGCACTAATAAATATTACAAGCATACATAAGTAAGTTGTTTCAACCGAAGACAAAGTCCAGGATTTCGTCTGACATTCCCTGCGATAGGGAATCTACTGTAGAGCCCGGATGACGACATGCAAAAGGATAATCAAACGCTTGATATACAGTAGACGCGAAAGATCATGCAACATTTCGAAATATGCGAAAGACTGATACTCTTTCGTTAATCGGCACTGACTGAAGTTGAGATACAGATTTACCTGTAGCCTTTTCTGAAAACATTTCATTCAGGACAGGATGCGGGCATTTTAACGAGCCCTGTTCTGACCAATGGCAAAACTAATAGATTGTAACAGCAGGCTACTTAAGTAGTATGTCTTTTTATCATTGATTTTGACTGCCTTTATAAATTCAAATATATATTTTATAGAAAACATGCACGAAAAAATTATTTCTTGTACATGTTTGATAGAAAATTACGCCTTCTGTAAATTTTATACTCAAACAAAGGGAAGCTTTGGTTTAAAAAAAGTTACCCAATTGCTGATTAATTTTCTGACCTACCGACTGCTACACTCGAATTCAAGGTTTAAAAACTGCGCACTGTGCACATCCTGTTTAAGTGAATGTACATTTTCGCCTACAGTTTGAGGAAGAAGTCACATAGTAGTCATCAAATAATGAAATTGGTTTGAAATATATTTCATGCAGTATAGGCAGCATTATTAAATTGACGGATTCAATGTTTTATGAAGGAAGACACCACATTCGTAAAAAAGCTCATGATTAGCAACTTTTTTAAAACCGAAAGCTACCCTTTTTGAGTGTAAGAAATGAAAAAGGCCTAATCTGCTATCAAACATGTACAACAATGATTTTTTCGTGCATGTTTTTCCATCGAAGGTTTCCTTCGTTGTGGAAGGAATCGCACATAATGCCTATTCGCAAGCATGGCCGATCGACATCATTCGACAACTTTAGGCCAATAAATACACTTCCCGCAGCATCGAAGATCTTGGAGACCTTAATCAAAGAAAAGATGATGCGTCACTTGACAGAGAACAACCTGCTCAGTACAGCTCAACATGGCTTTCTCGAGAAACGATCTTGTGACACCTGCCAGCTCTCTTTCTTTGATTATGTGCTGCAATCTAGAGACAGCGGTTTTGCCACTTATAGCGTCTATTTTGATTTTACTAAGGCCTTTGATCGGGTCGATCATAACCTCCTCCTTCTGAAACTGGCCTCCTTCGGCATAGGTAGCAAGCCTCTGAACTTCATATCTTCCTATTTGGATGCTCGCACACAACGAGTAAAAATTTCGAATGTTATCTCCAACCCCACGCATGTGAGGAGAGGAGTTATACAGGGTAGTGTACTGGGTCCGCTCCTATTTTGCCTGTTTGTCAACGACGTTTCAGATTGTTTTCAGTATGGCAGACCCTTCATGTACGCTGATGATCTAAAAGTCGCTTATCGATATAAACCGGCAGATCGCAACATCGTGCTCGAGCTGATAAAAAAGGATCTTCAGGCCTTCGCCCAGTGGTGTTGCACAAGGCACCTCACCCTTTCATGGCACAAATGTTCCGTTATGGTTGTTGGCGACGATCATCAACCGGAATTAAGCATTGACGGCCACGAACTAAATGCCCCAGGAGTTATCAAGGATTTGGGCATATCCTACTCTAATAGTCTCAATTTGTCAGAGCACTGTGCCCTGATAGTCTCGAAAGCACGCCGAACCACCGGATTTATCCTTAGAAATTTTAAGACTATCAAGGTTAGAACTAGCCTTTATAATATGTACGTGAGACCTAGTCTTGAATACTGCTCGCCTCTATTCAGTCATCTGCGCACTAGTGAACGAAAGAAAATAGAATCGGTGCAGCACTTCTTCACTAGAAGAGTTTTCACTGCAGAACACCGTAACTTAACCTACCAACAAAGGTGCGAACTTATAAAGCTGGATCCCCTATGGCTTCGTCGATTGCAGAAGGTTCTATTTTTACTGTTTATACTTTTGAATGGTCAAACCTTTAATCCTCTTAGTACAATAAGGCAGCTTGAGCACTCTCGACGCGCCAGTCATCGAGACGTATTTTTATTTCTTCCTATGGCACGCACAGTTAAGTACCGGCAATTTTTTTTAGTAAATGCCATATCAATCTGGAATAAGCTGCCCAAAGTATTAAAACCCAGCAAAACTACCCTATGTTTAAGAGAGCTATAACTAGTTTTCTACATTCAGGACAACTTTCACGAATTTTGGGTGCTGACTCGGTGGAATCTCTCTTTCACTCTGATGGCGTTCGTGGACTTTGAACCCCGCCAGGCTTCACTGCTGAAGATAATGCGGCTGAAGCAGCAGCCCGCAGTCTGCTAACCTTTCAGCCGATAGCGCGCAACTTTTGCCGACAACCATTGAAGGAAGACTGAGAACACTGTGTTCTTGTGCCAACCCTCTCCGTCTGGAACTAATGTTTTTAAACGATATGAAACAGTTCTCCTGCTGATAAGTCAACTAAGCTTACAACTGTACATTTATTCCGTTTGTATCATACCTTTGAAGGCAGGTTTTTTTTCACTTGAAACAAACTCCCTATCTCGCCCAGTATTGACAAAACAAAAAACCTGAAACAAAACCAATACTGGCTGCAACATAGGGAGTTTGTTTTAGGTTTTTTCCGGTCTTCGAGGTGTTGGAAGGCGCCCAAGAGGTGCATTACCAACTCTTTACAATTGCCTGTTAACTGGCATAATAAACATATTATATATTTGGATTTATAACGGCAGTCAAAATCAATGATAAAAAGACATACTTCTTGCATAGCCTGTTGTGACAATAAACGTGTTTTTCTAGTGGTCAGAACAAGGCTTGTTAAAAAGCGCGCATCCTACCCTGACTGAAATGACTTTAGAATAGACTACAGGATAATCAGTATCACAACTTTGGTCAATGCCGATTAGCGAAAGTGTATCAGTCTTTCGCATATATCGACATTTTGCATGATCTTTGGTGTCTACTATATGGAAAAGTATAAAGAAACTGGTATTTGTGCGAAAATGATCAAAACAGGACTTCATAAATTGAGCCGCCATTTTTCATGCTCCCCATTCGCATCTACATTTTCTTATACTGTCATTGGTTGGCTAATTTTGTTCACAATATTGGAACATTCACAACTCCTTCTTTATGCGAACTACAACCCTGAGCTCATCTTTCTACGCTCAGACGCAGTACAGAGATTCACGAGTTAGCCCAGAACATTGAAACAAATAAGACGATTGCAGCAGAACATCGGGCAATCGAGTCCCCAGAAGGGACAGCACAAATCTTCAGGAAACCAATAAATAATCATCAAAAACAAGGCCCCCAAATCATGCTTGATAACCAAGGAATAGTAATAACAAATGACAACCAAATAGCAAATCTTTTCAACGAGTATTTCTCAACCAACTATTCAGTCGAGGAAGAACCAATCCCCCAACCAACAGAAATGACGGCACTAGTATTAAAATAGATATTGTTTAACGAAGAAATTGTAGAGAAAGCTATCCGCCAACTGTCCAATTCCACATCATATGGAACGGATAGAATCCCTCCTTGCATACTGAGGCATATGACATATGCCCCAATACTTCTCTCTAACCTTTTCTCGTTACTGCAGTCAAATGGTACTTATCCAGAAATCTGGAAAAAATCATGTATCACCCCAATTTACAAAAACCGAAATCGGTCCAATGCCCAAAATTATCGTGGTGTTCACCGAACATCGGTTTTAGCAAAAATCTTAGAAAAAATAATTTATAACCAAATGTTAGACCATCTGACGAATGTAAATCTCATACCCCCCTCTCAACATGCCTTTTCACCTAAAAAGTCATGTCAGTCCTGCCATCTCACTTTCTTGGAATTCGTCTTCAGAAATCGAGATGATGGGAACACGGTAGCTACAATTTACTTTGATCTAAAAAAAGCCTTTGACAAAGTTCCCCATAAAAGACTGATCGTGAAGCTATTGAGTCACGGGATTCGACCCCCCCTCCTTGATTTCCTCAAATCCTATCTTCAAAACCGATTTCAAGTAGTACAACTTCGAAATATAGTATCAGAACCAGCTCATATAAGCAGTGATGTTTTTCAAGGCACTATCCTAGGTCCCCTCTTATTTCTCATTTACATTCATGAGTTATCCACGATATCAACATCTGCTAAAACATTTTTATATGCAGATGACTTAAAACTCGCATATGCCTATAACAAAAATTCGATAAGTAGTGTGCATAGAACGATTGAATTAGACCTTCAAAAACTAAACGACTGGAGTGTTCAGTGGCAAATGCCGTTTTCACCAACAAAATGTCATCTCATGATTTTTGGACCACTAAAACTTCCCCCCATAATGTTTAGTGGTCAAGAAATAAAAGAGCCAACATCTTTAAAAGATTTAGGTCTTAGCTATTCTAATACTATAGACTTATCCCCACATGTTAAGCAAATCGCACCAAAAGGCAATCGACTATGTGGCTTCATAAGTTAAAATTTCACATTAATTACACTTAAGACTAAACTTTACAAAATGTACGTTTTACCTATTCTAGATTACTGCTCAATATTTTTCGGTACCATGTCATCAGATGACAGACAGAAACTAGAAAAAATCCAGCGAAGGTTTACCAGAGGTCTGTGTAAACGCGATGACGCCCGAGACTCCTATTCAATAATGTACAATAGATATGGTCTTAAACCCCTCTGGCAAAGGCGACTCCAAAATGGTTTAACTTTCCTATTGAAAGTGACACATAATCAGAACATCCTTAGCAATAATATGTTAACAAATCAAAACGGTTCCCGTTCCACTAGAAACAACCAGCATACAATTCATAACGCTAAAGCTAGGACGGCCCAGCGATCAAATTTCTACACCATAAGATATGCGATCATATGGAATGCCCTACCCAACGATATTCGCAAAAGCCACAGTTTAGCCGAATTTAGAAGAAAGACCAAGCAGTTCTTCTCAAATGACATGACGCATATATTTCTGAATAAAATAGGACACTTTGCTAACCAGTTCTTTGACGTCCAATTCGGACCAAAAGGGATCTAACGGTCCAGGAGAGTTCCCGAAAATTTTGGAGAAAACTGGCAAATGCTGGAAGCTTTCCAGTCGACGGTTTCCAACGCTGATAAAATCAAAGCTTAAGCGAAATTGTGCCTTGCCTCCTTTTCCAATCCTTAAAAATAAAGTAAAAAACAAAAACTAAGAACAATTTATCGATTCCAATATTCCTCTACTAATATCTAAATGTTTATAAAAAAATATTATGAAAGAAAATAATTTTCTTTTCAATTATACTAAAATTTATATTGTTTCCTCTTATAATGTATCAGAAATATAAATACTAATGATGTAAATCTCAATCTCACTTAGATATTCGACAAACGAAAGGCCAAATGTGTTCTGCCGATGCACTTGAATGACGATGGTGCTTCGCAGCTGCCTCGACCCACCTCAGACATCTGCAACGTCCCATCTGATTAGCAAACTTGTGCCACTGGACAACGATTGTAATCTCCGTATCGAGCAGACCCATGCATACGGTAGATGCCATATCATCAGCTGATTTTTTCACCTTCAAACTGACCGCGGCTAAGTATACCTCAGTTAAAAGACATTACAGTTTTTCCAAACCCCAAGTATTCTTACTATAAAACCGTAACACCTACAGTGTATAGCTATTTTATTATATCTTTTCCTCGATTTTTTTCCTAGAAGTCAGGTTTTTTCACTTAAAACAAACTCCTTATTTCGCACACTATTGACCTAGCAAAAGACCAAAACAAATACAATGGTCACTGCGAAAGAAGGGGTTTGGGTTAGGTTTTTTCCTGCCTTCCGGGGTTTTTTGACGGCGCCAAATATGTGCTTTACAAATAAACCTTATTATATATGACACAAGCACCGTTTTGAAGAAAGAAAAGCCGCAATAATACGTTACGACGCATTCACCCACGATGGCTTATGATATCGCGAGGTGCATGGTTTGCGAACTTCCGGTGGTATGTGGTCAGCGGTACTGCGTATATTCGCCGCCACTCACTGACATTCTTCTGGAAATGCAAGAATGGTACATCCAAAATTGATCGTATCCCTGACGCTCTAAATGATGTATCTGCTCAAATAGGATATATAGACAGCCTAAGACTGTGCCTTATCAACGTTTCTTATACAAGCTCAGCAGCATAGGGGTAAGGGGCAGCCTTTTGCAGTTGATCGAAAACTTCTTCACTGGTCGTGCCCAGACCGTGTCTTGGCGAACAGCTGTCGGTGGAGGTAGCAGTTGAGAGTGGGTTCCCCAGAGTTCCGTTCTTGGCCCAATCCTCTTCCTTATATCTGACCACAACATGAACTTTGTTTAGTTCGGAAGCCTATTCGCACATTTATGAGTAAAAACATCGTTTTATCGTCCTGACGTTTCAAAAGCGTACAGGCTTCCGTCATCAGAGGTGGTAATTGTACCGCACCTCACAGTATTTAAAGGTTTTGGAAGTCATAGTCAATAGGGTTTAACCAATACAGTGGAGGGGGGAGGGAGGAGGGGGTTAGACGGGATGTTCAATCATCGTGCCCTGTGAAGCGTAATAACCTCAGTCAAGGGGTCTCTCGTCAACTTCCGTTGTTCGCGTTTGTGCAGCCGTCATTGACCGAAGCTGTCTTCCCAGGCCGGGAATCCTCCTAATGCCCCTGCGTCCATCTGGTTTCACACTTGCAGGCTGACTGGATGAGCTGGCTGAGCTACTGATTGCCACTTCCGGTTGTGGCTCAGCTATGGGTGTGTCCACCATCGGCTCCCAAGTTGTCGTCGATCGAAGAATTAGTCCTAGGCCGGTAATCCTGTTTACGCTCATGCGTCCATCCGTCTATGGTCTCGTTTGCTCTTTTCTTCATTAAGATGCGTTCGAAGGGCTTTATAGGCCATGGAAAGTATAACACAACGGTTGATTGAGGTTTTCCCCGTGTGCCAGGCATCGACTGTCTCCCTGACCACGCGGTCATTTCCTCGACCCAGGTATTCGGCATTCTGGAAAGAGAATATGTGTTCGGAATTAGCGCAGTGTTCCGCCACCAACGATCGATCGTCCATCCGGTTTACTGTCCTGTTGTGTTCTGCCAGTCGCGTCTGCAGTCGCTTGCCGGTGAAAGGACTTTTAATGCAAGCTGTAAATGATTAATTGGGAGCTGAATTTCTTTGTTTATTTGAAGGGTTGAAGGTAGAAATGCCCTTGAGGACCCTAATAATGCAAGGTACACGCGAAATTGCAGGAAGAGAGGTAGAATAACACACATTCGAATGAAATGTCGCGAAAAAGTGTGAAACTGTGGAAAACAGTTTAATGTCCGATAAATGGAGTAAATGCTAGCAATAAAAACATGTTGCTATAATCGCCTTTGCTCAAGTTAAGTGACATCCAGCCTTCTTTAAAAATCAGGAATGACAGCAGCGAAAACCATCTCGCTTGGTAGCAAGTTTCAGGGTCGTACTACTCCATGGCCGAGAACAACACTTTCTGAGGACAAATCGAGTGCGTTCGCAGGTGTGTTTAGCTGCCAAACTCAAAGAAATCCTCTAATTTCATGGAATAGCCATGGCCCCGGAAAACGATCATCTGGGAATTGAACTGGACAGAAACGCTGAACGTAGGGCTAAGAGAGTGAGTGCAGGTAACC
>JAYGXS010000003.1:75236694-75250013 GCA_036362985.1 Ligula intestinalis
TAAATAAACTATGCTGGTTGGTGGACAGATGTAGAGTTGTTGTGGTCAGGGTCCGTTGGAGTAGGGAAGGGTTGGGGGACTTTGTGTTCAAAATGTTAGCAGCTAGATGGACCGGCATCCAAGACCGGTGATTATGTGTGCGTGGTTGGATTAAGGACTTGTTCAGAACTGCGGGGGGAGCCATTTCCGAGGCCACAAATTCGCCGTGTGCAGTCGTGTTAGCTAGTTTCACCCATGGTAACTGCGACGCCGTGACGAAATCCTTATGGGCGTGCTTGACTGGTGGGCGTAGTCTAATGGCGGCCGCTTCTGCCATAGCCAACATCTGCTGTCCAAGGAATCTTGAATATTTTGAGTGCACTTTGTAGATCACTCGGAAGGGCTCTTTAGCTTCCACGCTGTGATTTGAGTCTACCAGGTGAGCAAGAAGGGAACAGTTTATACGCTTAAGTTGACCTTTCCCTAACCGTTGTTAAAATGTGCTCTCTTACCCTTGTGGGTGAAAATGATTTTTGAGGCCAAGGCAATATTGAGAAAACAAGGTTCTTCTGCCTTAAGGGCATCTGTTGTTAAAGGGTTATAAGGGTAGGGTAGTAAACTGGGGAGCTTAAGACGTTGATAACTGGAAATAATAATAGGAATGAAAGCCAAAAACGAAGGATTGTTTTAATACTAAAATAAAGAAGGCCTTAGGGTATAGGCAGGGGAACGCAAGCGCAAAGTTAACGCTGCAGCGACAAAACGTTACCCAGAAGCATTCTATTGGTAAAAATAATCAGGAAACTGAAAACTGAAGTCAAAGGAAGCGGTTAACTGTTCCTGCATGAGTAAAAGCGAATCAGAGGAAAGCAAGATTGAAAACGAGTAGTGCAATGCGAAGCCGACGACAAAGGACGGAGATGTGTATCGGAACCCAGCCAACGAGTGACCAATATGACAGTCAGTCCAAAAAGAGAAGTCAGTGACTGAAGATGAGCGTCTTGAAGGTCCTAGATACAAAAATAATCTAATGGGAGAACCTTATACAAAAATAAACTAAAGGGGGATACTGTCTTTGAAAAGAATGGCAGTTGACTCCTTGACTGGTCGGGAACAGCTGTAGTGACGATGGAAGCGTGCCGGAAGACGGGTCCGGGCCCTCAGTTGGTGTCGTTATGTATCCCAGCCCATCAAGGTCGTCCAGGTAGCGGCCATTGTAGTATAAGCTAAAACAAAGGTAGTGTTCAAGTATCTTAGTGATTATTATTTATTTATTATTATTAAGTTAAATATAAACATGATGATGGTTTTTGACTTCCATGATCAGTTCTATAGATACAAGGAAGATTTGCACGCGCGCCCCTAAAGGGGCGCGTTTCCAGAACATTCGGCGCGTCACTCACGTGCTTCTATCCCACGTGCCTCTACATTGCTCCCCCCTTCGAAAGGGGCGCTGTCCTCAGCGGCATTATCTTGAATGTCGCACTTTTGATTGGGCCAGTAGTAACGGCAGTGGAGGGCCCACTCAGTCTTTTGGATGTGAGAATGGCCTAAGTCGGTGTGCATTCGGTCAATAACATCATCAACCATAAACAGCGGAAGCACGATTCGCCTGGGGTATTGGTCCCCTTCACGGTAGAAAAGGACACCGTTCTCAATGAATAGCTTTTCCCAAAACCCGTGCATGCCTTTCGTCTCGTAACTTAGGCCACTAAGCTTAACTTTACTGAGAGGTCGGGCATCGGCAACTTTGTGGTTATAGACAGGCGAGATTTTGGGGTCGTCCCTCTGCACTGCAGCCCAAAGTAGGCACTGATCGCTCTTGAGGGCGATAGTGGAGATAACTATGTCCGTACACGAAGGACAGTCCCCAAGTCGACGGTATGGTTTACGGGACAATGCATCAGCGTTGCCACGTAGCCGACCGGGGCCAAATATGCACAAAAAATCGTATTCGGCTAGCTTATAATAATAATAATAATACTAATAATAATAAGTTGTAAACATCAGGCCCCATGGGCCTCATCAATGAACCAAAAATTCGATAACACGAAGTAATAGAAATAATTGCTTTAGCAAACAGTATCCGTAGTCTATAGCTAAAAGACGAGTATAACTGTTTAGAAGCGAATTTGTTAGATTCGAAAAAAATGAATATAGCAGTGTCATGCGGAAGGTGAAATTCAAGGGCACACACAGATGAGCCACATCGTTATCTAGAATTCTGACTATGTATTCTGGTACCCACTGCCTCTGTTATTAAGGGGGAGGGGCTTGGAAGCAAACTCAGTCGAAGCTGAGTGTGGGGCAGAACAATAGGTACTAACGAAACATTACTGGTATAGACGGGTTCCCGGCACTACACTCGGGTTCCCGAACCGGTGCGTCATAATGGAACATAGGGAACCCACCAGTTCAGGATCGTGATGGGCACCGCTGTATGATATCCAAAAGTCCGTCAAATCTACAAGACCATCGTTGGAGATGTCTGAGATGTGACCAAATATAAGGCCCTGACGATGGTTGATGACCAGCCAAACGAGAGCCGTCAAGACTGCGTCCTGATTTCGGAGTACATTAGTCAGAGGAAGGTAGTTTCAAGAAGGGATCCTAAATTCCCGATGGTCCTTTCTCCGGATTGTGGAGAAAGCTGCCCGGAAAAGATGAGGAAAACAAAAGGTTAATCGATTCAGTGTTAAGATAAATGTGCAGTCTTCGCTTGAATGCACATAGACTAGTCAACGCTCGAATATCAATCGGCAAATTATTCCAAAGATAGCTATACCTAGAAGCAAAAAATAGAGATCGCTTAAAAGGGGAAGATGCGGGAGGAGGTATAATCAACGTTGAATTTCTTAGGTTGTAAGGGCGAGTAACGGGAGTAAGGGCAGAAATCTTGGGGAGATTTGAACTATTATTAAGGCGAAACAGGAGACAAAACCCTGCTTCCAGTCTCCTGACCCAAAGAAATTTCAGTTTCGTTATCTCACATCTATCTGAGTATGAAGTGTCTGAAAATGCCGGATAGAGGACCTTTTTAATGAATCTTCTTTAGACACTTTCAATTTTTGAACGGCTAGATTCGTTCATTAGGCCGAAGAATGGACAACAGTATTCGAGAATAGGAAGCACATACATAAGAAAGTCTTAGCTTCATTTCGGGAAGGTAGAAATTATAAGAGATAAAGCCGCATATCTGAGCAGCTTTTGCTGTAATTCTATCAGCGTGAGGTGAAAGATCTAATTTATTGGTGTAACTTAAACCTAAGTCCTTAATGTTAGAACATTCAGGCATGGGGCAACCTTGAAAAATGATAGGCTATGGCAGCCTTTCAGGTCCAAAGCACATGAACTGGCACTTAGAAGGCGAGAACTCTATCTGCCATGTGGAGCTCCACGCAGATAGAGCGTCCAAATCCGAATGAATGCGTTCTAAGCATTCCTCAGCCGTAGAATTAGAGAAGAAGTATACACATTTCAAGTCGTCCGCGTATATATACGATTGAGAGTGTTTAAATATTGTTGAAATATCATTTATATAAAGCAGGAACAACAAGGGGCCCAGAACGGTACCTTGAAGGACACCGCACAATCTGTCTCTTGGAGTGCTTGAAATTCTGGAGCCATGTTAGGGCACTGTGGTCCATACGTTTGATGAAGGGCCAAAATTGGAGATAAGGGCGGCACTATTCAACAAAGTAAGCTAGGGCGAGCATCTCCTTGCGTGTGACGCAATAGCGGCGCTCGGCCCTCATGAGTGAGCGACTGAGGTACTGAATAACACATTCAGTGCCGTCCGGTTGTTGTTGATCGAGAACTGCGCCAATTGCAGTCTCACTGGTGTCGGTGTCAAGCACGAATTTCCCCGCATCACTGGCAGCATTAGGAAATACCAGAATGGGGCTAGAAAAGAGCTTGTCCTTAAGCGACTGGAAGGCATTGACACAGGCAGCAGTCCACTTAAATTGAAAATCTTTCTGCGTCAATTTGTGGAGGGTACCGGCTTTATGGGCGTAGTCGTTGATTAATCGTTGGTAGTACGAGGCTAGCCCTAGGAAACTACGAAGTTCCGTGACATTTGCCGGAGTAGGCCAGTCGCGGATATGCTTCACCTTATCTTCGTCAGTCTCTATTCCAGAGGACGAGACGACGTGGCCTAAGAATTTGACTCGAGGTCGTAACAATACAAATGTAGAGGGTTTAAGAGTGAGCTCAGCCACTCGAAGACTGCTGAATACAACCCGAAGGTTTTGCAAATGGTTGTCAAAGTCCTTTCCTAACAAAATAGTGTCGTCCATGTAGCCTTAACGGGAATTAGTTACGAGCTGAGCTACGAATTGATCCATGAGACGTTGGAATGTGCTTGGCGCATTGGCTAAACCGACGGGCATAGTCTCAAGCTCAAACAGGCCAGAGAGGACGGCAAAAGCAGTCTTCTCGCGATCTGAGGGCCGCACCTTTACCTTCCAGTCGCCTAAGGCCAAGTCCAAGGTAGAAAAAATAGTTTTACCAGCTAGGGTGTCGAGAATCGCATCTATACGAGGAAATGGCAGATAATCTTTCGTAGTAACGGCATTTAGTTTCCTGTAGTCGATACGGAGTCGTATTGAGCCATCCTTCTTTTTGACGAGCACGATGGGTGAGGACCATGGTGAGTGAGAAGGACGGCTGATGTGACGACTAAGCATGTCCTCGATAAGGTTGTCGAACTCCTTTTGATAGAATATAGGTAAGTGGCGGGGCGGAACCCGAATAGGGCGCGCATCACCCGTGTCTATACAATGTTCAGTGGCATTGGGGCGGCCAGTAGATTTCCCGTTCCAGTCAAAACTATCGTTAAATTCGCCGAGAAGGTTACAAAGCTTATCGGCATTAGCGGGGTCAAGATGCTGAGGTACAAAGTCAGCCAGGCTGGGGGTGAGGGTAGACAAGGAGGCTGTATGGAGGCTACGGGAGCATCGGCTAAATGAGAAGTTAACTGAGGACGTCCGGAGGAGTCTGTGCCCGAAGTCTAGAAAGCACCCAAACTTCTGGATAAAATCCCATGTTATTTCAGGGCAAACAATAAACTGATGACAAAAACTAGAGCCAGAAAAGGTCAAGGAGTACTAAATGAAGCTAGTATAACTAAGAATAGTGCCATTAGCCGTGTGTAAAGAAAAAAGAGGCTTAGGAATATATCTAACACGGGTTTGAAACTCTAAGGAGGGTTGCTAACGTATCAAGGAGCAACCAGCGCCGGAGTCAATGAGACAAGAAAAGGTGGTAGAGCCTACAGCAGCTACAACTAGGGGACAAGATCATGACAAAAGGCTTGAAACTACAATATCAGAGAGAATGAGCCACTCACCGTCACCAGGGTCAGGTCCAGCCTCGATTGCAATAAGTGGACGAGGGCCAGGGAGTCAGTTTGCCCGCCGGGGTTGCTGACGGCGCCAGCGGTCCCGACGAGGGAAAGATAACCCACAAGAGCACCAAGGGCCAGGAGTCTGACTTCAGTTTAAAGTGTGGATACGCCTGTTTGGCCAGGAGAGGGAGAGCTTACTGGTATTGAAGGGCGCTCTCCAGAGGTCCTTGAGGTCGCTGACGGAGGTCAGAGACGAGGATCCAGGAAGGAGTCGCCTGGCGCAGGACATTGCTCAAGGTTTTGAAAAGGTCCTCCACGGATTGAGCCAATGAGGCACCAGCAGCATGGGCAAGATCATGGACATCGTCATCCGACTGGGCCAGAATCGTTCAGGTCCGGGCCGCCTCATCCCCTCCGTCAAGGTAGTCACGCATGCGTGCTTCCCAGCGCGGATAATCGCAAGAGAGCGTCAAACGGGAGGGCGGCTGGTGGGAGGACTGGAGGCTAACCTGGGACAGTTGACCCAATAAATTCTCCAGAAGGTTGTTGGCCATGGTAAACACCGCTGCCACCAAACTGTAATGCGAAGCCAACGACAAAGGATGGAGACGAGTATCGGAACCGAGCCTACGAGTGACCAATGCGGCAGTCAGTCCAAAAAGAGTAGTCAGTGACTGGAGATGAGCGTCTTGAAAGTTCTAGATACAAAAATAATCGAATAGGAGAGCCTTATAAAAAATTAAACAAAAGGGGGGATACTGTCTTTGAAACGAGTGGCAGTTGAATCCTTGACTGGACGGTAACAGCTGTAGCGACGATGGAAGCGCGCCGGAAGACGGGTCCGGGTCCTCAGTTGGCATCGTTATTTATCCCTGCCCGTCAAGGTCGTCCAGGGAGCGGCCATTGTAGTATAAGGTAAAACAAAGGTAGTGTTCAATTATATTAGTGATTATTATTTATTTATTATTAAGTTAAATATAAACATGATGATAGTTTTTGACTTTCGTGATCAGTTCTATAGATACGGCGAAGTTTTGCGCGCACGCCCCTCAACGGGCGCTTTTCCAGAACATTTGGCGCGTCTCTTACGTGCTTCAATCCCACGTGCCTCTACAGTAGCATTAAATGTGCGTGTAATATAAATTGTTTTGCCAGATGACACAAATGACAGAATATGCTAGCCTGGAAGTACAAAAAATGGGCGATGCAAACGCAAAGTAAGAGCAAATTTTAAACTTTATGAGGATAAGAAAGGAAGAATAGTGACGTTTTGAAAATTTATGATTCAATGTTTGCCAAATGCAAATTGCACTGGCCGAGAAATGATAACATTTGCCTAAAATTTAGCCCTTCGGGAGAAATCGCAGAAAACAGCTTATGCGCGAACCCCATTGCATCAGGCAGCTCGCTGTGTGGCCGGGTGATAGTCAAAGAAGGCATGCTTAGACGGATTTTTAAAAGCTCTCCCTAGCTGGAGGAACCGAGTAAAAGTAGAAGTCTATGCAACCTACAACGTGTTAAGAGCTGCGCATCTTAACAGTGCTTAAACTGTTGACTTGGTGAAGCAGAAGGTAATAGAAATCTTGTCACTTATTATATGTGTTATTTAGAGGAGAACCGCGAGGCGTGCGAGCCGAGGGTAGACAAGCGTCTGCATGCAAACCAATTTCTGTCTTTTTACGAAACCGCAGGTTCAGACCAGAAGAAGGCGTGCAGCGGACGCGCGGCGGCAGGTAAGAATCATTCTCCCTCTGATGCTTTGCAATATGCTGATGAGGGCAGGGGAATCTCCGAGGTGTGGACGAATGAAAACCTGCGCCCAAATCAACTACTCCATATTAGTGAAACCCCAAATGCAGAATGTCAGTGGACGCTTGCCAGCGGAATGCGCAAAACAGAAGCGAATGTTCTGCTGATCGATCTGACAGACACGAACTATATGGCGAACGTGAACGTATGAAGGCATGCGGAGTCGGAACAAACGATGTTCCAAGGGAACAGAACAAGAAGGCCACGCCTTAGTTAACGGATATAAGAAAGCGAAAAACCTGACGAAATCCGCGTATACGAACATCGGTAGGAAACGCTTGCCAATTCGTGCCTCACGAACGGCCATATTCTTAGGAGATTAGCAAATTATGCAAAGCATCGCTTTTGTTAAAGGTAAATGTGCTGGGAAAAGGTAATTCATTTTCATTCCATGGTCTCGTTGTTGTTTTCCCTTGGCTACTAGACGCAAAGCATCCGTGTAAAGCGATTTTTACGGAAGTGTACCGGATCCCTGGCAAGCACGATAGAATCAAAGGCGTTCCTGAAGTTTTGTCGAAAATCTGCGGAGAAGACTGGTCGCAAACACTTTAGTGGCTATATCTACAATATGAAAACCGCGATAATTTGAGCATAATGATATGTCACCGCGCTTCGGTATCGTTTAGGTAAAAGAAAGTGACCAATCATTAGGAATGACATAGTAAAGTTCAGCCGGTGTAGTGAGTCCGTCAAAGCAGAATAATAAGTTTTGAAGGCTTCTGCTGGGGTACCATCTTCAAACGCAGCCTTCCGAGCGTTCAGTCATTGGAATACTGATTGCAGTTCAGTTCTCGTAGGTGGCTCGCAGCCACTACCGAATGGAACTCTAGTTGATAGCTTTAGGCTCGTAGGCGAACGTAAAGGTGGTTCCCGTAACTCACCAAAGCGCTCTAGCCATTGACGGATTTTTCCAGCGATATGATTTATCACTTGACCCGACTTATCCCGAATGGTAGTGCAAGGCTTTTTTACCAGCTGCTTTACACAAAAGTTAATAGAGTTGGTGGAAGTTACCCAAGTTTCACATTTATTCCATTGAGCCAGATGACTATGCCCAATGGTTTTGATGGCTGCATCTTGTGGATCGCGTAGTTTGACGTCGATTTGAGCGGTAATTATCCGAGTTTGACAACCGAGTGATTCAAGTTTGTGCGGAGAGATGCAGGGCGGGTGTGGAGATCTAGCCCTTCTTCTGTACAACCTGCAATTGCACGGCTGAAGACATCGTACGTCTGACAAGTGTGGCCACTGAGTAATGGGCGCAATTTCTTACTGCGATTCGACAATCAGAGCTTAAAGCGGGCACGGAAGATACATGATCTGATCCGACTTTTGCATCTCCAAACGATCGAGTGTGGGACACTTAGGTGGCCCACCTTGAGCGTACTAAGATAAAGACTATGGGATTTGACGTGCTGTAACGAGCCACTCTAATACTCGTTTGTTTTAATTGGTTTCCTTGGTTGTCTAGTTTCAATTTTGGTTTCGCAGGAGAGGTCGCGGCTCGCGGTTGTCGTTCCATCGTCGGTTTTTTTTTCACTCCATCACCCCATTCTCCTCATATACGCTTAGTCTAACGCTTTTTTTCTACTACTCATTCATTCTTTATTTTTCTACCCGATCGTTTGTTTAATAAAAGCTACTCAATCCTCTACACTCTCATATTCCTTTATGAACTCTTTCGGAGATAATCATAATTGTCCTCTTGATGCGATGGATAATCTTTTAGGGAGAATCTACGGTGAAAGATCCAAACCGGTGCAAGCTCCCCTGATTCCGATTCTGGCTCGCAGCACTCCGTTTGGCTTTCCCCGCTTGGACGCTACAATGGTGGCAGCCGGTGCCGGCCCCTTTTCCCTACTAGTTTTCCTTACCCAACCCTCAGTTCCACGCCCGAACCCCCACAGCTACCCCCCACGCCCCAAACACACTTCCCGTACCCCCAACCTTTCAACCCGGCCAAAACTTCAGCCAATGGCTCGCCCGATTGTATATTTTCCTGGCTGAAATCCATTTCGACGAATAAACTTGATGTACTCTCAACTTCCTGGATCCCGACGCCTGCGAATTGGCTCCCTCTTCTGGAATAACCTTGTCCATACCCTTTGCTGATGTCCAGGCTACCCTGTTATCCCTCTTCGCAACCAAATGTCAGCTGGCACCGCAGCCGTGTACTTCAACAGCCTGAAACAGCAGCCCTTATAATCTCCAGCTGAATTCGCACTTGGATTTACCCGTTTTGCCAGGATGGCATACCGCGATATTCTCAAATTAGCACGGGACCACCTTATTCTCTACCGTTTCACCACTGGTCTCCATGACCGTACCGTTTTGGACCATTTCCTGATCGAATCTCCTCCCGACCTTTCCACCGCCATCCGGTGCTGTCGCCAGTATACTGACCATTACAACTCCCCGGTCTTCCGACCATCCTCAGACCGCCCTTCAGTCGCCAACCCTACACCAGTCCTTCCTCCACTTACCTGTCCACTGCCGCCGCCCCGCACTGTCCCCTCGAAACCAGACCTTCCCGTAAGATTTCCGCAACACAACCCTGGGTGTCATTACTGTGCGACGTTCGGCCCCAATTCTCATCGATGCGGCCACAATCAACCCTGTCAGTATCCTATTCATCTGACCTGTGATGAACCTTCTCCTACTTCTGCCTTTATTGTCTCCGTCCTTATTGACAATCACACTGTCAAGGCGTTAGTTGATACCGGCTCTAGCGTCTTCCTCATAACTACCTCGAGCATTCCCCAGACTTTTAGATGTGACATAGAACCCTTGTCCCGGCCTCGTCCTATACAGGCCGCTAACGGGTCCCAGATCCCCATTTCAGGCTCTATTTCCCTACCCTTTTCTTTGTGCGATTCTGAACCTATTCACGATTTTTCAGTTACTCGCTCCAGTCCATGGCCCGTAGTTCTCGGTTTAGACTATCTCACATATCATAATTGCGTACTCTACGCCCGTGACTGACGTGTCATCCTCGTACAAACCAGTGAACCCTCACCCCGTAACCCTACCACTCCCTGTGATTCTGATACAGATTATGACCTCGTTTATATTACTTTTATGGCCGCAGGTGCCCTCGTCCCTACCCCCTTAGATGATATCCTCCCACGTCCAGACTCAGTTGATCCTGATGCCTTACACCAACTTTGCGACATCCTCTCCCAATTCCCCGAACTTTTCTCCTGGTACACCGATTCCCTAGGCCACACCCACCTCGTTCAACTTCGTATCGACACCGGTGTGTCAAAACTGGTATGGCAACCCCCCTCCCGCCGTATCCCTGTCCACTATCGCGCTGAGGTCGATAACCTATTAGAGAACATGCTTAAACATAAGGTAATCCAACCTTCTTCCTCACCCTGAACCTCCCCGATTTCCATTGTCCCCAAGAAGGACGGTTCATTGCGGCTGTGCATTGATTATTGCCGCCTGAACACCGTCACGACGCGAGACTCTTTCCATTTCCCTGACTCGATGATACGTTGGAGTCCCTCGGAAACGCCCGGTGGTTTTCTACCCTCGACTTCATGTCCGGCTACAGGCAGGTCACAGTGCACCGCAACGACGGCCAGAAAACCGCCTTTAACGTCCCACAAGGTCTTTTCGAATTCCAGACAATGCCTTTTGGCCTGTGCAACGCCGCTGCATCTTTCCAGCGTCTAATGTTCCGTGTCCTACGACACCTTACACTCTCACGTTTGAGTGCTACCTGACAGATGGAATTCTCTCCATCCAAGTGTAGTTTCATATTTTTAGGTCCCGCCAAGCTTCCTCGTCCCGTAGTCTTTCAAAATACTCCACTTTTAGAACGATCAACTATAAAAGACTTAGGTTTAAGCTACACAACTTACCTAGCATTGTCGCCTCATGCGGATCGAATATCTGCGAAGGCTGCACAGATATGTGGTTTAAAAACACACAATTTCTTCCTGCTGGAAATAAAGTTCAAACTTTATCGCATGTATGTTCTACCCATCCTAGAATACTGCTGTCCCCTCTTTGGTCTAATGAATGCTTAGGACCACAGTAAGATTTAAAATGTACAGAGGATGTTTACTCGCAAAATACTCGCTCTTCCTCGATACACTATTTCTTATACGGAAAGATGTCAGTTAGCAAACATGACATTTCTTTGGGTCAGAAGACTCAAAGTGGGCCTCTGTTTCCTCTTTCGCGTTAACTCTACCCCTAACATTCCAAGAATCCACGCCCGCATTCCCGCTGATAGACCTTATGCCACTCGCAATAACTCCAGGATTATTGCACACCCCTGAAGCTCCACTTCGAACCATTCTCACTTCTTTTCCTCCAAATATGCCTTCCTCTGGAATAATATTCCCCTCGAAATTAGGCTGTCGTCTAACTTACCAGATTTTAAAGTCAAATTACGTAAACACATAACTTTGGAAGATATAAAGTCCTAGTTATCCGTCTTCTTCCCAAACACACAACTTTTTACTGTGAAAAGGGTCCCCCTGGTATCTGAGATGGTTATGTTTATAGCAAATATTTTTCCATGCATGTTTATTTCTTCCTCTTTTGAGTGATATTTGCAACGATGTTTCGTCCACTTCTCTGTCCAGTCATCATTGCCGTTTTCTCCATTCTCCGTTTTACAACCCTGACGATAGGCTTCATGGTCTTTAGTCATGCTCTGCTTTTTTCGCCAGCTCGTCGCTAAACTCCGCAGTCTGCAAGGTCACATCTGCAGCGTTTCGTTGACGATCAGGTGACCTCTGCCGTTCCCTCATCTTCCTGACTCTGTTGTCCGCGATGGCCTCCTCCGGTCTCATCTCCCTGATGGTTGATCATGAAGCCAGTCGGGCGGTGTAACAATGGTGAATGACAGTCTCTGCTGTTATATGATTTTTCCAATAACAAGAAGCGTATCCAACCCTCATTTGTCCTCATCAACAGTCCTGTCTCAGTTGCACTGCAATCAATCCTCTCAACCAACCTACTTAATTTTTTTGAAGTAGTTTTTCTCCTACGCATTGTTTTTTTAAGTGGGGGTTCGCTGAACTCCACCCCAGCTTAAATGGTAGGTGCTTTTTTACTGCTTCCTCCTTAGTTCATCATGCGTTGACTACGTTTTTAAAACGACGCTATGTTGGTGAATATGAATTAATCTACCAACACTTCTAAACGCTCCCGCTCTCTATGTGGTTGTTTCATGGAGAGAAGCATTATCAACTTTGTATTTATTTTTCCAAAGCACTAAGTTTTGCAATGACGAGGCCCTCTGGGCCGAAAATATAAAATGTATTTATTTAATTATCTATTTGACAACTTTAGGCCAATAAATACATTTCCTGCAGCATCGAAGATCTTGGAGACATTGATCAAAGAAAAGATGATGCGTCACTTGACAGAGAACAAACTGCTCAATAAAATTTGAAGCATGCTGTTCCCGGAGAGAACTTGAAAATGGTTATAGCTGTAAGATTTATTGGTACCATAATTTTCGGGAGAGCTCATCAGTTACAACCCCTCGTTGCATTAAGGTTCACGAATGAGAAAAACACGAAATTGAAACTATACAGAAAGATCATAGGTCCTAGTCAGATAGAGAAAGAAGGTTAAAATAAAATTGAAAAAAAAACAGGGAAGTTGAGTTGTGGGGAATATTGGGCTGGGGAATGTGCGAATCTGGGGCTTGTGGTTACCAAGGTAAGGCAAGGTTAACCACGTGCTCCAACTGTTTGCAGAGGTCCGGTTTCAAGCGTCTAATATAAGCAGCTTTCCGGTAACACAAGATTCCAAATGTTCGTGCTCGAAAAAGAACTCGGAAAGAAGTTATAGGATCTACCGAATGACCCGTGTCCAGTAGGTGTTCAGTGATAGAGGAACGAGGAGAACGGTTTTCTTGCTTGAATAACCAGCTAGGTAGATGTTCCTTGGCTCTGGTTGCCAGTTGTCTTTGCGTTCGCCCTATGTACTTGCATCCACAAATGCAAATGAATTCGTTAACGCAATTAGAGGTGGCGTGCAAAGGAAAGGCATCCTTGACACAAGGAGTCGGCAGGGGCTTTGTTGGAGAGCAAATCATGAGTTCTGCGGTGTAATAGGTTCTTTCTAAGGTCTTTAGCAAGCGCCTCTTGATTGTGCTTAGGACGTTATCATCCTTTAAGGGCAAGAATATAAATACTGGCTTCTTCGGGGCTAA
>JAYGXS010000003.1:75251215-75262779 GCA_036362985.1 Ligula intestinalis
CTTTGCAAACATGTCACAACTGGTCAGTTCAGTGACCGGAAATGAGATAATATTAGATTTAATTTTTACAAATGACGTCTACCCTCTCTTTATGAATTTTCATCGTGATCTCTTCACAAGTGACCACGCATTATTGCAGTGTTGTTTTCCAGTCTCTCTTTCTAAAAAAGCCTGAGGTGAAATGCAATAACCCCGATTTTGGTAACGCAAACAATGTACTCATCAATGACTTCGTACGTACTCTAGTTTGGCATACTATTTTTTCAACTGATGATCCAATCTTTTTCAATGAACTTTTGCAAAACCTCACAGAAAAAATTCAGACTTTTATCCCACTTAAGCCTACTAAATCAAATTCAGCTTCCTCTACTGTTCCACATTTTATCCAAAATAGACTTAAAATATTGCGGAAGCAACTGAAGGATCTGTTCAATAGCTCTTTGTCAGTGCACTTAGGGAAAGCGCAAATATTTAAGTTAGCGCTAAAAATAAGGCTTACACGAGATAGGCGTAGAGAGTCCCTGGCACTAAATCGTCAGTCAGTCAGTCAGTCAGTATATTTGAGGGGAAAATAGGCATGCGCCTTTGATGCTAACTCTTCCAAATCAGTTGCTCATGTCTTCCGTTTTCGGGCTAAGCTTCAGAAAGTCATTGCGCCTTTACTCGATAGTAGTAATCATTTGGTAACAGAGGATTTGGCCAACGCAGAAATGTTAAATTCCTTCTTCGCCAAGTTCTTTACAATTGAGACTAGTCCAACGCCCGAAATACCTCTGATGTGTGATGCAAATCTCACTTCAATTGATTTCTCACCTACAAGTATTCATCAAGAAATAGCTCGTCTAAACAATTCACATTTCCATTGCTTTATCTTCTATAATATAGACTGAATCCTGCTGTCACTTACTATATAAAGACGGCCATATGGCAGGTTGATCATCTCTCTCGGTAGCCGCCTCCAAACGTCTCCCAGAAGTCATCTCCGGCCAGGACCAGGACCAGGACAGTCAATCATCCCCGCCAAAGGACGACTATACTGATTGTTCCGATTGTTGTAGCCAGGACTAATAAATTAGGCCTTCAAATAGTAGTAAAGTTTAACAGTACCAGTCTTTGTTTAAACGGTCTTGTTCTTCTTTGGGTTCGGTTCGGTCGTTTTCATCTAGTAATCTTATTCGTTGTTCTGTTTCGAGTTATAGTCTCACGAAATTGCCCATCGGTCGTCTCGGTTCGTTACAAATTGTTGGTAGCGGTGGATTATGGACGTCGACGACCTACTCGCTCGTCTAGTAACGGCAATTGAGAAGGTTACATCTCCTGCCTCAAGGACAACGCGGCCAAATAAGTTCTCGCCCTCAGACGACTACGACTTATAGGAGAGTCGCATAAAGACCTTCATCGACAAAATTGATGAAGGAAACAGATCCGCGGTCGTCCTCGAATGCGTAGACGACAAGGTGCTGGGCGTTGGTAGGGCCTGTAACATAATGTCATCACTAACCACGGCCACTATATTTGAGAGACTCAGACGAGAGTTTGGTGTACCAGTCACGCCATGGAACAGTCGTCAAACTACGATTGAGAGTGTTTAATTGTTGTTGAAATATCATGTATATAAATCCAGAACAACAGGGGGCCCAGAACGGTACCTTGAAGGACACCGCTTTAAATAGCGCTAGAGGTAGAGTATGAGGACCCCACTAAGACCTGTTGTTTTCGATTATAAAGATATGATCTAATAAAGTCAATAAGAAGACTACAAAATTCTAAAGCCTCTAGTTTGGCTAGAAGTCTCCTATGAGGTACTTCATCAAATGCCTTACTAAGATAAAAATAGATGACCACCACATATAAATGATCGTTACGAAGAGAAGTGAGTAGATTAAGAAAAGACATATGACATGGTTCACAAGATCGGTTTGTTAAAAAAACCCTGCTGAGATATATTTAATATTTGATTGCTGAGGCAAAAATCTGTTATTTTATTGGCGATTAATTTTTCAAACAGTTTACCTAGAGAAGGTGTTTTATGAACACCATGACGGCACCAAAGATGTGCTTTACAAATAAACCTTATTAATTTTTAATGTCAGATCTGGAAACAGATTTAAAAACTTGAATACCAGTAAAGTTTTCCAAGAATCAGGAAAAAAACCGTTTTCGAAAAATATTGTAAATACTTTGCTCAGTAAAGGAGGAAAATCTCTTAATTGCTCAATAAATGAGTTTGGAATGTTATCCGTCCCGACTGAATGTCACTTTAAGTTCTTTCAAGTCACTTAAAGTCACTTTATTAAGGGAAGAAGGCTTTCGCCCTTGAGCTCCCTATTCATAACCAAAATCGCATAATAGGTCCACCGTTACAATAGTACATAATACAAATGTACAAATGTAGGCTTAACATCAGCGATAAGTGTGAGCCAGTTGCAAGGTGCTGCTACTGACACTTTGTTCATTATATCTGCCACAGTTTCTCAGCAAATGAGAATCAAGTTTGTGTTTAAAAATTTAAACAGTATCTGAGAGAACCACATCTTCCGGGAGTCCGTTCCGCGCTCCAATGACCCTCTGAGAGAAGGCGTTTCGTGGAACGTCGATACGGGCCGGTTTCTTCTGTAGTTTAAAAGGATGACCTCGCAGATAGCCAGTCCGAGCCAATTCGAAGAAATCATCTTATTCTAGGGCGCAGTCTTGGCCTCTAACAATGGGGTAGGTTTGTATGAGGTCCCCGCGGAGTTGCCTATAATTGAGAGGGAAAAAATCAAGATTGGTCAGTCTGTCTTCATAGGGCAGATGACCAAGATTCTTGAGCATGATTGTAGCCCTCGCCTGCACTCGTTCCAGGTGCAGGTAATCCTTCTTGAACCACGGACGCCAGGCCTGGACAGCATACTCCAAGTGGGACCGAACAAACGCTCCGTAGGTTTTCCTGAAGAACTCCTTGTCAATGTTGACGAATCCCCGCTTACTGCAAACAGCACTTGTGTCGCGCGTTTAGCTGCCTTTACACACTGAATAGATGGTTTTAGTGAGGAATTTACTAGAACACCGAGATCCTTTTGTTCGTTCACATTTGAAAGCGGGTGCACATCGAGGAGTTATTGGAAGGAATCGTTCTGCTCATCAGTCCTTCTAGTACGGAGTCTTAAAACCACACACTTACTATTGTTGAAGTTTAAGAGCAAACGAGCAGCCCAGCAGCTTAGTCGATTGAGACTCTCTTGAAGCGCTTTCCTATCGGCGTCAGACCTGATGGCTCTCCAGAGTTTGACGTCGTCGGCAAACATGATAGCGCTGCAACCCAGGTCGTTGACACAGTCGTTGATATAGATAAGGAAGAGCAGTGGCCCTAAGACAGAGCCTCGGGGGACGCCACTCAGAACAGATGTAGGGGTTGACTTTGAGTCACCGATGCACAGAGTTTGCGATCGCTCTGTGAGAAAATCTGTGATCCATGCCAGCAGGTTTCCTCTTATGCCAATTTCTGACAATTTATACATTAGACGCTTATGTGGGACGCTGTCGAATGCCTTCTTGAAGTCCGTATAGATGACGTCAAACTTACCATCTTCATCTAGTGCGCGAGTCCACTGCTCAGTGGAGAGTAGAAGGCTGGAAAGGCAAGAATGGTTCTTTCTGAAGCCGTGTTGGAGCCCTGACAGTAGGTTGTTCTTCTCCAAGAACTTCATTGTCGTCTTCTTAATTATCGTTTCCATCACCTTACAGCAACTGCAAGTTAGGCTGTCGGACCGGTAATTGTTGACCTTCGTTCGGGCTCCGCCCTTGTATATCGGGTAAATATTTGCCATTTTCCATTCAGATGGCAGTTTTCCTAGTTCAAATGAAGAACAAAAGATAGGTGCTAGGGGCTCTGATAGTTCGCTTGCCAATTCTTTCAAGAACTGGGCTGGTATATTGTCTGGACCGGATGACTTTGCTTCTTTAAGGCTCTGCAGCTCCCTCTCCACTACAGATGTTGGAAATAGTAAAGAATGAAGTGCTGGACCGGCGTTTACAACAGCACTGTTGGCATTATCAAAATGAAGCTCAGTTTCCCAGGTGAATACAGAGGCAAAGAACCGGCTACAGTACTCGGCTTTCTCGTCATTCTCAACAACTTCTCCGCCATCATCATTCTTAAGTACTGTGACAGGATCCTTGTTTTTAATCTACTGTTAATATAGCGGAATAGAATTTTGGGCTTTTCTTCGGCCTGTTGGATGATTCTTTATAATAATAATAATAATAATATGTTTATTATGCCAGTTTACAGGCAATTGTAAAGAGTTGGTAATGCACCTCTTGGGCGCCTTCCAACACCTCGAAGACCGGAAAAAACCTAAAACAAACTCCCTATGTTGCAGCCAGTATTGGTTTTGTTTCAGGTTCTTTGTTTTGTCAATACTGGGCGAGATAGGGAGTTTGTTTCAAGTGAAAAAAACCTGCCTTCAAAGGTATGATACAAACGGAATAAATGTACAGTTGTAAGCTGAGTTGACTCATTAGCAGGAGAACTGTTTCATACAGTTTAAAAACATTAGTTCCAGACGGAGAGGGTTGGCACAAGAACACAGTGTTCTCAGTCTTCCTTCAATGGTTGTCGGCAAAAGTTGCGCGCTATCGGCTGAAGGTTGAGCAGACTGCGGGCTGCTGCTTCAGCCGCATTATCTTCAGCAGTGAAGCCTGGCGGGGTTCAAAGTCCACGAACGCCATCAGAGTGAAAGAGAGATTCCACCGAGTCAGCACCCAAAATTCGTGAAAGTTGTCCTGAATGTAGAAAACTAGTTATAGCTCTCTTAAACATAGGGTAGTTTTGCTGGGTTTTAATACTTTTGGGCAGCTTATTCCAGATCGATATGGCATTTACTGAAAAGAATTGCCGGTACTTAACTGTGCGTGCCATAAAAAGAAATAAAAATACGTCTCGATGACTGGCGCGTCGAGAGTGCTCAAGCTGCCTTATTGTACTAAGAGGATTAAAGGTTTGACCATTCAAAAGTTTAAACAGTAAAAATAGACCCTTCTGCAATCGACGAAGCCATAGGGGATCCAGCTTTATAAGTTCGCACCTTTGTTGGTAGGTTAAGTTACGGTGTTCTGCAGTGAAAACTCTTCTAGTGAAGAAGTGCTGCACCGATTCTATTTTCTTTCGTTCACTAGTGCGCAGAAGACTGAATAGAGGCGAGCGGTATTCAAGACTAGGTCTCACGTACATATTATAAAGGCTAGTTCTAACCTTGATAGTCTTAAAATTTCTAAGGATAAATCCGGTCGTTCGGCGTGCTTTCGCGACTATCAGGGCACAGTGCTCTGACAAATTGAGACTATTAGAGTAGGATATGCCCAAATCCTTGATAACTCCTGGCACATTTAGTTCGTGGCCGTCAATGCTTGATTCCAGTTGATGATCGTCGCCAACAACCATAACGGAACATTTGTGCCATGAAAGGGTGAGGCGCCATGTGCAACACCACTGGGCGAAGGCCTGAAGATCCTTTTTTATCAGCTCGAGCACGATGTTGCGATCTGCCGGTTTATATCGATAAGCGACTTTTAGATCATCAGCGTACATGAAGGGTCTGCCATACTGAAAACAATCTGAAACGTCGTTGACAAACAGGCAAAATAGGAGCGGACCCAGTACACTACCCTGTATAACTCCACTCCTCACATGCGTGGCGTTGGAGATAACATTTGAAATTTTTACTCGTTGTGTGCGAGCATCCAAATAGGAAGATATGAAGTTCAGAGGCTTGCTACCTATGCCGAAGGAGGCCAGTTTCAGAAGGAGGAGGTTATGATCGACCCAATCAAAGGCCTTAGTAAAATCAAAATAGACGCTATAAGTGGCAAAACCGCTGTCTCTAGATTGCAGCACATAATCAAAGAAAGAGAGCTGGCAGGTGTCACAAGATCGTTTCTCGAGAAAGCCATGTTGAGCTGTACTGAGCAGGTTGTTCTCTGTCAAGTGACGCATCATCTTTTCTTTGATGACTAAGCAGCGAATCTTCGGCTCCACTCAGAATGTTTGTGGCCGGTAAACGGCCAGGAATTCAAGGTTCTGTAAATTCCCTTCTTTGATCTTTAACCCAACGAACTCGTACTCAAGGTCTACAGTGTGTTCTCTTTCTACAACAGAGATTTCAGTTCTCAAATACACGACAATCCCAGCTCCTTGTCGGTTTTGGCGGCCTTTGCGGAAAAGCTGGTATACTGGAAACGATATCTCCGAATCTGCGATTTCTGCTTTTAGCCATGTTTCCGTTATGGCAACTAGATCAGGTTTCCGCTCCGAAAGTACTGCCTTGAGTTCATCAACTTTTGAGGGAAGGCTTTGGGCATGAGTGTGAATAAAGCTCAATTTATACTTATTTGGAATTTGGAACTTACATTTTTTCAGCGCCGGCACGGCACTACCAATACAAAGTTAATTTCGAAAAAAATAAAAATTCAAAAAATAATTGGACAATATGTGCAAGTAGACATAGAAAGTCGTAATAATGTCAGCAGAAATTTTCCTTTTGGGGCAATATTTAGCAATGTTTTGCAGGTAATTTTGAACTAAAAACGAAAAACTATGGCAGTTAAAAAAACTCTTACAGTGAAAATGGAGACAGTGTTCAACGGGCCTCCATATTCAAAAAGTGTGCAAATGAACAAACTGCTTAGGAAGATAGTAGTAGAGCAACAATAGGTTTGTGTGGTCTGATGAAGGTGAGTATTCAACGAAACTACAGCATTTTAGACTGAGTGCTTCCACGTGGCTTCGTGTGATTCAGCGGTGGTTAATGGAAACATCTAGGTTCTCGGGGGACACGAGGCAGGGTAAATAGTTTCAAGCGGATCTCCTAAATTCCCGATGGTCCTTTCTCGGGGTCATGAAGGAAGCTGCTCGAAAAAGATGGGGAGAATAGAAGGTTTATAGAATCAGTGTTAAGATAAATTTGCAGTCTCCGTTTGAAAGCGGACAGTCTAGTTAACGACCTTATTTCGATTGGCAAGTTATTCCAAAGAAAGCTATATTTGGAAGCAAAAAACAAAAATCGTTTCATGAGGAAGATGCAGGAGGGGGTATAACAAGTGCCGAGTTTCTTAGGTTGTAGGGACGGCTGACGGGGGTAATGACAGATGTCCTGGGTAAATTTTTGCTATTATTAAGCCAAAAAAGGAGATAAAAGCCTGCTTCCAATCACCTGACCCAAAGGAATCTTAGTTTCGTTAATTGACATCTATTTGAGTAACAAGTATTCGAAGCTGTCGGATGCAGCAGTTTTCGAGTGAACTTTTTTGAATTTGTTCAATTTTTGAACGGCTACCTTCATTCATGAGACCGAAAAGTGGCAATAGTATTCTAAGATGGAAAGCACGAACATACGATAAAGTCTTAATTTCATTTCAGGAAGATAGAAATTATAAGAGATAAAGCCGCAAATCTGTGCGGCTTTGGCTGTAATTCTATCGGCGTGAGGAGAAAGGTCTAATTTATTGGTGGATCTAAATCCTAAGTCCTTGATATTGGAACATTCAGTCATTGGGTTACCTTGAAAAACAACAGGTTGTGGCAGCCTTTCAGGCCCAAAGCACATATATATGAACACTTAGAAGGTGAGAACTCCGTCTACCGTGTTGAATTCCACGCCGATAGAGCGTGCAGATCAGGGTGAATTTGTTCTAAGCATCTCGCGGCCGTAGAGTTAGAGAAGGAGTAAACACACTTGATATCATCTGCATAAATATAAGATTGGGAGTGTTTAACACTCAATGAGATATCACTTATGTAAAGCAAGAAGAGCAGAGGACCTAGCACGGTACCTTGAAGGACACCACTCAAAATTGCGGTAGGAGTAGAGTATGAGGAGCCCACTAAAACTTTTGTTGTCGATTTGAAAGATAAGATCTAATGAAGTCAGTAAGAGGACTGCGAAATCCTATAGCCTCTAGTTTGGCTGGGAGCCTCCTGTGAGGAACTTTATCAAATGCTGTACTAAGGTCAAAATAGATAACTACCACAGATAGATGATCATTACGAAGAGAAGTCAGTAGATTTAGAAAAGACATGTGGCATGTTTCACAAGATCGGTCCGGTAAAATGTCATGCTGTGAGGAGCTGAGAATGTTATTATTTATGCAGAAATCTGTAATTATTTGGCAATTAGTTTTTCAAAGAGTTAAGCCAGAGAGGGCGTTTTATGAACACTGCGATAATTGTGAATATCTGATCGGGAACCAGATTTAAATACGGGAATTATAATAAAAGTTTTCCAGTAGTCCGGGAAAAAGCCATTCTCAAGAAACACTGAACATAACTTTCTCAGTAAGGGTGGGAAATCTCTTAATTGTTTGATGAGTGAGTTTGGAATGTTATCAGTTCCTACCGAATGTGAATTTTTCAGACGACTTATTTCTTTTTGAATACAAGCGGATGAGAAATTAAGGGTATTGAGATTTGAATCACACAGCAGGGGGATTACAGGAGTGGGGTTAATTTCAATGGTAAAGAACTTGGCGAGAAATGAATTTAGCAATGCTGCTTTGTCAAATCCTCTGTAACAAAATGATTGTTGCCATTGAGTAAGGGTGGAATGACTTTCTGAAGCTGAGCCGATGACCGAAGACGGAAGACTTGAGCAACTGATCTGGAAGAATTCGCATCACTTAATGCTGTAGCCTCTCTATGCCTATCTCGTGCAAGCCTTATTTTAAGCGCTAATTCAAATATTTGCGCTATTCTTAAGTGAACTGATAAAGAGCTATTAGACGTATCCTTAGTCACCACTTTATGCAGGCGGTTGCCTCTTGCATGAGATTACATGCAGGGAGCTTTTGGTGCTGATGGAGACGGGCTGTTGTCCATCCCGACTAGGCTGTTAGTGTTATCGGCTTTCTCCAGAGGAGTGACTTCGGGACATGGACGATCTCCCCGTTCAGAATTCGAAGATTGCTCTCGCCGAGTTCGCTTCTCCTGTGGAGTTCTACTTTTAGCAATCTCCATTTCTTCCGCTCCGCGGGGGAAAAATCCCGCTGAAAAAAAACCGTCGGGTGTGAGTATCTAAGTATTGGTTTCCTGCTTGACAATAGCTGGACCTCAGCCTCACTCTTCAGAACAACCTTCAATGGTCTTGGTTGGCGTTGTTCATCTTTTGAGTCTGTTATACGGCCCATTCGGAATGCCTTTAGACATTCGACTTTCTCCTCACCCTTTAAGAGGAATTTCAGATATTCTTCAAATAACTTCCTGTCCTATTCTAATCTTGATTTCGGGGTATCGGAAGTACCTTCTGTCATGCCTTTTATGACTATGCAGTTTATACAAGTGGTAGTCAATTTCCGACTGTCGTCCCCTGCTGCTTCTCTAGGGTTTGTTAGGACAGATTCGCTTCGAGGTTCAGCGCTCCTGTTTGTTTTGGCCTGCGAAGGTGCCCTTTTTGTTTGGCTCGTGCTCAAGCTCAGCCAACTTATATTAGCACTTGGGCTTGGCTGGCCTTTTTTGGGAGCCCGATAGCGCTTCTTCTTTCTTTTGGAAGCCAGTGGGTTGACCGTATCCCCTGTCCATGGCAGACTACCAACTCCGTCAAGCACTCTGGCTGTCGGATCATTTTTGTGCTTAGACTCTTCGGCGAGGGATTTTGTTTCTCCGTACGTTAGGTTTCCTCGCTCAAGTTCACGCATCGTCGGTTTCTCCTCACGAGGGAGAAAAAGAGAAAAAATTGCCAGCTCCTCCATCTCCATTCTAAGACTATTAACTACCTTCTCAAGGTTTGTCAATTTGTTCAAAAGGGTAAAATATGATACGGAGGCTTCATCTTCATGATTTTCATCCCTTAAACTTTTACGACTTTTAGTTCGCTTGGCAGGAGGAGATTTCAAAGGAATTCTAGATCGTGTTTCCGTAGTTAGTAGTGGAATTTGGAAACCATCGCAGCATTCCATGATGGCGAAGAGAGGTAGGCGTTCGACTTCTACACGGGGGTTCCAGGGTTTGAATCCGGGCGGTGACGTGACTTCTTTTCCCTGTTGCGATGATGTCGGGATTTCGAATGCAGGCACTGGCGAACATTCCTTCTCGTCTTCCGAAGCTGTATCGCACATAGTTCCATTGTTTTCTGTCACCATCTTCTCACAACAGACCGTTAATGAATCAAATAGTAAAATGGATTGCTTTTTGACTGTTAATAACTGATTTTTATTACTTTCATCCTGTGTCTTCGTAGTGGAGTTGATTAGACGCTCAACTTGGTGTTCGCAAATTGAGTCTACTGAACTCGAAAGACTTTTAGCCCTTTTAGCGGGGGTTGATTTCGTCGCATCAATCTTGCGACTTCCCTAGTAGCATTTGTCGAATATTCATCGACTATTCCTAGTTGGTCCTGTCGACTAAAAGTCGGCTTATTTGGACAGAAATTAGTCGAATAATAGTCACCTATAAGAACCCAATCAGCATCCTTTATGGTTGAGGACGACTCACAATAATAATCACTCGATTCAGGAGGCACTGTGCTCCCATTTTCGAAATGTTTTAGGGCACTCACGGCTTCCATTCTCTCCTTCAAGGCCTTCTCTACAGCTTGTTATTCCCCATCCGCATACCTCTTAAGCCGGCGTCTTCGTGTTCTCTCAGAATCCCCCTTAAACATTGGTAAAATAGGCAAAACAATGGCAAATACTATAACAAATATTATAAGTAATATAAAGGAAAAATATTATTCAACAGCAGGCAAGTACATTGATTGATAGAGTAACAGATAGCTCGCGTGATTGACAGCTCGCGCGCGCACGTCGTTCACGTCAAAAAATGGCGCGTATGCGCGCGCTAACGCGCTTAAAGAGCGGAAACCAATCGGACTTCAGATTGCGTCATTTTTGTAACCAATTAGATTGCAGCATTGCCAACGACTATAACATTTCTGCTTTGGCCAAATCCTCTGTAACCAAATGATAACTTCTATCGAGTAAAGGCGGAATGACTTTCTGAAGCTTAGCGGATGACCGAAAACGGAAGACTTTAGCAACTGATTTGGAAGAGTTAGCATCATTTAGTGCCAGGGACTCTCTACGCCTATCTCGTGCAAGCCTTATTTTTAGCGCTAATTCAAATATTTGCGCTATCCCTAAGTGCACTGACAAAGAGCTATTGAACGGATCCTTCAGTTGCTTCCGCAATTTTTTAAGTCTATTTTGGAGAAAATGTGGAACAGTAGAGGAAGCTGAATTTGATTTAATAGGCTTAAGTGGGATAAAAGTCTGAATTTTTTCTGTGAGGTTTTGCAAAAGTTCATTGAAAAAGATTGGATCATCAGTTGAAAAAATAGTATGCCAAACTAGAGTACGTACGAAGTCATTGATGAGTTCATGGTTTGCGTTACCAAAATCGAGGTTATTGCATTTTACCTCAGGCTTTTTTAGAAAGAGAGACTGGAAGACAACACTGAAATAATGCGTGGTCACTTGTGAAGAGATCACGATGAAAATTCATAAAGAGAGGGTAGACGTCATTTGTAAAAATTAAATCTAATATGCTCTCATTTCCGGTCACTGAACTGACCAGTTGTGACATGTTTGCAAAG
>JAYGXS010000003.1:75262879-75274800 GCA_036362985.1 Ligula intestinalis
TCTCATTTCCGGTCACTGAACTGACCAGTTGTGACATGTTTGCAAAGTTAATAGTTTCTACCAATTGCTGAAATTTTGGCGGACAAGTATTTGCCTCCCAGTCAACGTCTGGCAGATTAAAATCACCTATGATTATTTTGACATCAACTTCAGCTTCTGCAACTTTCGCAATCAGTTCACAGTGTACACTTTCATTACCAAAATAACATGGGGGATTATATACACAGCCAATTACAGCTTTTTTATTGTGCGGGATGATGACTGAAATAAAGCAGACATCTCCCGAAATGCTCAGAAGAAACGGGAAATGTACAAAAGATGATTTGGTATAAAGAAGGCAACCACCGCCACGTTTTTCAATGCGGTCTTTTCGGTACAAACTAAAATTATCTATAGCGAGATTTGAGTCAGAGATAAGAGAGTGTGCCCAAGATTCAGTGATACAAATAACATCTGGATCAAGCTCAAAAGCTACTGTTCTGAGCTCTGTCATTTTATTTGCAACTGATCTCGCATTCAGAGAAACTATACTGAGCGTATCCCTGAGAAGCAGGTTACGCTCATCAGTATTTATAAAAAAAGAAAACTTGGTGGCGGAAAGGGAAGCGGCATGGGTGAAGCAAAAGGCAGAAAGCAAGATTGCTGTGGTCTACAGTTAGCTGAGATATAATTGTTAAATATATTAGAATTATTGTATGGCGGCAGATTTCCTTGAAAATTTGGTAAAGGATGCCCGTTTGTGGAGTGAGAAAAGTAGGAGGCGGTCGTAAAAAAGGATTATGATAAGAGTTAGCGTAATTTTTCGGAAAACGCACGTTTGAAAATGATCGAAATGGGTATGGAAGACTATGATCATAATTTGTCGATTTAGTTATGTGTTGATTTCGGGCAATTTGTGTGTTTGTAAAATAAATAACGTGACTATTTACATCTGCTATAGATGCCAAAGTGTCAGCATAATTTGTCGGAGGACAGGCATTCGAAAATGGCATAGAAGGTTGCGAGAAGCTATTCACAGTATTATAAGAGTGAATTAATTGTAAATTTTGGGCCATTTTGGGGATTGTAAAAGTAAAAACGTGAGTGTTTTCATCTGGTGTAGATACTGAAATGTATGTGTGGTTCCCATAATTAGGTAAATTACTGATTTTTGCAATTGGCTCCGATTTATGGGGGGCACGTTTAGGTCTATTAGGTTTAGCCTCTTTAGTAGACAAGGTACGCTCGGAAGGCGACGGAATTTCACTCGAGCCAGGAGTAAGGATTGCGGGTGAGGTTTCGGGTGAAAGTATCGTTGTCCCTGATCCGAAGGGACGTGAACTTGCGTCGACCTCAGGAGTAAGGATTGTGAGTGAGATTTTGGGTAAACTTAACGTTGTCGCTGATCCGGAGGGACGTGAACTTGCGTCGACCTCAAATACCACATTCGGAATAGTAGAGGTAGGAGTGGGCTTAGTTTTTGCAGATGCAGGCAAAATCCTACTTTTCATGGGGGTTTTATCCCTATACATAAAAAGCTTATGTTTTTAAGGTATTGAGATGAACGCTCATGCTGAGGGAAGAGGTTGTCAACTTCTATCGCCGAAAAAATTTTGACTAAAATCGGTGGATTTTTTGCTTCGAGAGGGCAATCTTTTAGCTTCTGCGACCTTAAAGTTAAGGCCACACGAGTTAAGGAATAGACAGGCGACGTCTGGCGGAATTTTACTGTTTGGGCCATTCTTTAAAAGAAAAGTATATTTTCTCTTTTGCCGGTCACAGGTCTCAGTAGACACCAAATTGATGAAGGGCTCTAATTTCTCACATTGCTGAGAAGTGAGCGAAGAGACATTTCCATCAAAGATGGTACTGAGAACCGTTAGCAATCATCCATATTGAGACCTGAAATTATTAAAAGTGTCCAAATCATCAAGATTAAGTTTTTTCATATTTAAGACGGGTTGATCTTGGAAAAATTTAACACTAAGAGGGTTGTTAAGGGAGGATTTTCGCCTAAAAACTGACTGTGATTTCATATTTGGAATTTGGAATTTATATTTCTCAGCGCTGGTACGGCACTATTTATAAAAAGTTAATTTCGAAAAAATAAAAATTCAAAAAATAATTTGACAATATGTGCAAGTAGACGTAGAAAGTCGTAATAATGTCAGCAGAAATTTTCCTTTTGGGGCAATATTTAGCAATGTTTTGAAGGTAATTTTGAGCTTAAAACGAAAACTTATGGCAGTTAAAAAATCTCTTACAGTGAAAATGGAGACAGTGCTCAACGGGCCTCCATGTTCAAAAAGTGTGCAAGAGAAAAAACTGCGTAGGAAGATAGAAGTAGGAACATAGTAGTAGAGCAGAAATAGGTGTGGGTGGTCTGATGAAGGTAAGTATTCAACGAAACTGCAGCATTTTAGACTGAGTACTTCCACGTGGCTTCGTGTGATTCAGCGGTGGTTAATGGAAACATCTAGGTTCTCGGGGGACACGAGGCAGGGTAAATAGTTTCAAGCGGATCTCCTACATTCCCGATGGTCCTTTCTCGGGGTCATGAAGGAAGCTGCTCGGAAAAAAATGGGAGAATAGAAGGTTTATAGAATCAGTGTTTAGATAAATAAGCAGTCTTTGTTTGAACGCGGACAGTCTAGTTAACGACCTTATTTCGATTGGCAAGTTATTTCATAGAAAGCTATATCTGGAAGCAAAAAACAAAGAGCGTTTACATGAGGAAGATGCAGGAGGGGGTGTAACAAGTGCCGAGTTTCTTAGGTTGTAGGGACGGCTGACGGGGGTAAGGACAGAAGCCCTGGGTAAATTTGTGCTATTATTAAGCCGAAAAAGGAGACAAAAGCCTGCTTCTAATCTCTTGACCCAAAGGAACCTTAGTTTCGTTAATTGACATCTATTTGAGTAACAAGTATTCATAGCTGTCGGATGCAGCAGTTTTCGTGTGAACTTTTTTAAATTTGTTCAATTTTTGAACGGCTACCTTCATTCATGAGACCGAAAAATGGGCAACAGTATTCTAAGATGGAAAGCACGAACATACGATAAAGTCTTAATTTCATTGCAGGAAGATATAAATTATAAGCGGTAATTCTATCGGCGTGAGGAGAAAGGTCTAATTTATTGGTGGAGCTAAATCCTAAGTCCTTGATATTGGAACATTCAGTCATTGGGTTACCTTGAAAAACAACAGGTTTTGGCAGCCTTTCAGGCCCAAAGCACATATATATGAACACTTAGAAGGTGAGAACTCCGTCTGCCGTGTAGAGCTCCACGCCGATAGAGCGTGCAGATCAGAGTGAATTTGTTCTAAGCATCTCGCGGCCGCAGAGTTAGAGAAGGAGTTAACACACTTGATATCATCTGCATAAATATAAGATTGGGAGTGTTTAACACTCAATGAGATATCACTTATGTAAAGCAAGAAGAGCAGAGGACCTAGCACGGTACCTTGAAGGACACCACTCAAAATTGCGGTAGGAGTAGAGTATGAGGAGCCCACTAAAACTTTTGTTGTCGATTTGAAAGATAAGATCTAATGAAGTCAGTAAGAGGACTGCGAAATCCTATAGCCTCTAGTTTGGCTGGGAGCCTCCTGTGAGGAACTTTATCAAATGCTGTACTAAGGTCAAAATAGATAACTACCACAGATAGATGATCATTACGAAGAGAAGTCAGTAGATTTAGAAAAGACATGTGGCATGTTTCACAAGATCGGTCCGGTAAAATGTCATGCTGTGAGGAGCTGAGAATGTTATTATTTATGCAGAAATCTTTAATTGTTTTGGCAATTAGTTTTCCAAAGAGTTAAGCCAGAGAGGGCGTTTTATGAACACCGCGATAATTGTGAATATCTGATCGGGAACCAGATTTAAATACGGGAATTATAATAAAAGTTTTCCAGTAGTCCGGGAAAAAGCCATTCTCAAGAAACACAGAAAATAACTTACTCAGTAAGGGTGGGAAATCTCTTAATTGTTTGATGAGTGAGTTTCGAATGTTATCAGTTCCAACCGAGTGTTAATTTTTAAGACGACTTTTTCTTTTTGAATACAAGCAGGTGAGAAATTAAGAGTACTGAGATTTGAGTCACACAGCAGGGGGATTACAGAAGTGGGGCTAGTTTCGATGGTAAAGAACTTGGCGAAAAATGAATTGAGCAATGCTGCTTTGTCAAATCCTCTGTAACAAAATGATTGTTGCCATTGAGTAAGGGTGGAATGACTTTCTATAGCTGAGCCGACGACCGAAGACGGAAGACTTGAGCAACTGATCTGGAAGAATTCACATCACTTAATGCTGTAGCCTCTCTATGCCTATCTCGTGCAAGCCTTATTTTAAGCGCTAATTCAAAAATTTGTGCTATTCTTAAGTGAGCTGATAAAGAGCTATTAGACGTTTCCTTTAGTTGTTTTTGTAATTTCTTAAGTTTATTTTGGAGAAAATGTGGCACAGTAGAAGAAGCTAAATTTGATTTAAAAATCTTAAGTGGGGTAAGAGCCTGAATATTTTCTCTAAGGATTTGCAATAGCTCCTGGAAGAAGTAGGGATCGTTAGTTGAAAATATGCTATGCCAATCTAAGGTACTTACGAAATCATTTACTAATTCATGGTTCACGTTACCAAAGTCAAGGTTATTGCATTTTTCATCGGGCTTTTTAGAAAGAGAGACTGGAAAACAACAGTGAATTAAGGCATGGTCACTTGTGAAAATATCACGATGAAAGTTCATAAAAAGAGGGTGGACATCATTTGTAAAATTTAAATCTAATATTTTGTCATTTATGGTCACTGTATTACATTACTTGAGTTACAGAGAGGATTGTAGATGCACCCAATTATCGGTTTTTTTGTGTGGCAGGATGACTGAAATAAGACAAAAAAATTCCAGAAAATAACGAAATGCTCAGTTGATACGGGAAATGTACAAAGGATGATTTAATATAAAGAAGGCAACCACCGCCACGCTTTTCAATGCGGTCTTGTCTGTACAAACTATAATTATCTACGGCGAGTGTCGAGTCAGAAATAAGAGAGTGTGTCCAATATTCAGTGACACAGAGCACATCTGGATCAAGCTCAAATGCTACTGTTTTAAGTTCTGTCATCTTATTAACAACTGATCTCGCATTGAGACTATACTGAGCGTATTCTTCAGATTCAAGTTACGCTCGTCAGTATTTATAAAAAAGGAAAACTTGGTGGCGGAAAGGGAAACGGCATGGGAGAAACAAAAGGCGGAAAGCAAATTGGCTCTGTTCTACAGTTTGTCAAGTGATTATTATCAAATGAACGGTGCATGTTGTAGAAAGGCATATTAGAGGGGGCTCCATAGAAAGGGCGGCTGAAGTGTTGCATGGGAAAACCAGGAGGGGGCATAAATATAGGATTTTGAGGCATTATATCAAAATTTGACGGAAAATTTGCCTTCGAAAATTGCATGACTGGTTTTGAAAAACGGTTAATTTTATAAGCTGGCTGAATTATTTGGGGATTTTGATGAGATTTGGGGATAGGAAAAGCGCTAGCTTGAGCGGATGGGTGTTTGTTAGATACTGAGTTATTATCGGTAATCATATTGCCGAATTTGAAAACTGACGTAGATTTAATAGGGGCGTTCTTAGGTTAATCGGAATTTAAAGCTATCACAGACGTGGTTGGCTTAGAAGAAGAGCAACTTGACGAAGCTTCAATCTCACTTTGAATCACGAATAAGGTGAATGGGAGAAGTATCAGGGAAAACTGACATTGATCCAGAGGGATGTGGGCTTACCTGAGCGGAAGGGCTGGTCTCAGAGACAACTTTTGGTTTTGTTGAACCGGAGCCAGTGTTCTCATTTGCTACTTTAGATAAAACCCGACGCTCCATTGGCATTTTATCCCTGCATATGTAAAGTTAATTTTCCTTTAATTAATTGGCTGACCGCTCATTCTGAGAGAATATAAGGTCTACTTCTATCGACAAAAAAAGTTTTACGAGAATCGGCGGGTTTTTACTTCGGGATGAGAGTCTTTTAGTTTCTGCAACTTTAAAATTAAAGCCACAAGAGTAAAGAGCTTAACAGCAACATCTATAGGTTGTTTATCTTTCGAAGCATTTTGCAAAAGAAAATTAAAATTCCTTTTTTGCCGATCACGGGTCTCAGTAGGCACCACATTGATGAAATGCTGTAGTTTGTCACATTGCTGAGAAGTGAGCGCAGATAACTTTCCATCAAAGATGGCACCAAGGTTTAAAATATAAGAAGGATCTGCAGTTAGATATATTTTTAATCAAGACAATGCAAGAAAGTTTCTCTTATACAGAAAATAAAATTGACGAGCAGTCTACGCTGGATGAAAACTACCTCGATTTATATTGCAGCAAGTGTAAACTGTATCTTGTTGGAAATTGCGAAATCTTTTTAAAATTTGCAATCTAAAATAAGCATTCACGTGCTTAATTACGCAGTTTATACGTGAATCTTCAAGAAGTCAGATAAGGCTATGTTTGGTGAAATTATAAGGCTATGTAAGATGAAAAATATCTGGATTGATAGTTCGACCAGTGTTCACTATTTTTTGTTGGAAATAGAGTATTATTTCAAGATTAACAGCTTGATCAAATATTCGCGTACTTAATTAGGTGTTTTTTAAGTGAATCTGAGAGAATTTGTAGGAGGCTGTCGGGTGAAACAGTAGAAAACTGTATATTTTCACCTATAGTTACAGAAAACGACCACGGGTTTGTGGAGTGGATCAGGGGTTAGAAATTTGAATAATGAACAACAATTATGCCAATAAATTCGACAGCAAACGATAAAATCCCATTAAAATTAGAAAATTCACTTTGCTGCGGAAAATCGAGTTGCGCGCCAAAGTGAACTTAGAACCGTTTCTGGGCATTTACCCTATCGGGACTACGAAAAGATTTAGGAATAGCAGGCTGAGAAGTCATTGGTCTATTGGACTGGAGAGCCACATTTCTTCGCACCATTGGTGTAAGATCTCGACAGATTAAACTTTAAGTAATTTCTAAATATCGGTAAATGCGACCTCATTGAGCAAAGATTGAGTCCACCTCGATCGGTGAAAACAATTTAACTAGGATGAGCGGTTTTTTGCTACGTGATTGGAGGCGCTTTGCTTGCGCAATTTCGTAGTTGAAACCACCCAAACATAGAAAATATTTTGCAATATCCAAAGGGCGACTTAATGTGGAGGCATTTTTAGTATAAAGTTAAAGTTTCGTTTTTGTCTATCAAAAGCTTCCGTGGTTATAAGATGAACGAGGGCGTATAAATTTTACAAACTTGCGAGGGCACATCTGATAACATACCATCAAACAGATTGCCTTGCATTGCCAAAACAGAACCAAACTTCATCATGAAGTCATTACAGTTCTGTAATGCAGATAAATCAATTTGCTTAGCCTTGACAATGGGCTGCATGTTGATATCAAGGCATTGACTAATAGGCGCGGTCAGGCACCGCTTGGGTATGGGAGCAGATATCTTACGATGAGCTATAATTTTCGTTCTCATAATTTTGATGAAAATCTGCTTTTAATGTGAGAAAATTAAGCAAACTTCAGCCTTTATGATTTTAGCGCAGCTGGTTGTTAAAATCGCTTAAAATTGTTTATCAAACTGTATAAGTTATAACCTTCAGAAAAAACCAGTTGATATGATTTTCAGATAATGACTTACGACAAAGAATCAAAGTAAACTTAAAAAATACCGTAGCTATTTTTTAATTAGCACTTTAAATTTATTTGAAAAATGTATTCAATATTGGGAAATGACTCAGCCTATGAAGGTCTCGAGAATATTTGGATCTTGACGATTTCTGTTACTAGGCCACGAATTTATTGTTTTGAATTGGTTGCGTTTGGTTTAAAGAGGTTGCGTCTCGGTAAAATTGGTTGGAAAACAAAATCTTCTTAAATTCTGACTTCAAAAGATCGTCCACACACGAAAAATAATTGCAGAAACGCAGGAAAAAATTCTATACGTACGGTTGTAGCCACAATATCTTGGATCGTAATTGATGGGGGATATCGATGTAGAAATGTCTTCGGTGGAGCGCAACGAAATATTGACTGTGATCTTGTAGGGTCTTCTGTTAAAGAGCGCATGCCGGGGTTGGCTCCGCTGGATTCGACGTCTGTGCTTTAGTAGGAGGCGTGGAGGAAAAATGCAGTCACCACATCCAGTTCGTTAACTGCAGCATTTGTAGGCAAGACGAATGCGAACGTCGTGTTCATTCGAAAATCTAGGGAGAACTATGATCGCGAACACCTCGGAAGCCGTATTTATGAGGCTGACACCATGGCAATGTGACCATAGGCCCATGGCACCGCCCGTCGGCACAGGGGACGAAATGGACGGCAACCAGGCAGCCGGGACGACTTCGGTATTCAACGTAATCTAGATCAGCCGGTTTAGCGATGATGCCGAAGCAAAACAATAACGCTCGAGCCTACAACCGGGAAACCACCTTTACCCGATGCCTTCCGAACTTTCAGCCGTAATAATACCGAATTCATTTCAGTTTTCTGACGAAACTGGCAGTAACTGCAATGCGAAACTGCTGGTGATAGGTAAGATTTGCTAGGTCAATGCGCAGGGAGGATTGGGTCGTACGTAATCTTAAAGCAAACGATCAGGAGAAGAACGCGCGGTTGAAAGTCTACCAAAGCTTTAACTTGAGGCAAATTTCGTGAGGAACCGAACCGCAAGGGAGGGGACCAAAAAACCTTTGCCTTGGTTTCTACGCGGTTTAATGTGAACAGACAACCAACAATGCGGATGGGTAATCAAGGTAGGGCGGGCAACGGGAGTCGTGTTTTAAAGGTGGACATCTAAACGAGACCGCAACCAGCGGCTTTGAACGCGCGCGAGTCCCTCTGTCGACATGCTGCATGGTAAGGTGTGTCCACGGTAGCCTCCCACTTTGAGGTAATTGGCTGGCGGTAAATTAAGCGGGAAAGGTTACCTTTGCAAATAGAAAAAGGAAAGCGAACTGACAGGCGTTGAACCTGCACGGTAGGTAAGAGTGAAAGGCTGAGAAAGGATCTGCAGGATTCAATGTCGTGCTCTATTGCGAGGGCTGCAAGTAACATGCGCCGTACGTAAACGTAATGCGTACGACCAGGAGAAGAAAGTGCGGTATAAAGCCTGCGAAGGATTTAACTTAGTGTAAACTCAGTGAGAAAACCAATGGCCAAGGGAAGGGACCGGAAAACCTTTGCCGTGGCTTCCAGGCGGTTTGATGTGCAAATACACGGACACGGCGGAAGGGTAATATTGGCACGGTGGGTAAAAATAGTTGCGGTTTTAAGGTTGACGTCTAAACTTAGCCGCAAACCACAGGTTTGAACGCGGGGGAGCCCCTCCATCGAAGAGCGGCATGTAAAGGGTGGGCCAAAAAGTAGTCCACGACTATGAAGCAATTAGCTGGGGCAACATCAAGCGAGAAAGGTTACCGTAAGGCTGCACTTTCGGATAAGAGTGCGGTTGATGCGATGTCTACTGAAGGCGGGAAAAGTCGGTTGCCGCAAGAGGTTTGGACATAAACACAAAGCTTGAACGCGTGGTCGACTCTAAGTCGTAGTGAGGCACGATAAGGTAGGTCCAAAAGAAGTATGCAGCTATTAACTACGAAGCGGATGTGGGGCACGGTTTGGTAGGATAGTAGTGAAGATGGGTAATGTCAGGCGGAAAAGGCGACAAAGGTCGAGCGGTCGTAAACGGAGGACCACCTTTATAACCATTCGCTTAGATTTGAACGCAAGGGCTTCCTCCTGTCGGAGTGTACCTTTTAGGGGTTGACCAAAAAGGACTTCGACCTTACTTTGGAGCCCGTGAGCGTCTCCAAATCAGGTAAGCAACGAATGAACAGAAAATAAAATTCATGTATTATTACCACCTACTTGCAAAATTTAAGTAACTATTTGTTCAATTATGTTGTAATAATAAATGATCACATATACAGGGCCCTGGGACGAATCCTCACCGAAATCGTTATTGTTTCAGCCGACAAAGGACGAATAACTGTCATGCTGGACAAAGCGGCGTACGTGGCAAAAGCCCAGGATCAACTTAACGACAGCCAGTCATACAAGGTGATTGTATCTGACCCAATGAAAACGCTCGTCGGCAAAATTAACTAAAGCTTGAATGAAATGCGGAAGCAAACTGATACATCGGAAAAAGATTGGAGACAAATCAAACCACAGGACGCTGCCTTAGCGTGGTTCTGTGGGTTACCCAAAATTCACAAGCCCAATGTTCCCCTATGACCCATCGTAGCACTGAAAGGCACGCCTACCTATGGGCTGGCGACATGGCTTGCCAAACATTTGAAGAAACTGACAGTAGGCTCCCAGTTAACAATCGCATCATCAACGCACTTCCTGGCAAACCTCAGGGGCGTCTCAATAGCTCCTGACGAGATACTGATGTCCTTTGACGTTGTCTCACTATTCACATCCATCCCTAAAGAACTGACGATGAGAGCAGTTAGCGACTTACTTGATAGAAGGTATGACAGAGGAGAAACTTCTTCCAAAAAGGAACACGTTATGGAACTACTGGATAACTGCCTACACACACTTCAAGTTCAACTACTGTGTTTATGAGCAAATCTAGGGAGCACCGATGGCTTCACCGATCTCCAGCCACCTAGCGGCGGCGGTCTTGATAGAACTGGAAACTCGGGTATATCAGTCCTACAAGCCAAAATTCGGGATGCGCTACGTAGACGACCCCTTTGTCATCCTACACAGAGATGCTAAAGATAATTTCAAAAGAGAACTGAACTCGATTTGTCCACCGATTCAGTTCACGATGGAAGAAGAAGAGGACGCAACGCTCCCATTTCTTGATGTCCAGATATCAAGACAAGCTGACGGAACGCTCGAGACTGGCGTGTTTCGTTAAGCAACAAACACGGATAAGATTCTGGACTACAACAGCAATCATCTTAGTTCGCATGAACGCAGTTGCGTTTGGACGCCCTTTCGCCGCATCCAAACACACAGCAGCACGCAAAGCAAGAAGCTGCAAGAGCGACAACATCTTTGGCACCTGTTTCGAGATAATGGAAACCCGCGTAGCTTCGTAAAAAAATGTCTGTACCAAAGACACACGAAGAACGAGGAGAAGCGAAAACAAGGGCTTGCAACCTCTCGTAGTCTATCCTACGTGACGAACGTCTCCGAGGCCATTGAGCGCGTGCTCAGACCTCTAAATGTGGGCGCAGGAAACCGGCCAGAGGCTACTTTCCGTCGCTTATTTATGCAATCCAAAGGCCGATAAGCACCGGCAGATACGTTGAGTATTGTTTACCGCGTCAACTGTCTAGACTGTCGGGCCAACTACTGCGGCATGACGGACAAACGACTGAGAACCTGCATGCACGAGCATTCTTTAGGCATAGACAGAACGGAGGGACGCTCGCACATCGCCATGCACTGTCTAGAAACCGAGCATTGGTTCGACTTTGATGGCGCCCAGGTCATAGACCGAGCCGACAGCAAACTGGCGAGGGAAGTTATTGAGGCCTGGAAAACGGACAGCAACTCAATCAACAGAAGTATAGACCTCCCCAAGCCATATGATGCCGCACGGTTGCACATGCGCACGAAAAGAGTTCCAATAAGACGAGGGGACGGTGGACCAACCAACAGCTAGCAGTAAGCTCCTATTTTAACTCATGTCCTTGACCCAAATATCTACCTCCAATAATGTGCTTGAGCATGAGTGCGAAAGCTCAGACGAGTAAACATTCTCCCCTAGAGATCGCCTTACCTTATCCTTCCATTCCAATACCTGGGGTCAGCATCTTCGCTTGTATCCAGCAAATGGCAGGTGGCGAGGCTCTGATGAACTGCGGTTCGATGAAGTGCTTATGACCCATCTGATAGACACCAGTGGTGGACCAACTGC
>JAYGXS010000003.1:75279800-75296887 GCA_036362985.1 Ligula intestinalis
ATATATATATATATATATAGTGTTTGCAACTGTCGCTGGGGTGTGTTGGGAACGAGTGTGCATAAAGACGAGAAGATTATAGACAGCAAATGTTATCAATCCTTCTCCGTTGTCTTGATGTTGGCCCAGGTCGTATTTTCCGATGATGTGCCTCGGTGTCAGCGCACGTGCCGCCCCTGGCATTCCAGTATCCAGTGACGAAGAGCTAGTCTGTAGGGGGTTTCCTGACCACTTAAGCTGGAAAGCGTTCATAGACTTCAGTACTTACTCTTTACACCGCTTGCACTGGTGGGACAAAAACGGCAACCACATGCATTACTTCTATAGTGATTTCGAAGCGGGCTGCGGCAATCCGCTCCGGGATAGGCGAGGTCACTGAGAGGCATCTTTTTTATTTATCACTTATCTCTCACTGGACCAAGGACGAGCAGGTGTAAATTTGGGGATGTTCGTGGACTCTTGGCGAGGTTACTAAGGTCCATTTTTTTACAAAATCACTAAACCCCTACTGGATTAATGGCGAGCGCATGTAATTTGGGAGTGTTCGCTGACTCTTGGAAAGGTAACAGAGGTGCATCTTTAAACATCATCACTAATTCCCCACAAGACCAACGGCGAGCACTTGTAAGTTGGGGGGTGTTCGTTGACTCTTGGCGAGGTCACTGTGGTGCATATTTTTACATTATAACCTACTGGACCAACGGCAAGTGCGCGTGTGTGTGGGTGGTGTTAGCTGACCCTAGGCGAGCGCGTGTTAAATGGTAGGCAGTTGACGTAAAGGTGGCGTGGTTGTCCGCAGTACCTGGGCAAGGCATCCTAGGCAATGATTGGGAGAAAGAGGGGCTAAAATTGGCGCGCAAACCAACTCCTGCATCTCAGTCAAGCCGTGTCGGACGAAAAATAGTATGCCTGCTGAAAAGTAGGTAGAAGTTTTTAAGTTTAAACAAGGCTTGGCCTCACTAATCATACTTGCCTTCTTTTGGACAAACACCGGCTCGTGCGACCAATATATCCCGCCCCACGGGAGCAGGTTAATGTATATATGCACATAGCGGTGGTCTATGCTGGCAGTTTATCCTTGGTCTCTTCGTATTGGGTGGGAGTAGTCGAAAACAATATATGGGCTTTGACTGCTGGGAACATGGTTGTTACAGCTTGACTCAGGTGCCACCTTAGAAGTTTGCTTGGGCTGTCCCCTTGAAATGGGACCCTGATGAATAGTCGTATCTTCTGCATTGTTAACACTAAGGGCTTTGGTGGCCTTTTAGCCATCTTTTTAGCGATAAATCAACTGGAATACCTAGTTTGAGGTCACCCAGGGGTTGTAGCCAGAGCGATTGGGTTGTAGTTAAACTGAACAACCCCTTTGTTGAACTAAGTTAAATATGCCTTTCGTGAACTTAACACAACTTTTAAATAACACATTGAACAAGCAAGTGCTTTTATCTTCAAATGACTTTGTTCTTATTTACTAGTTCGTAACCGTTTGGATACACCTATCTCGGATTCTTGGATAGATTATGTCGTATCCAACAGGGTAATGCACATAAGTGATGGCTTTTAATGAAAAATGCAAGACTAAGGCAGAAATAGGAGGCCGTGTAACCATAGGAGCTAAGGCTAACAAGGTTAACACTAACACCTATAATATTCCAGGCCTGGTTCCTTAGGAGATTGGAAGAAGTCTTGGAGTAAAAGAGAGCTTATTGTGTACGCAAAGGAACAGAGAATAAATGTAGAGAAGTTGGACTTCAGACACGTATCATTCCGCTGGTGCGCCGTGCTCCTGAGTGACGTCTAGTGGCCGAGAGTGGGAACAAAAGGACTTGTTCGAGTGGTGCTTAGCGGCCTCGAGAACCTAGACACACGTGTGTGTGTCCGAGTGGAAGTAGGTCAACTCTCTGCAGGTCAGCGGGACTGAAAGCGCAGTTTTGCGAGCCACTTATTGAGGCGGGTGAACCAGTAGGTTCGAATTCTCACACCATATGTGGTGTCGAACAGATTGTAGGGATAGAAATTACCTTATTCCCCAGATTTTTATTTCTTGACCTCCTTGGCATATTAAACACAATCCACCATCAAACCATAGGAAGAACACTTACAGCATCCCATCTGATTATATTACTTAGAACAAGTGAGTAGTCAGCCACAATTACGTAAACGACCTTCTTTAAAATCTTTGGCATTGTCGATGCATTCCTTAACTACTGTCTACCGATATGGAGTTCAAGCGCGCTTGCCTATATTTCCATCAATAAAATGACTTGACTTGAATATTAAAGAAAACGTATAGTAGGCGTAAAGAACAGCGAGACATGTGGGAAAAGGAACAAGGGTCCAAAGCGGGTACTAGGAATCAACACTGTTCAGAGTAGACGGGAATGCGTAAAAGGGCAAAACCAAAACTATCACGGGAACTCGTCAGCAGGCATCGTTTCCACAGGTCTTGTCTTCTACTCCAGTGGCCCACCCTCGTCCGTATGTGCAACAGGGGGAAAGAAATGCAGGAGCACCACGCAGTTTATCAAAGTCTTCCAGAAACCGAAACAAAAATTATTCATGCTCCTTAAGCGTCAAGTTCAATCACAAAGTCCTCTGTCATCGAGTATACGTATTTTTCCTTCAGAATGCATATAAGATTCTTTAAATAGGCCATTTCATTTATTAAACGGGCGTACACACCATTCGAAATACCAGGAGAAGGATGTCTGCGCCATGTAAGAGGGGTTATTTGCTCTACATTTGGGACTTAGATACTGTTCATTTTTCGCTTTCTTATTTCTCCTTTTGTTATGTTTATTACCGTTAAACCCTTTAATTTAGCACAAATGTATCTATTTTCTAGAGGCTCTTCATTTTTGTGCGTAATTACGTACAAAACAGGCTATACAGCTGGTTTCTCGTTGCTTAAGACAGCACACTTAATTAGAGCTGTGCAGTGTGGAATGATATATCTCCCTCCCAAACACTGACTTTTTAAGATAGCCAAAAGGCGATTTGCACGGATTTGCAAATGTATGCCCTATGACAGGGGTCGGCAACCCATGGCTCGCGAGCCATATAAATAAATGAACAAATTTTATATTTTAGACCCGGAGGGCCTCGTCATTGCAAACTTAGTGCCGTGGAAAAATAAATACGAAGTTGATAAATGCTGCTCTCCTTGAAACAACCACATAGACAGCGGGAGCGTTTAATAGTGTTGGTAGATTAATATATTTTCAGCAACATATCGTCGTTTTAAAATAGCAGTCAACGCACGATGAACTAAGGATGAAGCAGTGAAAAAAACTCCTACCATTGAAGCTGGGGTGGAGTTCAGCGAACCCCCGCTAAAAAAAAACAAAACGTAGGTGAAAAAACTGCTTCAACAAAATTAAGGGAGTTGGTTGAGAGGATTGATTGTAGTGAAAATGAGACAGGACGGTTAATAAGAACGTATTAGGGTTGAAAACGCTTCTTGTAATTGGAGAAATCATATAACAGCAGAGGCTGTTGTTCACCACTGTAACACCGCCCGACTGGCTTCATGATCAACCATCAGGGAGGTGAGACCGGAGGAGGCCATCGCGGACAACAAGGTCGACAAGAGAGTGAATGGCAGAGGTCACCTGATCATCAACGAAACGCCGGAGATGTGACCTTGTAGACTGCTGAGTTCAGCGACGAACTGGCGAAAATAGCAGAAACGCCATGAGCATGAATAAAGACCATGCAGCCTATCGTCAGGGTGATCGCGTGTGGCTCTTTCAAAAACTTCAGATTTAAGGATTTTGTTTACTTTTTAAGGGTCTCAGTAGTGGGTTGTAATTGGATCACTACAATAATCAGGCCAAATCCCAGGTTGGAAGTCAAAAGACACAAGTCATCAGAAGGAGTGATTTATTATGTACAGAACTCTCAATTGCAGTCTTAGGTGGCAGGCAGGCAAGTAGCCTTTGTTGGATCTGGAACCCCGCCGGGTGGGCCTCAATCCAGGCGGCGAGGAGGAGGAGTCCGAGCAGCATAGTCAGGAGGGGCTGCGCTGTCATAAAAAAAACAGATGGAGAAGAGAAGAGATGGATCCACCATAGGGAGGTTTTGTTCAGCAGACCTTGGCCGCCCTGAGGGTGGGTGGGAACGCGGTCGAAGGCTTGTCTGCTGTGGTTCCCGTCCCAGGTGGCAGTGGCTACAGTGTTGATTGCGCCAAACCAGACTTGAGAGAGCTTGAGACAGTGGTGACAGCTGATTCAGTAGGATTGCGGAGCAGGTTCAATTGTTCCGTTTTTGGTGTCTTGCAATTGCCTGAGGGGATTTCGCTTACAGAGGCCGAGGTGTGGACTATTTAAATGGCCCTTAGGTATTTGGCCGCCCGTGTATGCTCGAGAGTGTGTGCGTGACCCAATAAACTACGGTCGCCAGGGCGGCGATCTCAGTGCCGCCAGAAAAGTGAAGGAAAGAGGACGCTCGCGCAGCTTTTACCAGCTTCCCAGATGCAGCTGCGAGGTCAGGCCTCAGGGACGGGGGTGTCAGTGCAAGAGAGCATTGAAACAGTTGTTTGTGGCAACACATGACTTTGGGACAGTGAGTCTTAGAGAACGAAAGGGGGGAGTGCACGCATTGTAGCCGTCCACCTCCAATGACGTACCGCCACAAGCCCGCTAAATAAAAGACGCTCTACTAAAGTACGACAGCCCGTAGACTTGACCTCAGCTTGCTCAAGGTCACGCTGGCATACAGGGCTATCTTACGCGCATAGGCCAGCCGGCTTTGTTACATATAGTGCCTCGTGTTTGTGTCCCCCAGACGGAGGAAACAGTCCAGTCGCGAGCGCTTGCTTTGTGAACTAATACATCAGTCCTAACATCTGACTGCTTTCTTTCATCAGATGGATCGCAAATTTTTGAACGCTGCATTCTCTCTCATTTGCCCAAAATTTACCTCTGCAACAACGAGTATGGCGAACCGAAAAGGAGATGAGGAGTATCGTACATTTCAGTATGAATGGGTCGAAGAATTCACCATTGTAGAGAGAGCCGATTATGTGGTGTGTATAATTTGCAATGACAAGATTACATCGATGAAGCGGTCGAATGTAAAGCGCCACTTCAACACATGCTATGATACTTTTGCATCAAAATACTCTGTGGGAGATACCCAAAAGAAAGCATGCCAAGAGCTAATGAGCAGGATGCAAAACAGCCAGAAGCAACTCCACGTATAGACCCAGCAATGTGACTATAAATCCGCTAGCTTTGCTGGATCTTTATCAAGGGTTAGGAATGGAAAACCATTCACAGATGGCGAGTTTGCTTAAACGTTCCTTCTGGATGTAGCCGATAAACATTTTGATGATCTTCTGAACAAAGACAATATAATTTAACGGATACAAGACATGCCTTTGTCGGCAAAAACTGTTCATGAGCGTGCCATCATGATGGCAACCCACGTGAAGGAGCAAGTGAAAGACATGATTACAGCGCCGTTCTTTTCCCTGGCTTTGGATGAGTCAACAGACGTAAGCCATTTGGCGTATTTCAGTGTGATTGCAATCTATGCTACTATTGATACACTGCACGAAGAAAGTCTTGTGGTTCTGCCAATAAAAAGATCCACAAGAGGTGAGGATTTATTCAACTCTTTCATGAATTTTGCTCAAGAAAAAAAAACTACCTATGGATAAACTCATATCAATGTGTACTGATGGTGCTCCGTGTATAGTGGAGAAAAACAAAGGATTTATGGCACTTTTCTGTGAATATGAAAATAGATCCATCCTACGTTTCCATTGCATTCTACACCAGGAACCTCTTTGTGCTCAGATATGCGATGGGCAGCTTGGTGAAGTGATGTCGCTGGTCATCCGTGTGATTAACTTTATTGTTGCTTGAGCCTCAAATGATCGACAGTTTAAAACCCTGCTGGATGAAGTTGGAAATAACTATCGTGGTCTGATTTTGCACAGCAAGGTACGTTGGTTGTCAAAAGGGCAGGTGCTTAGCCGTTTTGCAACTTGCCTGAACGAAATCCGGACACACCTTAAAATGAAGGGCATTGAGCATCCTGAGTTAGCCAAAACTGAGTGACTCATCATGTTGTACTATCTCGTGAATATGACCGACCATCTGAACTAACTTAACGTTTAATAGCAAGGCAATGGAAATACAGTGTTATCCCTTCAACAATTCGTGTTTGCTTTTGAAAACAAGCTTTAACCCTTTATCATGGATCTTGAAACAGATCGATTACTAAATTTTGAAATATTAAGACAATATAAAGATGCATGCACAGTAAGTGAGTCCACTCAAAACTTTGATGTCCACCAGCTAGTTGGCCTCACATCCAGTCTCCTACAGTCGTCAAAGCACGCTTTGGAGAATTTCGAGAGCACACTCGTCTCTTTAAGTTCATCGCCCATCCAACCGTGTGTTCACTGAACACAGCCGACCTACGTTATATTCCTGGTCTCTCCGTAAGAGACTTCAAAGAAGAATTGGTTGACCTTAAGGCCTCAGACATGTGGGTGAATAAGTTCAAGTCAGTCAATGAAGATTTGTGAAGTATCGCATGACATAAAGCTGAGTTGACACGCAAGCACATGTCGACAGAAATTTAAAAAAAACTTCAATCCGAAGACCAGCTGATAATCAAAACTTGGAGCACGCTTTCGGTCACATACCACACATTGTAGCGTGTCAGTATTGCTGTATTGACCCTGTTTTGATCTACGTGTGCATGTGAGCAGTCATTCTCACACCTTAGATACATCAAGTCCACAATAAGATCACATCTAACGGATGAAAGCCTCAACGCTTGTATGAAGCTTAACCTCACCAACTACCGACTAGAATATAAAACCCTCAGCGAATGCACGCAATGCCATAAATCACATTAACAATCTGTATACTTAATAAAAGCGATATTGTGGTTCTGTGGGGTTCCTGTTCAGTTTTTGATTGGCTGGCATCCAGAGTCATAGGCTTGTTCGCCAATAGCATAGTTCGCATGCCTGCAGCTGTTTTACCGCCTGCTGCCCTTGGGGGGGGGGGGGGTTGGGCAAGGAGGCCTTAAGGAGAACCCGGGCTTTTTCGCTAGTAAGTATTATAATAACATTATTTAAAAAATAAATTCAGAGGCTTATTATACTAGCATTTAATATAATTTCATTGTAAAATATACTATATGGCTCTTTCTGAAATATATTTCCAAATATTTGCTTTTTTGACTCTCTGAGTTAAAAAGGTTGCCGACCCCTGCCCTATGGTATACCATAGGGCATGCATACGTACACGTAACATCTACAGCGGCAAGACAAGGGAGTGGTGGCTCAATTGATACAGCATTAGAGCCACCAGTTCCTTGTCTTTCGGGTTAGATCGGGAGATGTTGACGCTCAATGAACGTTCGCCTATAGCTTTCGGAAATCACACGTCCCGCTCTGCCGCGGGTCCGGAGAGCAGCCGTGCAGCGGCTAGTAGTCCAGGCAGGTAGTATCGCCGGCAAAGAAAAGGGCAGCGTGGAATCGCAATTTCTAACTTATTAGCCGTTGCTAGTCAAAAGGGATAAATAACTGGATGTTGTGAGACAATTCATTGATATGCCCATCCCTCTCTCCCCCCTCCCCTTTTTTACAATATTGGCTGCCCAAACGCTGCACTAATTTACGTCATTTTAGTAATAAATAGATATAGGCAAGATGTATTCATTTATGCTCATGTTTATATATAGGAGCGCATGTAGCTGGGCACTTGCATACTTTATTAGTCACATTTCCCTTATGGTGCGTTTTCTGACTGCTCGAACATAATTACCTAATGCGTCGCCTTCGCCATCTACAACTAGTTCCTACAATTGAAAACGTCCGCTGATTAGAGGTAAACGGGCGCTATTTTTGTACAAATTTTAATAAAAAGTATTGCTTTATTGATACATCTTGGCTGCAGCTAAGGGGTATTGCGACATAGGTATATTAGTATGCGTATGTTTTGTGTGACAATAGTCTCATTTGGAAACAGGGGACGTAGGCATACCCAAATTAAAGAATCCTATTGACAAAATTATGTTTCCGGCATTTCATCGTCAGGCCGATATACAGACCACGTGAATGAAGTATTTATCCTATACTGCCTCGACACCCTGAAAACCCTCACACGTACTCTGTGTTTGACGCACCGATATCCCTCACCCTAAATACCTCACCTCTCCCACCACTGATTTCATTTCCATGTCAATGACGATAAGTAGTTGAAAATACTTTTGCCAATCTAGATCTTCAATCGTACCATAGGCATATTAGGATTGGCCAGAAGCCTAATTGATCTAGAAGAACAATGGTACTACTTGTAAGCAATAAACGCAAATAAAAAAGTTTTCGCCTTGTTAAAAGTCGCCCACTCAAGTAGGCGTTAAAAGCAATTTTCCCCGAAAAATATCATACATTTTAATTTTATTTTCGCCTTTGCTCGCTGAAATGCACAAATGGACGCCTAGTATTGCCTCTGTGATATTAATTACCGTAAAGAAAATGTTTACGGGCCAAACCGTCCGCTGCGTGCCAGCAGGGTTGCAGTCCTTTCATAAATGTGTGTGTGTGTATGCACGAACAATTATGCACATATATGCACAATTTTTCGGTTTTTGACCAGGCAAGCGCTTTCGGCATTTCATAACGCATATGCTGCTGCCTAATATTTCATTACCAGTAGCTCTCATTTATAAAGAGAAGTTTTAGAAGGTTGATCTGATGAGATTTTCACAGTTTACGTACTTAGTCGACTTTTTGCTCTGACCAAAACCGCCTCCACATGTTTAATGTACAAATGTGTCATATTGTCTAGAGAAAATAAGGCAAAGTAATTTTGCTCTCTATCATTCCTTTCCGTTTTTCGGATATGTAACTTTGCGATTCCGTTATTTATTTGTTTGCATTCTGTGATGATTGACTGATCAAATGTAGGCTCCATCCAGGTGCTCATAATTTGTTTCTTATTTCAGATCCACCAGCCCCTCCGGCGTACGATGAAAAGATGGCCGAGAGCGCACCTGCTAATGTGCAACAACCACCCTATCCGATGCAGCAACCTCCAGCAGGATATCAACCACCACCGCCATTCACGCCTGCTGCACCTACTAACCCAGCCGGTGAGTATTAGCGGCTGCGAGCTTACTCATTACTACTATGGTTTAGAAGACAGAAGGGTCACATGCATACCTCGATTTAATCAACTTTCCTTATGACAAGCGTGCAAATAAGTAGTTAATTCCACTCATCTCCGTCAGCATTCTATTAATCATAAGTTTGATTATCGTTCATACACCATATGATTACCTAAACGCAGGCTTATGCTGCAGTATGGTTCTGTTATTACTGTTAAATGCTATACTCATTCCTCTTTGACTACAAACCAGTTGGGGCGGTGGGAAACAACCTAGCTAATAAATGTCAGCATTTTGAAATACATATTAGCCTTCCTTAGTTTATGTATTGAATATCAAATTGAGTCTTTACTATTGAGTTCTACTTTTGGGAGGTACTATTACGACGAGCCGGATAATTTTTCTTGGCCATACTTCTTTAATTTGTATAGCAAGGTGTAACCTCTGCTGATGATTGCGGTTGTTCTTTAGAATATCGATTTGATTCCCTTTCATTCCATAGATTTAATGATAAGTTCTCGATCCCTTAAGCGTGCTGTATAATATCCATTTTACTACAGCATAAGTGGATGGTTAGTATGAGACCTAAATAGACAGGGAACTTCATGCATGCGTATTCTAGCTAAACTGCTTCTAATAAGAAAGCGCGCTAGTAAATAAATAATACCAGTCTTTACTGCAAGAAAAGTGAAGAAAACCTCTTATTTTTTCCATTTTGGTTGGCTATCGATGCGACGAACTTCCTCTAAAAAATCAAAGTGAGAACCTAACATAGTCCTCTATGAAATGTTATTTTATTTTCCGAGTTATACGCATATCCATGAAAGCAACCTGCTTGCTATTAGATTGACCGCTTTTATATTGTAATGCTTACCCTTGGAGTGCAAATTTGCTCTACTTCACATAATTTATGATAGACTTACAATTTAAATCATTTATCAGCTTTTGATGTCATTAAACAGCGATGGGCCTAGATATGCCTACGCGATGCAGGCATTTGTTTTGAGTCCTCATTCCTAATAACCTCTAACGTACCTTCACTTAGTGTTGGTGCATCGCATCTAGTTCATAGCCCGTTGTTGTCGTTGTACCCATGATCTAGCCTAAAAAGTTCCAATGTGTGTCACTACGTATGAACTAAAATTTGTTTTTAGGTCACACTATCCGTGTTTCCATCTGTTCAGAGACTCGTTTCTGACCCTCAAGTCCCTTAACGCCTATTCAAATAAAGAATGTGAGTCGATAACACCGCCCCGTTGCCAGGGCAGGTGTCGCTGCTGGCACTGTAGTTATCTGCATCTGAAACTATGAGGCTACCTCTGATCTACACGAGTGTCAGTCAGTCATAAAGCGCTTGCCAAGTCTGCGAAACCCATGAAGCATTTGACCAACAGAGCAAGTATTTCATTTGTCTTGCGGTTTGGATCGATTTCTTAATGCGTCGGCAAAGAAACCAAGACCTGAAGATTAAAATTCAAATTTATCCTATGCGGCTGCCGTGCACCTGGGCTTTCTACAAGTGACTCCATGCATAGCGAGTCGCCGCAGACTGCACTGAGCTTACTCTTTATTGGACAAAAAAAGAGGATCGACATAACATTGGGCGTGAAGACTGCCGTAAAAGATTCCGCGCCCATGGAAAAAACCGCAGTCGCATTGTGCAGTTTATTAGACAGTAAGATCAATAAAACCGTCCCGCGAAGCTAGCAACAAGTAGTTTTATTAGTACTTTATTTTGTAGGTTTTAGGGTTATGTTGTGCAATAGTTGGTAGCTATTGACAATATATTTTCTTAAGTGTTTCTGCTGTAGCTTCTGCCTTCCGCGTCGTGATGCGGTGAGTAGAATGCTACTACCGAGAAAGACAAGAGACACTTGGAAGATTATTTATGTCTTATTAGCCTTCATCAGACAGCCACACCCAACTCCATGTGTTGTGGTCTCTGAAGTTCAAACCCGCGACCTGTTGTAAAGAATTTCAATCTCTAATTACTGCGTAGCGTGCCGGTTGCCTTGCCGATTTCGATCGCAAATATACAAGCTTACCGATAGTTTACGGTTACGTGGCCCGAGAGAGAACCCCAAAAGCACCAGAGGCAGACGGGTGTGTCTTGTGACTGATCGGTGTGCGCCTATCTACCACTGTATATTCCTGATCAAAAACCGACTAACCAACCAGCTCGTGGCGCGGTGGTTAGACCATTGAACTTCTAATTAGCAAGGTCGTGGGTTTGAAGTTCGGGTAGGCCACCAGTTTCTGGGCTTGCACTTTGGTTTGGGTATGATTGGCTGAAAACGGCTAATAAGTCAGAACTGGCCTTCCTAGTTTCTCTTGTCTTTGTCGGTAATATCATTCTGCCTATATCATTAGCCGCCTTACGGCTAATGATTGTATCCTGCAGCAGATCGCTCTGCGCCTATCTGTCACTATAAGGCAAACTGTATGCATACATAATGCATGCTTTTGTGCCCACAAATCACGTTGATAGATTGCTCAAATTCGAACGTATAATCGACCAGTTTTAAACGTTTTCTTTCACAAATGCGCTATTTTTTGTGGTGGGGAGGGGGGATGTTGGCTTATTCTTTGATGCTCCTATTCTTTATATCATCCTCAAGTACATAAATTTGCTTTATGCTTGAGACCTTCTTCAATTCGCCCAATCTTTTCTCCTATGTAGGGGCTCCGCCAATTGTCATTGTTCAACAGCCAGTCGCCTTCGGTCCTGCACCAGTGCAGGTCACGTGTCCATATTGTCAAGCACAGATTATCACCAGCACCGCCCATGAGAGCGGTACCCTTACCTGGCTGGCTGCAGCTTTGATCTGCATTCTGGGGTATGCCGGAATTTTTTAAGTTTTCATTCACACAGGTTTTGATTTTTGCACATTAGAACACCGCTTGAGAACCTCCCACTTATGACTCTGAACTTCTTTCATACTCGTAGCAACAGCCGAAAGTCGCGGTGGTGTGGTACCTCTCGACACCGCCTCGCGGTGCTTTGATAACCTGTGCCCGATTTCGTGTCTGACTTAATGCACTCGACCTTCGTACGAGACCTAGGTGAGTAAGAGAGGGGAGAGTGCATTAGGTGTAGCAGTCGAAAATTCGGAAAAATGCGCTGTACGCTGGATGGTCTCTTTGTGCTTTTAAGAATGGATCACACCCTAGATGGGCCGAATCAACACGGCAGGCGCTACTAAAGATACGTTCCTATACAACATGCTACACCTGTGTCCGATTTCGTTTCTGACTTTCTGCACTCGGTCTTCATATGAGACCGAGGCGTGTTAGAGAAAGGAGAGTGCAGTACATATTGCGCAAATCAACTATTGCAGTAAATACAGTGAACGTGTAAGTCAGCACCCCCTTTTGTGGGACACAGGGTTGACCTGGTTGAATTCGACGGTAGACAGGGGGAGAAAAGTAGGTGTTATTTTCATTGTGAGGTTGTATAGAGTGCATAGTCTAGCAGCTAAGGCTTCCTACCAACGAGTGTACGAGAACAATGTCAACGTTGTGCACTGTGCGAGTTTCCGAAGGCATGTTTTATCTGACAGTCTATGATATTGTACAAAAAATATATTACTACATGCTCTAAATAAGATTGTTTTTTATCTTCATTTACGCGGTAACATATTTAGTTTTGGTTTGCTTTTTAAATAGTTGATGCGGTAGAACAAATGTTGTCAAAACCTTTAACTGCGTTTTTGCATGAAAAAAAGACCTTCAAACGTTCGCAAAAAGTAACTTTTAAAACTATTGTATTGCCACTCTGCTTTGCATTTGTTATGGTAGAACTTATTCTAGAAGTAACCAAATATGCTGAAAACTGTTCCGTTTCAGATAAAACATTAAGCTATTTTATTTATAACAGAAGAGATATCCCTAATTGTTAGCTAAATCAATCCACTAGCCAAAATTTCCCATTCTGATCTTGATTTTATCATCAAAAAAATTAAAGTACGCAGACATCAGACGCCAAAATATATAAGTAAAGCTTTTTTCAAGAGTTAACCTTTTTTTGAATTTTTCTAAATCAATCTTAAGCATATTCATTCGAGACTTTTGTAGTAGACGTTCATTTTTCTCGGCAATGGGTTCACATGTTTGGGCGGTTCTGAAACTCGGACACACAAAGACAGCTGCATGAGAGAAAATGTTTAAAAGTTGGTTATTGATGTAAAAGCTTTCAATATATATCTTATTTTGAAGGTTTTGGTAAGCACATAGAATACACTCATTATTTATGGTCAATTGACTTAAGCCAGTGAAAATCGTAAAGTGTTTATTAGAATTTCAAGGAAGATCTGAACCTCTTCGTAATAGAAATATCAAAATATTTACAAAAATATTGCGGAAGGCAGTTACTCGTAGTGTACAAAAAATGGTACGTTTACAATTGTACCCGACAATTCTATTTCAATTTATAATTCACTGACCGGCATGTCCGCAAGTGAGCTTAAGAAATATATTACTCCTATGATCTCCCAATGGGGCATATCAAGCGAAAACGTGGTGCCTTAGTCCAACATTAGTCAAGCGATGCATTAACGAACGAAACAACTAGCAGTTCTCGCAAAAACGTGTTAGAATACATACTCGACATTTAGGCTCTTCGGTAACAGCCATACATTATATTACACGTACTATGGCAGCATATATATATAGTTGAAAGTGTGGCAAAATGATTATTTTCCAATGTTATTTTACTTGTGCTGCTTTATTTTCTGGGTGGTTTTGCATAAGCGGGCTTCCTCTACATTTAAAACTTAAGTTTACCTAGTACGCCCGATTTCCACTTTTTCGGAATTTTCCACTTTGTTAAAAAGCTAGTGTTTCTAGAAAACGATATATTCCTTTATAAATCACAATATGCTCTATTGTGAAGAACGACTATTACTTTATTACTGTAGGAGTTTGGGGGCCACAGCTTTGGCTGCGTTTGAGTAAGAGGGAGTTACTTGTAAAAATAGTTGGATTTCATGCGATTTTGCATCTACTGTATGTGAATGTCTTAACGCCACGATTGCTAATGCCTCACAATTTGAACGATAAAAGACGAGGGGCATACTCGATAAATAATGAACAACCATCTTCCAGATCTCTGTTATAAACCAGAAGGCTTCATCAAGGTTCGTATATTTATCGTCCGAGGTTCTTACTACAGTAGACAAGAATATCTTTTCAAAAGGAATAACGCAACTTTTTCTGATTCCAATCGTCTGGACAAACTTGCGAACTCGAAGTCCATAATATCAACAACAAATGGCTCGGAGACCGAACAGTTTACTCTCCGAACAATGTTTTGAGAGCCCTAAAAGACTGAAATCATTTTTTAGTACTATCAAACGAAGGAGGGCATTAAGAAATCTTAAATTCCACAAAACTGTCGTCGTCCCCATGGACAAGGAAGACTCGACTGCTATTTTGAACAAAGCCAATTATAATAAAAGGATGCTGCTTTTGTTATAAGATACGTCAACCAACATACCTCCGACACACCCTACCATAGCCCAAAATTCATTCATTGACAAAGCTTTGAAGCATCTTAGTGGATTGAACCAAGTGCCAGGAGATCTTAGCAAATCTTTGAAACAAACTGAATCAACTATCGCCAGGATTTACAGACTACCAAAAGTCAATAAACCCGAAGTCCCACTACGGCCGATAGTGCCGTTAATCGGCGCGCCCAACTACACAATTTCCAATTTGATATATTCTCACCTCCGCCCATTCACGAGAAACTGGGAAACTTTCATTAAAAACTCTGTTGAATTCCTTAAGGAACTACAAGGAATCACAATTTAAGCTGATTGAATAAGGATCTACTTTAACTATTTCTCCTTATGCACATCCAGACCGTTCGAAGTAGCAGGATAATGCACAGAAGGACTATTAAAGTTCTTCAGAACGAATGTGCCTGCAACCGCCTTACTTGAACTGCATGACTTGTGCTTCGAGACCAACTTTTCATTTGACAATAATACTATCGGCAGCTGAAAGGAGCTCCTGTGGGATCACCCATATCGGGCTTTCTTGCTGAAATGACAATACAGAGACTCCAGGATTTAGTCGCCTGATTTCCACTTTATCGGAATTTTCCACTTTGTTAAAAAAGCTGGTATTTCTATGAAACGTTATATTCCTTCATAAATCATAATGCGCCCTATTGTAAAGAACGATCATTACTTTATTACAGTTAGACTTTGGGAGCCACAGCTTGGGCTGCGTTTGAGTAAGAGGGAGTTACTTGTAACCATCGCTGGATTTCATCAGATAGTGCATCTACTGTAGTTTACGAGAACAATGTCAACGTTGTGTACTGTGCGAGTTCACAAAGGCACGTTTTACCTGACAGTCTATAATATTATACAAAAAATATATTGCTACATGCTCCAGATAAGATTGATTTTTATCTTCATTTACGGGGTAACATATATTTTGTGTTGGTTCGCTTCTTAAATAGTTGATGCGGTAGAACAAATGTGGTCAAAACCTTTTACTGCGTTTTTTTGATAAAAGGAAAGAACTTCAAGCGTTCACAAAAAGTAAATTTTTAAACTAAAATTGTTCCATCTTTCCAAAAAGCTATGCGTTTCCTTAAACTGGGCTTCACACGCCTTCTGCCAGCTTAAGACTAGATTTTCGGATTTTAAAAGGAATATATTTTAAATTTTTCTCACTAACGTTGGGGTCCTCCCATAACATAATGCATATAAATAAAAGGTTTGGCTCTGCCATACGAAATAGCATAGGAAATTGCTTCGATTGCCTCGTATTTCGCTGAAATTAATGCCTATTACCCTCAATATACTGCAATAAAAAGGCAGGTCTCCTTAGTGGAAAGCTTTCTGAGAATTGAGTCCCCCAGAAGATAAAAAACGTGATCAAATATACACTAAACTTGTCATGACTTTTGCATGTTACTTCCCTGACGTACTGTAGTCCCCGGAATTTTCCGCCACGCCACCTGCGTTGCGGCGCTTCCGTTTTTAATCTCCTCTGTAGAGGGCCATGTAAGTCATCCTTACGAAAATATGTAACCTAAGTATCACTTTAACAATATGGGATACACGACCATGTGAGTTGTTTATGTGGAAGTAGACTTAACTTTCGGACGTTCAGTTAATGACCTGTCAAGTCGAAACCCAACTGTCGTGCTGTAGTTGAATCTAACTGGTTGACTTTTGTAAGACCAACTATTTGTGTGTAGATGCAACGAGTCGGCCAGTCGTTCATTTAAATAAGTTGTAGTCACTGCTATGGTGTATTGTTTTGCTCGGGTCCTCGGTCTCCTTGAAACTGTCATTATCCTCTTATTTCTCAAATCCTGTGATTCGAGCGGAGCATCATGTAATGATATTCTTCTACAATCTTAACACGGCTGATTGCCTATATAGTTTTTAAAGACGGAGCCAGCTCATATGCCACCATTTCGTGCCCGGAATTTAGTTCCCTTAAGAGTCCTTTTATCCTTCCATATCTAGGGGCTAGTCCTGTGGTAATGGCGCTGAAAGCCTTAGTCCGGTTGCCTTGCCGGCTACTTCTAAAACTGTCTTTACCCAACAATCGTCGCCCGCATGATCTGCTGCAGACATTCAACAGTCTGAACTTCGTGCGACGGCGGTCGGTTTTTGACTTGGTTGGTTAAGGGCCAGACACGGTTGCTGGCTGGCCACCTGAGACTGGCTGCTAAGCCGTGACCTGTAGCTCTTGCAGCTAACAACTTTAGGTAAAAGAGACGGATATTAAACAGTTCCTAGCGGTGCATCATTCATGAATATACTCTGTTTTCCTCTCCTTGGAAATTGATTGTCTATGAAGAGGAAGGTTCCTTTCGAGGTGCTCCGATGACTCTACAGCACGAGGCTGCTTTATCAAGCCTTTGCTAACAGACTGTTATCTTACACTTTTTATTGCTAAGAAAAAGAGACCAACGCTGCCAAGGA
>JAYGXS010000003.1:75324589-75366525 GCA_036362985.1 Ligula intestinalis
CGGGCCTATTAAGCCTTGCAGCAGCTCATCGCAGATTCTGAAACTTTTGTTTTTATTGCCGGAAAGGAAGTGGCTTTAAAGAGTAGACGAATGTGCCATCCTGTGTTTTTTTATCTAGCTGTACCTTGGTATGAAGGGAAGCCGTCTGGGTGCTTATATGTTTGCGAGAGCAGACAGCCTGAAATGTTGTCATGCAGTCAGCGATTAGGCCTGCTTGTCTTCTGCCATATGGACTGTCCGGGCTAAAGAAACACCCATAGTGGTGTTTACGGACCTTTACTGGTTGCATTGCAGGCATTTTTCAGTTCCCTGCTGCCATTCCCATATAACTACCAATCAATAACCGAGGATATTGCCGAAAGACCTGTGGGGAACTAAAAGGATAATGTCTGCGTTTTTGGCCGGCCAGCAGGTAAATATACGCCTCAATCTCAGTATGCGAAAACACCATATTTGTTACTGAATCCGATGCATCAGTGACTCAGACGCTCAATTTCAAGCTGATGTTCGCACCTGAAACGAAGCCAACAGCAGTGTGACGCTTAGAAGAGTATATTGAGCTTTTAGTCCTGATAATTTAAAAGAACATCCAGGGAATCATTACTATAAGTTCGATTATGGGAACGAACTAGCAGACCTTAATCGGGTTATTGAGGCAAAGTGGCACAAAAGACCTTACTTGTATTTTTTGCATAAGCCACTGTCTTGATGAACGCAAATAGGGTAAAGGCGGTCGAAAATTAAAGCATTGCATTCCCAGTAAACTTGGAAATTTACCTTGACTGAAAGCTGTTTTAGTAATCCGAGACCAGCACTGGACTATATTATTAAAAGTTAATATAGGAGAAAAAAAAAGAAAAAAACTCTTCGGGATAAGTCTCCGACCAGTAGGCACTCACAAACCCCGTGTGTAACGTCCATCAGAGTTTCACAAGTATGACATGCATTTCGTTTGATTTCAGACATGTGCAGTTCGCCGTATCATGCGATAGCGAAGCCTTATAGCATTAGCTGGCACTACTTAGCTATCGGGATACGTTAGATGATATCGACGACATCAAAAACATGAATTTACATGAAATTTCTCTCTAGACGTCTCATAGGTGTTGGAAAACGTCCCTGTCACCGAAACAATCGATTATATTCGCAAATTCTTGTTTAAAAAAATCAGCTTGAAATGCGAATTTCGGCGAATGCACTAGAAGGACTATTACTATGATGTACAGTTAATACACAGTTCCTTTTTGACAGCCGATTATAAAAACGAATAGTTGGCGTTGCTATGGGTTCGCCTCTTGGACCTCTCCTAATCGGTTTATTCATTAGCAAGCTGGAGATACGTCAACTAAGTGATCCGACCAAGAAGCTCAACCACTACGGTCGTTACATGGATAACGTATTTGCAATAGCCGTGGCAGCAACCGGTGTAGGTGCACTCTTACACGTTGTCAGCTATTAAGTTCACCTGTGAGGTGGAGAAGGCAGATTCGCTTCCTTCCTTATCCTGGAATATAGCGAAGAGCCACGTATGCCAGAAGGAGGTTGCGTTCCCCCTGCCGGAGCCCACACAAATGATTTTGGCATCTTACCCTTGTGGGCAGTCCTACCGCTGAGGAGAAGAAATTCTGCGCCTGGTTGGATGGCGTGCACACAAAACTTATTTATCAGAGAAAATAGAAAGGATTCACTTTTACTATCTACCACTCTCACTGTCTTCCAAGCAGGCGACAATGTAGGGCTAACCTACAAATAAATGGTTAGTCGCGAAATCTATCTGTTCCCACGCTATTGTGTCCCAGTAGGTCGTTACTCCAGCGTGATCTTTTTTAGCATACATTTACTGCAGTAATACTGCTCATTACGTATTTACCCCGACACTTAATTAGATGGTTAATTCTCTTATTACTAGGCAATGACCGTCTGCAACGGAACAAGAGCTCACGAAATTTTATTACATCATTAAATTCTGCTAATCTCGTGATCTTTGCTTTATTAGAATTTACCTTTGCGACAGTTTTTTCTCCTAAAAACCACAAATGGCATTTCATTTTGAATTATGAGCCATGCCTTTGCAGTTTTTTCACTGTCTGCTCTTCTTGCTTAGTTACACTGCTGGCTCGTATTAACTGATATCACCACATGTGAGTGTGTTACTTGAAACAAGCGAGTAGTCGCCTTCAATTATGTAAACGACTTCTTTGAAATGTTCAGCCGTGCCGAAGCATTTCTTAAATACTATCTACCAATAGGGAGTTCAAAGACGTTTGCCTATATTTCCTTTAATAAACTCGACTTGACTTGACCTCGTGTTCTTTTTCTCAGGGGATTATGCTTCTGCTTCCTCATACCCTTCTGTGTGGATTCCTGCCTGGATGTACGCCACGAGTGTCCCAACTGCCACCGCACTCTGGGGCGTTTCAGTCGGACGTGAACCAGTGGAAGCTATTCGCCTTCGACAGGCGTGTTGTCTTTCTCTTTTTTCTTTCCCGATTTTAGACGCTTTTAGTCAAGCTTGTGTATTTGATTTGACGTGCTTTGCACCGAGATCTTTTGCACCAAATTGCTACAATCTCTTCTTTTTTTATCTATTTGTGTCATTTCTGCGACCATTAAAAAGCGCGCCTTCGCCTCCCTTTTTTTTCCACGGTCACTGATGTAAGACACTTGGGGGCTCCTTGAGTGTGTTCTTAGAATAGCAGGAACGAAGGCTGTTGAGGGTTGCAATAACCCGCCTCTCCCCACATTTGCTATTTTCGATTTTTCCATTTAGTTCACTTGCTTTCTGTGTGGTCATCTCATCTGCTCTCCTATAATCGCCACATTTCCTTAATTCGGATAAACATGCCGTCGGTTTTCTCATGTTAAGTTCAAGCGTAGCTCAGCCTGCTGTGGTCTAGGGTTTCTCTTACAAAGTCCACTGCTTTTAATTTGCGCACATTTAAGTTGGAAGAAGTGCGTGTTGACCTACGGGTGGTTCTCTTTGTTTGCACAACCAACCCTGCCAATAAGCTCGCGTGGGTTCAAAGCTGAAGTTATGTGCACCGAGGTGACTTGCATGCTAATGGTTCTGAGAGAATTAAGGTGGGTCTATCGCAAGAGGAGTTAAGGCTACGCCAGTTAACCCTAACAACTGCGATCTTCCAGGCCCGGTTCCTTAGGAGATGATAGAGAAGTCTTGGAGGAGCAGAGTAGTAGAAGGTTATATTCTGTACATAATAAGTAGAAGAATAGAGAGTAGAAAGGTGGTTGACTCGGCCTGGCGTTGAACTCGACCATCAGGACCGTGCGTGAGCACTGCAGTGTCAAGTCCGTATCGAGCCGAGGCGGAAGGCCGAGTTAGTTCTGCCTTGCTTTTTGGATGGGCTTAGGGTGAATTTGCAGCCAACCAGGCGGACAGGTAGTCATCGATTTGCTGGCGCTTGTGCAAGGCTTGCTGCGGCGAGAAGGGGGGCGTACGGCTTCTGGCAGCGGTTGCCGTGTGCGCGGCGAATAAAGGCAGACAGCGTGAGTCAACGGCGGCAGTCTCCCACAGGTCTGCTAAGGCATCAGTAAAATATATTCGCCGTATTTTTAAGGAAAGAGTGTGTCAACTATATAGATGAAGAAGGCCGTCGGAAAAGCAAAGTGTGCTTGGGAATCTTCGGTACCAGTAGTGTACCTCATATATCCCCTAGTCTCAGTATTTTTTCTAAGAAAACAAGGATTATAGGGGTTTATGGGTGGGAAATTAGAATAGGCAGTGGAATATACTCTAGTAACTGCTATATGCTTTTTATTTGATTGTATTGCGACATGTTGGTTTATCTCGGTAGATTTTCCGAATCTGTATTATCGTTTAACGTTTTGCGGGAAAAACTAGTTATAAAAATGCAGGCTTCCTAAAATTCCTGAAAAAGTAGAAATGGGGATTAGTAGGTCGTCTATTTTAACTAACCTGAGGTCAATCTTACCTTTTAAGAGATAGATCAGTATAGTCCGCGGTGCCAAGCGCCGCGCACACCTTCAATTTAGATGCGGAACAACGTACTCCCAGCGGCCGTGGAAAACAAATTCAATTACATATGTTCACTTAATTCTACAGCTTCCCTTCACTGCCTATCCTTTTTACCTATACCCCTATAACCACCGAACAAAATACTGGGACTAGGGGTATATGCGGTGCACTAATTTTACTACTTATGGTGAATCTTCAATTCAGTGACGCCAACCCGCCATCAGACGAAGTGAACATAGAAGAAAGTTCGATGGTCATTTTAAGCTAGTTGGTGTGACAGGACAGACAGACGGCCAAGGTATGAAAAGGGGGCAATGAACACTACTGCCGTAGAAGTTGGGGCTGAGTGAGAGGGTGAAGTTTGCTACGGCTGTGTGTGGGGAGGCGAGGGTATATATTTATAAGTTCATACGTTGGATATATTAAATAGACTGTATTCCGAGATATTATGCTGCGCAAGAAATGCTCATCAGAAAAATAAACAAGATCTACTTGTTCATTTTCAAGCCGGTAACCTTGTCAGTCGTCAGACTAAATAAACAGAGGAGAAAGTGAAATGGTCAGTTGACATCAATTGGTGCGACAGGGCAGCCACGCAGCCAATTTATGAAAGGATAAGGTGGTTGTGGTAGAAATTAGGAAAAGGGGCGTGAGGGATACTACTACTCTCTGTGCAGGAAAGGGAGAAGAGGGCGATTCAATGTGATGGCAGTCCTCAGATGTGGTCGTGGTCGATGCGCTTGACTCAGATGGTAAGTGCACCATGTTCAGACATGTTCTGGGATTTTCAGCTGCCATGTGCTGTGTTAGGTTTGGAAGTAGTGAGGCAGCGACAGTTAACGTGACCCAGCATAGGTTGCCGTGTTGCGGGTTTTCCACTGTCGTTCGTTGTGTTCGGAGTAGGTGTGACTGGACTATGTTATTCAATGTCGCAGTACGTAGATTAGAGGTAGTAGGAGAAGTGGATCGTGAGCGTGAGTCAGTGAACCGGGGGTGCATCCTATCTTAATGCGAGTCTAAAGCTACGTGACGGTTAACAGGTCGCGCTTGAGTGTCAGGCCTCGACGAATTCTCGCGCCTGTTTGGTGTTGGCCATGGCAACCGCTTTAGTTCTGTCCCAATTGAAGGGGTGGTGCCACTTAAGGGTGTGCGCAAACACAAGTGCCGAAGGGTCACTTCGCCGGACGGCTAATTTGGGTTCGTTAACAAGCGTCTCAAGCCGTCGGCCCATATAGCCAACATATGTGCAAGAACAGTTAAAGCACAGAATGCGATCGATAACATGTATGAATACACAACCGGTTCTACAGAACGCTATATGTATAGACATTGCCGACAAAGACAAGGATGGCCATTTCTGTCTTATCAGCCGTCGTCATATAGTAATACCCAGACCCAAGTGGTGTCACAGTTGCGCGTCGAACTCGTGACCTCTCTGATCGGAGTCACGCGTCCTAACACTTGGGCCACGAGCTCGCTGTCTTGTCGGTTATTGACGGGAATATACAGTGGCAGAAAGGCTAACACCGATGAACTAGAGGACACACGCATCCGTGCCATTGAAGATCATACTCGAGCCTACACCGCAGGGTGGCTCAGGATATAGGCAGAAAGACATTACCGAATAAGACAAGGGTGACTATGATGGGCACTACGTGACGCCACTTGGGTCTGTGTATAACTAGCTGACGACGGCTAATAAGCCAGAAACGGCCATCCGCGCTCCCATGCCGAACTAAATCGTGTTTCCAGTGCCTTTTAAGTTGGACAACATAGTACTGTTGAACCGGCGCACCTCTATATACAACAACGTTGGCAAAACGACGCCTGTGTCTTCGAATCCCTCATTAAGTATCTCCACTATCGTTGTCCTTGCATATATTTGAGATGGCCCATAACTGTCCGCAAGAGAAAATTAGTTGTCACTTTCGAGTACAATCTTTGTCAGTCACGTAAAATTATTGTCTGACTTGACTTCCGGTGAACACGGTTTACAAGGGCAAGCAAATGTTCCATTGGGCATATAAACGATCCCATCGTCGCTACATTATGTGTTTGTAGTTACACACGTCCACTACACTGCTTTAACAAGGTCTCTACATAAAATTACGTCCTGCATTACTAAACGTTAACGGTGCTAGAATCGTGCGCATATGATCTCCTGATTCTAGTTCGAAAAAAGAAGGAGGCGTGAATGTCCGCAGATTGTAAAAAAATAGGCCAGTTAAAGTCCATATACGAAAGTTTAAAATGGGAATGGGAGTTTGCAAGGTGGCGGCTCAATTTCAAAAGTCCCGACGCTACTATTTTGCGGATATTAGTGAATGGAATGTGTCTGCGCACATTATGTCTTCTTTTAACGCCCCTAAGGGATCCTAGGTAAAGTCTTGTTCCCTGTTGGTGTGGGATCCTGTCCGGTGTTGACCATCAACGCACAACTTCAAGTTTCTTTATACTTTTCCATAGATCAGGCATTTGGTTTATCCTATAGGTATTAAGGCTAAGACGGTTAACCTTAGCAGCTAAAATCTTGCAGGACCGGTTCTTTAGGAAATATAAGAGAGAGATGGTGGCAAAGCCAGAGAAGGAGGAACAAAATTTTGTGTACAGAAGTGTTGGGAGGAAGTTGCTACCCGGTCCGGCCGTGATGGCGAGTGAGCCCGGCACCGTCGCGTCTGTCCCTCAAGGGGCGGAATCCCAAGTGTTCGTCTGTGTGAGAAATGTTGCAAGGGCCACCGAGCGGGGTTCGCGGATTAGTCAGATGCAGGTCGCTGATAGGCGAGACCAGTCTGGGGTGCAAGTGTGCGCCCCGATCGCGTGAGGGCAAAGGTCGCATTCGCCACCGGCAATCACGCTGGGTCGAGCGTGAATGGTCGAACAAGATTGTCACCGCGAGCCCACAACTGCGGCATCAAGCGTTTGAAAGAGGTGGGCTGTAGAACCACCACAATCCTTCTGTTTGTTGCCTTTCCAGTTGTACGGTCGATCCTCTATTTCATGGGATGCCGACCGAAATTGTGAAATGCTTTTAGTTCGAACAAATTACTTAAGAAGGCTTGTAATATTTATTAGTACGCAGGCTGTTACGCATGGCTTCTAAGGTGGTATGCAGTTATTAAATTCATTTCCAATGCTTTTAAATATTCAAACGAATTTTAAATAAAATATTCACAATAATATTTCTTCGTATAGACTTGCAGTAGGAAATTGTGTATCCTTCAAATTCGATACTTGAGGAAATTTTATCTGTGGTATGTCTAAAAGTTTCCAATTAAGATATTTTTACGAACTTGACATTTTCGTTCATAATACATCCTATTCTTCGATTTATTAATTTTGTCTACGCTATATACAACATAATCCACATAGATTGAAAAATTTTGAGAACAATTTGGCCTCTTTCCATGGTGAAATATGTAATTTTCCTTAGACACTATCTATGTAGCACATAGTTTGGAAACCTTGAATTCAAAATTATCTGGCAATTTAGAAACTTTCAAAACTTAAAAATGCCTTGTTTGCAATTTAAGTTTTAAGAAGGTACAATTTCCTACCAGACGGGTATTTGATTTCGTCTACCTCATTATCTCAAATTTTATGCGAGATGCAACCTGAAAAAATGATCCTTTGCATCAGTTAAAACCATGGACCGACCGTAAACACTGGCTCCTTCTGGTATGCGTCAGAACGTCTTGAGACGCATCCTGTTGTTGATGGGCCAGATCGGACAGCTGTACCTTACCGAAAACCAGACAGCTTTCCTGTTTCAACCGAACAGTTACCGCTGGTGCAGGCGGGGAAATATGCACAAGACGGGCGCAGTAAACGCCCCAACTACGGCTCCCACACGCTCGGGAATACGTTTTGTGCACTCTGATACCATGGCAGAGCGGCCATCTTAGGTCAAATATGCCAAATCATCTCACGTGCCGCAAATTTCCTGCGTTTAATTAGGCTACCAGTCCGCTCATTTTGGCTAGCGAGGCTGCTATCTGTTTCCCTCTTCGGCGATGTTTGACGGAATACAAATTTGTGGCTGCATTAAACGGTATATGTTTGCAACCATCATCTTCCATGCCCACCAACAATGTTGTGTTCGTACACTGACCGAAACTATCGTCAGTCAGCGTGCTTTCACGGTCACGTCATCAGTCCAACTGTCGCAATCAAGAGGTTCGCGGACGCAGTGCGGCGGATGGCCGATGTGTCTATCGCACTCTCTCCTTTGTTTTGCCAGGAATGCGATATGGTGGACAGACAGAAACGACTGAAGGATAATGTCGGCGCAATGATTCTCAGAGCCAACCAGTCTGCCTGCAGGCGTTAGTGATTGATAGTGCTATGGGAACCTCAATGAGGAGTTTATCACGGAGGTGGGAATCGCAATGCGGCCTAAGGCGAACGAATCACGTGACAACAAGCGCCGCAAAAGGCCAAGCCAGCTGAGTCATACGCGCAGGCAGCCAGCGTGTGCTGTTGCTTCGAGCGTGCGCTTGACGCAAATATTATAGAACTTCTGCAAGCGATTCCTTGCAATCTTGCTCCACCTATACTAGGCGTGATTCAAGGGACTCGAGATGTTGCTGAAGTGACAGTGATATGAGGACCCCAATGAGAAGGGGTCTTTGCAATCTTGCCCTCGGATCAAATTAGGACTGTTTTATCCAGCTACCTGACACATACGGCATACCTACAGGCGTTTTTGCAAATTCCGGTGGGCCAAGAAAGTTAGCATGCAAGTGCGAATATTTATTCCGTGACTGGATGCTTACGTAAAGTGTTCACTGGTTAGCATGCGCTGTTAGCATGCGACTGCGAATGTGAATTCCGTGACTGGATGTTTACGTAAAGTGTGCGCTGGTAAGGTGCGTAGGATGTGTCATAAACATGTCCACGAAACTTGGCTTTACCCTTGTGTATTGATGAATGTAGGGGTGACTAACCAAAACCAATAAATGGTTACAATGCGTAAAAAGAAAACATGGAAAGGTATTGAATGAGTTATTGTGACTAGCTCGCGTCGAAGTTAATCTTCCTGAAGTCCCGCAGCTGATGATCTCGACGTCCGGGAATATTCAATCACGGCTGCCGCAAAAATGCGTTCTGGCACGGCGACGAATAGCAAGCCTGCATGCGTGAATTGCTCTCTCTGGTCACTAGTCTGACTGCTGTCAAACTAGCACTTGGACCCAACTGGCTTTCCTGGCTGGTCATGTTCTCCCAAGTCAGACTTCTTCCATCTGTTCTTCGTTTCCATGTGTACGCAATATACTGTCCCTGCGACTTTTGCCTCAACTGACTTCTTTACTCCCAAGTAGTCATGGTTTGAAGGTCGCAGTTGCTAGAGTATAACTTACTTATCCCCTGCGATATCGGTGACTGTCCATCATGATATGAACTCACAACTTCTTATGTGTCCTTCTGTCTGTGTGTATTTGTTGACTTTCCGATGTGTCCCTGCGTTTTTGGTGATCGGCACTCGCCACTTACGGCTCATAACCCATTCAGCCCATGCCATGGTTACTTCCCAATCCTTCAATACTTTCGCCAGTACCAGCACCCAGATATTCTTCTCAACAAGTGGTACTTCTTGGTTCAACTCATACTGACATGGCGTACTGATTTGTTATTGGAGTTTTACCGGACCACCGGCTTTCTTCAGTTGCTCCTGCATCCTGGCTCATTCCAGTCACAGCCGCCCACGCTGCTTTACAACCCTACCTTGGTACGTATCTCCCTTACGAAACTAAACTATTCTTCCTCCATTCAATCTCTTTCAGTAATCGAATTTCAGTCTCGGAAGGGGGCAGCCAATGTGACTAGCTCGCGTCGAAGTGAACTTTCCTGAAGTCCCGCAGATGTTGATCTCGACGTCCGGGAACAGCCAATCACAGTTGCCGCAAGCATGCGTACTGACACTGCGACGAATAGTTAACTTGCACGCGTGCATTGCTCTCTTTCCTTAGTGGCCAGATAACTGTCAAACTAGCACTTGAGCCTGGCTGGCTCTCCTGGCTGGTCGTGTTCTCCCAAGTCAGACTCTAGCGGTCCTGCGATTAGCCTTGCGCTGACACTTTTATCGCATGCCCAGCTGCAGGCCCACACGTGACTCTCCGCTGCTCACGCTCTCACGCCCAATTGTCTGGAGCGCCCTGCGTGACTCAGTAGGCCTTTACTGCAAACAATGCGGGCGTGGCCGTCACGTGATATGAGAAGGTCGTTTTGATGTTTTGCTTTTTCTCTCGCGAGCTATGCACCTTCTGCTGATTGGCTTGTGGGCGCCCCCAGATCACGTAACCTCTGCGTGGAAGCACAGATCAACTGGATTATTCACTGTGCGCAGCTAGTTTCTACAGAGCCTTTTGTTAGCTCCTTTTCACAGTATACTGTCTTACCTATTTGGTCTTACTGGTTATTAACTTGGGGAACCTTCTGTAGTCGACGATCTTTTCTTTCGGCAAGATTGCTTCCATTTATTCTCCGCTCCTCTGTGTACGCAATATACTGTTCCTGCGACTCTGGTCTCTTATGACTTTTCCCCTCCTAAGTAGCCACGGTATGAAAATCGCAATTGCTAGAGTGTAACTCACTTAACCCCCTACGATAAAGTGCATGATGGTGTAAACGTATGATGCTGTCCTCAGCATCACCGCTAACATTTGTCCCCCTTGGTCCGCATAACATGCCTGGCAAGTTCTGCGTACAGCCACGTTACTCCACCTTCGCCTTACCACTACAGTGATCTCAAAATATATTTTTGTCTCTATCGGTTCGCCACACCTGGACGAAGTCGAGACGCCTGAAATGTGCTTGCCACTTGTCACCGCGAGTTCCAGCCACTGATGCCGCAAAACTTGGGGTTGGGTGTGGCTAGCTTCTGACGGCTACTCAGCCAGAAGTGCCAATCCCAGCCTCCCTTTTCTTTGTCGCACCTGTGCCATTCGCAAAATTCAAACGCGAGAAAAGTTAGCATTGCTACACAAATACCGAGACAGGAGAACTTTACCTAAATGTGTGAGCGTGAAGCTTGCAGTAAAATCTGCGTTGTGATATTAAAGAGATATGGCCGAAGCATACTTGGTACCCACTCTCATCTTCGAAAACCGTAATCTTCTGAGGAGTTACACATGCAATTTTTCCGAGACCAACTTTTCTTGGAATTACAGTAGATTGCATATCTGATGAAAGGTTGGAGATTGGGGAACTTAATACATATTTTAGTTTGGTTATTTAATTCTTTGGGTTGACTTGGGGCCCAAAATGATGTTTAATGGAATTAATTCCGTTCAGATCAGTATGCTGGAAGAAAAAAGGAAGCGAAAATGGGTGAAATTAAGCGTTTGTTGATATCCGAGAAATTTCCTATGCTATAAGACGTTGCGGAAAAGAACTTTATGTTAGTCATGTTGCACTATAAAAGAACAGTCATGAAGAGCAGGAACGTTTTAGCTATATCTGATCGCAAACATTTTGGTTGCATCCTTGAAATTTAGGTCAGTGTTATTATAATATAACGCAATATTTTTGGAAAAAGACGAGCAAAATAAGTTAAGAAAATTCTATTTTGCTAATTTTTCAAGTTTTGTGCCATAAAATTTAGGAATAAATGTTTGAGGCTGTTTCTTGCTATAACCTAAATAAAAAAATATAGATTGAATATTTGAAGGGTTGCAGGCAAGAAATTTGAATGAGGACTTTATTAGTATATAGTACTGAAATCAATTGTACAATCAATAAAAAATTGAAGACAGCTAAAATAACCCAAATTTGAGTGAGTTGTCAAGGAACATTGCGATATACTTGTCTCAAAAATCACCGTTGCTTTTATTGCCTCTTTGTTCTGCCTCTCTGCAAAACTGAGCCTAGAAGTAAACATGTATACTGAAAACTGTTCCGATTTATATAGAAATATTAGTTCTTTCATTTACAGCGGAAGACTTTCCATAATTTTCAGCGAAATCAATAAACTGGCAAATATTTACCCTTCTGATGTTGACTCAATCTTCAAAATAAATGAAGTACGCAGAAATCCTACGCCAAAATATATAACTGAAGCTTTTTTTCAAGTGATACTTTGTTATATATTTTTAAATTATTTGTAGGCATATTCATTCATTACTTTTGTTGTGGACCTTCATTTTTCTCGGCAATGAGTTGAAATGTTTGGGTGGTTCAGAAACCATGACAAATACAGAGAGCCACATAAGAAAACATCTTCAACTGCTCGTTATTTAGGTGAAAGCTTTAAAAATATATCTTATTTCGAAGGTTTTGGTGAGCACGTAAAATAAAATCCTTATTAATTGACAATTCACTGAAGCCAGTGAAAATCGCAAAGCCTAAATTAGAATTTCACGGAAGATCTGGAACTCTTCGAAATATAAATATTAAAATAATTACAAAAAATATGGCGGAAAGCAATTACTAATAGTGTACAAAAATGATACCCGACAATTCTATTTCAATATATTAATCACTGACCGGCATGTCCGCAAGTTAGTTCAAACAATATATTACTCCTGTGATCTCCCAATGGGGCATATCAAGCGAAAACGTGGTTGCCTTAGCCCAACATAAGTCAAACGATGCATAAGTGAACGAAACAACTAGCAGTTCTCGTGAAAACGTGTTTGAATACATACTCGACATTTAGGCTCTTCGGTGAAAACCATACATTATATTGCACGTACTATGGAAGCATATATATTTGAAAGCGTGGAAAACTATTATTTTCCAATGAAATTTTACTTCTGCTGCTTTATTCACTGGGTGGTTTTGCATAAGCGGGCTTCCTCTACATCCTAAAAGTAAGTTTACCTAGTACGACCGATTTCCACTTTTTTTGGAATTTTCCACTTTGTTAAAAAAGGCAGTGTTTCCAGAAAACGTTATATTCCTTGATAAATCACAATGTGCTCTATTGTGAAGAACGACCATTATTTTATTACTGTAGGAGTTTGGGTGCCACAGCTTTGGCTGCGTTTGATTAAGAGGGAGTTACTTGTAAAAATCGTTGGATTTCATGCGATTTTGCATCAACTGTATGTGAATGTCTTAACGCCACGATTGCTAATGCCTCACAATTTGAACGATAAAAGACGAGGGGCATACTAGACAAATAATGAACAACCATCTTCCAGATCTCTGTTATAAACCAGAAGGCTTCAACAAGGTTCGTATATTTATCGTCCGGGGTTCTTACTACAGTAGACAAGAATATCTTTTCAAAAGGAATAACGCAACTTTTTCTGATTCCAACCGTCTGAACTACCTTGCGAACTCGAAGTCCATAATATCAACAGCAAGTTGCACGGAGACCGAACAGATTACTCTCCGAACAATGTTTTGAGAGCCCTAAAAGACTGAAATCATTCTTCAGTACTATCAAACGAAGAAAGGAGGGCGTTAAAAACTCTTAAATCCCACAAAACTGTCATCGTCTCCACGGACAAGGAAGACTCGACGGCTATTTTGAACAAAGCCAATTATAATAAAAGGATGCTGTTTTTGTTATAAGATACGTCAACCAACAAACCTCCGACACACCCTTCCATAGCCCAACATTCATTCATTAAAAAAGCTTTGAATCATCTTAGTGGATTGAACCAAGTTCCAGGTGATCTTAGCAAATCTTTGAAACAAACTGAATCAACTATCGCCAGGATTTACAGACTTTCAAAAGTCAATAAACCCGAAGTCCCACTACGACCGATAGTGCCGTCAATCGGAGCGCCCAACTAAAAAATTTACAATTTGATATATTCTCACCTCAGCCCACTCACAAGAAACTGTGAAACGTTCCTTAGGAACTCTGTTGAATTCTTTAAGGAACTACAAGGAATCACAATTTAAGCTGATTGAATAAGCATCTACTTTAACTATTTCTCCTTATTCACATCCAGACCGCTCGAAGTAGCAGGATAATGGACAGAAGAACTATGAAAGTTTTTTATGATGAATGTGTGTGTAACCGTGTTACTTGAACTTCAGGACTTGTGCTTAGAGATCAACATTTCATTTGACAATGATACTATCAGCATCTGAAAGGTGCTCCTGTGGGATCACCCATATCGGTCTTTTTTGCTGAAATGACGATGCAGAGACTCCAGGCTTTAGTCGTACCACTGGCCAACTTTACGTTGTGGCTGAGATATGTTGATGACATTTTCGTTATCGTAAGAAAGAACCAAATCAAAGCCCCACACAAAGTAGTCAACGTTGCACTGCCTGGGATTAAATTTACGCTCAAAAAGGCAGCCAACGCCAAACACATGTTTTTCGCCTTCCTTATACAGCGACAACTCAAGGGTAAATAAACACATGCGACATATGCGAGGATCATCCTAAAATATGAACGCAACCATTCTACCTCTGAAAAAAGAACCACGTATTTCGAAACGTCAGGCGAAAAAGTATTGTTTCGGCCATCGAGTCGCTTCTTCTCAATTACGTCCTGGGACTCACATGTTCGCTTGTCTTGTTAACGGTCTGTTAAGTCGATCAAAAACGCATATTTCGGATCCAGAATTCTGTCACAGCGAACTCAAAACTTGTTCGACTTATTTTTATAAAGGGGGTTATCCATGAGCATTCATAAATCGATATGCGAGACAACAAGAGTCTTAGAAAAAGGACTTAGACATAAGCAATCAGACGTCTAGACCAAATACTTGGCCTAGCCTCCCTAGCATCAAAGACGTGTCTGAAATCTTTGACAGACACCTCAGAAAGCATCAAATTCCACTGCTTCATAAAAAAATAACGACGACTTTATGCGTCCAACTATTACACCCTAAGGGTAGGGTTACCTATTTGGACAATAAATAAGTTGTCTTAAAAAATTGCCTGCGGAGCGTGCGACGCCGTTTATTGTGGTTAGATTGGAAAATTTCTCCAAACGTTCATTCACGAACCGCAATAGGTGGTGAAAAGAGGAGACCATCTGCCCCAAGTCGTAATGCATACATTGTACACCGGGCACACCTTTGCGAGAGACAAAAAGCGTATTGGTGCTGTCTGCTCTTTCAATAAAGGCCGCGAACTCCTCGAGGCTATGCACTCGGACACGTCATGTAGCAGCAGGCACATCGATTTGGACTTTTCAAACAAAAGTCTCAAGGGAAATGGGCGAGAGGCGAACCAAGCTGAACGCAGTGGGACACACGACAATAGCCTACTACCACACTGAGTCACACATTAAACTCCAAAGCCTTGCCTCATCGCAGCCACTCACAACAGCATGCCGCACACCCCTCCCCCCTCGCATGGCTGTCCGCTCAGCTCTTTGCTGTGCACTCACGATGTTAGCTGTTAAGGCACTTTCACTTCATTCTGCGTCTGATGACGAGCTGGAACTCCAGTCTCGAAACTGCACGTAGTCAACTGTATTTCCCGAAGAACGAATTTGACTTCAAATTATGTCCTGGGGTGCCTACCTTACAATACGTCCATATACTGTTCGGGGTTGTACAGATTTCAATAATTTTGGTTAACCCAATTGAGCAGGCAAGACTTTTGCGCAGCCAAATTTCTACCATTGACCTAGGAGGCTCACCGTGGGCCGTGAATTTAATCACACTTGGGTCGCTTTGCTTGTCCAACTTACAGCTCGAATTGAATCCACCAGTACGGGTAGGGCATGCTGACTGCTAGGCAGGGTTTCAAAAGTTAGCATTTAGGATCCATCGGATGGACTACAAGGCTTACCATAATTGTAAGGGGTTTCGCAGATTTTAATTATTTCAATTGTTCCTTTGGCGTCGTAGTTCAATGGTAGAGCGTTGGCTGCGCAAAAGCCTTCACGGTTGTGTAGATTTGACTCCACTGAAGCCACGAGCTTTTTCGAAATTAGTTCCATTGAAATAATTGAAATCTGCCCAATCGCAAATCCTTATTATTAGCCTAGTAGTCCATCCGGTGAATCCTGAATGATTTCTTGGGAAAATCTACTTGGCAGATAGCTTAACATAATCGTACTGGTGCATCCCGTATGAGCAGTAAGTTGGGCAAGCAAATCGACACTTGTGGACAATCTCAAATGTATGCAGAGACAACGTTAGTGGCAATATTTAAAGAATGATCCGAAAACACGGGCGTTGATTTTCTAACGTGGTTGGGTGTCGAGGTGTGACGGTTCAAGAGTACTGTGCTGCTCAACTTAAAAGGCATAGGAGACTCGGTATATTTGACGAAATTTATTTTGGCGAGGGAGTGTGTAAGGCGCGTTAAGCATTTTAAGACAGTCTTCTTTCCCTAACCGGTTCAGCCTGTTGGCCCCGACATGAATTAAATGCGTCCGCCTGTGCTTTGTTGGTCTGCAGACAGGTAGCGCTGCCTGAAGCGTCGACAGGCGTCAGAACAACGGCACATCCCTATCTTGTCACACCCGAAAAAGGCGATCGACTGACGATGCTCTCGATGATCAGAGATCATTCGTTGATGAAAACTCACCGATCGCTAATGGGACTCTCTCGTCCCGTTCTGTCTTGGGGCTCACACTCGAGGCCCACCAACAGCCGCACAGTGTCAATTATTGTAGGCAGGTGTGTTGTGACTAGCTCGCATCGAAGCAAATTTTGCCCGAAAGCCCACGACCGCTGTTCTCGATTTTCGGGGACAACCAATCACAGATGCTGCAAAGCTGACCCCTGGTCCAGCAACGAATAGCACGTCTGCACGCGTAAGCCGAAGCAGTCTGCCTGGAAAAAAAACTGCAAAGCTAACCCAGACAATGAACGCTCTCTATCTCTCTCTCTGGCCGCTGGAATGCCTGCTGCTAAGACATCACTTAGGATCTGGCTAGCTCCCCGGCCGGTCCTGCGGTTTGAAGTCAAACTTCTGTCTGCTTATTCTACGTTCCCCTTTTCACAGAATAAACTTTTCCTACTATTCTGGACTCCACCGACTTCCTCCCTGCTGAGAAACAATTGTCTGAAGATCGCATTTGCTAGAGTTTAATTAACTCAACACCCTGCGATAGGTGAATATTGACGTCAAAGCTAAGCGAGATTGAAATGGCCACTTCCGGCCTATTAGACGTTATCCACCAGCCAGATTTAAGCCATGTGCTATCAGATGCTTGGATCGGCGACATGTTCATCCAGATCTCTCCCCACCGAAATCGGCAAGAGGCCCCCGTCACAATATTTACAGCCTTAGACTTCTGAGCACCAGGCCATGTGTTCGATTCTCGGCTGCTTCCCCACCTGGGCTTGGGCATGACTGGCTTATAACGTGTGATGAGCCAGAAGTCGTCATTCCAGTCCGTTTTGCCTTTGCCGGCAATGCTTATCTGAGATTAGCCTGAATAAGCTGACTGCCATCATTATGAAAATGTGGACAATGATTACTGGTCTGTGCGATTACGTGTGTAGGTGCTGTTCGGCGCCACGCATTTGTCCAGAACTGTCTGCCCTTAAAGTGATCCCATTTCAATGTAATTTACCACTACACTCCACGTAATGCTTTGCTATCTAGAAAACAGCAAACCGCTGTGTGGATATTCTTTCCCAAAAGCGATACACCATGCGAAGGCCTGCCCATTCTCTTTCCTCGGCGTTCCTAACTATCATATGTGTGATGGTGAGCATTCATTCTGTTGTCTATGAACCTTTGAAATCATAGTGACTTCTCTTTAAGAGTTGCGCTCTCTCAAAGGTACAATGGAGAAACCGTTTTAAGGGATTGATGAACATGCGAGTTTACGCAAGAAGAACTGCGGTAAGTTATCAGCCTTTTGCTGTTTAATGCTGCAAGGAAGAACTTTCATCTACACAGGCGAGCACACGGGACTAGCGATGATATAATCTTTGCATTTTGCAAAGTCATTTGCGCTAGTGAACAGTGTCTCGTTACATTTTCAAATCCCTGAAGGGAGAAACAGAATGAGACAGAAACATACAATTTAGTGTGCCAAATGCCCCTAGAAGATAAAAAGTAGCCTGACAAATTGGAAACCGTCAGGCTGGTAGTGGCAACTGCTTAGTTCAGAGCTTCCAGTCTTTGTGCTGCCAACTCCTCAGCAAGATAGAGCGTCTTAATGTTGCTTGCCTAAGAAACATATATGTGTAGAAAGAAGGCTTGTCGGAAAATGGAATTTTACTCGTGAATTTTCGAGCGGGTGACACTAGCTCTTCGTCAGACGGAAGGAAAGTGAGGACTGGGATTGTCACACTAGAGGGTTTGGGGACATTGGTCACAAAGAACAGGGGCGGGGGGACGGGTAGGGTGAAACGAATATTACTGCGATAGCCGTAGCACGTGAAGGAGGGGGGTTTGACTGTCTCGATTGTGAGTCCCGTGTTCAAGGGAGTTGCAGAATCAGCGAAGTTCCACATGGCCGAGCATGGATCGGCCGTTGTTATTTCAGGTGGGGCGCAATTTATTCGAGCATGTGTGCAAACCGGCGTAATGTGAATCAAGATCCACATGCCTGTTACTACTGTGTGTGCCAGAACTACAAGCTTCGAGAAATTATCGTGACTGTTTTGTATTAGCCATGATGACCACTTTAGTTCCGTCCCATTTGCAGCGGTGGTTATTATTTATAGCATGCATGCACACGAGAGGCAATGCGTCACGTCTACGTATGGTGAGCTGATGTTCATGGATGCGGGTCCCGAGTTTCCGACCTGTATGACCTGTGTAAACGTTAGGGCAATCAACACACGGAATGCGATAAATCACATTGGTTTGGTGCTCTTTCGGTATGTTTTCTTTAACGCGAGATAGAACTGTCCTCTTGTCTATATTAAAAAATAAGGTGTGTTCACCGGGATAGGTTAATTAGGTATCTGATTACCATAGTTGGTATTGACGGATTAAGGACAAGACAGAGAGTGGCCCACCATGTTGCGTTTCGGATAAAAGCATTTTTTACATGTCCTTCTTGATCTCCACAATGCACTTTTGCAAACTATACCAGTTCTCCAATTTCTAAGTCACCACTAACTGCGTTATTTCAGTCACTCTCCACCCTCTGTGTGATGTGAGACAGCAGTCGCTGGTAACTTCTGGACCGCTTGTGCAGTATAATTTGACGAACAACAAATTCAGGTACCACTATTTGTGCTGATAAAAACGGATTTCCAAGGCATTTAAATCTTAGTATTCCTATGATTATTCCATCATAGTTAGTTTATGGATGCAGATCGGTATTACCGCAGATAATACTCTGCGTCAAAACGTGTGGTGATACTAACCGATCTTCTAACGTTAGGCGAATGAGGCAAGAGTAGCTTGAAGACGAAGCCAAATGAGGCTTTATGTCAGGAAGACTATTTTACTCTTAAGTCCCATGAGTAAATGTTCAAGGAATTAATATAATATGAAGGACGGCTTTCCGGATGAAGTGTAGCTTTGAAACGAGTTTGGTATTTATATATGTCACTACTTCATATGTCATACTGCGTAATTCAGAAGTTTTTTTAAGAAATACTTTAAAAACCACAAAACATATGAAAAGAAGTGCTAGCTTCAGATATATTGATATTATTTGTGCGACCAAACTGAAATCGGGCCACCTTTCCTTGGAGATAGCAGAATCGTTCGAAATAACCAGCATATCTGCTGCATGTTGGTTTGTCCAAAATTGACACATTTGAGGAAAATTTTATTTGGGTCTCTTAACTAACGGAAATAACCTCCTACAATTACGTCAAGTTCAATTAAATTGGTTTTCTTTAAATTATAATTAATCTATGATTCCCTACCGAGCCTTGACGAGCATGAGACTATTAACTATCTCCCTTAGCTCGACCGCCGTCGATTTATTATTTTGCAATTTAAACAGTATTTATGAGCTTTTATAGAATTACGCTTTAACTCTCCTGTAAATTGCTGAATACGTAGTCATTCCAGTCGACTGATGTTATCCAAGTTAAAAATAAATTTCCGAAAAAGATTAGAAGCTGTCATTTAAAGACTGTAGTGTCTACCAGAAAACACAGAGAGGATGCTAGAGGACCTGCTGATGAGCCGAACCCATCGTAGCTTTGATATGCAGCGGCGAATACCAGCGAAAAATATGTCTGTCCTTTTAGCACTTCTGTCTGCCAGCTAGCGTCTTGGGTATATTACGCAATTATCCTCAGGTGGCTGATGGAAGTAAACTCAAATAATCTTATCAAATCTCGGTATGAGACCGTAGGCCCTCGCATTTGCCTATCTATTTCATGTAAGAAAGACACTTCTGAGGAAAATAAAAATTGCACTAAATCGATACTCCTACCGGCTGGGGGCATTCCCAAATATGCTAATTTTCGACAAATGGGTGAAGCTACATCATCAACTAAGGCAAATCACAGTGTTTTACGTCTCCCCTCCCCCGATTTAAAGACTAAGGCCCTGTCTTAGGAGCTGCCTTGATTAACGGAACAAATAATGGGAGCAGTACAAAGACTGTACACTCTGAAATAAACAGTTGTCACGACCTGTGTGAGATGTTTCCAACCCTGCCAGCGCACTGAGCTGTGGTGACGACGGGCGGATGCGGGTGTATCCGGGGTTGATGTTTAAGGCGTACGTACTATTCTACAACCCGAAATTTCCAGAATGCCATAGACGAACCTAAAAGGTAATCTAATTCCTTTCTTGACTATTTTTGAACTTATAGTGCGTTTTAGGTGACATTTGATATTATTTTTTGGATAATATGAAAATATGCATACCCTCCCCGGAATTTCGACGGGCAAATCCTGGGGTAAGGACGGGAATATGTGGGTTGAAAACCCTGCATATAATTTGGCTGGCAGGGAATTTATCAGGTTACTTTTCGCTTTTTAGGGACGTTTGACACGCAAGATTTTCGGTTCCTGTCTTACTTTTTTCCACTTCAGTATATTGGGAATGTAACAAGACACTGCTCATTAGCGTCAATAAACTTGCAAAAGTTGAAGATTGCGTCATAGCTGGTCCCATATACTCGCGTGGTTAGATGACAGTTCTTCCTTTAATAATGTAGCAATAAAACGTTGGTAAATTTTCTACATTGTATGTAGTGTTTACTTGTATCTCCGTCAATCCCTTAGAAAAGTTCCTTAATTGTATTGTCGTGGGCGTTAGTGTCACGGTGGGAACCCGTGATCGCTGATTCATCACATCAAGGCGGCAGCCACGCTGAATGCTCGCACCCTGACCATCTCTTGCTCAATGTCTGGCGCGACCTACTAACACGCGATGTCGCGGTCTGACCGATTACCATCAAGGCGGATTGAGACAGAGACAACTTTCCGCGGCCCCCCGGATCACTGCCGCTAGACTACACTCCATATTCCGCCCTTAACGGAGGCGGACGCAGGCAACATCGTTGGCCGCTGTGATGATGCTGCGTTCTCACACTGCCCTCACGGTCGATCGCTATGCCAGACAAAGTGTCATTTTACTCATAATGCTTCTGTGCAGAATACATTGTTCCTAACAATCTGGCTTTCCCAAGACTTCTCTTCCTAATCTCCTAAATAACCGGGCCTGGAAAATCGCAGCCGTTAGGGTGAACCTTGTTGTAGATGTGGCACAAGCTGCGATATCACCGTCTACGTTGCGCCTTGTGTGAGCTCCCAGGGAAGAAAACAACAAGTAGAGCGCAACAGTAAAAGTCCTTGAGAAAACCTAGTACAGCGGATTTAAGGCAGGCGAACGCGTGTGCAACGTGGGACAAACGAGATTGTGGTCTCAAGAAAGGAGCAGCTGCATTGGATCTGTGACTCATGCAGTTACAGTCTATTAGTCCTGAGCTTGGCCGCAGCTGCGCACGTCATCACGTGCACCCTGCGTGGGCGGACCGGTGGTCTGGCGTGGGAACGTTTCGTCAGGGCGGCGTGCATTTGCAGTTAAGCTGGGCCCTAACAAACCTTAGTAGCGTTAACACCAAGTGATAACTGGGGACTTCCCGCCGTGTCCTACACCCATGCGATAGTACCACTGACAAAGCGCAACTGTTGAGTGAAAAGCGTGGTGATCTCAGAATTTAATAAGAATAAACTAGATGCATGCTCCGTATTACATGTATGAATGGTTACGACTGCCGAGGAAGCAGAATGGGCAGTTCTTAACGGGGTATCTTGCGTTCGGGAACGGAAGCAGCAGAAAAGAATATGAATGCAGCGATTGCCTGTGTTCGAAATGGAAAAAAATTTCATGGAGTCTAAAATGGAAGAACTTTAGGTGCAGAACTTTCTAGACAAATGCATGAGGCAGGCCAGCAGTAAAACGTGTAATCCCCTTCAACAAGGATCACTGAACACATTCTCATATTGTCGCCTGTGGCTAGGCGAAGGCTTTCCGAGTGTCCGATGCCCATCGAAGCTTCACTCATCGCTGATTTGCAGCACACGTGCAAGACATACTAAACGAGCCTTACAAGCCTAACAGGTGACACTTGGCTGTTAAGAAGGCTATTTGTCACGGCATACTGCGCCTTGCACGCTGCCTCACCATGTTATTTTTTACAAATTATCTTACCTCCTATGCCTTTTTCATTTTGTAAGCTAAGTTATGTTGAAATAACACACCTCGACACACGATAGGTTTATAGGAGTTAAGGCTAAGACGGTTAACCGTAACGCCTACAATCTTCCAGGTCCGGTTTTTTAGGAGAGGAGAAGTCTGTGGAGGCCAGAGTAGAAGGAATAGTTTATTGTGTACAAAATGGAACGGAGAATAGATGGAGAGAAGTTGGACTTCGGAGCACACGTCATTCCGCTGGAGCACCGTGGTCCTAAGTGACGTCTGTGACCGAGCGTGGGCAAAAAGGGACTTGTTCGAGTAGTGCTTGGCGGCCGCGAGAACCCAGACACGCGTGTGTGTGTCCGCGTGGAAGTAGGTCAAGTCTCTGCAGGTCAGCGCGACTGGAAGCGCTGACTGAAGTATTGGATGACCTTGAGGCAGCTGGCCAGTGGGAGCGCAAACGCATACATCTAAAGCGAATCGGATTCAAGAAAACTGCCAGGGCACAACAGGCCGCAAGGACCATGGTTTGCTGAAGCATAACATTGCATACGCACACAATCCTTGAATCTTAGGAGGGCGAGGGAAGAGCCCTGCACTTAGCCCAGGCCATCAGCTTTCAGAGATGGAGTAACCTGTTAGTCGCGGACTGAAAAGTGCTACCCATACTTATCAGCCACCTCACACAGCGCATGCACTGGGCCGATGGTGTGTGCGGTAAATACGTCAGTTGGCAGAGCTAAACAGGAAACAAGTTGGAGGTGAGCATTGTAAAGCAGGTAGCACAAGAGAAGAAGCAGAGCGAGAAAACGAGAACACAGCTTATCTCAACACACAAGTTACGTATAATCAAACAACTTGCCCTCAGGCGAGCAAACTATTGCCAAAATACGCTATTTTTGTTTCCTTTTTAAAATTACTAGTTGGCTGAACTTTACTGACAAGGAGAGCAGCAGCTTATGTAAAATCTCCTGTGCTTTTTCAGTTGCCTTCTCATTCGTATCTAATTCTTAAAATAAATGCTAAAATGTTATTTTAAGTTGTGTGAATGAGTAATCTGCATTTTATATTTTTTAGAACCAGACCCAAACGAATTGATGCTGTCGGCATTGCACTTGCTTTATAATTTCCATCTTTTTTTAATTTCTTGTGTTTGCTAAAACGCTGCGCATTTACATCGGAATAGCTGTAAAGGCAATTAAAACGTCAAACATCGGCTATGCGGTTTACCTTAATCTAATGTTCGGTAAACCAATAAATGTCGCTGGGCCAGTGCCCCATGCTGCATGTTCTAAAATTTGAATTGCGATATTTCTACGAAAGAGAGTATGTTGCAGCGCCGTCTACGTATCACCTTGTGTGAGCCCCAAAAGCGAACACGAAAAGAAGTGGACTAAAGTAGAAGTCTTCGAGAAACCTAGTACAGCCTAATTTAAAGCGAGCGAACGCGTATGTTCAAGGTTGGACCGATTAGATGGGGGTCACAATAAAGGCATGGTTTCATTGGCTAGGTGACTCATGAAAGTTGGCGTTTTAGTCTACCGCTTGGCAGGAGCTGGGCGCGGTGTCAGACAATGCATTTTGTGTGTATGGGCTGACCGGATGTCTGGCTTGCGTTGGAGTCTTGCGCCGGCCGCATTTTGCGTGTCCTTACATGCACTCTGCGTGGGTGGACCGGTATTCTCGCCCCGTTAGGGCGGTGTGCACTTTGAGTTAAGCTACACTCTAACACAGTACTCCTGATCTTGAATATGCGAAATCTTTATGGATGCATGTATTGGCAACAGTAGCTTGTGTAGCCTCACTAGTTAATCCGTAAAACCTACACGCTTTCCTACAAAAACGGTGGTTATCTGGTTTTATGGGCGGGGAATTAGGACACGCAGTCTAATATACCTTAATACATGCTAAATGAAGTTTTATTTTACTGTATTTAGAAGTGTTGTTGATTTATATCTGTAGATTTTTCTAATTTGTATTATCTTTTAACTTATTGCGGAAAAACCTGATTATAAAATTGCAAGTTTCTTGAATTTGCGAAAATTCCCATTGAAAATTTCACAAGATGAAATGGCGAACATACGTTTGTTTTCGATAATTCTCATCAGGCCTTTGCATTTATATGGTTATTAAGTAAATGAAGTATGCGAGTTGGTAGGAAAATAGAACTGCTACAGCAGAAGCGGCCGCCATCAGGCTACGCCGACCGATCCTGTGCGCCCAAAAGAACTTCGTCGCGGCGCCGCAGTTGCCATGGTCAAAAGCTGTTAATCCAACAGCCAGCAGCTTAACACCTCAGCCGACTACCAATTCCCCCTAATGCTGAGCAGATTTTGACCACCCTTTCCTCCCCCCATTCCCCCTGTCCTGAAAACAGTTCTATTTTTCTACCAACCCGCATACTTCATTTGCTTAATTACCGTATAAATGTAGAGGCCTGATGAGAATAACCAAAAAAACGTATGTTTGCCATTTCATCTTCTGAACTTATCTTGAATTTCCCGAAAAATTGAAATGGTGGTTAGGAGGTCGTCTACGTCAACTTACCCGAGGTCCAAGTTACCGTTCTGGAGTTAGGTTAGTATAGTCCACGGTGCGAAGCGCGGCGCACAGTTTCAATTTACATGCGGAACAACCTGCTCCCAGCGGCCGCGGGAAGCAACTTCGACTGCATTTTTTATGTTTACACTTACTTCTAAAAATTACTTCTGTGTCTTTCCTATTTCCCCACCCCACAAAACTCTATAACCAGCGTCTTTGCAGGAAAACACGCTGGGACCAGGGGTTTATGAGTGGGGCTACATAAGCTAATTTTGCCTATGCATTTACTGAATGCGTCAAGGCATACTATTCCTTGTGAAATTTAGTGACCATGACGTGTTAATGAGTGGGACTACACAAGCTACTGTTACCAATTCTACATTTCAATATGAATATGTGGATTCCCAAGATTTCCAGTACGTCGTGCGTCGTGCGAAAGAGACCTATATCACTTCAAGAATCGTAGGTAATTCAAATGTTATCTCGCGGAGGATATTCCTGAGGATATTCCGGCTGCTTACATCTCTTGTCCTCAAATTAGTGGATGTAGATCTGATCGCTGGAACAGGAATTTTATTCGCTCGAGGACTACACTGAGAAACAGCCATTGCTAAATAGGATGAAAGCCAGTGGGATGCAGTATTTAAGGGATATAGTAACAATGATATCACATATGTATCGCAATTAACAGCTTCTGTTTTTAATGTGACAATGGCTTCCTCGTCTTAGTTCTCATTACGTCCACAGGCAATGAATGGGGGAGCATTTAATTAGGGTAGGTATCAGATGGCGTTGAAAATACAATATTGAAATACCGAATCTGCAATTAGTGCAGAAACCTGTTTGCGACTGCTTCTGATGATAGGTTTGGCTGCGAATTCAAAACATCAGCCTACTAGAATATTCGTTTTTGTGAATTCATCACCTTCCTCTTAATAGCCGACTAAGGCAGAGGAGTCAATTCCTTTGAGGTAAAAATTAACATGAATCGCAGTGAAATATGTAACAGTATTCCGACGATTCAACCAAGGTTAAAATCGGGATGGCCAGGTGGCTCTTAGGCCATAGTCGTTTAAAAGTGTGTAGCCCTCCTCGGAGGTTAGAAATATTGTAATCGTTTTTGCATTCTGCAAGGTCACTCGAGCATATTAAGAGTTAAACATGAGTGGACGAGCGAAATTGATGACTTGGTCGGAAACAGTGAGCTGCTTCCATTTATTTTGCAGTACTTCCTGCTGACTGCAGTAAGCAAACCATGTTTCCTAAAAGTGTTCTTAGGTAAACCTAAACGAAACGTTAAAAATACGAACAGCATGCTTGCTCCCCCTATAGCAAAGGATCTGGATCGGTGCTTTTGAACGAATGCTATTAGGCCCTCGGTAATTAAATTGTATGATCAGACCCGACCCGAACAAAGTACGAACATTAAATTGTGATTTTCTGAATTCACATAGACGGTAAAATCCAAATTTTTCGTGAGTTAGCATGTAGGTGGTAGCAAAAACGCATTGGTGTTAACACGACTTGTCAAAATCATACACATCGCCTGCGAATATGTGGTAAATAATAGGTGTGGGCAACCCTTCTCAGTATGCTATCAACAAACTTTGGAAGGAATTGCTCAAAGAAACCCCAAAGCCTAAGCACACCTGCTAATCGACTCTTTGGCACCAGCTTGATGGGCTAAGGGGTGGTGCGTACCTCGTACTGGGCTGGCAAATCCAGGTGCCCGCAAGAACTCGACTGAAGGCAAGGCGTGTAACAATTACCTATTGAGCTGCATTTACGCTCCTTCACCTCAGCAAAGGATGCCCAAATTATAGTTATTAAGATATTTGATTTGAAGGAGCTCGCATTGGCCAGTATCGTATCACGGGAGACTTGTGGGATATTATGTGGTCTTGCCGGATAATAAACGAGAGAACGTATCCCAACATGTATAAGCTTGGTGAATAGGATAAGGCGTGAAAGGCCATAGCGTCAGGGAGAATTTACTAAGGTAGGAACAAGCTTAAAATAAAGCAATAGGAAAATGACTCCCAGACAAGTGCATTCCAGCCATGAGTGGGCCGGAGCCCAGAGGCGCAGTCCGGCAAGTAGATCACCGTGTCCGGAAGTGACTGAGCGTACGACTCCCCCGCATTTTGTGCACTGGTCTCCCTTTGAGAGTGATTGGCTAGTGAGGCCAAACAAGTCTCGACCTTGAGTGTAGGCTTTGTCTGAGGTGTCTTCCGTCCGCGTGGTGTTTACGCCAGACATGGCTTGTGCCCGCGTCGTCCGAGGAAAGCATGAGTAAGAATAAGGTATCGCTACAGACTCTTGGGAAACATTCGAAGACCCGAGGCACCAGAACTAAAACAACCATATCCTGTTGTCCGTTGTGGAAACTGCGCGTGGATAGAAGACTTGCGCTGCATCTATTGCACCCTCTCGTCCCTTACCCACCTGTGCTCGATGTCAAGGCAGCGGCGAAAAGACCGAAGGTGGGACCGGCGCAGGTGGCTGGTGCGCCGTGAGCCCGCACCTGTACGTTCCCCTACGCCCTCTCAGATTCGGTGTTAGTTAGGGCAGCCCAACCCGAATACCACCTGCCGTGCCCTGATATGGCTCCTGTTTTGATGCAGCGCATCTACCACGTGGTGCATTAATGGGGCAGCCTACAAGTACTAAAGGACACGAGAACCTGTCATAACCTTGTGTGTTCCTGTGTCAACGCCGGTAATGTCCCCCAGTTGTGTGTTAGGAAGAGAAGGCAGAGAGGATAACCGAGAATAGTTTACTATAGCGATTCCCGCGTAAACAGCAACTCTGCACCTGTCAGTCGACTTCTCTTGTGTTCGCCAGCAAGTCGTATGTGTTTGCTTCACGGCATTCTAGTCTGGAGCAATTCCCACCTCCCATGTCCGCTCTTGCATTTAAAGGCAATCGGTCCATGCCCACTTTGTCCCTTCTTATTGTTCCATCTGGGAAGCCATCGGGCGCTGGTTGACCTCTCAAGGACATGCACAATTCGGCGGCACTCTTACCCGTGGTCACTGCTCTTTGTGACTGTGCACTTACCTCTGTTCGCGCGCCTTTGTCCGGCGTGACCTCAGGATGTCTGTCCGTCCGTCTGGATGACAAGGGTGGTGGCTCACGTGCTCGGCCATCCTAACAGAAACCAAAACTAAAAAACAATATCCTGTGGTAATTTGAGAACTTAGCACATTTTTCAGAGTTTTCGCTGTAACAGCTAAGATCGCCTACAGTCAGGGACCGATCTTATGCAAAATTAACTGAAATGCTACAGCTTGCAGGATGTGATCGCATCTGCTTCTTCTGAATTAACGTACAATTAGGAAGGAAATAAAATTTTAAGCTTTTCTTCCGTGACTTGTGAATTGAATTTGTCCCCATGTGCATGGCTTCGTCTTCATAAAACTCCTTACGAATGAAGCGCTCAATGTGTGGGTGCTACACGCTTACCTTTGGTTAACAGGAGTTTTTCCCACCCTCAAAAGTGACCTTAGAGAGATCAGCAGGGTCATTTGGCTGACATGGCTGATAGCAAGTTCAAACATGTGCGCGTGTGTATAGTTTGAACGTCGAGACTGAAGGGCAGGCTCATTCGCGTGCCTGTTGCATTTGGAGGATGCCTGCCCACGCATTTTGGCCCCGAGCACTATCAACTGCACCTGGCAGAATGATCTGTTTCTGCTGCCTGCCCTTCAGTCTCGGCGTTTAAACTCTACACGCGCTCACATTTTTGAACTTGATGTCGGCCATGTCAACCAAATCACCCTGTTGACCTCTCTAAAGTGCATAATAAGGTCACCTGTGAGGGTGGGAAAAACTCTTGCTCACAAACGTTAAACGTGTAACACCCACACATTGAGCACTTCATTCGTGGGGAGTTTTATGGAGAGCAATTATGCATGTGGGACAAATTGCATTCACAGGTCATAGAAGACAAATAGATCATTCACTCGTCTGTTGCATTAGGAAGATATCCGCCTACGCATTTTGGCAGAAACTGTTTAGCATTCTAAGTTAATTTCTCACATGTACTTACTTTTACTTGTACTTGTAACGGCATTCACCTCGGGCGGGTTGAGCCGGCATCAGTTTTTACGTTGACTGCATCACGAATCACAACTGTCCAGGCGCGTCGATCTTGCGCCTGTTCACAGGAGAGCGCCATCCATTCACGGTTCCACCGGCGTGGGCCGTATACGTGTGGGCCGGAAATGGACGACAGATCTTGCTTGACCGTTGCTGTCCAAGTTTTCAGCAGCCCACCGCGACGTTTGTGCCAGGTGGGGGAATGCGTCGCCACAAACAGGTCACGAATCAGCTCACCATCATCACGCCGGGACGCATGCCCGAACCACCGAAGTCGTCTTTGAAGCAGGAGTGGAGGGAGAGCGTCCGGGTGACAGCGTCGGCGGAGATCGGAGCAGCGAATTCGGTCGACGCGACGGTGACGAAGGATGCGGCGTAGGCAGTCATTGTCAAGCACCTCAAGGCGCATCATGTCCTCAACACGCATAGGCCATGTCTCTCCGCCATAGAGCAGGATAGATCGAACCACTGCTTGGTAAAAACGGGACTTTGTGCGTAGTGATATTTCCCTCCTATTTCATAGAGGAGCGCACAGACGGTAGAAGGCAGATCGGGCACGGTTGACGCGTGATACAACCTCGTCGACATCTTGAGCCGTTTCCGTGACCAAAGAGCCCAAGTATCTAAATGAGTCGACCACTTCGAGAGGAGCGCCGTCGAAAACAATAGAAGTGACAGATGTAGGGGGCACATAGGAGAGCATGACTTGGGTCTTAGTGGCGTTTAGGCGTAATCCGATGGATCGGGCACGCTCATTGACCTTGTCCAACGCCTACTGAACTGCAATACAGTTGTCGCCAAAGAGGACGACGTCATCAGCATGCGCCATGTCAGTCACCCATTTCGAGCGATCAAACTGCACTCCCGAGAAGTCATCCAGTGCTTTGGTCATGATCCAGTCCACAGCTTAGTTGAACAGGGTTGGTGAAAGGGCACAGCCTTGGCGGACGCCCGTCCTGACGCTAAAAACTTCCATGTCGCCGTTCAGCGTCCTCACCCGCGTGGAAGTTCGACGATAGTATGTCTGCATGAGATTGAGAAGCTTAAGTGGTAGGCCGCCCGTCCTCATTATGTTCCACAGCGAACTGCGATCAACAGAGTCAAATGCGGCAGCAAAGTCGATGAAGCATAGAACAGTGGGTTGTTGGTGACCCCATTTCAGTTCCAGCACCCGGCGGAGATTGAAGATCTGTAGCGACACCCTTTTTTAGTCATGCTTTCCTCGGACGCCGTGCGGACTAGGTCATGTCTGGCGTGACCACCACGCGTCCGCAAGACACCATAGTCAAGGCCTCCGTTCAAGGTCACTCCTGTTTGGCTTTCTTAAGGTGGTCTCGTCTCACTAGCCAACCGCTTTTCAAGGTGGACCAGTACCCGAGATGCGGACGGTTTGTTTACGCTCATTCACTTCCAGAGCCGACGACTCACTGTTCGGTTGCAGACTCTCTGGACTCCGGCTCATTCATGGCTGGCCTGCACTCATCTGGCAGTCACTTCTCTTATTGCTTACATAGTACGCTTGTTCCTATATTAGTAAATTCTTCCTGACACTATGGCCTTTCAGGCCTTATCCTATTCCACTAGCTTATACATGTTGGGATACGTTAGATCGCCTATTATCTGGCCGGACCACATCGTATCCCACAGATCTGGTCGGTGCAGCCACGACTTGGTCGAAATCCACTCTGGTTTTGGCGGATGCGTTGGTCTCTCGCAGTTTGAAAACGTTTGAGAAGAAGAGACGTGAATGTTTTCGCCGCTACATCGATAAAGCTAATGACTCTGTAATTGCTGCACGCTCGTCTGTCGCCTTTTTTACACAAGGGGAGGATCACTGCTTTTCTCCAGTCAGAGGGCACAACTTCGCTGTCCCATATCTTGGCAAATATTTGTCGTAGCCAGGGCCCAATAACCTCGGGTGCACATTTAAAGAGCTACGGCGGGAGTTCATCCTCACCAGGTGCCTTGTTGTTGCGTAGCCTCAAGAGAATGGAGACAACTTCCTCGACACTGGGTGGCTCTGTGTTGCACTCATACAGATGGTGAGGATCGACCGCATTGGGCGACAGGTCAGACATCACAGGGGGATCATGGTTAAGGTGGTCACAGAAATGCTCGCGCCATCTCTCTAACCGGTCATCGATCTTAGTTATGACAGCACCGTTGCGATCCAGTAAAGTCTCGGTGGTGTTCCCCGAACCTCTGCTGGCCTGCTTTAAGAGTCGGTAGAGCTTGTGGATATCACCTCTGGTAGCTGCTCGCTCCGTTTCCATGGCAAAGTCGCTCCATTAGGCGTTCCTATCGGCTCGGATGGCCCTTGTAGTTTGGCGCCTCAGCTCTCTGTAAGTGGGGGAGCCAGTGAGTCTGGCTCGGGCGGCCTCCTCAGCTAACTCAAGCGTGGGTCTAGTGAAACAGTCGCGATGTCGTCGCCCGGTTTTGCCCAGATGAGTGTATGCCAGCTCTGACATCGCGGCCTTCAGGGACTGCCACGTGGGCTCTGGGTCAGCTCGGGCGTCAGGGTACAGGCCGTCGAAACAGTTCTGGAGTGCTAAGTGGAAGGCGTCGCCAGCAGAGGACTTCAGCTTTGCGACATCGATCCGCTGTGGTCGAGAGGGTCTGTGAATAGCTCTCAAACGTAAGCGAAGTGTTGCCCGCTGTAGGACATGGTCCGATGCCTGAGCGTTTCTTGTATCAGCACCGCGGTAGGCTCAACAATCCAAGACCGAGCTGGCCCAGCGTGCTCGGACAAGGATGTGATCTATCTGGGCCTGGGTATGCCCGTCATTTGAGTACCAAGTGACAAGGTCGTAGCGCGGGTGGTCAAAATGGGTGCTTGACACAACGAGGTGGTTCAACGATGCGAAGTTGACAAGGCGTTCACCGTTGGCACACTGCGCTCCGAGAGCAAATTTGCCTACCACATGACGGGTACCAGCGTCACACACACCTGGTCGGGCGTTCCAATCACCGGCAATGACGAGTAGTTCACTTCTTGCGATGCGGTCAACTGTTTGCTGGAGGTCACCGTAGAAGTCATCTTTTACGCTGTCATCAGCAGCCAGAGTAGGCGCATATACCGAGATAATGGAAACTTTGACTGGGGCAATTTTCAAACGGACCCAAGCGATCCGCGATGAGACAGCCTCCCACTCTAGCAGACTCGAGCGAAATTCATCGGCCAAAGTTATAACGACACCACATAGTCCAGAGTTGTCGGAGACACCACTGTGGTAAAGATGGTACGCAGAGTCACCTCCTGGTACTTGTAGCAGTTTGTGGCCAGTGCCAGGTAGGCGGACCTCAGAGAGACACGCCACACCAACACGGTATTCAGAAAGGGATTTGGCTGTTAACAGTTGGGCGCCGTCATCCCTCAGAGTTTGAACATTTCAGCCTGCTATTCGCAATCAAGCATCAGCTCGCAGATTTAACACCCGTCCCGCGATGCCAAGAGGATGGGACGCGTCGGTTTCCGCGGACGCCGTAGCAGAGATCGTATGTTGCGCATAGTTGTGATTTATGAAAGTGTAGAAAGTCAAGAAAGTCATTTCCGTGTTTCGTGGAGAAACGGGGATTGGCGCTAGGTCCCCGGTCTTGCTTCCCTACCAAAGCCCCGTTAGCCAATCAAAAGCAAGTTTCCGGCACGCACCAGCACGGAGGTGGGGTTGGATTTTACGCAGTAAGTAAAGAGTCGAATACAAAAATGCATCTGACATCTTGTGACTGATGAGGAACTTGAATATATGGATGCATTATAGTTCTCTAGTCGACAGGAACTGCATAAAACGCAACATGGTTGTTCGGATTCATGCAAAGAAAACCTTTTGGCAACTGGGCCCTATGATTTCGAAATTTGTGGCTTCAAATAGCAAGTCGGAAAATTGATAAGCTTGCCAGTGCAAATGATAGTTCACACCAAGACATAAATCTTACAAGGTGTGCATTGCTGGAAACGACAACAGCGACCTTGCGTGTCCATTGACCCCTCATGTGCCTATGATGTAGTCATCAGCCCGATATCACGTGACTGCAGGTGCCCTCGACACCTGCAGGTAATCACCCTTTAACGCTAGTAAGGCCTACAAACGTTACCCTGTGCCTTCTAGGAAATGCTCCCTTTGCTTTCGCCAGCGTGCAACCTTAACGTATACATACGGTAAAGCCATAGTCAGAAATAGCCGTGCCAGTTTACCTCGCCATTGCTGGCACTTTTCGTCTGCCTGCACTACAAGCCGCTGTGCGATTGCTGGCGCGGTTCAACAGTGAGCATCAACGCCGAAAGGGAAAGAGTGAGCATAACGCAGGGGGTTAAGTGAGTTAAACCCAGTAACTGCGATTTTCAGACCATGGTTAATAAGTGGAGGAGAAGTCAGTAAAGGCCAGAGTAGAAGGAAGAGTATATTGTGTACACAAAGGAAAGGAGAATAGATGGAAGAAGCCTGACTTGGGAGAACACGACCGCCAAGGAAATTGACTGGGTCCCAAGGGCCAGTTTGAGAGCAGTCAGGCCAGTAGACAGAGAGAGAGAGAGAGAGCGCGCGTTCATTGGCTAGGTCGGCTTGTAATTAGTTGGACAGCGTGTGGGTAGAAAATAAACTTGAGTGGCCTGTCTCTTGCGCGCCAGTAAGTTTGGCGGCTGCCAAGACCTTGCGGTCCAGACGGATTGAGGCCACGACAGGAAGGCCAGACGTCAGGTATGCAACGACCCACTACAAGTACTGTTATCAATCGATGAGCGTCCACCAACGAATGTTAACCGACAACCTTTATTCGTCTTAAACTGACTTCCATTTAGTAGACAGCAATCACGCTGAGGGCATCGACAGTTTCATACTTAATCGAACGTTATTAAGCAACTTTTATGTACGGGTTACAAATATAGCCCCCTAAACAGGAAAACAGGAAACGACCATGATAAAGGTGTTCTTTCGCCAAATGCCAGGGGGAATAGAGTAAAAGGATGTTCTTGTTAGGAGCATTCATAAGTTTCAGATTAGCGCCTACATAAGTTAGGGTTAAGTTTATGGTGCAGGTTAGTGTTCTTGCTAGCTAATAGATTAGAGTTACAGGTGAAAGTATCTTATGTAGGCCCACTCCTATACCCATAGTCCCAGCATGTTGGCCTGCAAAAACGGTGGTTATAGATTTTTATGGGGAGGAAATAGGATAGGCAGAGAAGCGAATTTTTAGAAGTAAGTGTAAAGTTAAAAAATGAAGTTGAAGTTGCTTCCCGCGGCCGCTGGGAGTAGGTTGTTTTGCATGTAAATTGAAGGTGTGCGCGGCGCTTTGCACCGCGGACTGTACTAATCTAACTCCAGAACGGTATATTGGACCTCAGGTAAGTTGAAGTAGACGGCCGCCTAACCACCATTTCTATTTTTCGGCAAATTCAAGAAACCTGCAATTTGATAATCGGGTTTTTCCGCAGTAAGTTAAACGATAATACAGATAAGGAAAATCTACAGACATACATCAACAACACTTCTAAATACATTAAAATAAAAGCGCATTTAGCATTTCTTAAAGTATATTCAATTGCGTGTCCTAATTCCCTACCCATAAAACCCTAAAACCACCGTTTTCGTAGGACAACATCCTGGTAGTAGGGATTATTGTGTGGGCCTACATAAGCTACTGTTGCTGAGTTACGATTTGAGTTCATGTTAAGACTTGTGTTAAGGTTAGAAAGCGAGAATATTCACCCTTTCCTACTCTCGTGTACTTGTACTTGTTACGGCTGAGAGCATGTCTGATCCAGCCGGCCTTAACGATGCCGCGGATGGTACCCTTCCACGCGTGACGATTGGCGGCATCCGATCCAAGAACGGTTTTCATGTCTTGACAACCGGTGTGGAGCCATGTCTTCAGTAGTTCTTCTCTCCGACGCCTCCAGGTGGGCTGTGGCGCCAGATTGACAGCAGCATAGCAAAGCTTCTGGGACGGACGACGGAGAACCTGCGCATACCACCTCAGTCACCTTTCTTGAATGGCCTGCGATATCATCGCGAAACTATCACAGAGAATGTTGACTGTCTCATTTGAGATGAATTCAGTATACTTAACTCCTAGGATGGTCCTCAGACAACGGTGGTCAAATACCTCCACTTTTCGTTCATCTTCGGTGCACAGACCCCAGCATTCACATCCATACACGACGTTATACACGAATTTTTGGGGAGACGGAAATGGAGATGTCATGTCGGATCCGTAGGCACTACTCCCGTGTCCTGTTTACTTGATCATACAAGCCATTTTTACCGTTTTATAAGCTATTCTTCCCATGTCAATGTCTCTCATATTCACAAACTTTTTGGAAAGGATACCAGAAGCTTACTTAAGCCACACGATCCAAACTGTTTGATTCTGTTTCTACGTTAAACCCACGCCTAGCATAGGTACGCGGGGAGGAGAAAATGTTATAAAAACGTGGAAGCTTTTTGCGCCCCTACCGAGTTTTCACAGGAAATCAGCAATGCAAGGATGACATCTACTGCCCAGTGAGGCAGCTTGCACGCTTTTAACCTAGCCGACAACCACCCAGTGATGTTTTTATGCCGTCCCCCGGCCAATCTACAAAATTATCGATTAGCGTCACGGCGTCTGTAGGCGAAATCACACAAGGTCGCAAAAAGCTACCTGCCAACGGTTGTCCTAATAGTCATAGTAGTGCAGCTTATTTCAGAACAGCGCTTGAGGCACAGCATGAATTAAGCCTGTGCATAATCGTACCTGTGAAGAAAAATCGTAAGAATTATTTAGTAACCTGTGTTAACTTTGATCTCCATGGCCGTTTTACCTTGAATGTTCACAATTCTCCGAAGCATACTTGGGGCATATTATGCTTTCCACTATGACTTTAAAAAATAATTGGATTTCCTTGGATCGGTGCCTATGTTGTCTTTGTTGAATCTGTAAAGCCCAATTTAGTTTTATTCTTATAGGTGTTTTAAATTTAACTGTTTTGCGTATTTGCTCTGACGAAAAGTTGAGGAATCAGAGTCGAAAATTTAAGAAAAAAATATTTTTTACAATTTTCAAAAAATAGTTGGAGTTCAGCATATCAGAAGAAAGAGGAGCGTTCACCGGGAGAGGTTTATTACAAGCCTTGCGTTTCGGGTAGTGCGAGGGTAACCGTTAGAGATAAACATCCGTCGAAGATATTTAAGTTGAGCCGCTTTGTCACCTGCCTCGTTGCAATGTGTTTCTGCCCTTTTGTAAAGCGTTCGCACACAGCTGCGTTTGTGGCTCAGCGGATGGTTACTTTGGTAACTGAGTACCTGACGTGTGTCGGTTGCCTTTCGGTATACCGTCGTCTTTAGGCTCTCGTCGGTCTTGCGGTGGACCAGGACGTCTAGGAATGCAAGTTGATTGTTGCGCTCAGCCTCTGTTGTAAACTGAATGTCGGCAAAAATGGAGTTCAGCATCGTGTGAAATTCAGAGACCATTTCACGCTTGAGGACCACGAAGGTATCGTCTACGTATCGCGCCCAAAATACTGGTCTATGGTTCGTAAACATCGCCTCAGCAAGGAAACCAGATAGCGGCGAACCCATCGGAGTCCCTTTGATTTGTTCATACACTGTGCCCTCAAAGCTAAAATACGTGTTGAGGCAGAACTTGAGCAGCTGGATGAGATGCGCACATGTAGGTTTATTAGTGCCCTCCTCATATCGGCTCTCAAGTAGATCACTCACAGTTTCAATCGCAAGAGTCTGAGGGATTGATGTGAAGAGTGAGGTAACATCAAACGATACCATGACTTCGTCTGCATTGAGGTGTAGCCCGTTAAGTCTTTCCAAGAAATGTACGGCCGAGCGTACCGTTATATCAGAGCCTGATGTGAGACAGTTCAGACGCCGAAACATCCATTTCGACTGATTGAATGTTGTAGTTCCCCGTAAAGAAACAATGGGCCGAAGTGGTGCACCGGTCTTGTGCACTTTTGGCAGTCCATAGAATCTTGCCATGGCTGAATCACTTGGTTTGATATTTAGTCGTTCGATTTTTGAGATGGCACCGTTCTTCTCTAGTCCCACGAGTGCTGTGTTGATATGTGTCACCATCTTCTTCATAGGATCTCCGTCGCACTGGCGGTAGGCATTTTGGTCATCGAGTAGAACGTTGGCCTTTTGGAGGTATTCAGACTTATCAAGTACCACTGTGGAGCGCCCCTTGTCCGCTGGCACTACTAAGATGCTCCTCTCAGCATTCAGTGCCTTGATGGCGTTCTGCTCTGCCCTCGGGATTGACGCCCGTGATTTATGTGTCAATAGTAAGGACGCAACCTGTTGTCGGATGAGGTGCTTCGTATCGTCCGGCTCCTGGGAGGTTTTGAGGACTGACTCAACGGTAGCCGAAAGATCAACCGGATCCGCATCCGCGGTGTTGAAGCATGCTGCGCGCTTGAGCACTTGTAACTGCACGGGTGTTAGTTCTTTGGAGGATAAATTGTGGACTAATGCCTCCTCGCGATCCTGCACAATGGGCAATAGTTTTTGGAATTTAACTGCCAACTCCTTGTCTCGTCTGGATCGTAGTTCTCTGGCTCTATTGACGATCACTCGCTCCAATAGTAAAAAGCCATTCTCTCCTAACATATCTGAGCACTTCGGCAAGCAGGAACACACAACCCACTATTCTGATGATGGAAAATAGTGTATTTCCGAAACGTCAGCACAATTACAGTGTGGTCCACGACAGCGCCTTGTTTTCTTCTTCGCCTTCTCTGGGGGATGATGATCGGGATATAAATTTATTTATTTATAGGTATGAGTCATTACAGTCAGGCTTTTAATCTTGAGAAGAATCGAGGTAGCCTGTGAGTTGGCAAAGCTTCTAGCTAAAAAACGTTCTAGGTCCTACTAAGTGGCTTTATAGCGACGCTTTAGTTGCTAAGATGACTTGATCTGAATAGCGGCGAAAACGAATCATCGGAAGCATGATTTCCAGCTTAAAAGGAGGTGGGCCACACCAATCGAAGCTCTTACGTTTCCTCAATGAGATATATTCGTCATTGGAATTCTTTACTGAAGTACGTCCTGCATTACCCCCAATTTAAGTCTGTTCAAGAGATGTCGCAATGAGCACTTGTCAAGTGTCAAACCGAACTCTTCACATCCGAGATTACCATGAGGACTGAATATACCACTCCCCTGATTTCAGTAGGTTGTTTTGTTCATATTAACTTTGACTCTTGTGAGTATTAAATAGTGCGAATGCAGTTAGCTTGTTGTTCGCCGTCATTTCAGAAATACCACACCTTTTCAAACTTATAACTGATTACTAGCCTTATGCATTATGCATAGTAGGTGTTGTGGCAGCTACTCCAACAACGCCCATCCTTTACTGCCGCATATTGGATCACATCGAGGCCACCAATAATTAGTGGTCACGGATGGACGGTCTCTGTTAGGGCCAGCTTAACTCAAAGTGCACGCCGCCCTAACGAGGCGTTCCCACGCGAGACCGCCGGTCCACCCACGCAAAGTGCATGTAACGACGCGCACAGTGCGGCGGCGCAGAACCCTAATGTAAGTCAGACAACTGGCCCACCCACACACACAAAGTGCATTGTGTTATGCCGCGCCCGGCTACAGCCGTTGGTAGACTAACACGCCAACTCTCATGAATCACCCAGCCAATGAAGTCATGCCTTTCTTGTGACCACCATCTAATTTGTCCAGCTTTGTAAATACGCGTTTGCTTGCTTAAAATTAGGCTGTACTAGGTTTCTCGAACACTTCTACGTTAGTTCACTTCTTGTTGAGTTCTTCCTCGGAAGATCGCACGAGGCGTAACGTAGACGGCGATAACGCAGTATTTGGCCACCGTTGCAACAATCTGCTATAACCACGACACTAAGGATACCCTGTCTGAAGAAAGAAGACACTCAGATGCTGGGAGCTATTTACTGGTACGCAAGGCAAGTTACCGTAAATGGAACCTTTGCTTGTGTGTGGTAAATGCGTCCGTCTGGGAGCGTGTGAGCAGTGGTGTGTGGACAATTCAAATGTTCTGGAGCGTGCTATCATATATGTCTTCCTTAGGCGCTTGGGTCAGTTCGTGTGAGAATGACTGTTTGGATGTGGGGCGCGTGGTTGGTTGCGTGACCGGTTGGGTCAAGGGCCGTGGTTCGGGTGTCCAATGACAAGGTCACTTAGGCTGGCAAAAGCGGCTAGCCAGAAGTGAACTCAGCTCAAGCTTGTGAGGGCCGGCGTGCTTTTAAAGTGGGGATTATCAGTTAACTGGCCTGCCGCGGACATTGAGACGCCAGCGAAGCGAAACATTGGAGTGGCTGCTGCAGTGTGTCCTATCAGGGCGGAAGACCTGAGGCGAAGGCTTAGTCTGGTCCGAACTTGAAGGTAACTGATTTCAAACATTTGCTGGAATTTGTTCGGTATCCGGTGCGTTTGTGCTGAACATCTGCTGTACTTCCTTGGTTGGCTCCCGTGAAGATGGCGGACGAGCAAGGTCAGTATTTGTTATAACTCGAGAGGGTCTGTGGATGAACTGTTCACGGAATCCAAACTGTAGATTGAAGATGTGCCTTAATTGCTCGGACCGGCACTCCAGAACCTGAAGTTTTACCGACAACAATATCGTCAAACCAGTTGGAATGTTCTTGGTACGTAGATTCAGGAACTTTTAAAGAAGAACCATGGGGACGTTTCTCGTCTTCGTGCGTTTGATCTCAACACTCATCCCATTTTTTATTTTTCTTCTGCCGGGACTTGCTGTGGAAAACAATAATTAAAATCAGAAGAGGAAGATGAGATCAATTTACCATGGCGTTTACTGGTTCGACGTTTCAGCGTCGCGTTCGCAGACAGTCGCAACTAAGGGCGAGGCTGTGTCTGGTGATGGGTTCGAGCGATAATCCGCAGCTTCAGGCTAATAAAGGTCGCGTTCTATAGATGTTATCCCATTCATCGGTACCACATCCTCGAACTCACCTCTTTGCCTCTTCTTTGAACACAACATACTGCCGTTTTCCAGCTGACTAATTTACAACAATAAACGTAGGAGATTTAAGCAGTAGAAACCTTATAATTATATCGAAAAGTGATCAGCAATTTTATAGGGTCAGTTCATGTTTATCAAAGGAAACATCGGCAATTCCTTTGAACTCCCTATCGGTACAAAGCAGCTGAGAAATGTATTGGTACAGCAGAATACTTCAACAGAGGTCGTTTACAGAATTGCAGACGAAAATCGAGGAGACGCCAGTTGGTTCGTAAAGTTAAAATACATGGCTACTCACTACTTCCGAGTAATATAATTACATGTGTAAGTATTACTCTTGCTCCTGGCTTATTGGTAATGCCAATAAGTGCAGCTGAGTAGAAAGAGTCGAAAGTGAAAAAAACGCTTAAGCATTGTTCGGAAAATTTATAATTTTGAATGCCGTTTGAGGGGTTTTAAGGAGGAAAACCTTCGCTCATGGGAGGAAAGTATATGCGAGGTGGGACGGCCTGCTGCTGAGTATTTCAAGGGGAGCTCATCGCAGTTTTTATAAATATCCCAAGGTTCACACGAGCAGACGATCGCATAGGTGACTGGAACATCACCGAAGTGTCAGAGATGGGCCCATGATACGTCCTAGCTGGTTGCCGGATCTGCCGACCTGATGACGAAAAGAGGGGGGCCTGCCACGATCCTCAGCAGTCTGTTGTGGGTCGCCATTAGAAAGAACGTTACGGGGCCACGTAGCCTAGGACCAAAACGTGCGGTAGAGGCACTGGTTGACGAAGTCGTTGCAGTCCGCATAGAGGCAAAGGTATTCAGCAATGTTTGAAGGGTAGCTATTCGTGTGAGGTGATATTTTCATATTATAATACTACTGGAAAATAGTGAGCTGTTTGTTTTATAACATATAAATTCTCCGATCCAGGCTATAACGTGATAATCTGACGTGATAATCTGCATCGAAATACGGGTCTAACTTTGTCTTTAACATGCCCACGGATGGGAACATGACAATTTCCACAGGCAGAGCAGTCCATGCCTGAATTACTCTCTTAGAGAAGAAGAACTTTCTTGGGTCCAATCTTGCCTCAGTCACACGTAGCTTGAGAGGATGTCCATGCAAGTTAGTGGTAGCGGCCAGCTGAAAGAAGTCGTTGGGTGCGAGGCAACAATCCTGAACCTGCAGCATGGGAAATGCCTCTACTAGGTCACCACGTAACTTTCTATAATCCAGAGGAAACCAGTCAATATTGGGCAAGCGTCTCTCATAAGGCAGGTACCCTGGCCTATTCTTAGCTTGGTTGCGCGTCATTGAACCCGTACGAGTTCTTTTTCGGTCTTCAACTGTCCATTGTCTCCAAGCTTGAATAGCAAACTCCAATTAGGTTTTCGAAAAAATCCCACAGACCTTAAAAAAGCATATTTTATCAAATTTAGCAGAAGCGCACTTGATGAGATAGAAGGTGGACATTGCGGATTTGACAACCTTCAAGCAGTTGGCTGATGGCTTCAGGGAACACGTGATCAAAGATCCTTCTTAGTCTCTACCTCTGGTAGCGGTGTGTGATTTCGGTAATACACCCTCCGATGCGCAATGCTGTTTCTGCCGAAGCGCATAGCGTTGCATTTGGAAACATTGAATGGCAGGAGCCAGTCATTCGCCCATTGCTCGAGTCGATGCAACTATGTCTGAAAATTTGCTTCGCAATCTTCGGTACAGATGACCTCTCAATGTTTTAAATCGTCCGCAAGCATTACGATTTCTCAGTCTAATCTGCTTATATAATCATCAATATCGTTAACTATCTTTCAGTAACATAGTTATTTCAGGCATTACCGACAGAAACATTGGGACTTGCATGATACGTATTTCGACCTTATTAGGTCTCAT
>JAYGXS010000003.1:75366925-75396915 GCA_036362985.1 Ligula intestinalis
TTCCACCTCCTCTGTCAGACTAGTGTCTGACTGTGGACCGTTCGGCAGTGGTCGGTCAACCGCCAGGCCATGTCTAACCTAAATGCGCACACTGCCATCTTGACACCCGGCGATATCTTTTCGGAACAAATGAAAACTGGGGGAGAGCAACTTCCCGATTGTCTACCTTCTTGGACAACCATGTTTCTCTTAAATAGATGACATCTGGTTCTGCCTGGCATATATTTACCCTAAGCACACCTAATTGAGAGAGCAAGCTTTGAGCATCGGCGTAAATGTCTTTTAGTTTCGTAGTTCGTTGGAATCAGGCTGTGTCAATCAAGTGGGAAAGAAAATCAAGAGCTCGTCGCCTACAGTGCAGTGACCGTTAAGTTCAAAACTTCTGATATAGCACAGGTTCAAGCTACGTCTATACACCTATTGCAGGGGGTCAAGTAAGTTAAATCCTAGAAACTGCGATCTTCAGACCATGGTTTCGTAGGAGCGAAGAAGTCAGTGGAGGCCAGAATAGTAGGAATAGTTTATTGTGTACACAAAGGAACGAAGAATAGATGGAAAGAAGTTGGACTTCGGGGCACAGGTCATTCCGCTGGAGCGCCGGGCTCCTAAGTGATATCTGGCGGCCGAGAGTGGGGAAAAAGGGACATGTTTGAGTGGTGCTTGGACAGCCGCGAGAACCAAGACGCACGTGTGTGCGTGTGTCCGAGTGGAAGTAGGTCAGGTCTCTGCAGGTCAGCGCGCCTGTAAGCACTCATTGAGGTATTGGATGACCTTGAGGCAGTTGGCCTTGAACAATGACGCCGGAACAAAGCAATGGAGGGCGTCGGATGGCTGAGACTGCTACACACCTTTTCTCTAAATCTATTAGCTATGACAATTTAGAAGCTTTCCACTTGAGTTTTAATTGATCAACGACGCGGAAGACATCTTTCTTTCGTGATACTATGGTATGTACTCTGGAGTCCTTTCCAACTGAAAATTTTTAGTACGATTTCAAAAAAACTGCTTGCCGAAATGGAGGTCATATCGGATGGTAATTGTTTCAGATGGGGCGCCGGGACTGCGACATCTACGCGTTAAGCGTCAGCATTGAAAGGGTCTTAGTCGATCAAAGTAGGACATTACTCTCGTGAGCTCTGACAGCGAATTGAATGATTTGAACAGGGACAAACGTCGTCATCGAAATTATATCAAACATTTCAGTTTACCACAGATGCAATGTCATGTGGTCTAATGGAATGACCAAAGCAATAGTTCAGGGTACGACACATACTTAGTCGGAGAATCAATTGAAAAGATGCATCCTCATATTTAGGCATGATTTAAAAAGGCAACCTCTGAACTCACTACAAAAAGCAGTTGAAGCAGAAAAAGTGCTAAACAATTGATAACAGTATTGTTTACAGAGGTAATTTTGTAGCAGCTCCACTCCAAGCGCATGTTGCACCTTTGAAACCCTCACCTCTCGCGAATACTTGCGCATGCCCATATGTGGCGCCCATTTCCGGCTGCCCTAACCGACCAATTATTTTCAAGACTGACTAACGCAAAACCTACTAGAGACGCTGTGAAAACTACTCATTATCTTTTAAAAACCTTGTGTTCTATGCTATGCTTTGCTTACACTCATCTGCGGCATGTCTGGCTCTCATGTTCAGCTCCGATCAAGGTCACGGACGCATCTGGCCTAACTAGCCAACCAATTCCCAAGGCCAGTTCAAAAACGACCCTAGGGTGGTGACTGCTTACGCTCAGACACTGTCGGAGCCGGCGACCTTGGGATCGATTGCAGACATTCGGACCCGGCGACTGTACCCGCAGGAATGCGACTCTAGACTCTGGCTCCCTCGTGGCTGAACTGCACTCGTCTGGGAGTCACTTACCCATTACTCATACTCTAATCCTTCTACACTTAATTAAATTATCCCTAATATTCTGGCCTTCCAAGCTATTGGGATACGTTCTATCTTCTATTATCCGGCCGGACAACTACATATTCCATAGTCTCACATTTTAGACGCCGTTCTCGTGCCTCTGGACGCGTGCGCGTTCAGCCTCCAAGTTTTCCAACCTTTTCGCCAATATTTCTGCACAGAATACAGCCAGTACGCTGATTTGCGACAGCCGCAAAGTGAGCAGAGATCACACGAACTCACCAGCGATCAATATCACGGTCAATTAATATCGATCAGGCAGGTCAAAGTACGTGCGTCGAGCGCGGATATAATAACAGGCACGCGCCAAGGCTGCAACAGTCCCGGCGAACAGGACCAACCGCCCAGTTACTCTGCCGATGAAACCAAGTGCTCGAAACGTCAGTCTGAAATTAAAGTGGTCCATGCCCTCGTACCTTCTTCTTCCTCTTCTTTGGGGGATGGCAAAAACGATATGATATCTGCACCTCGAATCTTCACGCATACAGAATACGCTATTCTTCCAACTGGCGTCACGCCTCGTCTCTTCTTACAAGGAACCGGGTCTGAAGGTCGTAGCGGATAGGCTCTTCCTGGTAAATTAAGCTACCGCGATAAGTCAACACACCTCAGACCTCGAGGTGACGAAGGCGTCTTTTTGTATCTGAAATATCAACTTACTGTATGAGATATAAAACTGGTCGACGGTGTGTTTCTGCTTCCTCACATCGATATCCGATCTGAATTTCGAGAGTTACGATCCCCCGTCCAACAAGAGGTGCTGTGAAATGACAGCCAGGTATCGCGTGCGAGGTGCGTAAGGGTTACCATTTGGGGGTTGCATTGAGAAGTTAGTAGCAGGGCACATTATTTGCCTTGCGTGGGTGATATTGGCGCGTTAAGACGTACACATCGCTGGGCGTAGCGAGCCCGAATCCTCTGTAGCGGCCGCTCAAAGGCAGACTGACACGATACTGGCGTTGCCTTTACAATCCGGATCGACATCATGGAGTTCAGCAGCCGTCTGGGATGTCTAAGCAAGTCTATTAAGGGACAGAACTTTTTAGACCCCTAATGGGGACAAGGCTAGAAAACGTGCCCTAAATAAATTCTGGAATTCTGTAAATTGCGCACTGTGGTTCGCTGATCTACCACTCACGGTCAAACTAACTAAATAAAAAACAACCCCTTTTCTAATCCACCCCACCACACTCTATAAGCTGTTAGAGTGAGTCCGCTCTTTATGCCAGCGTTGAGTGTTTGTTTCCATTTACACATTCTTTAAAAAAAACCGACGGGGTTGGGGGACGGTGCTGGTTACCCGAGAACTGACGCGTTACAAGGTGAACACCGCTGCTCTCAGCGTGCCCCATCCTCTGAACAGGGCCGACTGTAAAATGATACGATCGATGCACCTTTTGGAGTGGCCGCCTAAATATAGGATGCAACGCTTGCGTCGCCTTCGCCCTCTGGAATGACCACCCCGTATGATGCAGAGCATCAAAGACAGACGGATGACCCTGCGTCTGCTTCATCGGCGAGCCAAATTCGCAACCATCACTAGCCCCTACACTTCCTCTCCAATGACCAGATGTGATGGGAAGAAGAACAGATCCCACGAGGGCCGGCATGGCCTCCTGGCGACTGTTCTGAAGGCGGACAAGCTTGGTTTTCTTGGCGTCTTCAGATTGGGATGGACCATGCTAGGAATGCTGGGGTCACATGGTCCCAGCGGCCCGAATGATAACGACCACCTGCTCCTGTGAACCTGCACGGAACACCTCCTTGTTAGGTTACTAGCCGGATCAAATGTAAGCAACCTTTGGAGGCTTTCCTGAGGTGTCGAGCCTAGCCAAGTGTCTTTGTTTGTTAGCTCTGACTGTACACAGGCAATGACTGTCCACACACAATAACCTTAGACCGGACACGCACGCACGCACGCGAGCTTATGCAAGGCACAAGTGGTCGCTGTTCCCCGAGGGTCAACTGGTCGCGTGACGTTATTCCAATGCGGCCAACCAGGCCACAAGAGAATGCGCAGACAATCTCTTATAAGCCACTGTCACACATCAGACAGGGATAGTTGCATCACACGCGAACTACGAGGACACCGCAGTCCGTCCCCAATGCCCGGGCTTGCCCTGAGGCGGGGACAATCGGCACGCTGGAGGTCAACCAGCGGCAATAGCCACCCGATACAGCGACTCCGGGTTTTGTACACAATAAAACCTCTTCTCGCTTGATTTAAAAGTTACGCCCTTCCTATTGTTTTCTTCCTTGGGAATTCCAACAGGCGTAATTCAACGGCGACACACGTCAGATGCCACCGTTATAACACACCTAACCAACACTTTCGGACACGGTAAAAGGCAACGATCACGATGCTGGCGTAGGCTGGAAAGCATGCAAGTGAACAAGCCGACCTGCGATGCAGACGGTTGGACAGATCACCACTTCATCCTCTATTAGACGACGCTCCAAATGCAACCTCACAGGAGCCCACAAGACGAGCGGTCACCAGTACTGTTCAGCTAAATTTTCCTGCTTACCGCTCTGAGTTCAGCTATAAATTGGCCCAGCGACTGGAAAAAACTTCAGTCTCCCAAGAATGATGCCACTGTGGAGATACGGCTTTGTCAACTGCAGAACGTCATTCCCACCACTGTCTTTGGAATCCTCGAAGGTGCAAATCGACAACACCAGTGTTGTTTTCTTGCCAAAAGCCAAGATTTCTGTCAGTTCCAGACGCTTTGTGCCAATTTCCCAAGGAGAACACACTTGCATGAAAAGGAAATCTTTATTGCGTACCTAGTGCGGGTATTTAAGCAAGCAAGCATTATAAGATCGGAACAATCAGGCTGTGTCCTCGAGTGAGTAGCGACTCGATCGGTAATCTGATAGATGTAGCCCCATGGTTGACCCCTATACAGCAGACTTGCGTGCTGTCGGCTCCTTGAAGGCCACGTGTGTGCGTGTGGGCCGATAGCATGGGTTGAGAGCATCTCGTCTGAGATGCATGCGCACAAGTCTGCTAGGACGGCTCCTAACAACGAGTGCAGGCGTGACGACCACGACGCAGGTATCAGCAACCTACTCGCGAGGCGAACATATTGCACAAAACCTACATCGACTGCTGGACAGACGCCAGCAGAGCGGCTTTCTTCAAATGTACAGAAACGGCTGTGGGAGATACAGGACTTCTGGACGGATCACAAGGCCAAGGAAATCCAAGCGTACGCGGACGCAATGAAACAAATAACTTCTTTGTTCTATGAAACCCCAATGGAATCACCCATATCCGGATTCCTTACCGAAATAACAATGCAGAAGCTATAATCAATGGCTTTTACGTCGATTAACTCTAAGTTATGCGTACGATACGTAGACGACACATGTTTGTCGTTAAAAAGGACCAACTCGAAGCGCTTAACAATAAAATCAACTCAATCATTCCGGGCATTCAATTCATGCTCAAGACGGAGGTTCACAACAAACTCCCATTTCCGAATGTTCTTGTGGAGCGAAATGCTGACAAAACATTACAGAAATCCATTTACCGCAATGAAACACATGCAAAAATTGTTCTTAACTATGAGAGCAACAACCCCATCTCTCATAGTCTAAAACTGTTGCATCCGGGAACCGCACTGTCGACCGACCTGCCCAAGTGGAGATGAATGGATCTTCACCTTCTTTACCAAAAACCATTCGTGCTGTACAATAGATCTCCACCGAGAAAGCACCTGGGTCCGAGAAGATTCCAGTCAAACTCTATAAGCAAAGCAGACACCGGCTTACATACATACTTACAACGATATCATAGGGGACCAGGTGTTAGGGACGAATCCATCATTCATTCCTACAAGTGGAATGGAAAGATACACATTTGTGATAAACACGGAGAAATCTCCCTGCGAAGCACTGCCATGAAGGTCTTTGCTTATTGTAAAGAAGACGAAGACGCGATCTCTGGAACGATAGTTTTATTCTGAGCTTTCGGCTCCACACGAGAAGCTATTGTCAGAGTAAGTCAAGACAGCAAACGTCAGCTACGCATAAATGGGCTTTATAAGGGAAAGGGGGCGGGGTAGCGGCAGAGATCGCGTCTTCGTCTTCTTTGCAGCAGGAACCTGAGGCACGCATATTCGCTTCCATTCGTCTTTGCTCATATTCTTCCGAAACGCCTTAATGGCTACCTACAAGTGCTTTTCGCTGAAAGCCAGTGTGCCCTCCGACGACACTGCAGAACCATTGATATGATCTATGCCGCCGGTAAGCTTCAGGAGAAGTGCCAGGAGATGCACACCCACCTCTGCACTACGCTCGCGGGCCTAAGGAAACTTCTTGACACGTCAACGTCTGGTGGATTGTGGAAAGTCATGCAGAGGTTTGACTGTCCTGATCGATTAACGCACACGGTTCGTCAGCTCCATGACGGGATGACGTCGCAGGTCACGAACAATGGAGTGAAGCTGGGCTGTGTACTCGTCCTTAATTTTCTTAGTCTCATGTTCTCTGCCATGCATGTCCCCCATGAAGAGCATCTTGAGATCCGTATCACCGACCAGATCGGAAAGGCATAGTTAGTCCTTGACGAAGGTAGGCCCTAACGGGTTTATCCACACACACTGTTAAGGACTCGCTCTCTCAGGTAGTGCAGGCTTGCACCGCATTGTCTCTTCTCAAATCCACTCTTCAAAACCAAAATTACTGCTGAGCGTCGGCATGGTTGCTGAAGAAACTATATAGCTCCCTTACACAAATTACAAACCGTATTTACCCTGCTGCAATAAGGGTAGCTCGAATATCGCATGTCATACAAGGGCCGAACTGAGTAGAGCCATTGCAGCCGAACGCTCAGTTCTGAGAAGTACCTAGTTATCTCGAGCCAGGACCGCGTTTCATGCTACATTCAAGACGGCCATGTATATGTTCGTGAAATGTGAATCACTGTGCCACGAGGATGGGGCCACCAGTGTCAGCTTCTCAGGCTCAACTTTCCGAACCTTTTGGCAAACTAGAGGCGACATCAAGTATGGAGACAATCCCTCGCTCAGAACACCCTCACCCGGTGTAGTTCGGCAGCCAAAAACAGGTACCGGAGCATGCCAGGCATGCTGAGCAGGGCTCCTGTAGCCATAGATGACATCTGGGTGTCAGAGTGGAGATAAAATTCAGGTTTTGCTATGCGATTGGCGGGAACCACTGATGCAGTGCTGCTTTGACTGTGGTCGTGCCTGGTCTAAACTACCTGGATGACTTCGCGTATGTTGCCTCTTCATATGCGACACCCTGCGGTGAGATACATATGCCTAGGTACTCCAATCGGTGTATTTTCTATCGGACCTTTGGCTTCTGCCCACTACACCTTGACAGCGTAAATGTAGTTTAAACAGTCATGAGACATTATCAATTTAAAGGGCGTACGATAGTGATGTTCTTGTGCACGTTTTAAGACATAAGCTTAGTAATTGCTCACATAGATTACGATGACGACGACTGTGTCTGTTATAGATATCAGTGTCACAAACTATAATTTTTCAAGAGGGTATGCAGTAGATCTGGTGAGTCTCTTTCGTTAAGACGACGACTTACTGCGGAGGACTACCTTCAGGCCTTCACGGACTGTAAAGCCATGATTCGAACTGACTCCTCAGCCCCCTCCTATGTCGAGTCTAGAGCAGCGTAACTGCGCATGTGTGGTAAATGACCATAGGTTCTAACCACCATATTCGTCTTGCTTGAATGACATCGACTACCCTCTTTCAGGTTTGCGCATCATATGTAGACTGTTTCTATTGACACGAAACCCGCGCACTTTAGTCAATAAATCGTTCTCGAGCAAAGACGACCGAAGACTACTCATTCATAATAGTCACTTACGGATATGGCTCGGTACTCAAAACCCTTATAGGATTGTCGTATTTATGCTCTCGACATGTAAAACGGGTCTGAGCGGGCCCATAAACGTTTTCTAAGGCGCCTTAGAGCTATCATCGATCCGGCCAACGGTTTTATCCATAACCTGTCTGCCTGGCTTTGGGGCATCAGAAACCATCAACTCGCTCAAGATAGCAACCAGTAAGCATAGAGTCGGACAGTCCTCACGATAAATTTAGCTTTAATTGCATTTCAGGAGAAAAAACCGGCATATTTACCAGACCTATTAACTTCGGAAGTCACATTTTGTAGGTACATCTGTAGGTACATTTTGTTTTGGTACCGGCAGTGCGATACTATTAGCGTAGCCCAGGGCGGTCAACTCGCAAGCTGCCACAAATTTGGTTACGTCTACATTGCATGGAGCCCTGCAGATAATGCAGCCCATGTTGTAATTAAATAACAAGCGCCATAGGAGGCAGATTTGCCGAACAGCACTACGAAGCTTGAGTTTTTGAGAGCTATTTTTTAGATATTAACCCGCACAGTGGTGCAGCGACAGCTAAACTAACGGCCACAGGGAACCCACACGAGCGGAATTGAAACTCACAGAGGATAAGACAGGTCAGGCAATTATCGGACGATCACAAAAAATGTTTTGTCGGTACATCCACCTCCAGATTCGGACTGTGTGGGTTTTAGTGCTCGGGGAATCACCAGGTAAGAGCAAGCCTTATGTTTTCACATTTGATAGACCAAATTTACTAATGTAAGGGGTGTTCAAGCCGGAAGTACTTACGCGTTGGTATGAGACCACTGAAACAGTGGCTAATATAACCACTCAATTCTGTTAATCTTTCGGAGTTCCCTGTAGGTTTTACTTTTCAATAAATATGACCAGTATCCCCAAAAAAACCTCGAAGGTCCCTCAAAGGACTGAAACAAGTCAAAATTGCAGATTTTATGGGATTGGCGGTAGCTGGAACAGGTATCGAGCCTTGATTCACAAACGGGAGCTTTGAGGTGTCCATTTCTGTAAAAGGTGACAAATAAGAGAGCAACTAGAGAGAAGGATATAAGTCTTCAGGTGTTGCACACTCCGCAAACGGATAGTCAAGACAGGTTTGTAGGTTTGACTAATTCGGTTATGATGACCGAGAAATTTTCTCAAAACGATTGACAGAACTCGAGCGAAGAATTACGCCAAGGACACCGAATTTGAATTCTCATCCTGACAAGCACTAGAATCTAAAAGGCAAAAGCGAGGGACGCATGAAAGGCAGTAAGCAGTCGGAATATGCTACAGAAGCCTTTAAGTACTAAATACAGCTCCATCCGCGGTCAGGAACTTCCGCTAAAGAGATCGGGGGGAGGACTGGTGGAATTACGTAAATTTACGTTCCCTGTAATTGTGTGAGACTCTAAATAATTTTGAACCGAACTACGTTGCACTGATACATACAAAAATGGATCGATAAAATTTGTTCTTGGACAACTAATGCGAAAACAAGTAGCATTGCTTTATTTCAATCAATAATGCATTGTGACTTGCAGGCGCGACAACCCGACTATTTCCTAATTCAAAATGTTGTCGTCAATACTCGTAATTATGCATCGTTCGAGTCAATGATTTGTGACGAAATACGTCCACCATTTAAACCATCTTCCGAGCAAACTCTGTATACTGAACTTTACTTGAGGGTCCTCAGATCACTGAAATCATACCTGGTGTAACGCTTTTTAAGAGTGTTGTTATTCGCAGGATTAGGTCACAACAGTTCGTCCGTCGAGTTAGTTTATGTCTACCACGTGCTCCAGCAGGCTGAAAGCAAGCCCAGTGACTTGCACGTGACTTAGGTTAAAGTTATAGTAGAATTTTGTTGCACCTATGGAACTCTTTCGTCCTGCCAGCACCGCCAGGACCTAATGTACTGACAGAGTCAAGAAGACCAGGCGTGAGGTCGGATGCGGGTGAAAAACATACTGTATTCTTGCCTGTTGTGCCTTGGCTGGGTAGTGATCAGGCGCAGCGTGAGCCTGCACCTAGGCGTGCCACCACGCCCCTCCCTTTCCCCCCCCCCCCCCCCCCCCCCTACTTACAGTATTTGTTATGGGAGCAAAAACTGAATAACGCCTGCCGTGCCCTGATTTAGCCCCCGTGTTGGTCGAGCGCATCTACTAAACGGCCCGTCTAGGGGTCAAAATGATTGGATCATACACAGACGCACACACCTGTCATGGATTCACGGACTGTATTAGAAGAGTTTGCACTGGATGACAGAACTGGCTGGTTCTCCATGAAAAGACGATTAATGCGGAGCAACAGACAGCGAAACAGACGCTCCGCCTCCTGTCGCGTGTCCATCTGAACAATGAAGGAGTTTACGCGAGGCGATGCTGCCTCCTCCAGCGAGCCCTCCGCACTGCCGGCGACTGCAGTTGCCGTCGAAGCAGGGACAAAAAGACGCAAGCTGCGCTCGTCGCAGAAGCAGAATGCCAGGCGAAAACCGATGGTCACTGTGAGCAGTGAGGCCGCAAAAGAGGCATCAGAAGAGTTGTCGAGGGACCTAATTTCAAGCACCGACTGATTACCGTGGGAGTACTCCGTGATGCGCACACAGGCAGCAACCGATGAACGTCCAGGGTCGTCACAAAAGAGTGCCGAACACTTCAGGTTGAATACAGTGGTACCGCTACCAGCAGATGGAGGTACATTGATAACCGATATTTCGGGGGATGACTGACTAGTCTTCTGCTCGGGGTGGGAAGACTGGTAATAGGTGGGAACGGTTTCACTACATTGTGAAACAACGGGAATAGCGGCCTCTTCGACAGGTTTGGCCGTGGTAGCCGTGGGTTGCGCTGGTGTTGGTGGTGCCGAGGGCAACGGTGGAGGGGCTTCACAATGATCTTTCGAGAGACGTTGTCGTTTTGTTTGAGTGAAAGCACTTTCTTGTTTGCGTGAAACCAGAGCTTCGTACAGCCTACAGGCATTTTGGGCGGACGGGAAGCGCAGCAGGTAGGTGCGTATAGAGGTTCCGTCGGCGTCCAAGGCACCCAGTCGTACCCCTTTTGCTTCAGCAGTGGAAATTGGCATTTCAGGCCAGATTCTAGTGTTGATGAGGACACGACGTGTCGACTGCAAGCGCAGAATAAAACGGGAGCCGGTGACAGACTTGCGGTCATCAGAGAGTTCGTCATTGAGATGTAAGTAGCTCTGACCCAGACTCGTCCACTGTCGGGATTCGGTGTTAAAGACGTAGGCGTTGCAGGAGAACTGAAGGGCAATACGCTCACCCTCCTCACCGGTCATACTGGGAGCTTCGGTGAGCTTTATCTGAGCAAGGTTGCGCTTGCGTACCAACTCATCAGCTGATTCCTTCAGCTCCACTGGGTGGTCAGAGGCCACAGTTGCAGCGCTGGCTGAGTTGTTCGAGGCGACGGCCTTGGCTAGAACGGTAAACACAGACGACGACTGTGCTGGGGAATTTGAAGATTCTGCTTCTTTGTCAGTGGGAGCTCCTGAGACTGAACTGGCGGCCTGCCAGAGATTGGAGGAGCTGGATGAAGTCTGTGCAGCATTAACTACACGCGAAAACATATTCTGCCCAAAAACATACTCAGAATTTGAAGGCGCAACTGCAATGGTGGGAGCAGTTGACGAAAAAACTGGAGGTGGGAGACTGGGCTGTGTGTTGACAGGTAGTGACTGTTCCCTTGATACAGGAGGTGATGACACACTATCCACTGTGGTGGTGACTTTGCCTGCTAGAATTGACGGTCGGAGTATTGATGATCCGAAGATATTCGACCCATTGCTCGCAGTAGTAGACGATGGGAGTACAGGAACCCGGAATGGGCTAATAGGGGGTGTTGACGACTTCATTAACCTAGATAGAAAAAAACGGAGAGCGTGCAGATTAAGCTTCTGTTGGACGCGTGGAGTGAATGAAATACGCTCGCGAGACAGAAATACACACAATGGATCGTATTCAGATGCAGATAGATGGTTTGGGAAGGGCCAAGTGCAACCTAATTTCAGACCAGTAACAGATAGTGATTAACAAAAAAGCATGAAAGCGGACAAAAAGTTGAGAGCGAGGTTAGAGTCTCATATTCAAGGCCTTACACTAGCTATTTGGGTAGACCGGCTTACATTTGTAGTGAGTTCGAAAAATAGATCATGTGAGCTGATCTGTAAACGCCGGAACCAACATGCTTTAACAACTTTGGGGCTTCAAAATTATGTACGACTTCTGGCATTTTATGACCACTTAGCAATAAATTCAAAACAAAAGCAGGGGAACATTTGGAAGATTAAGTGTGCTTGGCCTGACACCGGACTCGGGTGAAAGAGAGAGAAGTGCGATAAATTGAGCGCAAACTTAATATCATTATAAACTCATGCACGTGCAAGTCATCGTCTCTGCGTCCCACATTGCTTTGGGAGACACGGCAAACACCATCAAGAACGACTTTTGAATTTTCACCTCTTCAGCATATGGTGTTTGCGGTCCACTCTGCTTGTTTAGGAAGTGGTTCTAAGGGTCTAGTTCCATGAAGCAGTCTTATCACACTGCCCCTTATTGGTATCCGACTTCGTTTTTGAGTTTCAGCAGGTATATTCAGCTTAGTTGCCCCATTTTAAGAATAGATTCGACTGGGGGCTAGGCCAGGTAAGGATAGAAAATGCTCACACTGATCCCTGGATACCTCAGTCCAGTCGGCAGATAACAATCAGCCATTTGCGGCATTTCATTGCGTTCGATGTCCTACTTAACCAAATCTCCTACGGTTTACTGAAAACTACGACTTGGAAGGCTACCAACAGACACTTTATACGAGACCATGCCATCAGCCCAGTTTGTTGAGTGGTTAGCCAATGGACTGGGAGTCCGACAATGGGTTACTGCTTGCCAGGAGCTCGCTTCCGATCGCCGCCAATGGGCCACCGCTATCTGTGACATTGGTGAAGCTGATTCATCTAAAACCAGCAGCTAATCGGATAAAGTAATTAATTAAGAGTCCGACGACGATATTTCTTCTTACACTCCTGGTATTTTTAATCCTAGTCTGTGTCAAAGGGGCCTAGTTGTGCTGTAGCACGCGCAGACGGATTCGCTGGCCCTGTTAGCCACTGCACCCACCCCGCAGCAGATAACTGATCGGCTCGGAGAGTTGCCTGATGCTGTGGTGGTGAAACGAGTGAGGGCGACGGCTCAGCGCACGTTCCTCACTTTAACAATCGGACGCGCTTGAATTTATAATGGTGTACTAAAATCCGTGGCTTAGAAGGTTTCCAACTGGATCGCGTGGTCAGCCCAGTGTATTTGTGCAGTGGCTGACCGGCTGAAATAGCTTCTACTTGATATGGCACTTCAAACCAACTGGGACCCGAGCCAGTCTGCACTGAGGGCGGGCACAGGTGGCTGGAGTTGAACAGAGCAAGGAAGGTGCAGAAAAAGTCTACCCTCACTATAATCCTGTGTAAGTCATCATTCCTGCACGGTGGATCTCGTCAAAACTGACGGTTGAAATGTCCTAATTAACTGATTTAACGTGGTTTCGCCAGTTGGTCAGGATGGACTGTTAATAGTGAGGGAGATTCATCTCGAGTTTTCTTCACTCTTTAAAAACCATACATAAATCATGTTCACTATCCAATCATTTTTAACGCCATCCTTCCTAGTAATGTCCATTAGAAAGGGAGACGTTCATTCACGCGGGTAGACCAGGCTACTTGAGTCTTCTCAGTTTATACAGCTGTAAGTCGGGGTTCAATTTAGCGGCCACCTGGCATTTCTAAGCGACCTTACCAAAAGACGGGCGAAAGCAACTAAAAAGGATGCCTCTAAATGCTGCTTCACGACGTGATACGGACAGCCACAACTACATATGAAACTCAAGCAGACTGCCAGAGTGAACCTGGGCATTCAAACAGTCTGGAAAGTTTGTTCTATTATTTTTTTTGGGGGGGGGCGTTCATGGGCCAACTTACGAGACCTACTCAACCCGTTGTGTCTTGGGCTTCGTGTACAGCCTAAGCAGGCAATCGCGCAGTAACCAATGCAAGGAGTGCGATAAGGTCAAAAGAAACTGGTATAGTCATTTCTGGCTTATTTATTGTCGTCACTTCGTCGTTTCCGACCCCAATACCATACCAGAGTTTTTAACCTGCGTTATTTGGTCATTGCACGTAATTACGTCTAAAATTCTATAAAACGAACCGCGAGCCTGTTGTTTTTTCGCGAATATTAATTTATCTTAAAGTGCGTTCACTGATCGGGTTACGAAGCATTTTTTTGTAATGCCTGGGGGCTCTATGTAGAACCCTTGCGAACGAACGGAATAATTATTCCGAACACTAGCGAATCGGCTCGATAAAACGTAGTCGGACAACTGCAAGACAACATGACGGCGCGTCGCGGAGAAGTAACCAACTGAGGTTTATGCTACCCTCCCAATCTTCACCAGCCTCTAATATTGCAATATATATGGGTACATAGGGTGAGGAGAGCATATAAAACGACTTGTACTTGGTACCTATGTGATTATGCCTTATCCAGCCGAAATCCATTAAGTCAAGTGCTGTACCTCTTTGTTCGTGACGACTTGCTGCAGCAGTCTGGACAGTTTAACACTTTGACGTTGGCAGGACTGAGACCGGATACCGAACATCGAAGAAATATTTATTGCCTTAACGAAACGTGCCAAACCCCGTTTTAACCTAACCTCATCTTAGGCGTCTCCAAGTGAGCAACGGCGCCAGATCGAGGACAGTATAACTGACATCTTGAGGCACACGACGGTTTTCTCCCTTGGGTGGCCTGAAATATCCTCGCGATATTATTGTATCGAGTGCGGACTGCCTCATTTGAGACGAAGTCGGCGTACCTCACTCGAAGGATGGTCCTCATGCAGCGGTGGCCAAATGCCTGCAGTCTTTGCTCATCTATGCGCACATCTTAGCTTCGCAACCATACGGACGGCAGACTGCCCGTTAGCCTAGCTGCCGGCAATCCGGCACTTTCACAAGTGACGGGTAGTAGAACGGCCTTCAGTGAAGGCTAGTTGTGAAATGAGCAGTCTCGGGTCCGAGACGCGGTTGACTGACCTAGACTACGCTGACGATATCGCCTTGTTAACCTCAAGCTTTGGTGCTCCATTTTGAGTTTCCATCTTTTAATGCGATTACTGCTTCGGCCGACGTATGCGTAATCGCTGATAAAACCAAATTGTTTTCGAGCTGCATCTCTGACCGGGAGAATTCGCACCTGGGAATTTTTGGCTCTCAACCTGAAGGATTAAACAGTTTCAAATACTCTCGGGCGACGCTGCAGCAGAACGCACAGAATAAGGATGATATTGTCTCCCAAATCGGCTCAACTTGACGAGTTTTTTCAATCCTCAGAAACTGCCTAAGGACCCGACGCAGTATTTTAATTGCCGCGAAGGTTCGCGTTTACTGTGCATTCGTTTGGTCTGTCCTACTATATGGCTCTGAATTTAGGGATATGCGTGTGTAAGGTGAAAGAAAAGTTAACGTAATTGACCACTACTGCTTGGGGGCTATGTTTCAGGTGAAATACGCTAAGTAAATCTCAAATGAGGCAGTCTACACTCGCTGAAACAATATCGCGAGGAGATCCCAGGCCATCCAAAAAAGACGACTGAGGTGGTTTGGACACATTCACCGTCAAGCTCAGCATTACTGTCCTCGATCTGACACCCTTCCCCAATTATAGAAGTCGAATGGGATTCGGTAAAAACCTGGCTTGAATCAGTCCGTCGGGATATGGAAATGGTTCCTGGTTTTCGGTATTTGGTTTTTGTTGTTGGCAGAGGGAACGAATTGAACTGTCCAGTTCTAGTGTCATGGATCGTCACGCTTAGAGAAGTACCATCTGAGACATAATCGAGGCCGCCTAGATCAGTTATGATCGCAGCCGTAACAACCGTAAGTAGGTAGGTACAGTCTATCTTTCACAACCATAGAGGATAGACCGGATAGATGCATGGTATAAGCTGACTTTCTTAGTGATAGGGATGTCGCGTCCGAGCCAAAGGCATTTTCAAAGGATTGAGAAAACCCAGCGAGCAGTATCGATTCGGGAACTAGTGGCTGAGCAGCAGTATCGCACTGACATATTTGAAACTGTCAAACTCTTAAAGTTGACAGCCATAAATTGACGTTGAATATCAAAATAATAGGAACAAATAAGCGACTCGCAGAATGAACGCTTTCGCAAGTCTTCAAAGACAGTGTAACTGATCTCTTCGGCAAATATTGATGCTAAAAACTCAAATTCAAGCGGAACTGTAGCAAAAACTGAATTTCCTTGCTTTCGAGTGCATAATATTTGGATTAACGCCAGTCATTCGTCAGCCAGCACCAAAGGCGGAACGCATAGAACCATCAAATGCCGTCGATGAAAGTCGCCGAAGTACCGAGGAAAAGAACTCATACTACAAATGTCAGATCTCCCAAAATTTCAAAATCTGAGATAAAACTACTGCCTGGGCGTCAAAAGTCGCTCGGGGCCTCTTTATACTTTATGTCTCAGCATGTTACCATTTTGGTAGGCTCTTCCGGACGAGACTGAAGACATACGGACAATCGTCCTGACAGCGCTCCTTCACGGCACAGCCGTTCAAAACCAAGCGAGATACCTTCTGAGGGTAATTGAAACGCATTCCGGGCACTTATGTTGTGGAATCGGCCGGTATGCCAAACCCCAGACAAGTTAAAAGCAGAAAGCTTCGGTTGTAAAGCAAAGCTGTACTCATGCCAAATACCCACCAACTTAAACCACTGCCCTATAGTGGCGTTGCTACAGTAAGCCAACGACGAGAGCAGAAATGTGGTTATAAGAACTACCTGGAAGATTCAGTGAAATATTTTTTAAACTATAAATGAAAGAGAGCCTCTTGTATAACATGAGCGGAAATTGTGAACTGGTGATAATTGAATCATCCGATCTAATGGAATGCCGGAAAGTGCGTGGAAAGGTTTCGAATTTGAAAACGAAATACTAAAAAAACCATTCTGTCAGTGGTAAACCCTTTCCACGTGTCCCCCCACCAACGCGCGACCAAAATCCGCATTTACTTTGAGACACATTTGAAGCCTCCCCAAGAGCACTCAAAACGACATCCCAACACAAGGAAGTACCACAAAGATCGACCAACCCCCCAACGCCTGCCCCCACTGAGGATGAAAGTTGCAAATGCGGATCGGCATGGCACAGGGTCCCAAAGTTGAAGTCCCCAAATGCAGGACTAAATTTAGGAGCGCTCCTGGTATAATTATTGTAACCACTCCTACTCTCCCACTAGATAACTTCGGTGCATGGTCTATGGTAGATATGCCTGTGATTACAGCAACAGTATTGATTTATCAGTACTACTTTACTGATTACAGCTGTAATCACAGACAATCTGTCTCATGCATGAGACATGCATCTTCCCCACGAAGTGAGTAAGACGATGAGCTAGCAAATGCAACATGAAAAGGAGGAACAAATTAAGTGCTAAAGCATAAATATTTTGCAGTTATTAAAGGTTATTACTTCAGTAGTTGATGTTCAAAATAACGTCACCGCACCAGCGGGAGGATGAACACAACGGGGATTGGTCAGCCGAGCAGACGCGGGTTTTGCGAATCGGTAATTAGACCAGTAAAACAAGTGCACATGTATCTGGAACTGGTAAATATACCATTAACGTAGCAATTTCATCATATTTTTTAAAATAATTGAGAAATGCATAATTTTGGAATGACAAAGACCAAGTAAAGTGAATGGAAGGGGCTGAACTACGGTAAATCCTAAATTACAAAATTAGTGTTTTCTATTGTTTTAATGACGAGTCTGAATCTGAATCCAGATGGTAAGCAAACCTGGTTTTGTGTTTTTGCACAGAATTTTATCTCTCAATGCTGTAATATGATGGAAGGATATAATAGAAGCATAATTAAGGCTTCAGGCTCCAATCCCTGCCAGCACAATCCCCGTTTAGCCCCGCTTAGGGCGGGGATTAAACGGGGGTAAACGGGGCTATACCCCCACCTAGGACCGGGCTGCAGACGGGAATTTCAACTCGTTTAGCCCCATCTAGGAAAAAAGTATGGCGGCATGACGCCTTATCCTAATTCTTTTTAGCCCCATTTCCCTCAACCCCCCAAACCCCAAATCGTGAAAGCAAAAGGCACGCAGTTTATGATATGGAAAATGTGTTGAAAGACAAAATAAATTCGTAGAAAATGATGTGTACATGAATGTTTCTCAATGTTCGAACAAGTTTCATTGTTCATTGATGGAATGATCGTCATTCTTTGGATAACATTCTTCAAGTATGGAGGGCTGTTGATACCCTGAAGTACTTGATCCGAAGTCATCAAAAGTTGCCGGCTCCTACAATAACAGAAAACCCCGTTTTAGATGCGTACAGTCATAATTGATAACAATTAATTCAAAATCAAATCAACTGAACAAAGGAGGTATGCAAGAAATATGCTACTTTCCATGTCCTCAGAGTTTAGTAATTCCAGGAACCCTCCGTGGACAACATCGCTCCACTTCCCTCGCACCCCACCATAGCGGTCAGGAGACCCGTGAAACCATTATATGATGGTGTTGCGGATAACTTTTCATCAACTGTGCGCAAGTTTGGATGTTATCGGACGGCCTCTGAACATTGTGACATAAATGTAAACCAACCACAAAATTCAGCGTATAAGGGACTCCCAATGAAGGACATTTGTTCTTAGCAGCCCTTGAATAAGGTAACTGCAAGATAAGGGGCGGCCCTAAAATCCGCGAAAGAATGCTTCTGATAATATCCTTCTCACTCCATCCGCCAATCTAAATTAAGCCATCGACCTGTTAGTAAGCAGTAAGAAATGAATTTGAACACAAACGTGCCGTTTCTTGCAGAAAATATTTTTCTGCCTTGAAGCGTCCTCAGATTTCAAGGACAGCTGACGAAGATTCCTAGAAAAGGAAACATTATTTGTACTAAACGCTTACTTCCTTCGACACCCTCTGCCTTTCAGCGTTGGTTCAGAACTGGATAGATCGGAGGTCTCCTCCGCCACCTTAGCACGACGGCAAGCGTCCTCTAATGTGAAATAATCACCCAGTATCCTAACTGGGTAATAGGGCGTGCCCTCTGGTGGCCGCTCGTCCATCTCCAAACAGCGTTTTCGCTGTTATTGATCATCTGGCCACATGACACGGCTCTTGTCGTGTTCATTCAAACCACTTCTCGGCAACCACATCAATTGAATTTTCAGTTGTAAATACGACAAAACAGTACATCTTAATAAAAAACAGGTGATAATCAGGTCATTTATGTTAATAACAAAACGGGAAAAGGAAAACTTTATAATAATTTGATTCTTCCGAAAAAGTATTTGAAAGGGGTATGAGGTGAAAGTAATTGTCAAATAAAAATGGGACATATTTACAAATAATATCACTAAGTGCAGCAGACAGCATAGTGTTTTCCACAGTGGATGCTTTGAACTTAAAATGGTCCAGCGATCTGCATTGTCGTGCAAATTCGGCCGGTAAGCATCGACTACAAATATCAATCAGTGTATTTACTTCACTTCAACACTGTCCCCATTTCCAAGTATGTAGAGGCTTTCTCATGATACCGAGGCAGACCAGGTGCATGTAATCAAGCGGAAATGATCCCACCATGTCAATGGGTAAGTCCTCAAAAGGGGACCTCCCTTTGTGGTGACCTTTCTGTTTCCGCGCACGGAAGGTATCATTATCCCTCAAGCGACCATTAAAGGGGTAAATACCATCATACTGCTGGTGGACTTCCCGCTGTGACAACACCTAAAATGTAATGTGTAAGTATTGCGTAAACTCATAGCTGTCACATCCAAAAGAGCCATTGTGGGCTGACATTTTTTTCACATAAGACCGAGCTGGAGTGTCACGGACAACATTGTCCAAAACCACCCAACAACGCCATTAGCGCCTTCCGTTGGTAGGCCAAACAAGAAAAGTTCTTTCAGCTTGGACACGCAGTCTTCCAGAAACAGCTGTTTAGCGTCTGGCTTACTCCAACCACAGAAAATGCCAACAACGAAAGGTTGAGAAAAAAATGGATGGCTAATGCGACAGAGTATGGGCTAAGCACATTTCCCTGAGGCATAAAAAGCCGCAATCTATCTATGTGAAGCTGAATGCCCACCTGGGGAACACCAGTTTGCTGCCGTTTACGCAGTATATGTATGAGGCCATCACTAAGGGCCACATGAACATAGCCCCCATTATTTAGGGGCTTCCTAATGCACGACCGAGGTGTATCCAAAAATGTCCTGGTATCCTTCGGAATTTCGGGGATAAGGGTCCCCTGGAAGGCACGTAGTGTATCAACCAGGTCCCTCGAAGATGCGACGAGTAATTTTCGACGCACGCAAAACGTTCTAATTGCATGTAGAAATGAGCCCTCAGCCGCAGATGTGGGCTTATCAAGGTCTCCTGAATGTTAATTAAACATATAACTTATACACCAAAACACCCACCAGAAGGTATAGCTGCGGTGAGAACAGGCATCTCTGGTTCCGGATCCGAGGATTTCCGAGATTCAACAGCAACAACAGCAGACGTTGAAGGCACCGTTGTCAACTCATCTGGAAAAGCGTCTCGATATGCCCGTTTTCTACGCTGGATACGCTTATAAATGGTGCTTTGATGGTATCCGAGGTAAAAACGCTCCATATTTATGAATAACAGATACTACACAACATAAAAAAATTCAGCAATCCTCTACGTCAACCACGGCGTACGGCGCGAGATACGAATTTGCCAATTCCTCTATAGTGAATATTGTGCAGGAATAATTACCGAAAATAATATTAATAGATGTATTAAGAACAGTTTATTTAACGTACCAGAGCTATTTATAATACCATAATATAATATCTTTATGATGCCAGTTTACAGGCAATTGTAAAGAGTTGGTAATGCACCTCTTGGGCGCCTTTCAACACCTCGAAGACCGGAAAAAACCTAAAACAAACTCCCTATGTTGCAGCAAGTACTGGTTTTGTTTCAGGTTTTTATTTGGTCAATACTGGGCGAGATAGGGAGTTTGTTTCAAATGAAAAAAACCTGTCTTCAAAGGTATGATACAAACGGAATAAATGAACAGTTGTAAGCTGAGTTGACTCATCAGCAGGAAAATGTTTCATATCATTTAAGGACATTAGTTCGAGACGGAGAGGGTGTGCACAATAACACAGTGTTCTCAGTCTTCCTTCAATGGTTGTCGGCAAAAGTTGCGCGCAATCAGCTGAAGAGTTAGCAAACTACGGGCTGCTGCTTCAGCAGCATTATCTTCAGCATGAAGCCTGCGGGGTTCAAAGTCCACGAACACCATCAGAGTGAAAGAGAGATTCCACCGAGTCAGCACCCAAAATTCGTGAAAGTTGTCCTGAATGTAGAAAACTAGTTATAGCTCTCTTAAACATAGGGTGGTTTTGCTGGGTTTTAATACTTTTGGGCAGCTTATTCTAGATTGATATGGCATTAACTGAAAAGAATTGCCGGTACTTAACTGTACATGCCATAGGAAGAAATAAAAATACGTCTCGATGACTGGCGCGTCGAGAGTGCTCAAGCTGCCTTATTTTACTGAGAGGATTAAAGGTTTGACCATTCAAAAGTGTAAACAGTAAAAAATGACCCTTCCGCAATCGAGGAAGCCACAGAGGATCCAGCTTTATAAGTTCGCACCTTTGTTGGTAGGTTAAGTTACGGTGTTCTGCAGTGAAAACCCTTCTAGTGAAGAAGTGCTGCACCGATTCTATTTTCTTCCGTTCACTAGTGCGCAGAAGACTGAATAAGGGCGAGCAGTATTCAAGGTTAGGTCTCACGTACATATTGTAAAGGCTAGTTCTAACCTTGATTGTCTTAAAATTTCTAAGGATAAATCCGATGGTTCGGCGTGCTTTCGAGACTATCAGGGCACAGAGCTCTGACAAATTGAGACTATTAGAATAGGATATGCTCAAATCCTTGATAACTCCTGGGACATTTAGTTCATGGCCGTCAATGCTTAATTCCGGTTGATGATCGTTGTCAACAACCATAACGGAACATTTGTGCCATGAAAGGGTGAGGCGCCATGTGCAACACCACTGGGCGAAGGCCTGAAGATCCTTTTTTATCAGCTCGAGCACGATGTTGCGATCTGCTGGTTTATATCGATAAGTGACTTTTAAGTCATCAGCGTACATGAAGGGTCTGCCATACTGAAAACAATCTGAAATGTCGTTGACAAACAGGCAAAATAGGAGCGGACCCAGTACACTACCCTGTATAACTCCATTCCTCACATGCGTGGGGTTGGAGATAACATTGGAAATTTTTACTCCTTGTGTGCGAGCATCCAAATAGGAAGATATGAAGTTCAGAGGCTTGCTTCAGTCAAATCCCAGACGGTAAAACTTATGGTTTCGAGTATGGGACCCATCCAAGCCTGGATAACCTGAGGAGCAGCGAACGAGCTTTCGCTAAAAATTTGGGATAGGAACGCATTAAAGCTATCGGTGGTCAACTTAGCGTCAGCTAAGGGGTTTCCTAACTCATCTTGAAGTATGGGGTGTTGCGTTTTCCTCTGCGCTTTTACTGTACGCGAAAAGAGTTTCGCAATATTAAGGGAAGGATATCCAGCGAAGTAGGCGTCATCGGCTATCTGCTTTTCTTCGGAGAGCTTCTTAGCCTGCTCAAAGATCAGTGTGAACAAGGGCAGAACGGAAGTGTCGTTTTGCCGATGCAAACGACGAGAGAGTTTACGCAGCCTACGACGGAAAGACAGAGGAAGGTACACTTCATCCTTGACATGTATTACTTTCTTACGGGGGACAAAGTGGAGGATGAGTGGATCCAACACTTTGTACAGTGCATCGGTACAAACATTTATATCCAAACATTAGAAAAATTCAGAACAGTTGAGAGCGTTTAGATGTGCCAGTAGGTCCGCCGTGTTTGCTGATCGGAAGTCATGATAAAGACTATACTTTTGGGAAAATGTTTTATCCACCTCCAGTTCTAGTTCACTAACAACTGTAAGATGGTCTGAACTCCCAAGTGCGTCTAAGTATGACACTGGAAGTGGTTCGCATCCCCTACAAAAAATTAGGTCGAGTATGTTTGCTCTTTGAGTGGGAAAATCGACTACCTGATCCCACATGCCGATATCTATTGCCTCAAGTAAGTTCTCGAACTTTGAAGGACCGGATGGTGGAAACCATTGCACGTCAGGAAGGTTAAAATCGCCTGTAATCAAGCAATACTTAAGATTCAAGTCAGCTGCGGCATGAAATGCCTGTGAGGGACAAAGATCGTAGTCTGCATTGGCATTAGGTGGGCGCTAAACACAGCCAACAAGTAAGGAGTATTTGTTTTTTAGAACAGCTCGTAGCCAGCAGCTCTCCTACAACGCTGTGAATTGTGGATAGTCCAACGGGAGGAATGCAAGTGGCTGCTTTATATAGATGCAGCTTACTCCGCCACGGCCATTGTTTCGATCGTTTCGAACGCACGAATAGCGTAGCATGAATAGCGAGAACTCGTGAAGCAGAATACAGTCGTAAATACGAAGGTCACAACGGCAAGGCAAGGCGAAGAAGGACCACTCTGTTGGCTAACTTAAACAAAGGTATCGTTTTATCCATCTATAATCAGTTGATGCACTTTATGAAAAATACCATGAAATTATATTAAAAATAAATAAAAATAGCTTTTTTACATTCCTAGCCAAACTAGAGGCTATCGGATTTCGTAGACTTCTTACTGACTTCATCAGATCTTATCTTTCAAATCGACAACACAAGGTTTTAGTAGGATCCTCATACTTTACCCAACCGCAATTTTGATCAGTGTCATTCAAGGTACCGTGCTAGGTCCTCTGCTCTTCTTGCTTTGCATAAATGATATCTCATTGAGTGTTAAACACTCCCAATCTTATATTTATGCAGAAGATCTCAAGTGTGTTTACTCCTTCTCTAACTCTACGGCCTCGAGATGCCTAGAACAAATTCATTCTGATCTGCAAGCACTTTCGGCGTGGAGCTGAACATGGCAGATGGAGTTCTCACCTGCTAAGTGCCGATGCATGTGCTTTGGGCCTGAAAGGCTGCCACAACCTGTTATTTAAGAAGATTACCCAATGACTGAATGTTCCAGCATCAAAGACCTAGGATTAAGCTACACCAATAAATTAGACCTTTCTCCTCACGCCGATAGAATTGCAGCCAAAGCCGCACAGATGTGCGGCTTAATCTCTTATCATTTCTATCTTCCTGAAATGAAATTAAGACTTTATCGTATGTTCGTGCTTCCTATCTTAGAATACTGTTACCCCTTTTTCGGTCTCATGAATGAAGGCAGCCGTTCAAAAATTGAACAAATTCAAAAAAAGTTCACACGAAAACTGCTGTATCCGACAGCTTCTAATACTTGCTAGTCAAATAGATGTCAATTAACGAAACTAAGCTTCCTTTGGGTCAGGAGATTGGAAGCAGGATTTTATCTCCTTTTTTGGCTTCATAATAGCACAAATTTACCCAGGACTTCTGTCCTTACCACCGTCAGCCTCCTTACAACCTAAGAATCTCAGCACTTGTAATACCCCCTCCTGCATCTTACTCATGTAAACGCTCTTTGTTTTTTTTGCTTCCAGATGTAGCTTTCTTTGGAATAACTTGCCAATCAAAATAAGGTCATGAACTAGACTGTCTGCTTTCAAACGGAGACTACACATTTATCTTAACACTGATTCTATAAACCTTATTTTCTCCCCATATTTTCCGAGCAGCTTTCTCCAAGACCCCGAGAAAGGACAATTGGGAATTAAGGAGATCCGCTTGAAACTATTCTCTCTGCCTCGTGTCCCCCGAGAACCTAGATGTTTCCATTAACCACCGCTGAATCAAACGAAGCCACGCGGAAGTACTCAGTCGAAAATGCTGCAGTTTTGTTGACTTCTCACCTTCATCAGACCACCCACACCTATTTCTGCTCTACTACTATGTTCCTACTACTATCTTCCTAAGCATTTTTTTTCTCTTGCACACTTTTTGAACATGGAGGCCCGTTGAACACTGTCTCCATTTTCACTGTAAAAGTTTTTCTTATACTGCCATAAGTTTTCGTTTTTATTTCAAAATTACCTGCAAAACATTGCTAAATGTTGCCCCAAAAGAACGATTTCTTCTGACATCATTACGACTATCTACGTCTACTTGCACATATTGTCAAATTATTTTTTGAATTTTCATTTTTTCGAAATAAACTTTGTATAGATAGTGCCGTACCGGCGCTGAAAAATATAAATTACAAATTACAAATTCCAAATTCTAAAATATTACAAAAAGTACTTTGATAGCCTTCTGGGTCTGCCAACAGCATTCTCAAAATTTAGGGTAACCGAGTAATACCAGTGCCTTAACCATTATCCCCGCTTATCCCCGCCTAGCCCCGCATACCCCCGTCTCTATACCCGTCCTACCCGGGGATTGTGCTGGCAGGGATACGAATGTATGTCCTTAATAGCAATGTTTTAGTAACAAAGGTTCTACTGGTCCTAGATCGGACCAAAGGATCTAGGCGAAAAGGTCCCTAGAGCCTTTGTTACTAAAGCGGTTTGATTGCCTATATGGACGGTATTCCGTGCGTTGAATGGGGAAGGTTACAAACCATCATCGAAATCGATGGTCGAACACACACACACACACGACATGACAGTTCCCCCGTCGATTTCAACAATGGGCACCACGCGCTCCAACAAGCCGCAGCGAACGTTGAGACAAGTCGCAACATACACAGAGGCAAGCTGGGCAAGCAACACGAGAGCGACAGCAAGCAGGAGCAACGCAGAGAACTCGTGCGAGAGAAAACAGGAGATTAGGAAGACTCGCACAGAATCTATCCACTCGCTCGCTGCTCCCACCTCCGTATCCGGTGTAAAGACAAAGTCAATAAGACCGTGGATAAGGGAGGGTGTAGGTGGCTGGCACTATTAACACTCTACACGCGCACACTTGACACAGCCATCTCGCTAGGTATGCTCCCGCTTGCGCGAAGGAGTCATAAAGGCCACACTAAGAAGGAGCCAGGCTACCTTTTCCTCCCATACGTACACACAACACACGCGCACAGGAGGAGCAGCAACGTAGGCGGCCCGATTTTTTCCCGTCAGTTGGCAGACCCTCCAAGCCACGGCTTTTAGCGCACTGCGATAGATGTAAGCGCAGTCAGATTTATTATAGTGAGGAGAGAAACGCACCGAGGTCGACCTCACTCTCTCCCCTACCGCACTGTGACCGCCTAGCTTTCGGACACCTTAGGTGGTACCTGAAACCCAGTGGGAGCGCAAGCGCAGTCACCAACAGCAAATCAGAAGTGAGAGAAGGTGCCAGTGCCCTACCAGGCCGGAGGGACCGTGGTTGACTGAGGAGTGGCATTGCATGTGCATACAGACCATTGGATCTCAAAAGGGTGAGAGCAGCCCTGCATGAAGCCTGGGCCAACACCCTCCTGAGAGGGGTAACCAATCAGTCATCGACTTTAAGGCGCTATTCATGCTCCGCTGTTAGTTGGCGTCGTGGGCGGGGCTGAAAGGAGAGAGAGAGACAAGCTGGTGAACCTTGCACATGTGGATGGGCAGAAGAAGGAAGGGAAGAAGAGAGGGAAAGAAAAAGATTGTAAGGTGCAAAGGGCAACAGAAAAAGATGAACAAAGATAAGCAGATGAGGGGTAAGAACAAAGAGAGGGAGGAGTGTGGGAAAGTGGGAAGAGGGGACGGAGCAAGACGAACAAAAGGAGAAGAGAGAAAACAGAACAGAACAGGAACAAGAACGTAGCTTACCTTTAATCAGAGGATTGTCGTGGAGTGCCTGATGCGACAGCAGTGACTGTGGTGTTGGCTAGTATCAGTCGTTCCCAAACGGTGTGTGTAGGACGACAACAATCAAGGCCAACATTCATCGAGAGCGGAGTCTCTTAAGGTTCAGTACTCGGACCCACCCTCTTTCTCTTGTTCGTTAATGATTGTATACAGTAATCGGACTGTGAGTGTGCCATGTTTGCAGATAAGGTAAAAATATGGAAAGTCATCAAGTAGGCTGCCGATGAAGATAACTTTTAGGAAAATCTTTGTCAATTAAACGATTGGTCGCATCGATGGCTGCTGTCCTTCAATTCGAACAAATGCACTCTGCGGCGGCTGGAAAATCGAAATACGGTGTTTGCTGCGTGACCCAACCATATGAACGGAATCCCACTCCAAGAAACAGAAATACAGAAGGATCTCGGCATCTGGAGGACAGAAAACCTCAAGCCTTCTACAAAATGTTGTAAGGCCGCTAAAACTGCACTTTCAATGTTGTACGCAATCAAGTGGGCATTCACGGTTTTGGACGAAGACTGTTTCTCGAAAATCTTTGGTACCTTCATAAGGCCAGATTTTGAATAAGCGATTCAAGCCTGGTGACCGTGGATGTGGCAGGATTATAACGTACTTGAAAGAGTGCAGCGGCGGGCAAAAAAATTAGTTCGAGGCCAAGGTTCACTACCATGTGAAGGTCAAGGTGAGCAACCTATCTTTCAAAGCTAAGTGAAATAGATATTTTTATCAGATTTCACCGTTTCTTGCTGAAGTTACAAGCTTAATTGTTGTTGTTTATTTGTATTTCTAACACTTTCACAACTGCACATACCGGTAGTTGTTTTTTTACCGATAATTTAAAATATACATTTTTATACTGTTTCACCGACATAGCCTCATTCTAGTTCCGGTAGATTCACGTAAAAAGCAAGTAATCTATTGCATAAATACTGAATAATATCTTAAAATTTGGTAATATATCAATTTCCAGCAAGAAATAGTTTGCATTACTCGGTATACTATTAGAGATAATTTTCACCCTGCGTAGCCTCTTCGGTCATTCAAATTTTCTGTCGCAATTTTGTGCATAACTTTGCGTAGAAAATATCCTATCAGTCACCTTCTATTCAATATGGTACCCAAGCCACAACTGAGCCGTAAATTAACCCGGGATACCAATTCTCCTAACGATAAACCCATCGTAAGCACGAAAAAACTTGATCTTGATGCTTTAGACAACTTTAGTAAGCTTTATAACCAATATGTTTGTCTGTTTACGGTCCTTGGTGCCATCTTTGATGGAAAGGTATCTACGCTCACTTCTCAGCAATGTGAGAAACTAGAGCCTTTTGTCAATATGGTGTCTACTGAGACCCGTAATCGGCAAGAAAGGAATTTTACTTTTCTTTTTCAAAATGCTTCAAAAGATAAACAACCTACGGATGTTGCTGTTCAGTTTCTTTACTCTTGTGGTTTTAATTTTAAAGTTGCAGAAGCTAAAAGACTCTCATCCCGAAGTCAAAACCCGCCCATTCTCGTAAAACGTTTTTCGGCGATTGAAGTAGACCTTATATTCTCTAAGCATGAACAGTCAGCCAACAATTTAAAGGAAAATAAACTTTATATATGCAGGGATAAATCGTCAATGGAGCGTCGGGTTTTATCTAAAGTAGCAAATGAGAACACTGGCTCCGGTTCAACAAAACCAAAAGTTGTCTCTGAGGCCGGCCCTCCCGCTCAGGTAAGCCCACATCCCTCTGGATCAATGTCAGTTTCCCCTGATACTTCTCCCATTCACCTTACTCGTGATTCGAGTGAGATTGTAGCCTCGTCAAGTTGTTCTCCTTCTAAGCCAACCACGTCTGTGATAGCTTTAAATTCCGATTAACCTAAGAACGCCCCTAGTAAATCTACGTCAGTTTTTAAATTCGGCAATATGATCACCGTTAATAACTCAGTATCTAACAAAGACCCAACCACTCAAGCTACCACTTTTCCTATACCCAAATCTCATCAACATCCCCAAATAATTCAGCCAGCTTATAAAATTAACCGTTTTTCAAAACCAGTCATGGAATGTTCGAAGGCAAATTTTCCGTCAAATTTTGAAATAATGCCACAAAATCCTATATTTATGCCCCCTCCCGGTTTTCCCATGCCACACTTCAGCCGCCCTTTCTATGGAGCCCCCTCCAATCTGCCTTTGTACAATATGCACCGTTCATTTGATTATAATTACTTGACAAACTGTCGACCAGAGCCAATTTGCTTTCCGCCTTTTGTTTCTCCCATGCCGGTTCCCTTTCCGCCACCAAGTTTTCCTTTTTTATAAATACTGACGAGCGTAACCTGAATCTGAAGAATACGCTCAGTAAAGTCTCAATGCGAGATCAGTTGTAAATAAGATGACAGAACTTAAAACAGTGGCATTTGAGCTTGATCCAGATGTGCTCTGTGTCACTGAATATTGGACATACTCTCTAATTTCTGACTCGACACTCGCCATAGATAATCATAGTTTGTGCAGACAAGACCGCATTGAAAAGCGTGGTGGTGGTTGCCTTCTTTATATTCAATCGTCCTTTGTACATTTCCCGTATCACTTGAGCATTTCGTTATTTTCTGGAAATTTTTTGTCTGATTTCAGTCATCCTGCCACACAATAAAAAGCGATAATTGGTAGTGTCCACAATCCTCCCTGTAACTCAAGTAATGTAACGCAGCGGGTGAAATGTTTGAAAAAGTTGCAGAGACTCAATTCGATGTCAAAATAATTGTAGGTGATTTTAATCTGCCAGAAATTGACTGGCATGCAAATACCTGTCTACCAAGATTTTATAAATTGGTTGACACTATTAACTTTTCAAACATATCACAACTGGTCAGTTCAGTGACCAGAAATGACAACATAGTAGATTTAAATTTTACAAATGATGTCCACCCTCTTTTTATGAGTTTTCATCGTGATATTTTCACAAGTGACCATGCCTTAATTCACAGTTGTTTTCCAGTCTCTCTTTCTAAAAAGCCCGATGTAAAATGTAATAATCTCGACTTTGGTAACGTGAACCATGAATTAGTAAATGATTTCGTAAGTACCCTAGATTGGCAAAGCATATTTTCAACTAACGATCCCTACTTCTTCCAGGAGCTATTGCAAAACCTTACAGAAAATATTCAGGCTCTTACCCCACTTAAGATTTCTAAATCAAATTCAGCTTCTTCTACTGTGCCACATTTTCTCCAAGATAGCCTTCAAAAATTACAAAAACAACTTAAGGATAC
>JAYGXS010000003.1:75411838-75424257 GCA_036362985.1 Ligula intestinalis
TAGGAAAAATTCCTTTGAGTGCCCTATTTGTACATATGTGCAGTGGTAGCCAAAAATTTGTTGCTTAGACTGTTGGCGAGGCCAGTTGTCCTGTGTCATAAAAACCCCGGGCCTGGCCGAAGAGCAGAAGAAGAGAACACTAAAACGGCAATTGCGGCCATGTTTTCATCCAGCCTCTTCAAGGCGTCCTGTTGCACTCCAACTCAAAGCTAACTTTTATTAGTACTGATCTTCTTTTGAGCTAATCTCGACTGCTCATCTGTGTCTAACTTATTTTACTTCAACTTTTTTTTCGGGATCTTGCCTCCAAACGTATCTCTAAATTTTTTTCGCATAACGTTTTTTCAACGCCTAAGAGAACAAGGGAGTTTCAGTCAATATTTTGTTTTTCAGGCTTTGTGAAACTAATTTTACGGATTTCCAGGTGGTCTAAGAAACTTCGGGTGGTCGTCAGTATCAATCACAAAAATATCCAACCACACGCCCTCTGCTGTACCGGTTGTTATGTCCTTGTCACCGTCAAATTATGCCTTTTGGAGTCCCCAAGGAAGAAGACAACAAGAAGGGCGTAACTTTGAGAGCCACCCAGAGGAGAGCTTATTGTGTACGAAACCCGACGTTGCTGTCTCAGGTGACGGTTGTGCCACTAGCGTAAAGCCGGCGCGCTGAATATGGCCGCGAAACTGACGGTGCTCTTTTTAGTCCGTGTGAAATGTGACAGTTGCTTATAAGTGCTTGTCAAGCGCGTTCGCTTGCGGCATGATTAGGTGCGTTGGAATAAGGTCACCTGCGTGGCGCACCTACGTGGCCCTTGAGGAATTAAAACTAATTGGGTACGCGCGTGGGCTTGTGTGCGTGTGTGTCCGGTCCGGTGGTTTAAGATCATCAGATGGGGACAGTCACCGCGAAAGCATATGATCTTGAGGCAATCCGCATTCCCAAAGGAGTCATTGTTACAGTCAGCCGCAGGCACGACGCGTCAACACAGCTGGCACGGCTATGCTGGCATTCCGTTAGGCTAGGCTCCTAACACCCTCCACATTTGCCCAAGAACATTTAATCTGAGCTTTCTTTCTGCCTGCAGGACTGCCTGTCCTACCTTCTGCCCACAAAGGACTCCGACGAGGCTCTGCCGCCACCGAAGCCAGCGGCAGAAGAGCTGCAACGCCGGACACTTGAGCTGCTTCTTCTCTGGGATCGAGAGATGACCTCAGGCGCCTGCAAATCCTCCGCCGCCGCCGCCGCTTCCTCCTCTCAGTCCATTGCCTGGACTGCCTCTCCGAGGGCCAGGGGCCAGCTGTCCGCTCTGATGCGCTACCTTCGAACGCCCTCGTCGGGGGATGCCGCCACACCCTGCCTACTTCCTCGTCGTTTGCGCGAAGTGAGCGCTAGGATTGCTGAGCTGGAACGCACTCGCTTAGCTGAGGATGCTCAACGACAACGCAGTACCTCGACTGCAGACGCAGTTATCCGGCGGCGCTTGTTAGGTCTACGCAAGAGCTATCTAGGTGAGAACTTCGCTACTGGAACCAGGCAGAATGTAATCGTAGTGCAGTTATATTCTCAATTCTCTCTTCTGCTTCCCCTAGATTCTAAGCCGGCGATAGAAGAAAATCTGATCTCTCTGCAGTCCGTTCTCGATCTCATCATCCGTGATCCGTTCGATGAGTTTGGGGGTCAGGGTGAAGTGGACGCGAATGCTACTGAACCCCGCGATGTTGATCCTCGCGAACATGGCATTCTATTTTCATCTTCCAGTGGTTTTGGTGCTTCCTACGCTTCTGAAACCGTGCCTGTCACCTTAGACGTTGCGGCTAATAAAGACACCTCTCAACCTAGCCTCGTTCCCAAAATGCATGTTAGTTTAACGGAAGAGATCAGAGTATTACGAGATTCTGGTGAAGAGTTCGTCAATCTTGCTACACGTTTCCATCTACCCGTCCTGTGTGACTATATTGAAGTAAGTTCGACTTTTTCTGAACGTGACCTCTGGCACTCTCACTTCTATGGTGTGTGGACCGCTTAACCCCTTTTGTGCAAAATCCTGGTGCTTCTGTCAGTAGAACTACGTCGTGTACGTATTGCACGCTGGTGAAGTCTATAGGGAAGATCACGGTTGTGCCTATTCCCCGCACCGGTGCACTGTTTGGTTCGGACGATGACTGGGGCCGCGGAATGGCAATAGAGAATGAGGTGAGCGGCTTAGCGCATAAACAATCTGACGCGCTTGAACCTATCATAGCACACTAAAAGCCGTGGCTTGGAAGATTGCCATGGAATGAAATGTATGAGGGCCAGTAAGCTCTACCACAACAGACGTGTCTTCGTCGTGTTCCCACCCGCCCTCACGGCGGCCAAGGTCTGCTACACCAATCTTTCTACGGTGAATCTATCTCCCATCCTGTCCATCTGTGTTATTGATGACGGAGCAGCCCCACCCGATTATGCTGCTCCGATTCCTCCTTCTCGCCGTCGGGATTGAGGCCCACCCGGCGGGGCTCCTGATCTAACAAGGGCTATTAGCCAGCTGGGGAACGGAATTATTTTTTAGTCATTTGATATAGTCTCATATTTTTGTTGCGTGGTTTACCGTTATGGGCAGCACAGGTGTTAACTGAAAGCCCAGACACGTCTTTCGCCGTTATTTAGTCACTGCAGGGCAGATTTTTGTGGGGTTTAGCTCATCACAGCACTCCCACCTTGTGCTCTCTGGTAGTTTGAAAATATCCGTTTTTTTATCTCCCCAGAACTAATCTGAATGAGCCTAAAAAGCTTTATCCCGACTGATGTAATTCAAATTAGCAATTTATTTATGAGGGATATTCGATATACGAAGGACACTTTTCAATTTATCGAGGACATCAAGCTTCAAAAAGTTACTGATAAATTTACGATTTCACTAGACGTCGAATGACTATTTAAAAATGTACCGCTGGACGAGACAATAGACATTATTTGTGCCCATGCGTCCGAACCACGCCTGTCACCTGCAATAATGCGCCAATTACTGTTACTCTGCACCAAAAGTGTTCCATTTCTATTTAATGGACAACTTTACAGGCAAATTTACGGAGTAGCAATGGGCAGTCCGCTAGGGCCCACATTTGCGCATGTTTTTATGGGTCATCTAGAAAAAAAAGCGTCTTCAAGGCTTAACAAGACAATCTTATACAGAAGATATGTGGATGACATATTCACAATTGTTGATTCCAATGAAGAGGCCGATGATCTCCTCAAATTTATGAACATTTGCTCTAGTGAGACTCTACCAGAAGAGCTTTCTCGTCTTAACTCAGCCCTACTCAACTGTGGCTACCCGGCACGCTTTATTCAAAAGTACAGCAATCCCCTACGGCCAAAATTTCTGGAACAGTCAGTTCCAAAAAAGCCCGTCATGATATCCTTACCATTCAAAGGTGACGACATTTCCAACACAATCAAGCGACGATTACGCTGTACGATAGAAAGGACCTACAACGTAGCAAAATTAGTCTTCTTAAGTTCTACCAAAAGTATTCCATTAAAACGGGCAAAGGATGCTCTGCCATTGCACGCCACCTCCAATTGTGCTTACGAATTCACATGTACTTGCGAATGCAAATACATTGGGCGCACGCAAAGGCAACTCGCAGCCAGGGCCGCTGAGCACTTGCCCGATTGGCTTTTGAAGCAATAAAAGAGAATACCAAGGTCCTCCATTACCAAGCATCTATTAGACAGTGGTCATTCTGTCGACATTAAAACAGCGTTTCAAGTACTTGTTCGGGCCCGAAAAAACCGAATCCTGCGCTTTTTAGAGGCTGCATACATACGGTGGGAGAAACCTGACCTATGTAAGCAGCTTGATCATGTCGTCAACCTCCAACTGCCGTGGTGATTGGCCATTTACTTTAATTTCCCACGTGTTTTTCGTGAACGTCTCCCATCCACTACTCCCTATATGTTGACTTAACGTTCCCGTCCTTTATCGATTAATTTTTAAACTGACTCAGGTTCCTTGCTGTTACCAGTAATTCTGTGAGATTCAACACTCCTGTATGTGTCTTCGTTAACGTTCTTATGCAACGACAAGAAGCAGCTGATGAGCTGTCTCAAAATTTGTTGATATCAATGAATTCTGTTGTTTTTCCCTGTTTTCAATTTGTACCGGGGAAAAACACCTTCAAATTTTTGGACCTCTTTGTACCTTCCCACCTGAACTGGTTTTTAGGCTGCACTGATTACCTGGTCCAACTCTATATGCAGTTGCTATTTTTTTGAAGATGGCTCAGCTCTGCTCCTCGTCACCCGGCCTGGCTGATGCCGTAGCCGAGCAGTCGGAAGCCCAAAACATGCTCGCTCGGCTTGATAGACTGACCCACCTATTCGCTGACGCCATCGTCTTCGAGGAGGCCCCGGATGGTAGGATATGATTTTTCTATGTCACTTTTCCCGTGTGTGTGCGCGCGCGCATTTTGATAGATTTTTAGGGCAGCATATGTCAAGTGTTAGTGAGCATAGACAGAACGGTTAGCTATCGTCCTTCAATTAGGTGGGCAAAACGAATAAGCACTCGAGCATAGAATGAATCAGGTGGGATTAGACCTTGTTCAACTCCACCAGAACCAGAGATTATACAGGATTTTCTTCACAGTGATCATCCTATATGGACAAGGCAGGACTAGTATGGTCGGAAGATATCCACTGACTTGAACTATCCATTTGGCGGCCTTTGCGCTCTACACTCTAGAATAATCTCCCCATGTGATTAGTCGGCAATGACAGAGAAAAATACATATAACTATCTACTTATTTTGTGAAAGTAGAGGTGTTTACCCTCACTTTCGGTTCATGGGCATTGCCACCTGCGTGGTGCTACTCGGAACACGGATTTACCGCTACCACGTTGGCTTCGCCTAGGAGACTGATTTGGTGATATGTTGAAGGATTTATCCGCAATTGAAGGGTTTACCATCCAGCCACCCCGGGGAACCGTTATCCTGCAGTGGTTAATCCAGAGACAGTGTTCTCCTACGGCAGCTTATCCCGAGGTAGAGTTCACTTACTGTAGGCATCCCAGGTATACTTTACCCTACAGCTACCGGCTGACGGACTACTTCTTCTTCTTATTCAGGCAGTTAGTCCTCATATAGTGTTACCCTACGGCAGCTATTCCGGATATATCTTCATGCAATTCTAGCTGATCCTGGGGTACATCGGGTTTACTTTTCCACTCATCGGCCTGTCGGGATAATCCTCTATTGCACGCTGGGTTACAGCTTCGCATTCGTTCGGATAATATCGTCTCAACGCGGGATAAGGGTATGAGGTCGGTTAGCATGGTTCTCAATTGGGTTGATCTGAATTCGTGGCCAGTTGGTCGTCGAGCTCAATGCTCAATATGACGTTCCGCCATGTAGACTTTTTTCGGAACGTCCTTCCTCCTCAGTAATTCCAGAACCTTTGAACATTTTTAGCTAAACTATCATCATCGAACCCAAAACTGCACAGCTGAAATTGAATGTGGCGAGAATCCACGACTTTGGTATTTGATTTTTCTGGTTAGGGCAATTCCTATCAATCATCCCTGTGGGGTCTGTGGCTCAGTTGGAATATTCCGCGACCTCCGTTTGGATATCGTCGCCTGATGAGTGCGAGCAGATCAGAACAGACTCATTAGTTTTTTACAATTGCTTTTGGCCATAAGCCTTACCCACTTTCTAGATATGGACAAGAAAAATACATTGGTCGATGGGCTACACATGCATTTTTCTTCTGAAAAATACATATTGTGAATCCGATTTGTTTGCCGAGGTTTTTGATGACTGTTACAATCTTTTACATCACCTGGACAGCTGCAGAGGGGACGCTCTGCTATTTTCAGTTGTGTTCTCTATTGGTAAAGTATGTCCATGTTCTGGGCAGGTGTCGTTTTGTTTGCATCTTCAGTAGGGCCGCGGTTACCGTTTTCCTGTTGTGATCCTAGCCAACGGTTCCGGTGAGGCTAAAGAAACGATGTCTGCCAACACTGACAACCAGATAAAGAAAGAGGTAGAAATTGATGAGGACGAAGACGAAGACGATGACGATTTCCTCGAAGTACCCCCGCTCATCGATGCTAGTCTGCGTAAGCCTCCTCCTCTGCCTTCATTGGATCCTGACGAGAAGCTGTTGGCCGAACAGGAGGTGTACGTCACCGACAAACTGCCGTGGGAGCTAGAAACTGCCCAATCGGACCGGCCCAAAACGTTCTACAGTTCGAATTCGTGTGCAAGGCGACCCAGGAAGTCAGACGCAGTCCGCCGGTAAGAAACTCTGACCTCCCGTTGTTACGTTTTGTCTGCCTACTTGGTCTACTTCCTCTTCTCTTTGGGATGCCGGAGCCGAGTTTTTACACTTGAAACCGGCCTTATATCTCTCTGCGTTAATCCATGGACTTTATTTTGCCGTAAAGCCGGGAAACGTGCGTGAGGGTAAATAAAGTTTTCAGGTTGTCTTCTTATTCCAGCAGTACTTTAGTACTAGGTAGCCACATTAATAAATTGATTGTCTCACAAAGTTTGTAATTGTCTGATGTGGCCATTCGTTGCTAGTTTTACCTAGTCTACAACTGTACTCGGTGATTTCACGGATCTCTACCCCGTACAGTGGACGTCACTCTGACGGAACCAGATGACAGTAGGCGGTGTGTCTCCATTGCTACTCGGTTGGCCTGTGAGTGCTAGGCCTGCATGGTAGAAGTTGCTGCAGTGTAAAGCAGACGTGACAGGGACCTTCACATTGGTGCATAGATGCTCACCGATCGATTACAGGACCCATTCGTCCCGTTCTGCCCTATGACTCACTCTTGAGATCCACCAGCAGCCACACATCGGCTAGTAGTGTAGGCAGGTGTACACGGCAAAGGAGACTGGAATAGCCATTTCTGGCTCGTTAAGCGTCATCACCCAGTCATAACCAACTCCAGCTATCGCGCCACTTCAGGCTTGAACCCGCGACCGGTTGATTAGAAGTCCAACACTCTCCCGATATAAACCGACAAGATCACAAGCACTTGGCTCAATGGCTTGAGTGTTGGAATTGTAATCAAAACGTTGCAGGTTGGAGCCTTGGGTAGAACAACATCTGGGCTGTGTATGGTTAACTGATGATGGCTAATAAGCCAGAAACGACCATTCCTGTCTCTCTCGTCGCGGACAGTAATGTCGTTCTACCTGTACTATAAGCGGCTGCTGGCGCGGCTCGAGAGTGAGCTCCAGGACGCGTGAGTGACAGGAACCTTAATCCGGTTGAACTTTTTACCCCAACCCATCACCAGTTTCTTTGACCCCGCCTTACCGTTAGATGATGATAAGTGACAGTGAAGGTAGTTCTGCAAGAGAAATTTCTGCTATGATCCCATTCCCATGCAAGGTGTCACTGCTCTCCCCAGAAAATGGTTTTTTGCACTTTTTACGAGTGAACTAGCTGTAAGACACATACGAGGTTTGTGCAGAGAAAGTCTGCCATTGTGAGATCTAATCATTAGTTCTAGTATAGGATGGAGGCAGTGAACAGGTATCGAAGCCCTATCCTGTGGGGGGAAAATGCCTTCTGGCTAAATCAGCCCAATAGGGTTGGGCGTATTCGGCCGGACCCATGTAGGGAATATTCTTTGCCGTTAGCGAGACCAGTAATGACGTCGTCCCTTTGTATGCCATCCTGCCAATTTCTGTCCCTCTTTAGGTATCTGTCTCAGTGACCGTCTTAGTCTACAAAAGTGTGTACGATGCCGCCTAGTTATTATGCTGCGGGTTTACTATTTCTAACAGGAACAGCAACAAGACGGTTGCTGTCAAGGTGGCCGTATCGGACCGAGCACCTGAGGATTACGTCGTTCCACAAGGCGAGAGCACGTTTTTCAGGGCCTCTGAAACCCAGCATCGCTTCTGGAAGCCCATTGAACCCGAGGAATATGAGGCACCGGATGTAGACCAAATGGAGGCTGCCATCTCGCTTAACCCTCACACCGAACCGCCGCCAGCTGCCGTTGCGCCTGCAGAACCCATCCAAACGACTGCAGACGGTAGGCATTTAGGTCTTTTCTTGTCTGTCCTCCAGCCACACAGTCTGACGTCATTTTACCCGTTTTTGTCTCTACCTCAAGGTGTTCCGTTCCCGCCATCCTCTTTCCCGACCCCGGCTCCCCGGCCAGAACCACTATTGGCCTGCTGGACCCCCTTGCCTTCGGGAAAACTCTGCCCTCGCCGGGATCCCACCGGTCGGTGTCGCATTCATGGCTCTGTGGTACCCCGTAATCCCCGAACTGGCTCCCCTGTCCACGAAGCCGATAGACTTCGTCTCCAGGCTGAGCAGGCCGACCTAGTGCGTCAAAGGAAACGAGGTTAGATCATTATTTTTGCTACACGGATTCTTAAAATGCTGATTAAAGGCAACACTCTCAACAATCTCTCAAGCAGGGTTTTTCGTATGCATCCTCTAGAAAGTAATCTAGCTACAGACTGCCAACTTTATTTTGATTTCTATGGCTATCTTGTTGAAGCACAGAACGTTGGAGCCAGCTGGCAACGTTTTCTGCTAGGTACGTAAAATCGTAGCGTCTGAACTTGGGCAGTGCAGTTAATTGATCGATTTCATATCTTGTGTCTGTGTAGCAGTGAAGAACATTGATATTTGAATGTTGCTCTTTGATGCAGTGCTTGATTGGATTTATATATCCACTGTCAGTGCTACTACGACTATTGATATAGCCGATCGTTACCGAAAAGGGCCCAATGGCTAGGTCGCAGGTTTGGGCCTCGGGTGTTTCCACACGTGGGCTTAAGTGTGACTGACTGATGATGGCTAGTAAGTCAAAATTTCCATTCCAGTGTCCTTTATCTTTGTAGGTATTGATATTCTGCTGCAGACAGAGAGGCCCACAAGCACGCTGACTTGATTACAACTATATCAGCCACACAAGAGACATCGGTCACGCGAACCCACCAGCGATCAACCTGGGAAAAGTCAAACCTCTTCAGCGGCAAATAAGCCGTTCGAAGGTCATGCACCGACTACGGCTATAATAGGAGGCAAACGGTAAGGGTGAATAACTCGGGACGAACAGGACAAACAACCGCATTACTCTGACGGTGGAAACGAGAAAGTTTCCGAAACTACAGTATGAATATAATTTGGTCGGACTCGTTCCCTCTTCTGCTTCGTCTTCTTTGGCAGATAATGAACGCAATACATGTATCTTTGGAAACTGGGCATCCCACGCATCCCATCAGCCAGCCATTACTAACAACGGGAAGCGTTCGATGTAGCCTTGATTTTCCCGGTGCATTTCAGAATTGTTGCTAAGATGGAGAAAAAAGTCGGCATTTTAGCTCTGAGGCCTGTGTACCACTTCACGAAAGGGGCAGAGGTATGCTTCCGATGCCTGTGAAACAGTCCCTTGAATCATGTTTGTTTCACATGTTTTGCTAAGAGCAACTGCGTCGCTAGAGAAGGAGTGTGCATGCTCGCCTGTGATGCCGCACCTCTCATGCTTTTCCATAATACTGTTCTAGATTTGCAGCAAAAGAAACGTCGACGTCGGTATTCCCACTTGGAGGACATCTCCTCTAATGCGGAAAAGGTCGTCGCAAAGCAGTTGCGTAATCGCCTTCTCCATCCGTAAGTTACTATTCAGAATTACCAAGGAGTGTTATTGTTTGCAAGTGACTCATCAATTTTAGTGGCGAGAGATTTGTAGCCAAGGTTGCTCTACGTAATCGATGTGGGACCCACTTCATAGTACCCTTTTTAGATTCAAATTTTTGTGAAAACCAGTTAATTACCACTTAATTAACTGACCTCTGGACGGCTTCACAACTTTACTATATTTGCGTTAGGTCGATTTGAGCAAGGACCGTTATGGAGGATTGTCCTGCGCAAGGAGCCCTAAATGCAATTCCTCCGCCGCAATCTGTTGGGGGGGGAATGAGGAGGGGGTAACCACTGTTTCGAGTGTGTGCTGTGCGTGTGTTATGTCGAGGAAGAGTTGTGCAGCCTCAAATTCATGCCCCCATCCCACGTTCATTTCGTTCGAGTAGCAAAACATGGTTGCGGCGACGTAGTGTCTGCGAGGCTGAATCCAAGTTAATATGTTCAGCATCGCACATGTTATTCGTCGACCGCCACCACCGAGTAGTTCCCAACTCTTCCGGGTGCTCACTGACAACCTGCGTTTGAATTTGTTTAAACCAAAGTGGACTTTCGCAGCGCGAACCTCTCCCACTACTTCTACACTCACCATGTACCAGCAGGAAAGCAAAATGAAAGCAACCGGGAAATGGACGTGTTTTAAAATTGGTTAGTGCTCATGTACTTGTGAAGGTCTGATTAGGCATGCGTCTCAGTGTAATCTCGAGCGAAGCAACCTCTACGAAGATGAACTTTAGCGTAGCGAAGCTGTCGGCCGCTCTAACTTTCTTAAAAAATCACAACCTTAGATACTGTTGGCTGGCCAGAAATGGATAACGTCCATGACTTTGATGTCAATGAACACAAGCTGAAGTATTAATTATGGTCGAAAGCCACTAAATTTTGAATAGCGTTTGCGTCTTTGGATGGCCTCGTGACAGCCAGCGACTGAAAAGTATAGTAGAGATGGTGCATGTGAAGAAAACTATTACGCACACTTTCAGAAGAGATGCGATTACCCTATTGTCACTCTACTTAATTTGCATTAGTAGCACTTATTAATTTTTATATCGTTGTGTTGATGGCAATTTTCCTGTCTGTTCGTCTGCTGGTTCTTTTAGAGAAATGGTACCGACAGTTCACAATACAATTAATGAAAACGTTTTACCACTGCAAATATCCTAAATTCAGAATGATGTGACGCAACCGGGCGACGAAGTATTGCGTGACTGAATCGCCTGGGACCCCTTGAACGCACAGATGTCGCTTTTATTTTTGTTTACCGGAATCAGGACATGGCTTCGCAGTTGGAGCCGGCCACATAAACTCGTTGGTGCAATCAAGACTGTTACTTACTCCTGGATCTTAGCAGTTTCTTGCGGAGAACCGCATAAGTAGCCAGAAGGAAACCGCATTTTTCAGTCGAACTGAGAAGAATACATTGTCCATCTTGTCAACACACTCTCCAGTTGGTCTTTCTGTCCGTATTTTGATCCTGCATTTCATCCGTAGCTAGAAAGTTTCACTGGAATAAGGATTGTTAGCCAAAATCTTCAAGGACTATTTTGGCCTAATTTCTATGGGACTTGAGATTTTCCAGCGGCTATGGTGCACCAACTATACTAGAGTAGACTGAACCGTCACAATTTTTCTTATTGTTTGCAAGAAGTTGGCAAATCACAATGCTGGCTACTTGTTAATAGGATTGAACAGATCGTTACATCAGTCTGCCTTAATCGTCAGCTATCTGCCGTTCACCTCCTATTTACTGTACCGTAGGCAATTGGCGTCAAAGCAAACGCTACGCCGATCTAATTGTTACTCAGCCATTTTACACATTATGAAACGTTTCCTCTTCGTGTTAGTTTATAAGTGGGCGAAGTTATCAATTTTTTGAAGAGTGACCGACTTTTTTGCCAACTGGTCAATGTTAGGTGAGAATAACTGTTACAGCTGGTCGACGTCTCCCAGATTGTCTATCAATGGACAGGCAAAGACCAGTGTACACTCTGTCACACTGGCTTTATGTTTAATGCAGGGCCCCATCAGTAGCGCGAAGTTAATTCTGTTTCTGTTACGCCAATTGGTCCCCCCCCCATATGTTTTTACTCGGTACTCGTCTGCTCGATGGGAAATAAGCTCCCGAAATTCACGCTGCGGACATCTCTCCGAATTCGGATAGGCACCACGGTAGCCGGGTGCAGGGCAAAATCACACATAAAGCAAATACTGCATTCAGCACTTGTAGCATTCATGAAGAGTACAATAGTGAAGAGCCTAGCTAGCATCACTGGCCTTTTCTGCGCTTATCCACAGCCCTGTGGATACTAAAACCGATAAAAAAACAGTTCTGGTGTTATCGCGTAAATAGTGCTCGGGTAATCTAGTATGAGTCACTGCGTCATTGGTGTTTCAATTCCGCCTATTGAATGTGCAAAAACGTCAAAGCAGGATTTATCAGGTCCCATCCTTGTTTTATTTCTCAAAACTTGAGTAAAATACTATCTACCTCAGAAAAGCCATTGTGTCATGTTCATATCTTCAGATTTATGAACAGTGTGCATTCCCTTTGTCGCATTCAGATACCCTTTAAAACCTAAACCGCATTTCACAGGTGCTATGTTGCCTTACGTCAAAACTGCTCGCTGAATGCGGCTTCTCACCTGCCCCCAGCTAGTTACTTCCAGTATTAGTAGTATTACTGGTAGTAATAGTAGTAGTAATAGCAATACTACTGCTAGTAGTAATTCGCAATTACGGTTATCATTTTC
>JAYGXS010000003.1:75427318-75439570 GCA_036362985.1 Ligula intestinalis
CAAATGCTCATGAACGGCAGCATAAGCTGTCCCATATATATATATATCTGAGTAAATGCCTTTATAGCGGTTTTGGCTAGGCTGACACCGCTTGAACGAAAAGTTGGCTAGTGAGCGCTTCCACAGACGATGAGCACTGTGTTTTAAAGTCAGCTGTAGAAAAATACGACGGGGATGATCGATATACTAATTGTTCCGACCACAAGTAAACTTCTTTAATTAAGTTTGAAATTAACTAGTTTCGTCGGCCACTCTGCCCAAACTCAACATCGATATACGCGCATCAGACACACCTAATCTCCTTCCTAAGCCTATCAAAATCAACACACCGAATGTGTCTCTTGAGTTATATGCTTAACTAGGACAGCGGAGTTCGCTGCACTGACATTAAGAGCTCAAAAGATGTATACCACCATCAATACTAGCTACAACACGGCAAATTCTGAAATTAACTCAAAATCACACTATCTTTTCTTACAGCCATTGCACAGTTGGTTCTGTATCACCATTACCAGGCGTTTGCGGATCCATCGCGTGGAAACTGCGTATTAAAGTCAGCATTTCTAAAGTCGATTCGGTGCACTGGCTTCATCTGCCCGTACTGCCAACAGCCTTCATATATCTCATATATCGATATCACAGTGGCTTTAGTTGATAGAAAAGACCTAAGGGAAGGAGCGAGATAAATTTTTTCTTTAAGAAATTATATCGCACTCAATATTGTTTCCCTTGCTAGAACATGATCACATCCTAAAGGTTAAGTCACTTTAAGTCACTTTATTAAGGGAAGAAGGCTTTCGCCCTTGAGCTCCCTATTCATAACCAAAATCGCATAATACGTACATCGTAACAATAGTACATAATACAAATGTACAAATGTAGGCTTAAAATCAGCGATAAGTGTGAGCCAGTTGCAAGGCGCTGCTACTGACACTTTGTTCATTATGTCTGCCACAGTTTCTCAGCAAATGAGAATCAAGTTTGTGTTTAAAAATGTCAACAGTATCTGAGAGGACCACATCTTCCGGGAGTCCGTTCCACGCTCCAATGACCCTCTGAGAGAAGGCGTTTTGTCGAACGTCGATATGGGCCGGTTTCCTCTGTAGTATGAAAGGATGACCTCGCAGATGGTCAGTCCGAGCCAATTCGAAGAAATCATCAAATTCTAGGGCGCAGTCTTGGCCTCTAACAATTCGGTAGGTTTGTATGAGGTCACCGCGAAGTTGCCTATAATTGAGAGGGAAAAGATCAAGTTCGGTCAGTCTGTCTTCATAAGGCAGATGACCAAGATTCTTGACCATCTTCGTAGCCCTCGCCTGCACTCGTTCCAGGTGCAGGTAATCCTTCTTGAACCACGGACGCCAGGCCTGGACAGCATACTCTAAGTGGGACCGAACAAACGCTCCGTAGGTTTTCCTGAAGAGCTCCTTGTCAATGTTTACGAATCCCCGCCTTATCGCAAACAGCACCTGTGTCGCGCGTTAGCTGCCTTTGCACACTGAGTAGATGGTTTGAATGAGGAATTTATCAGAACACCGAGATCCTTTTGTTCGTTCACATTTGAAAGCGAGTGCCCATCGAGGAGGTATTGGAAGGAATCGTTCTCCTCATCAGTCCTTCTAGTACGGAGTCTTAAAACCACACACTTACTAATGTTGAAGTTAAAAAGCCAACGAGCAGACCAGCAGCTAAGTCGATTAAGACTTTCTTGAAGCGCTTTCCTATCGGCGTCAGACCTGATGGCTCTCCAGAGTTTGACGTCGTCGGCAAACATGATAGCACTGCAACCCAGGTCGTTGATACAGTCGTTGATATAGATAAGGAAGAGCAGTGGCCCTAAGACAGAGCCTTGGGGGACGCCACTCAGAACATATGTAGGGCTTGACTTTAAGTCACCGATGCACACAGTTTTCGATCGCCCTGTGAGAAAATCTGTGATTCATGCCAGCAGGTTTCCTCTTATGCCAATTTCTGACAATTTATGCATTAGACGCTTATGTGGGACGCTGTCGAATGCCTTCTTGAAGTCCGTATACATGACGGCAACCTTACCATCTTCATCTAGTGCGCGAGTCCACTGCTCAGTGGAGAGTAGAAGGCTGGAAAGGCAAGAATGGTTCTTTCTGAAGCCGTGTTGGAGCCCTGACAGTAGATTGTTCTCCTCCAAGAACTCCATTGTCGTCTTCTTAATTATCGTTTCCATCACCTTACAGCAAATTCAAGTTAGGCTGACGGGCCGGTAATTGTTAACCTTCGTTCGGGCTCCGCCCTTGTATATCGGGTAAATATTTGCCATTTTCCATTCAGATGGCAGTTTTCCTAGTTCAAATGAAGAACGAAAGATATGTGCTAGGGGCTCTGAGAGTTCGCTTGCCAATTCTTTCAAGAACTTGGCTGGTATATTCTCCGGACCGGATGACTTTGCTTCTTTGAGGCTCTGCAGCTCCCTCTCAACTACAGATGTTGGAAATAGTAGAGAATGAAGTGCCGGACCGGCGTTTGCAACAGCACTGTTTGCATTATCAAAATAAAGCTCGGATTCCCTAGTGAATACCGAGGCAAAGAACCGGCTATAGTACTCGACTTTCTCGTCATTCTCAACGACTTCTCCGCCATCATCATTCTTAAGTACTGCGACAGGATCCTTGTTTTTTAATCTACTGTTAATATAGCGGAATAGAATTTTGGGCTTTTCTTCAGCCTGTTGGAGGATTCTTGATTCATAGTTTTTCCTGGCCTGGCGAATTGATTTTTTTACTGCATTTCTTTGGCGTTGGAATTCCTCGAGGTGTACTGGCGACCCAGTTTTCCTGAATAACTTCCATTTCCTATTCTTCTTCTTCAATTGCCTGTTAAGGTCTCTCGTCAACCAGGCAGGACGACTAGTCGTCTTGTGTACCTTGACCGGACAAAAGCGCTTAAGCAGATCTAATGCAACCCTCTTGAGTGATCTCCAATCCTCCTACGGATCCCCTTTGAGTAGGCAGTCCCAATTCACGGTCGATAGTGCATTCTTCATTGAATTGAAATCTGCCTTCCATATGTTTGGCTGGTCCTCCGTTTTCCTCAGCCGTTGAGTATGGAGTGAGTAATCCCACATTAGCGTCGTATGATCACTCTTACCGAGCGGAGCACTTGAATGAACTTCATCTATGTAGGACGAATCCTTCGTAAAAATGAGATCCAAACAAGTAGCTCTATGGTTTTCTTGAAATCTGGTTATGCCCTTAACGTTCTGAACTAGAGACAGGTCAAGCGTGAGATCCATTAATTTGGAACTAAAGGAAGTTGACGCCACCTCAACTGTCAGGTTGTTCCATTCAATGATGAGACAGCTAATAATAGAGCTAGAAAAACGGAGATCCAATGGCGAGACAAATCTCAAAATAAGAGAGGGAAAAATAGTTCAGGTCAAAAGGACATCGCTCTGGTCGAAGCCGGTAACAGTGACGGCCTAGCTGTCCCGCCACCGAAACCTCAGACATGCCCTCTTAAATTGGTCGTTTTAAATGCCAGATCACTGATTAATAAAATGCCTCTGCTCCAGACTCTGGTTTTCGTCAACCGCCCAGACATTGTTATGGTAACTGAGACATGGGCATCGGCCTCTGTAGCTGACACAGAACTCTCCGTTCTAGGTTACTCATGCGTTCGGAACGATCGAAACAATGGCCGTGGCGGAGGAAGCTGCATCTATATTAAGCAGCCACTTGCATTTCTCCCGTTGGACTATCCACAATTCACAGCGGTGGAGGAGAGCTGCTGGCTACAAGTTGTTCTAAAAAACAAATGCTCCTTACTTGTTGGCTGTGTTTATCGCCCACCTAATGCCGATGCAGACTACGATCTTTGTCTCTCGCAGGCATTTCATGCCGCAGCTGACTTGAATCTTAAGTATTGCTTGATTGCAGGCGATTTTAACCTTCCTGACGTGCAGTGGTTTCCACCATCCGGTCCTTCAAAGTACGAGAACTTACTTGAGGCAATAGATATCGGCATGTGGGATCAGGTAGTCGATTTTCCCACTCGAGGAGCAAACATACTCGACCTAATTTTTTGTAGGGGATGCGAACCACTTTCAGTGTCATCCTTAGACGCACTTGAGAGTTCAGACCATGTCACAGTTGTTAGTGAACTAGAACTGGAGGCGGATAAAACATTTTCCCAAAAGTATCGTATTTATCATGACTTCCGATCAGCAAACACGGCTGACCTACTGGCACATCTAAACGCTCTCGACTGGTCTGAATTTTTCCAATGTTTGGATGTAAATGTTTGTACCGATGCACTGTACAAAGTGTTGGATCCACTCATCCTCCACTTTGTCCCCCGTAAGAAAGTAATACATGTCAAGGATGAAGTGTACCTTCCTCTGTCTTTCCGTCGTAGGCTGCGTAAACTCTCTCGTCGTTTGCATCGGCTGAACGACACTTCCGTTCTGCCCTTGATCACACTGATCTTTGAGCAGGCTAAGAAGCTCTCCGAAGAAAAACAGATAGCCGATGAGGCTCACTTCGCTGAAAACCCTTCCCTTAATGTTGCGAAACTCTTTTCGCGTACAGTAAAAGCGCAGATGAAAACGCAGCACCCCATACTTAGAGATGCTTTAGGAAACCCCATAGCTGACGCTAAGCTGACCGCCGATAGCTTCAATGCGTTCCTATCCAAAACGTTTAGTGAAAGCTCGTTCGCTGCACCTCCGGTTATCCAGGCTTGGACGGGTGCCATACTCGAAACCATAAGTTTTACCGTCTGGGATGTGACTGTAGCCATTCGTCGTTATCGTCAATCCTATAGTCCAGGACCAGATGGCGTCCCAGTTAGCCTTCTAAAAGCTGAAGCGAATGATATCTTTCCGTCAATTCTTTGTAAGGTATTTAATCTTGCTCTTGAGAGCGAAACCTTTCCTTCGTTGTGGAAGGAATCGCACATAATGCCTATTCGCAAGCACGGCCGATCGACATCATTCGACAACTTTAGGCCAATAAATACACTTCCCGCAGCATCGAAGATCTTGGAGACCTTAATCAAAGAAAAGATGATGCGTCACTTGACAGAGAACAACCTGCTCAGTACAGCTCAACATGGCTTTCTCGAGAAACGATCTTGTGACACCTGCCAGCTCTCTTTCTTTGATTATGTGCTGCAATCTAGAGACAGCGGTTTTGCCACTTATAGCGTCTATTTTGATTTTACTAAGGCCTTTGATCGGGTCGATCATAACCTCCTCCTTCTGAAACTGGCCTCCTTCGGCATAGGTAGCAAGCCTCTGAACTTCATATCTTCCTATTTGGATGCTCGCACACAACGAGTAAAAATTTCCAATGTTATCTCCAACCCCACGCATGTGAGGAGTGGAGTTATACAGGGTAGTGTACTGGGTCCGCTCCTATTTTGCCTTTTTGTCAACGACGTTTCAGATTGTTTTCAGTATGGCAGACCCTTCATGTACGCTGATGATTTAAAAGTCGCTTATCGATATAAACCGGCAGATCGCAACATCGTGCTCGAGCTGATAAAAAAGGATCTTCAGGCCTTCGCCCAGTGGTGTTGCACATGGCGCCTCACCCTTTCATGGCACAAATGTTCCGTTATGGTTGTTGGCGACGATCATCAACCGGAATTAAGCATTGACGGCTGCGAATTAAATTTCCCAGTAGTTATCAAGGATTTGGGCATTTCCTACTCTAATAGTCTCAATTTGTCAGAGCACTGTGCCCTGATAGTCTCGAAAGCACGCCAAACCACCGGATTTATCCTTAGAAATTTTAAGACTATCAATGTTAGAACTAGCCTTTATAATATGTACGTGAGACCTAGTCTTGAATACTGCTCGCCTCTGTTCAGTCTTCTGCGCACTAGTGAACGGAAGAAAATAGAATCGGTGCAGCACTTCTTCACTAGAAGAGTTTTCACTACAGAACACCGTAACTTAACCTACCAACAAAGGTGCGAACTTATAAAGCTGGATCCCCTATGGCTTCGTCGATTGCAGAAGGGTCTATTTTTACTGTTTAAACTTTTGAATGGTCAAACCTTTAATCCTCTTAGTACAATAAGGCAGCTTGAGCACTCTCGACGCGCCAGTCATCGAGACGTATTTTTATTTCTTCCTATGGCACGCACAGTTAAGTACCGGCAATTCTTTTCAGTAAATGCCATATCAATCTGGAATAAGCTGCCCAAAAGTATTAAAACCCAGCAAAACTACCCTATGTTTAAGAGAGCTGTAACTAGTTTTCTACATTCAGGACAACTTTCACGAATTGTGGGTGCTGACTCGGTGGAATCTATCTTTCACTCTGATGGCGTTCGTGGACTTTGAACCCCGCCAGGCTTCACTGCTGAAGATAATGCGGCTGAAGCAGCAACCCGCAGTCTGCTAACCCTTCAGCCGATAGCTCGCAACTTTTGCCGACAACCATTGAAGAAAGACTGAGAACACTGTGTTCTTGTGCCAACCCTCTCCGTCTGGAACTAATGTTTTTAAACGATATGAAACAGTTCTCCTGCTGATGAGTCAACTCAGCTTACAACTGTACATTTATTCCGTTTGTATCATACCTTTGAAGGCAGGTTTTTTTCACTTGAAACAAACTCCTAATCTCGCCCAGTATTGACGAAACAAAAAACCTGAAACAAAACCAATACTGGCTGCAACATAAGGAGTTTGTTTTAGGTTTTTTCCGGTCTTCGAGGTGTTGGAAGGCGCCCAAGAGGTGCATTACCAACTCTTTACAATTGCCTGTAAACTGGCATAATAAACATATTATTATTATTATTATTATTATTAATTGCAGGGGCGTTGAAGTCACCAACGATGAGAACCTCCTGGTGGCTAGCAGCTTCTTTCACCAGACCAAGGAGTGAGTTGTCGGCTCCGCTCAGAATGTTTGGTGGCCGGTAAACGGCCAGGAATTCAAGGTTCTGTGAATTCGCCTTCTTGATTTCTAACCAGATGGACTCATACTCCAGGGCTAGAGTGTGTTCTCTTTCTACAACAGAGATTTCAGTTCTGACATACACGACAACCCCACCTCCTTGTCGGTTTTGGCGGTCTTTGCGGAAAACCTGGTATGCTGGAATCGAAATCTCCGAATCTGCAATTTCTGCTTTTAGCCATGTTTCCGTTATGGCAACTACAGCAGGTTTCCGCTCCGAAAGTACTGCCTTGATTTCATCAATTTTTGAGGGAAGACTTTGGGCATATGTGTAAAGAAAGCTCAATTTAGACTTATTCACCACTTTATGCAGGCGGTTGCCTCTTGCGTGAGATTGCATGCAGGGGGCTGTCGGTGCTGATGGAGACGGACTGTTTTCTATCCCGACTAGGCTGTTAGTGTTATCGGCTTTCTCCAGAGGAGTGACCTCGGGACATGGACGATCTCCTCAATCAGAATTCGAAGATTGCTCTCGCCGAGTTCGCATCTCCTGTGGAGTTCTTCTTTTAGCAATCTCCATTTCTCCAGCTCCGCGGGGGAAAAATCCCGCTGAAAAAAAAACCGTCGGGTGTGAGTATCTAAGTATTGGTTTCCTGCTTAACAATAGCTGGACATCAGCCTCACTCTTCAGAACAACCTTCAACGGTCTTGGTTGGCGTTGTTCATCTTTTGAGTCTGTTATACGGCCCATTCGGAATGCCTTTAGAACTTCGACTTTTTCCTCACCCTTTAGGAGGAATTTCAGATATTCTTTAAATAACTTCTTGTCCTCTTCTAATCTTGATTTCGGGGTATTGGAAGTACCTTCTGTCATGCCTTTTATGACTATGCAGTTTATACGAGTGGTACTCACCTTCCGACTGTCATCCCCTTCTGCTTCTCTAGGGTTTGTTAGGACATATTCGCTTCAAGGTTCAGCGCTCCTGTTCGTTTTGGCCTGCGAAGGTGCCCTTTTTGTTTGGCTCGTGCTCAATCTCGGCCTACTTATATTAGCACTTGGGCTTGGTCGGCCTTTTTTGGGAGCCCGAGAGCGCTTCTTCGTTTTCTTGGAAGTCAGTGGGTTGACCGTTTCCCCTGTCCATGGCAGACTACTAACTCCGTCAAGCACCCTGGCTGCCGGATCATTTTTCTGCTTAGACACTTCGGCGAGGGATTTTGTTTCTCCGTACGTTAGGTTTCCTCGCTCAAGTTCACGCATCGCCGGTTTCTCCTCACGAGGGAGAAATAGAGAAATTTTTTTCAGCTCCTCTATCTCCACTCTTAGACTATTAACTACCTTCTCAAGGTTTGTAAATTTGTTCAAAAGCGTAAAATATGATACGGAGGCTTCATCTTCATGAGTTACATCCCTTAAACTTTTACGACTTTTAGTTCGCTTGGCAGGAGGAGATTTTAAAGAATTTCTAGATCGAGCTTCCGTAGTTAGTAAGGGAATTTGGAAACCACCGAAGCATCCTGTGATGGCGAAGTGAGGTAGTCGTTCGACTTCCACGCGGGGGATCCAGGGTTCGAATCCGGGCGGTGGCCTGACTTTTTTCCTTGTTGCGATGATGTCGGGATTTCGAATGCAGGCACTGGCGAACATTCCTTCCCGTCTTCCAAAGCTGTATAGCACGTAGTTTCAATTTTTTCTGTCACAATCTTTTCACAACAGACCGTTATGCCATTCTTGGGTGAGTGGACGATGATTGCATCCGAAATGTCGCTAGTCTCTTAAAGTTCGCAGCCTAGACGAATAATATCACATGCTTTTGTGGAACAGTTAACTCAGGAGCGCTCTTCGCAGAGATCACATGGCAGAGGCACTTACACCTGTAAGGGAAGCCTGTTATTAGCTCTCAGAAGGCATGTCTTGTCAACAGGGCCATCGTGCTATCCACCACTATTTAGCATAACACACCTTCAATTTAACATCAATTATCCAGTCTGACCTCGCTGGCAGGTAGGCATTCCTGCTACAATATCGAAACAGGCGTTAGATCCAACAGAAATGAAGGCTGAAACGACCTTGGACCAGCTTTAAGTCACTCATGTAAGGAATGTCATGGATGCCGATTTCTATTTAACAAAAGTGGCGGCCACAGATAAGGGCATAAAATGGCTTTCTTTTCTTCAAAAGGTTGTAAAAATATTATCAAATCAACCTCAGGGTCACCGGCGCAACCATACAACTAATGCTATCTCTGTGAATAATAGAAAAAATGCTTCCAAACAGTTTGCGTTCTCCCGTTGCGCAATATGTCCCGCTGCATTTCCGACCCCAGGATATAATTGGGATGGCACTGCTGCACATTCTTGATATGGGCTGGAATTCTGACAGTAACGGAGATAATAACAGAAAGTCTTTGACGTAAAATATGCGTCGATTAACATATTGCATTTTGGCTGTTTATTAAACAGGATAATGTAGATCATTTATTTGATTAAGGCAAAAATTGTTTTCTCTTTCATACTTTTGACATTTTTGACCAGAATTCTTGATACAATTATCTTATTTTATTTATACAACCCCAACCTATAGTCTTGGATCATGTCTCGTACAACATGTTGCTCAGCCTACGCGGATAGCTGATTCGGGTATGGCCTCATGCCTGGACTTGATATTCACAAATGGCCACACAAAAGTATCTGATGTAAAAGTCTCTGCACCCCTCGGCACCAGTGATCATGCTACTGTCTTAGTAAATAAATATATAAATAAATTTATTTTTAGGCCCGGAGGGCCTCGTCATTGCAAACTTGGTGCAGTTGAAAAAATAAATACAAATTTGATAAATGCTGCTCTCCGTGAAACAACCACACAGGCAGCGGGAGTGTTTATTAGTGTTGGTAGATTAATTCACATCCACCAATATATCGTCGCTTTAAAATAGTAGTCAACACTCTCTGAAACGTATTGTGAACTAAGGAGGAAGCAGTGAAATAAAACTCCTACCATTAAAGCTGGGGTAAAGTTCAGCGGATCGTCGTCAATGCGTAGATGCTACAAGCCGGCATATTCGAAGACCGATTATGACGACATGAGGCAGAGCGCTATGAACCTATCCTGGGAACCGAGCAGCTTTGCCAATGTTGAAGAACGTTGGAATTTGATTCGTGGAAATATTGAGCGGCTCTGCACCGACTTTATCCCCCTGAAGCTCTGTGGAGGGACAGCATGTCGCCTCCCATGGATCGATGGTGAGGCAAAATGCAAGTTGAAGGCCAGGAAACGCGCCTACAAGGCCTTCATGATCTTGAGAACAGCCGAAGCGAAAGCGAAATACAAAACAATCAGCGATAAATGCAAGCGTATAATGAGGTCGAAGAAAGTAGCATACGAAAGAGATCGTGTGTGCCATCATATTTATATCAGGCAGCTTCGGCGGGACCTAATACTAGCATTCCGCGTATTACGTCTTCAAGACTGCTGTCCTATATCAGGGGATTTTTTCGAATTAGCAACGACCACAAATCTGAGGGGTCATCCTCTCAAATTAAAGATGACAGGGGCCAGGCTGGACGCTCGGAAACACTTCTTTTCAATAAGGGTGGTCGGAGCGTGGAATGCGCTTCCTCAGGACGTTGTTATGTCGGAATCGCTAGAGGGTTTTAAGCGAAAACTGGATCGATACAGCAGTGCACGATGGATCGTAGCAGACAATTTGCAATAATAATAATGCTTCCAATTTTTCAGTTGTATTAGTTTTTATATCCATTCACGTTTGCTATTTATAACGCCCTCCCACGCATAGCCTCATGCGAAGGTCTCCGCGGTCTACCCTACTTGGCTATCTGCGTACCGTGATTACCCGCTGGCGATCTTATCAGCCAGACCTGACGGCCTAAACACTCACCCTTGGTTCGACCCAAAGCGGACTGTCGACGATCTGGGCGGATGCCTCTGTTTTTCCAGTTCCGTTGGCGGACTCTGCAATCAGCAAGGAAGAATCAGGACGTGGCTTCCACACGGTGATGATCCTGGGAACCTTTGCAATGCCCCCCCAGTGGGAACCCCTTTTTTTCTCCTTAATCGCACGCATTACCCCCACAAGCGCGACAGTTTTACTCCTAAAAATTCCTGAGGAGTTTTTTCACTGTCTGCTCCTATTTTCATCCTATGACACAGGACAACTGGCATCGCCAACAGTCTAAGCAACAATTTTTTTGCTACCACTGCACATATGTACAAATAGGGCACTCAAAGGAATTTTTCCTACATACCCTCAATATACTGATACTGATACTGATGCTGATCTAGTAAAGCACCGCTGAATGCCTTCTAGTTTCTTTTGACCAGCTGGCGACATGATGTCAAAAAAATAGAACAGTTGCCCAGGATACGTAAAACGAACATTTTATAAAGTTGCGTCTTAAGTGTGATCGATTTTAAATTTTTACTTATTCGCGAGCTTGCGAATGTAATCGCACCGAGCATCAGAGAATTGTTTCTTTGTACGCTAGCCACTGCCACGGTACCGGATGACTGGAAGCACAGCCTACTAACTCCGAGAGACAAAGGTGGTGACCGTATTCTGGCCCAGAACTATTGACCAACTAGCCTGAACTCTGTGTTTGTGAAAGTTCTGGAAAACTTCATCTGCCGTGAAATCGATGCCTTCATGGGGATATCCACAATCCTACCGATAGAACAACACGGCTTTTTCAAAGGCAAATCGTGCACTACTAACCTCGTAGTGGCACGCGAAGATTGGTGCGAAGCGAAGAAAAATGAATGCCGGTTCATAGGGGCTTAATCGACCTCAGCAAGGCATTTGACAAAGTCAGTCACGAGCTTCTACTGACCAAACTCAGAAATACGCCCATCCCAAGAGCTATAGCCAAATGGATTAAAGGCTACCTGTTCGGTAGACAATGTCGCGTCAGAGTCGATGAAAGATGTCATTCTGCGTATGAAGCTCGTAGTGGCATACGACAAAGGTCGGTGCTGGGTCCCAGACTATTTTCCATATACGTTTTGGATATCTCATCAAGAATTTCATCCCCATGCCTTCTGCTTGTGGATGACCTCAAGGTATGACATGTTATTCGCAGCCCCGAAGATACAATGGTTTTATAAAATGATCTTAATGTGATCCATGAATGGTCATTGGAGATCAAGATACCGGTCAACGTAAACAAATCACACTTGCTGATAATAGGGAGAAACTGGGACCACCCACCCTATACAATAAGCAACATGTTAGGAGTACTCGTGACTTAGGCGTTATCGTTCAAGACGACCTCAAAACCGGAGAACAAACAACCCTGGCTAGACGCAAGGGACTGACACTACTTTGGATTTTCAAAAAAGCATTCACTTCCTGGTCAA
>JAYGXS010000003.1:75439670-75503072 GCA_036362985.1 Ligula intestinalis
ACTGACACTACTTTGGATTTTCAAAAAAGCATTCACTTCCTGGTCAATACAGTAATTCCAAAAGCTTATGGTCACATTCATCCACCCGCTCATGGAGTATGGATCTACCGCTTGGTTCCCGTGTACGAAGGGTGAGGTGACCGATATCGAATATGTGCAACGGCTGGGTTCAAGAATGGTGCCCGAAGTGAGGTGGCTGACATATCCGGAGCGCCATTAAGCACTGGACCTGTTCACATTCGAATTTGGACGCACCAAAGGCGACCAAGTCATGATGTGTAAAGTGATGGTTTGCGGAGAAATCCCGGAGATAGCACAATACTTCAAACTGGCCGTTGACATTCCTACGCTTGGAAACTGCTTTAAACTGGTGGTTAAAAAAACAGACAGCCTCCCGCACATCAATTGATTCTCAAGACGTGTCGTGAAAGCATAGAACAATCTCCCCCCAGATGTCGTTGCTGCTGACACAGTTGCCGGGTTCAAGAAGAAATACGTCGCTTTATTCGAACAGTGATCTGCACTGTTCACGGGAGTGCTCCTGCCTTCGCAGGGGGATTGGTCCAATCTGAAAACTCCCATATGTCCGGTGGCTGCAAAGAAGGGGTTTACACAGATCCGTTCTCTACCCTCTATTGATGAAACATGAAATAATTTACGTTAGCCTCTATGAATTTTTTTGTTTAGTGGCTGATTGGCTTACAGCATGAAAGTTCCTATTGCTTTCCGCGAAGTCAAAATAGCTTATTAATGTCTGAGTTGAAGCTGTGGAACATTGTTTGTTTGTATTCACAAAAAGCATCGCATAAGACCTTTGTATTTGTCAAATCTGACGGTTGACCAATAGTTATTGCGCTATTGATGGTTGTGGTGTTGGGATACCCATTCATCAATGTGCCGAGGGTGCGAACAGAGTCCACACATATTTTAATTCGCGAATATCTGACTGCGTCGCCTGGAATTCGTGTGTGAATTGATTCTATTTAGTACATTCCGTCCTGACGCACTGTGAAAATGCCGGATGATAATAGCGACGACAGCTGCGTCTTCGTCACTTTGGGTGTGTGTGCTATGGCAAAGAAAACTAAATCGAAGCCCATGAAGGAAATACTTCGTCGTTTAGAAAAGTTTCAGCACATTCGCATATTAGTTTTTGAGGAAAGCATGATATTGAATACCCCCATTTCCTCGTGGCCAGTTTGTGATGCCCTTATTAGTTTCTACTCGGAGGGATTTCCTCTGGAGAAGGCCATCGCTTACGCTCAACTCAGGAGCCCATACTTGATAAATGATCTGGACGCACAATATGTTTTGATGGACAGAAGGAAGGTTTACGAATGTTTACAGTCGGCCGGGATCCCCGTACCACGTTACGCCTGCGTCGACAGGAGTGACCCGAATGCCGAGGTTAATTTCGTCGAACATGACGATGCGATCGAGGCAAGCATTTACGATTTCAGAACTAATTTTTATAAACTTTCAAGCATAATTAGTTGATTGTGTAGGTGCTATCCTGTTTGGCCTGTTTTATACTGTCGTTGCCTTGAAAGTTAGCAACGTAACAAATTTTCAAAACCAGTTATCGTCCAAGAAAGAATAAGGCCTCTTATCTGAATGCCCTCTGTTTGCGGCTTTTTATACGTAACACCTCGCCTTAAAGCATTGAGTGCAACATTGTAATACTTAACAAGCTGTGGGAAGGACTTAAATTGTTCAATAATTTATATACAATTATAAAATAAATCGTCGAAAGTTTTATAAATATTCAAATGTTCCCATCAATTTGCGCCGATTGATGAGTGAAACATCTTATTTGAAAACAAATGTTTGTTTTTTAAAGCCGCTATAACTATTCGTATGTCGCCTTTGTCTGTTCTAGTTTGATACTTAAAATTAAGCTTTGTTTTTAAGCTTTGAAGGTGACGCATCAAGTTGAGAAAAATGAGCATTTCCACCAGTTAATTTTTTGGCCTTCAGTTACATTTTAATTTTCCAAAACTGGTCCCCTATATTTGTGCTATGTACGAGAAGAATGCTGTGCCTGAAAATGCAGGCCAATATTAGCTCACTGATTTTAAATTTGCAGAATTGCAATAAAAGGCTCCATCCACGCTAGATTGGCTCCGGTGAAGACTTTCTGACTGAACTCTTTTGGGGAATGTATCGGTACACCAGCAAAGTATCGCTAGAAAAGTTACAGTGTTGTCGCCAAACCATTTTCAGGTACTCCTTGTCGGTGAAGAAAGTTAAACATGTGAGAAGCGTTCTATCTATTTTCGAAAAACGGTAAGCAGCAGGACCTACTTATTGCTCCTCTGGACACAAACGAAAATTCTTGTATAACTTATTCCCTGAAATGAGAAATATTGCGTCTATCTCAATATGAAGTGAAGAAAGTTGGGGTGATCTACGGCGAGTGAGCAGTTGCTCTACCGGAGCAGAAGATCCGATCTCTTGATTTGCCCACGGTGGGACTGGGGAGGCGGACTAAATCACGAAATTTTGAAGCAAAAGCATGCGGTTGACAGAAAACTGTATAAGCCCTACTTTTGATCAAATGAATCTATGTAGAAAAACGGTCCACCATAGAAGTAATTCTGCATCAAATCAACTGCAGACATCATAAAAATCGTCGTATAAGAATGAATTTGGAAGACTCCGCATGCATTAAACTTGAGAATCGTTAATACTACTGGAAAACTGCAACAGTTGTCTAGTAGCAATGGTAGGATTGTCAACTATTTGACTGTTTCGCACACAAGCAGCCAATAAATCATTTTTTGCTAGAGGGCGATCGCCGCACCATGTCTACCCGAGGTGTCCTGCGAGTCGCTACGATTGGGGCGAGGTGCGAATTGGTCCTCGGGATCACAATTTCACGAGAGCTTCAGTCGGGTATTCGGACTTCAGGCAACAGAAATCGTCGTTGTACTGCCAAGAATACGGAATATCGGACCTCCGATAGCAGGGTCGAGCACATTTTTTCGCTTATTCTAGCGTCCACTGCGCGAGTTCTTGGCCGTAACAATTTCGTTCAATTGTTTACTGTCAGTTCTAATGATCGACGAGGTTACATCCTGTCACTTACTCTATTAAACTACGCCAATCATTGGATTCTCGGAAGGACTCAACACGGTCTTGACGGTGTGGAGTTTGCACCCGGAGGCAGGTGACTGACTTAAATTACGCTGACGATATCTCGTTGTTAATCTCAAGCTTTGGCGATCTATTCTTAACGTATCATGGGTGAATGAAGTCACTACTTCGGTCGGCTTAAACGTAAACGTTGGGAAAACCAAATTCGTTGCAAGCTGCATCTCTGACCAGGAGGACTCACACTTGGGGATCTATAGCTATCAACTTGAAGAAGTAGTCAGTTTCACCTAATTCCGGGCGAAGTTTCTGCCCAATAAACAGAGTAAGGACGTTATTGCCTCGCGAATCAATGCTCCAGTCCTCATGAAATATCTATAGATCTGACTATACATCTTCGTCGTCACAAAGATCCGTGTGTACCATGCATCCGTCCGGTTGGCCCTATACTGTGACAAATGCTGGGCTATATGTGTGGAAGATGGGCGAAGGCGGAACTTAATTGTTTTTCTACTAGATCGGCGAAACACATTCATTCATCATATCCCCGATCGCAATCGACAAAGCAAGGATTAGAGTTAGAGTATTGAACTCAATGACCAAAGGCCCCGGGTTCAAATCTCGGGGGTTTCAACCCTCGAGATTGGGTATGACTGGCTGATGACGGCTAATAAGCCAGAAATAACCATTCCGGTCTCTCTTTGCTTTGTCTGATCCACTTCAAGGCTGGATGTATTTGGTCACTGCTGCTAGAGGACCACACTTCGAATGAATTCCACTGACTTAGTTTCAAATTAGACAGTTCGACTCGCTTCGACAATATCGTGAAAATACATCAAGTTGACCCAGCGCCGTCGCCCATCTAGAGACCTCCAAGAAGAGGTTAACTTAAATCCTGTCGCGGCATGTTTCGACAAAATATGAAAGTAGTTCTTAGACCTTCGGTATTCGACCTCCGTCGCTGGAGAATAAATGGGGTTGAGCTGTAAAGATCGGCTGCCGCAAATCGTCACGCGTTAAGAGGTGCAATACGTGACATCATCGAGGTCGGCTGGATCAAGCCTGATGACAGCCGCACCAGGTACAAGCGGCAAGTACAACAGCGAAAGGCGGTTTCTGATTGAATCATAAAGCACGTATGCCATTTGCGCCAATCATCAAACCCGTGTTGCAGAGTAGGTCTGTTAGTGTGTGTACTACTGGGTCACTGGCCGCAGATCGGACCGTGTGTTTGAGCTTATATGCCCAAACGCCTTAATCTAAGCACCTAAATTCAAGGCAGCGATGGAAAGCGAACTTATTTACTAGCAAGTCACAATCGACATGCCTACGGAACCGTACTTAAGCTGGCAGTCCGTGTATCAGACATCAGTACCCTGATGGCACCGTGGCCGTTGGTCCGAGACTTCTAAATCTTCAGACACGAAAGCATGCTTATTTGCCCTTTTTAACCTTTTCTGAACGCTGATTAACTCTAAGCCACTCGTGGACTGGCCGGGTAGCATAGAGGGGGCAGCAATAGTCAGGGGATTTTTAGGGCACTGGTTTAGCCTACTAACATTTTCTATCGAAATCGATTGGTGTAAAATACCCCTTTTTTAAAACCTGCAAAAATTCTCCGACTTTTCCTCAATCAGGTCGCATAATGAGATCAGAGTAGGCGGTGCATTTTCTAGCGTAAAACAAATGTTGGAAGGTTCTTGCTTTCCACCACAAACGCCATTTTGTATTTTGTAACTGGAGAATTAACCGGGAGGAAGCATACCCCTGTTCCCAGTCCTCCTTTTATGAAGCCAGACCCCCCATCCATAGTTGGACATTTAAAATTCCTTTCAAGAGGACTGCTTGCGCTAATTACTGAGTGATTAAGTCGGCATGTCTCTTGCAGATTGATGGTGAAATGTTCCACAAGCCTTTTGTGGAGAAGCCCCTGAATGCAGAAGACCACAACATCTACATTTACTTCCCCAGCAGCGCAGGAGGTGGCAGCCAACGCCTCTTTCGCAAGGTCGGTGACCGCAGCAGCAAATACTTTCAAATTAGCAACGTTCGTACCAACGGTTCCTACCTCTATGAAGAGTTCATGCCTACAGACGGCACTGATGTGAAGGTAGGTCACCTTTCTCTGTGGCTGGCGCATATGATTACCATATATGACCACCTGCCAAATTCAAATTGTTGTACCTCAAATTTAAAAAAATGCAATCTTTCCTTACACTGGCCCACTGAAATGTAAAGTAATAGGCCAGTAGGCTAAAGTACAGTGCAACCTCTGTTACCGAGTTTAATTCGCTCCGGCACCAACGTAGCCAATCAAACTGCATCAGTTCACTGATTGGCTGTATGACCCACGCTCTGTGAGCAAGACTTGATGGCGGACACAGGTACATGCATGCAATGGCAACTCGTTAACTGAACGGAAGCTCGTCAATTAGAACAAATTTCTTGCGAGTGGCGTGCTCTTTACCTGAAATGTTCGTAGACGGAGCTGCTCTTCACCCGACGTTCCATTGTACTCCTTTATTTGAAGTCAACAATTCTGGGGCTGAGAGCGATGAAATTGCAATGCTAAAGTCACAAACACCATGTGCGAGCAATATGTACAACCGGTAATAGTTCTGACAATAATAACGATTGGTACAGTAGTGGTTCCATAGCAGGAATTTTCGCAGTACAAAGAAAGCGGTAAACCGGAAAAAATGTGGTAGAGTTAAAAAGAGTCTTCCAATGCATTGTTTGCAGGAGCTGATTTTAAAATTGTCTTGCGTGTGACAGCATCAGTTTGAATAGTATTTTCATGAAATGTCCTTCAGTGGGTGAAAAAGTGTATACCTCGCATTCCTCATTGGGCTGGCTGGCTAGTAGCCTTTGTTGGATCCGGAGCCCCGCTGGGTGGGCCTCAACCCCGGCGGCGAGGAGGAGGAGGAGGAGTCGAAGCAGCATGGTCGGGAGGGGCTGCTCCGTCATCAAAAACACAGACGGAGAGGAGGGGAGATAGGTAAACCGTAGGGAGATTGGTTTAGCAGACCTTGGCCGCCGTGAGGGCGGGCGGGAACGCGACGGAGACGCGTCTGCTGTGGTCCCCTTTCTCATTGGGAGAAGTGGGCCGTAGCATAGGACACGTACATGGCTAAGGCGGCAATTTTTTTGTTCCGCCGACCGGATAATCCATCTCTTAGGATGTTAAAGCAAAAGTGCCAACCGCGAACGTTACCGGTTTGGTTAACGAATCCAACGAGGAGGGTGTGGTGTGTTTCTGTGTCTCATCGTTATTGGAAAAATTCTTAAACGTCCCTTTATGGAATTAGGAAGGGCAATACCAACCCCGCTTACGGTCGCAAATTCTGGGCCGGGTTGCGTCCCTCAGTGGGATGGTGTAGGAATTTGCAGTTCTAGGAAGCTCGAGGGAAACCAAATGCATCTATTGATCGATTCACGATCGGATTCTGAAGCCCTCTCCTACTACCGACTCGTTTGATCATCCACCCAACGAGTAAGTCAGCAGTGTGTTCTTGTCCTAAACTGTGAGCAGTCATCATAGACAACGAGCCTCCTGGCTTAAAGAACCGTTCGCGTTTGCGTAACTTGATTTCCAGTTTTTGCTCTGTTTTACCTTTTGAATTTCGCAAACAATCAGTACATTTAATGCGACACCCGACTACTGACCTGACCATAGTGATTCTGACTTGGTTGCACATTGTGAGCGCCTGATAGTGTCTGAAGCTCGGCTTTAAGTTGTGGACGATTTGTTATTTTGCATACATTATCTAGTTGTCACGCTCATAGTCGTAATCAGTCCATTGTTTCCATTGACGTCGTTACCGTCTGTTTGTGGAATCTCAGGGGAAAGGGGATAGGGTTAAACGTTCCTTCTCAGTTGATGATTTGGACAGAGATCCTCACTCGGCTTTATTTGCTATGTGCGGCTATGTCTACCTTTTCCCCTGCCCACGGTCCTCCTGTGATCTATTCTGTGAGCCACAGGGTGTTAACTGAAAAAAACTGGGAGCTGTGTTGTGTTCATCCTCCTTCTGTACAATATTGTGTTTTCTGGCAATTCAGCATTACAGCGGTTTATGTCACCTCTTCGCTGTAGGTATACACAGTCGCCGATGACTACGCCCACGCTGAAGCCCGGAAGTCTCCTGCTCTGGACGGTAAGGTGGAGCGAGACTGTGAGGGCAAGGAGATCCGCTATCCCGTGATACTGACCCAGCGCGAGAAGATAATCGCCAAGAAGGTGGCTAAAGTGGTGAAGCAGCAGATCTGCGGTTTTGACCTGCTCCGTGCCAATGGCATGTCCTATGTCTGCGATGTGAACGGTTTCTCCTTCGTGAAGACCTCGCGCAAGTACTACGACGATTGTAGCCATATTCTCGGTGTGCTGATAACCCGGCGCATTGCGCCCCTGCTCTGTCCAACTGGTGGTCTGCCGGGCATTGACCCCGGCAGGGATGACGACATTCCCCTAGTGCCAACAACCTGTGGCACCATAATGGAGCTGCGCTGTGTCATCGCCGTCTTCCGTCATGGTGATCGGACACCCAAACAGAAAATGAAGATGGAAGTGCGCCATGAGCGATTCTTTCAGCTCTTTAAAAAGTACTCCGGTGGGCGGACTAATGAATTGAAACTGAAGAAACCAACCCAGCTGCAAGAGGTGCTGGACATTGTACGCAGCCTGCTAGATGACATTGAGAGTGGAAAATTGAGAAATTCGGCGATAGAGGAGAAGAAGGCCAAATTTGAACAGTTGCGGTAGGTCATTTATGCTATGTGTCCTTGATCCTGGAGCTGTCTGCGTTGTGCCGGACAGTCCAAGTTTACATACTTTTATACGATTCTGTCATCGAAACCATCGAATCTTATGAAATATATCTAATCAGCAGTGTCGCCCTGTTATTCTCTGAGAGTTTCGGAAGCATCTCTCTGAATCGCTTTTATGCCCCAACCTTGACAACGCACGGCAATAGGAACCTCCCCTCCACCCCCCCCCTCCGGTAACGCAGGTAGCCTTATGCTAAATTCTCGGAAATGTAAATATTCACGTGCCCGAAAGTTCCCCCGTCGATTTCGACGATGGGCACCACGCGCTCCAACAAGCCGCAGCAAACGCTGAAGAAAGCCGCACCATACACAGATTCAAGCTGGGCAAGCAACACGAAAGCCGCAGCAAGTGGGAGCATCGCAGAGAACTGGCACGAGAGAAAACAGGTGTTTAGGCAGACTCGCGCAGAATCTAACCACTTGCTCGCCACTCCCACCTCCGTATCCGGTGTACAGACAAAGTCAATAAAACCGGGGATGAGGGAGCGTGTAGATGGCTGGCGCGGTAATCACTCAACACGCGCATACTTGCATCACCCATCTCGCTAGGTATGCTCCCGACTGCGCGGGTGTGCCATAAAGGCCACATTAAGAGGGAGCCATTGCAGCCTGACTCTCAGTCCTCCCTCTCCTTCCATACGCACACACAAACACTCGCGTACAGGAGGAGCAGCAACGTAGGGGGCCCGAGTTTTCCCGTCAGTTGGCAGACACTCCAAGCAACGGCTTTTAGCGCACCGTGTTTGATTCAGACGCATTTAGATTTATTATAGTGAGGAGAGAAACCCGCCGAGGTCGACCTCACTCTCTCTCCCACCACATAGTGACCGCCTAGCTTTCCGGAAACCTGAAGACCATGACGATTCCATACAGAGGCTTGGAGCCGACCGAAGGCTTGGCTAGCTTTGGAGATTCTGCGGGCAACCTCGTCTATTTTAGTGTTGCGGGAAAGCGTACTGCCGAGGTAAGTGAAGTTGTCAACGTTCTGTAGTTCGGCTCCGTTGACGTTGATGCGTGCGGGGTTGAAGTCAACACCTGGCGGCGGTTGATGCATAACCACTGTCTTGTCCGTGTTGATGGTGAGGCTAACGTTGGCGCAACCTGCTGCAAAGAGGTCCATGCTCCTTTGCATGTCCGCTTCGGTGGTGGTGTTGAGAGCGCAGTCGTCCGCTAACAGCAGATCATGGACTGTGGTTGTGGAGACGCACGTGGGGGCCTGCACTCGACGAATGTTGAGGTTTCCGTCTGTTCTCTAGTTGATGGGGATTCCGGGACTCTCGTCACGGTAGGCGTCCATCAGCATGGCAGAGAACATGAGACTGAAGAGGGTGGGTGCGAGGACACAGCCCTGCTTCACTCCATTGGTCACTGCGAAGGCCTCAGACAGCGCTCCGTAGTCCGTGACGCGCGCCATCATCGCATCATGGAGTTGTCGAACCATGTGGGTGAAGTGTTCCGGACAGCCAAACTTCTGCATAAACTTCCAAAGTCTGAGCCGGTTCACCGTGTCGAAGGCTTTTGTCAGATCTACGAACGTAGTGTAGAGATGGGTGCCCATCTCTTGACATTTCTCCTGCAGCTGACGCGTGGCAAATATCATGTCAGTGGTACCGCGGTGACGTCGGAAACCACACTGGCTTTCAGCTAGGAGCCCTTGTTCCAGATGGCTGTTCAGACGATTGAGGGGAATGCGTACGAAGATTTTACCGGCAATATTCAACAGTGAGATTCCGCGATGGTTATCGCATACTTGACGATTCCCCTTTCGCTTGTAAAGGTGGACAATTGTGGCGTCTTTGAAATCCTTAGGAACTTGTCCCTGTCGCCACATCTCTTGGAACAGGGAGGTGAAGTGAGTTATGAGTTAGTGACCACCATATTTATAAATCTCCGCCGGGATCCCGTCGGACCGGGTGCCTTCCCGCTGGACAGCTGCTGCACAGCCTTGATGGTCTCCTCAGGGGTGGGTGGGAGGTCGAGGTCAGCGTTAATTTCCACTTGCGGCAACCAGTAAATGACAGCCTCAGAGGTGGTAGAGGGCCGGTCGAGTACACTTTGGAAGTGCTCGGCCCAGCGGCTCAGAAGTTTGGTCTTCTCAGTGATGAGGGTGGTACCGTCCGCGCTGAGAAGTGGGGCTGTGCCTCTAACTATGGGTTCGTAGACCGCTTTGAGCGCAGCGAAGAAGTTCTTCCATTCATTGCGGTCTGCATAGCCTTGTATTTCCTCACCCTTACGAGCCATCCAAGCGTCCTGCATTTCCCGCAGCCGCTGCTGTACAAGGCGGCCACTTTGGTAGTAGGCTGCTTTCGTGGCGTCGGAGGGGCGATCGACGTATTCGTTGCGTAGGCTATTCTTCTCAGAGAGGAGAGTAGTGATGGCTGCATCGTTTTCATCGAACCAGTCTTGGTGTGGGCGGGGCGGGGCGCAGGCCCAAGGATGCGTTTGGTAGTGGATTGAACAGCGTCCCGTAGTTGACATCATCGAGTCTCAATAGACGTGTTCTCTTCTGCGACTGGGACGTTATCCAGCTGTTGGGTCAACTCGTTGCTGAAATGCAAACGGTTGGCAGGCAAGTTTAACAAAGCACTATTCAACTTACCTGGGGGCCGCTTACCTTGAGGTCTCCTGCGTGGTTGGAGACGGATCTGCATCTTGGAGATGATGAGACGACGATCGGTATCACCGTCGGCGCCCGGCATTGCCTTTGTGACCAGCACGTCCTGCTGATCGCGCCGTCGCACGAGGACATAATCCAGAAGATGCAACTGACGAGATCTGGGGTGCATCCAGGTCGCCTTGTGCTGCAGCGGTTGACTGAAGTAGGTGTTGGTCAGTATGAGACGGTGCACCGCGCAGGTTCGAAGGAGGAGTAGGCCATTGTAATTGAGCCCGCGGAGGATGTGGGGTCCGAGCACTCCCCTTCAGGCGGCGTGGTCCGTGCCGACGCGGGCATTGAAGTCACCAAGTATTATCAACTTGTCCGCCTTCGGCACAGAGGCCAGGAGGGCGTGCAGATCCTCGTAGAACTTGTTCTTTGTCTCGTCGGAGCTGGTCATCGGAGGAGCGTAGACACTAACGATGGTGGCGAAGTTGCCACCCCAGAGAGGCAGGCGGAGGCTCATCAGGCGTTCGTTGATGCCCTGCGGCTTACAGGGTAGTCGTCCCACGATGTCCTACCGGATGGCAAAGGCGACACCGGCTTCGCGTCGCTCTGTCGTCGGACGGCCCACATCGAAGAAGGTGTAGCCGGCGCCCACCTCTTCTGTGGAACCTTCGCCTTAGAAGCGGGTTTAACTGAGTGCATCAATATAATTGATAATGTCACTTTGAAATGTGCTTTTTAGGAGTCAATTTGAGCAAGACTGCAACAACAAAACAAAACAAGATTTAATGATGGCATCAAGTTTCAATTAATAAACGTTTTTTGCACTTCTGGTAGGGCCGGTAGGTACTGTGAAACACTCTCGAACAGGCAGAGGTGAGATCCTACTCGGCCGTGTGAGCAGGATGGTCATGGGGGACGTATTAAGTGAGAAGTAGGTTATAACAGGCTAAACCATCTGGGTGTTAATCGAAACGATACATAATTCGGTCGTACGAGTCTGACTGGCTGGAGTCAGGAGAAGGACAAGGGTGGCGGGCAGAGAGAAAATGCTGGAGGAAGAAAGTCTAGTAGGAGTAGAGTGGGCCTTGTCGTGTAGTATAAGGCTAGTCATAGGAAGGGAATGCTTTTACATCTCTGCTTCTCATCGTTGAACTACCACGGTCTTTGAATGCTGCCGGAGACGTTCATCGTTTTTCGAGCAGCAGATGCGGCCAAAGTCAAAAAATGTTTCGAAAGGCGTTTAGGTGACATTTGCTTTCACAGTATAGAACGATTAGACTCATATTACTAAATATTCCTTTTCTCTCATGACGACTAGTGCATCGTAAACGGTAAAGGGACAAGTTTGGCATCTTGGCCTGACCATCCTCTCACATCTCATTCAAACCCCTACAGTGTTTTCTTTTCTTCGATTGATGCTGGAATTTAAACAAAGAAATGATTTTTTGGTTAACATTGCTCAAAGCCTAACGCGTTAGTGTGATATGAAGACTTCATTTGCGGGCGACCGGGGCAAAAGCAATTTGACCAGGGCTTTTTTTTCACTAGCCTTGCACTTTACCTGTCCTTCTTGTTGTTGTTGTGGTGGTGGTTAGGACGGTAGTTGCTCCCCGCCTCCCCCCTATGGTGCAATTTTATTCAAGCAAGTCCAATCCGAGAGAGAGAGAGTTTAGGCTACAGCCCCTGCATCGTCCGACAATCCATTCTTGCTGTTTTTTTGAAGGTAGTTGTGCCCCCCCCCCTGCCATTTTCTTTCAGTGAGTCCAATCCGAGAGAGAGAGAGTTTAGGCTACAGCTCCCACATCGTCCGACAATCCAGTCTCGTCAGATATTCGAGGCACGTCCTACCATAGCCCCGTTTGCCTGTCTGCATTTGGAAAATCACCTGTTCTTCCGACGCCTGCGCGATAGTGCCATCCAGTTTAACCTATTTAATCGCTTTTACTGTTACCGTGTTGTACAAATAAGCATGCGCCATATGTTACTTTGTGTTTGCCAGTTGGTATAAAGATGCACATTCCATTCTGTTCTTCACGCCCGCAGCCTTGTAGGTTTACCGAAGTGTACCATCTACCTTTATTACTCCGTCTTACCTCTATGACGTACGGTTTTTTGCTGTGTTACAGGTATGTGCTAGAAATGTATGGCTCTTTCAGTGGAATCAACAGGAAGATCCAACTCAAATACCAACCCACTGGGAGGCATTCGGAAGCAAAGAAGGACAAATTGCAGGGTACGTATGTCTGCATTGTTGTAGGCTTAAGTACATGCAGGTCCTCTTTGACTTGTGTTGCGATCAAGGATGGGCGATCTACTGTTAACACAAACACTGAGATTTTGCCGTCTAATAGATGAAGGCAGTCAACTGTTGAGATAAATTTATGTGGTACACAAGGCACTTTGCCGTGAGTTGCCTGTTCGCTTGTGTGCGAACAATGCGACCGTTCGGGGGCGTTTGGGCAGCTGTGGAATGTGTATGGGTTTGTCATAATTCGTGTCAGCAGGCGGTAGTGAGTGTTGTGTATGTGATTGGTTAAGTCAAGGGCAGTCTGGGACGCATAAACACAAGGGATAATTTGTGAGACGCAGGCCGGCCGATGCAGGTGTGACCTTGAGTAAGCTGAGGTCAAGTCTGGGACTGTCATGCTTTGATAGAGCGCCTGTTAGTTAGGGAGCTTGTCGCGGTCGTTGGGATGCTGGGGAAAATAGGAGACGCTGGACCGGCTACTAGGTCAAGTCTGGTAAAGCGCAGATCGCCTGTCAGTTAGTTTTCTGGCTGGCTGGCTGGCCTGGCGGGCATCGTAACGTCATAAGAGGGCAGCACTGCAGCAGCAGATATATTTGTACTCTGATTAAGCTCACTTTCACCCCCTCAGAGGGCCCGTTCTAGCAACGAACTATGACTAGGTTGAAGGCTGCAAACCATGCCATAGAGCGCAATTACCGTTTCTGTCGTCTTCTTGTCGGTAATGTTTTGTGCTTGGAGATATCCGATAGTTATATGATCAGATTCAGAAGCGTAGACCAAACCGAACATCATGTTCCATCGGGTCGAAGAACACCACTCTTATCTGACTTAGAGGAGGACGGCCTGCTAGTCTACCGCCACACCTTTGCTATTGGCGTGATTTTACGCCAGATCTGTGCTGTTGATTACCAGTGTGGCATCTTTACGCCACCCTTTGAGTCTATGTATGCCCACGGTCCGGAGACCGCATGCCCTTCTACTTTTTTCTTTGCATTTTCTGATGCAAATGAGTATCCAATGCGCACTATAAAAGTGAGCGCATGGTTTCCTACTAGTAGAGAGTGTTCCTCCATTACAGAACATTTGTTAGATACGGGTCATTCTGTGGACCCTACAATTTCCTTCCGAGCACGAATAACTCGTACCTTGCGCTGCCTGGAGGCAGCCTACATACGGCGGTCAAAACCTGACCTACGTAAACAGTTGGAGCATGTGGTTAACCTAGCTTTGCCTTCGTAAAATCTGGCTCCCAGATTTACACAGTCCCCTACCCTTATTTTCGCTCTAACTCCTTTTCATCTGCTTTTCTTACCACTGCCGCTCACTAACTTCACTAGTTAGCCTTCGTTACCTGTAAAAAATATCTCAGGTTGGGGTAACTTATGCGTCTCCCTTGTAGCGGTCAAGGATGTGCGATCTACTATAACCACTACGCTAAGACTGTTCCGTCTGATGAAAGAAGGCAGTTAGATGTTAGGAGCAATTTATTGGTACACAAGGCAAGTTGCCGGGAATGGTCTGTTTGCTTACGTGTGATAATTGCGTCCGTATGGGAGCGTGTCAGCAGCGATGTCTGGACAATACAGCCGTTCAGCAGCGTGCTAGCGGCGGTGCTTTGTGAACGAGTTTACAATTGTTCGTGTCAGGACGCGGGAGTGCCTGTTGGGTGTCTGATTGGGCAGGTTACAAGGAAAGTCAGTGGAACTCAATGAGCAAAGGTCCCGGGTTCGAATCTCGGCGTTCCAACCCTTGAGATTGGGTATGACTGGCTGATGACGGCTATCTAGCCAGAAATGGCCATTTTTGGCCTCCTTTTGCTTTGGCAGATCCATTCTATTCCATCCTATCATCACAGTCCCTATGTGACTGCCTGCACAGGCTGTAATTCTGAGCTCCTGGGCAAAGCGGAACTTAATTGTTCCTCTACTAGATTGGCGAAGCACATATCTGCATAAGGGACTATGTGACAAGGCAGGCTGGTCAATGCACACTAGACGCGCGCTGCCTGCACATGTGACCTCGACTACGCTGAGGTCAAGTCTAGGGCAGATGTGCTTTGGTGGAGCGTCTGTTAGTTAGCGAGCCTGTCGCGTTCGTTGGGACGCAGGAGAAAAAAGAGACTGGAGCAGCCACTAGGCCAAGCCTGGCGGGCATCGTGAGGACATTGGGACAGCTGCCACACCCTATAAAAGACACCGAAATAGGAAAGCCGCGCTCAAGTAACAAGGCTGGCCCTGTGCATAACAATGGTAACTATTCCCGTGTCCGGCCCTGAACACTAGTCTTAACATAAACCTAAACCGTAGCCCAAAGCGCTAAACATCTAGTTAACAGTAAATGTAACCTTAACTTTAACTTCCCTGGAATTTGACACAAAACCATCTGTACTGTTGGCGATTCCCGTTCTCGTTCCTGCAGCCATCAGTCAGCCAACCGAAGTTAGAGTTTGCATCCCGTGATATTCAGGTACTGGACTAAATACGGCTAGCTGCGGACGTCAAATAAACCAGAAATGACCGTCCCCACCGCTCAGTGATAATTCATTTCGTTTACTGCTTTCTCATGCCTAAACAAACACCTACAAGGGGTCTAGACCGAAGGGCTTTTGGTCGACTGCGTCAAGCCAAATTATATGAATAAAGGGTCGCTTCGTGAACAAATTTCGATTTTGAGCTTTTTCTACTACTCCCTCACTCCAGGCCAGATGTGTGCCTTCGTTCCTGTATAACAAATTATTCCGCCGGTCGGATACCGTTTGTCTAGATCACTTTTAGACGAGCTATGTGTTAACGCGCGACACCCCAGAAAGCAGTAATTTTTACCGCAGACGACAATTATGATGCCAGCCCCGACTCACTTCCCCCCGTGCAACGACTATCCTGCTTTGGCGCAATTACCTGCCGAGTCGGCCGCAGTTACGCACGCAATAGTCGGCCGGCGGCGACTATACGCCATCTGAATTCGTTTCTTGGTGCGCCTGGAATCTCCTGTAGCATATAAGTTGCCTGACATTGATCTTAAACCATAGAGAATGGCTCTCTATAATGCTCAAATATCCAGTCGCTTACTGCAGACTAATCTAGCGTAGAAAACGCTAAACAAACCGGAAAGAACATCCCGGACGATCCATACCTAGGTCGCAGAAACGTTATACTGCTTTATACCGACAACGGAAGATAATAAATTTATAAAATTCAGTTTTTTGCGTCGGTTAAAGCCTCTTCGGGACGTCAAGTCAGGCTTTTGGAAACGCAAGTAATCGGTGACTTATTACTTTCAGGACTTCGTCTATAATAAGTTTTCCAAAAGGACTTTTCCGGTACGAGCTTTAGTCTAAGTTCTCGTCTAAGGATTATTATATGAACTCCTCGGCGCAGGAGCCGTTCCTAATGCAGATTATTTTGCGCTAAATTCCAAAGATATTAGGGTCAGGGTTAAGTAGGGTTAGTGCTAAGATTGGGGTTACAGTGACGTTTGGGGTTAGGATTACAATTGGGGAATATTCACCTGTCTGCCAACCTCAGGCAAGGTCACCCTTGGTTGTAACGGTGCCAAACTCTGCTGTCATTGTCTAAGTACGCCCTTTGTACTTCCCAAGGGAGAACAAAATAGGAACGGCCTAACTTTGGTAGCCACCCGGAGGAGAGTTTATTGTGTACAAAACTCGGAGTTGCTGTCTCGGGGACAGTTGTCGTTGGCATCAGCTAGGGCCTGACGTGGACTTGAGGTGTCCTTGTCAGTCCGTTAGGCCAGGCTCCTAGGTCGTTCTTATTTCCGTAGCCGCCCTCCCGACCTGTTTTCGACAATTTTGAAACGAAAAGATGTTCAAATCTTGGTTAGCTTATTTGAACGACTACGAAAAATTTGAGTTGACCCAAGTGTGAAAAACTCAAGGCGTTTGGCGGGAATCGAAACCGCGCATCAGAGAAAGCCTTTGCCGGAGGCTATTGCTCTACCGCTAAGCTACAAACGCCCGCTTCACGCCACGAGTTTGTAGCTTAGCAGTAGAGCATTAGCCTCCGGCAAAGGCTTTCTCCGATGCGCGGGTTCAAATCCCGCCAAACGCCTAGAGTTTTTCACACTTGGGTCAACTCAAATTAAGCAAATCTGCCAAACCAACTTAATACTTAAGTCAGCCTCGTAGTCATTCTGGTGGATTCTATATGATTGCTTAGGAAATCCTGCTTGGGCAGTCAACTTGCTCCTGTATTGATGGATTCCGTATGGGCGAAAAGTTGAGCGGGTAATATCGATCCAAGTGTGATTAAACTCATGGCGTGAAGCGGGCGTTTGTAGCTTAGTGGTAGAGAATTAGCCTCCGGCAAAGGCTTTCTCTGATGCGCGGGTTCAAATCCCGCCAAACGCCTAGAGTTTTTCACACTTGGGTCGACTCAAATTAAGCAAATCTGCCAAACCAACTTACTAAGAAAAATTACTTTGATAAAGAATTACCAGCACTACTTTTGATAGAGTTCTTTAGCATACTCTTGAAGATTCAAAAGCTTGATGCTGTCTTAAATATGTGCTGTGATTAGTATGCTGTGTTTTGATCACTATCTATTCGTGGATGCTTGAGCTAAACGATACTAAATCGGCTTCTGTGTACTTCACTCGTTTTTTTGAGCGAAAAAAAACTTTTCGGGGTGTTCTGAAGTTGCTTTCGCTATAGTGGGTGGCTACCGTTAGAGGACTACAACAGGGCAGCCTGCCGTTGCCTGGAGCCTAAAAGTGAGTAAACAAGTATGTAGCACGAGCAGAACTGCATCCTTTACGCCCCAGTGCTTAATTGTCTCCTCGGGTGGCTTGCAGGCTTGGAATTCACTGTTATAAGACAGGAGAGGCGGGGATTATATGAGCCATACGACGCAAACTTACCCGTTGTAATGCGTTCAACAAGCTTTTGAGCTTTCACGGCAGGCTAAATATCGTGGTGGCTTGAAAGAGTTCCAAGTGGCCGACTAGTTTGCTCCCATTCGGGTCAACCTTCAATGGCTTCCTGCTAAAATGACTTTGCGATGTCTGTCCTCGTCGCCAGATTCGACCACGCTCCATCGAAAATTATTCAATGGCTGTGTAGAATCCGAAGTTATTGTGACGTCTGTCTGTCTGCACAGACAAACTTACTTCACGTTTAAATTTCCATCACCTGGATTTAGCCCTCTGAATTTTGCCGGTAATACTTCAACCCACTGCATTAAGTGCTGTCTATGTGTTAATCAGAGGGACACTCCTGCTATCTGGCCATTCTATCTATGGCCTGCTTTTTTTATTTTACCTTCCAGCCACACTCAAGTGAAACCCGCTTAGTTGGCTGGCGGTTCCTTTTATTTGGGCCTGTTACATGCACAGGGATGTTTGCTTTTTGCAGTTGCAACATTCAAATGCAAGCTAGTCTGTACTTGTAACTTTTGGAGTAGGTTTACTAACAGAATGTAAAAGGCTCGTCACGCAAGTCAAAGCTACGAAAGCATTGGTTATTCATGCTGATGGGAAGCGCACTTTCCATAGCGGTAGAACGCGCGTTTGGACTGTAGCGTCTAAGTAATAGTTTTGCTTAGGGCACTGCAAACATGAGATCGAATCCCAGGTTATTGGTAAAACGGAGGAATTACCAGAATGATGGCTTTATTGTGTACAGAACCCCTATGTTGCTGTCTCAAGCAGCCCTGGTCCCTGGCGAAGCCACGGCTGGTGTTGACTGCATTCAGTAGTGTCTCTGGTTGTCTGACTGTGTGTTTTTGTTGTGAGAGGTGTGAAGATGGCAGCTGCTTTTACATGACCATGAAGCGAGTTCCAGTGGAGTATGATCTGTGTGTTATATTACCCGAGGGAGTGTCGCCCGTAGAGGCCCACGTTACGTTGGCCGAGGAGCGGTATGTTCATGCCGCGACTAGATAGCCACGCGCGTTGCGCGCGTATGTGTGCGAGTGGAATATCGGTCAAGAGTCTCAGGATGGTAAACAACCGCTGGCAAAGACACATGACGCTGAAGCAGTGACCAATGGGAAGGAGAGAGCATTGTTGGCTGTCCGCCACAGGATAACCCGGAAGTCGATAGCTTAAATGACAAATTTTCATACCTTCTGTCTTTGCTGATTTTCTGATATTTGTTTCCATCTGTCTGATGGTATTTCGCATGCACTTGCTTCTTACCAACTCACAATAATACAAACATCACTACAGGCTCCGCTGATGATCGGAAGACCAACGAGGCCAACAAGGCGGAGGTGGCAGCCAACCAGGCCGAGGCTGCCGAGCCCTGTATCCTACTTGTGGTAAAATGGGGTGGCGAATTGACCCAGGCGGGCAGGCAACAGGCGGAGCAGCTGGGACGTGCCTTCCGATGCATCTATCCCGGTGGCGACGGTAATTACAGCAAGAATCCGGGCCTTGGTCTGTTGCGCCTTCACAGTACCTACCGGCATGACCTGAAAATCTACGCCTCCGATGAGGGCCGGGTCCAGATGACAGCTGCGGCCTTCGCCAAGGGCTTTCTCGCCCTCGAGGGTGAACTGCCGCCGATTCTGGTTCAGATGGTCAAGAGCGCAAACACAAACGGCCTGCTAGACAACGACAATGACTGCCATCACTACCAGCAGATTGTCAAGAAGCGGATCAAGGAGGTGATGTCTAAGCGGGGCGAGTTCAACGACGAAGACCGAGCTAAACTTGTTCCCACAGGCGCCAAGGCCCTTCTAAATGCCATGAATTTCGTGCGTAATCCGCACGAGGCCTGCACGAAACTCTTTGGCTACGTGCAGCGCTTGGCTAATCGTGTGGCTATGCTGACCGCCAACCCGAAGGAACGCTCCAGGATTGAACTCTACCACAATGAGAGCTGGGATCTGCTGCTGCGTCGGTGGGGCAAGTTGGTGAAGGATTTTAGGTCACCATCGGGGGATTTTGACGTCTCCAAGCTGCCTGACATTTACGACAATATCAAGTACGATATTCAGCACAATCCGGGCATACTCATAGACTCTGAGATGCTTGAATTCTTTAGTCTGGCCCGAGCTCTTGCAGACATCGTCGTACCTCAGGTGAGGGCCTTTTTACTTGTTCTGTTGACGCGAGACGTTATGTACTCCCCTTGAGCACTTTTGGACTGTTTAGAGGCAGCCTCCACTATGGTCTCGAGGAACGGGGGTGTCGATTCAACTTTTTCAACTTTTATCGTTATCGTCTCTTATACTAAATACTCTTTAACTGTCCCAACTTGCTCTTTCGCCTACTAATTAACCTTGTAATGTCCCAGTCTGTGGTAAAAATCGGATATATGACCCTACTAGTCCTTTGGGTTGGCTTATATCACGCTGACCTTGAGTGACACCATTAGCAGTAAAGTTCCACTTAGCATTATGGATTAGTGTTAGGCCTACGAATAGAGTTTTAAATGGGTCCTCAGAGTAAGGCTGGGGGTATAGGGTTAGTATTGGAGGTTAAGGGTTAGTAGTCAGGCTGTCAGCGTTGTCACTGTCAGTTCTTTCTTCAGACATGACCAATACAATGGTCACGTGCTGGGATCAGTTCGCCTGGGATGTCCAACTAATGTCTCCAGTTTTTCTTATATCTGCCGGTTTGTAGATCCTGATTCTTCGTATTTCAAGTAGTGTTTTCTCGCTTGATTTGAGTTTTTCAAGAAGCTGATGGAGTAAATGTAATTTCTCGGTCTCCCCCAAGGCAGCTATATGTATGTCAGTATTACAGCAGTCTTTGTCTTTCGTCTCCTGAGTGCGGTCACATATCTGATCGTTGTTAAGTACCCAGTAGCTGGTGGCCTTACCCTAGTAGACTGCTCTTAGTCACTTTTGGCTTGTCGGTCCGATGTCGACTTTTTGAGGTGGGTTTCACGTTCTTCAACACCCTTCTTAAAGATGTCAACCCGCTAGCTGTTGGTGGCATGCTGTAGTCTGGGTGATAGAAATTCACTACTCACCGAAACGGCAATTGCAACCTTCACTTCAAGGATACAGATCGATTGTCCATTCGTGATTGAGCTTCGAAAGTTTATTTTTTTACTCCTTTAGCACATCAATAAACAACCTGATCCTCTTTTTAGGAGTACGGTATAACCAAGGAGGAGAAACTTGTAATCAGTCAGCGCATTTGCACACCCCTGCTGCGCAAAATCCTTTCTGATGCTCGTTACACCGACGTGGATGAATGCACACGCTTGCATGCCGGGTATGTGCTCTGCCAATAGGGACTTATCCTTTTCCTCCTGCCGTCCTTTGTCTCCTTATCTTATGTTCTCGAATGTTAAGCAGTTGGAAGTCCTAAACGGGAGCATGATAAGCAAGCTGGTGTTTTTACTGGTCAATTTTGAGGCTATGATAGTACTCGTTCATTGGAGGATGGAGGCGCCTAACCGAAGGGACAATACCTGAACCACACTTATCTTAAACTGATTTTTGTTTGTAGCGAACCATCTCACCTCCTACTGTCAACCATATTTACCCGAATAATGTTGCCATATCCCTTAATAATTTAAGTACTCATGCATTGTATTGGCCTGATAAGGAATTATTGGAATTGGTCTTTCGCTGACCCCCCCCCCCCCACCTTCCAGACAATGAGTAGTTATTTACCTTGTACTCTATAACCAATTGAGGGGAAAGTAGGGGGTCAGGAACTCCATATTCTACCCTAAGTAGATGAGCGTACACCAATCAGATACAGGGCACACCCACCCTGGTTTTTGATGTCCTTGTGTATGCCCCGTAACTGATCCGTGTACGCCCCTCTACTAATGTATAAGCTAGATCAAAACTGGCAAGACGTCAGGCCCGTTAGCTCAATGGTTAGGGCATTTGTCTCTAACTAACGGGGTCGAACTTCGAGTGTGGCGGCAATTTCCGCTGTTACACTGGAGTTCGGCACCCCAGCTTACGACGGTTAATAAGCCAGAAAAGGTAAAATGTCCTAAAATCTTCCACCCTGTCAGTTTCCGATTTCCTCTTTCTCACGTCTTTCTCAATGCCCAGGCTTTCACTTCCTTGCTTTCTGTTCCCTCCCTCACCCCAAGGTGGCTTTTGACTCGTCTGTGAAATACCTGCCCCTAGAACTGCCCTTTTGTCACTTCCCTCTCTTTTTCTGAGCTCCTACTGTCTTTGTCGCAAACGAAGCATAAAAGCCGTCTGCGGTTTGTCCGCTGTCAACCAATGTTACTCCTGCCAAGTTATGACAGTTTGGCCGAATTCGGCTGAATAATTGGCTGTCTGTTCGTAACCTGTGCCACTCATATGGAGCTGGTTTATGTCGGGAAGCAAATAAATCGGTGTGTGCTCATTCCCGTTTGAATCGAACCGCGACAAAGTGGCGCGGAACGGATGGACTGCGGTTCAATGAAGTGTACGTCGTAGTTCAATGAGGTGGACCCCATCCGTGCCGTGTGCAGACACATATTTGTGTTCCGGGTTCCAGTTGGTAGTCGGGGTTTTGATTGGCTGAGTGCCGGCAGAATAAACCCAAAAACTCCACTGTCTAAATGTACCTGCATTTTCTATCGTCTCCTCCCTATTGTGCTATGATAGCTTGACCAACTTTGGCCTGGTTGTTGGTCTCCTGTTCGTGCATGACCTTTGTCATCCATACGGAGCTCGTTTGCTTCGGGAAGCCAGCAGACCAATGTGTGTGCGTTACTGCTCAAAATATTAATTATCACGCCAATTATTGACACCACTGGTGAAATCCTGTTCTTGAAAGATTTAGACGCGGGCGCTCAGTCAGCATCACACGAAGCACAAACAATGGGTGGCTGTGGAGTAACATCATAACTGTGTTGTCGCTCTAATGTTGGATGTGAACGTGCAGTGATGGAGTCGCCTTCTCCATGACCCACGAATTCTGTCCTCACTTCGCTGGCACGTAAGGTAAAACAGAGCTCATACGCCCAGGCGTTACGGGGTCACCTCGCCTGCAGACTCAAACACACCAAAAATAAGATCATTGGTTATGCTACGAATTTCACTTACTCCGAAGTATCTTGACCTCTGCACGCTAGCAGCCAACATCAGTCGGCCACGAGGTGTTCTTTCGCTTTTAACAGTATATGCTATTATGCCGGCTTCGCGTTCAGCACTGTGCAACTTTTTCCGAGTACTTTTCACGTAGATTCAAGCCTTTAGCCTTGATTCGACAGTTTCCGTGTTTTGGTATGTCGACTTTTGACGGGGGTGGTTTTCGAGAGCACGTGTGCTTCGCTGCACACGCGATTTAATGAATCTGTTCCACAGGATTGGCCTCGTGAACAGCTAATTTGAGCCTGGTTGGTTTGCTTCTGTTAACAGTATGTGTCCTCGTTTTATTGTGTGCATATTGATTTCCATGCATGTAAGTAGAATTCAAACTCCTCTGTAGAATAATCGATGGACTTCGATATGTCCATTGTTTGGCCTCCGCCTTCGTCTGCACGAGTTGAACTAGGCTATCGGATATAATTTTGTGGTAGGATCTTGGGCCGACTGCAAATTGAGATTACACTGTTTACAGATGCAAGTGAAGATTGGTATCACAGAACCCAGGTCGGTAGAAAAAAGCAAAATTTGTGAACGTCTCAGCACGAACATTAGTGCGTAAAGTGTGGCGCGATGAACACAGGTTGTGTGCGTCCACCATGCTAAAGGATCTGCAAAGCGGCCCTTGTGCTGTTGGAATCCTGATATTTAGATACTCTTTCAATCACTATCCGTGTAGATCGTTAATCAACATACAGTAACCTTTACTGACTGGGAATTCGGCAACGGTCTGGGTGTAATTCGACAGTATTCTTACAATTTGCCGGTCCCATAATAGCGAGCTGGAACAGCAGTAGGAGCGTCTGAGGAATAATCAAAATCTGTTATCGAGGTACCCGAATGGCCATCACTGGCGTATTTGTCATTATCTCAACTGCTGGGTAACCCCGATGTTTTCATTGGGACTCAGTGAGTCCGTTAGCATTTAGGTTCGAGACTACCTCCCTTACTTACGGGGCTCGCGCCCTGCTGGTTGAGCTCGTTAAATTTGGCAATTGTTTCGGCGATCGAACCTTTTGATTCGTCCTTTTCCAATTTACCCACGTGTAGTTGATCTAGTGGAATTATGCCCACGCAAACATTTTTTCTTCGTCTTTTTTTAGCTCATTTCCTCCTCTATTTTGCGCTGAAGCAAGTGGATGGGACCATTACATTGCATGCTGTTCCTCCTGCCTAGCCTTGGAAAGGCACAAGTTTTGTAGATATATTGCTCCCCGCCGCATTCGATTCTGCTTCATTCTGGCAGTTTTTCCCCTCGTGAAAACGATCCCTATGTCTGATCGGTCGCTTTCTGTTGATGCTGCCAGCATGTGTTTTCTTTTTCATCCTACACCTCTGAACTGATTGCCATTCTATCCAACCCCGTACAGGTACTCCAAGGGTGTGGCCTCACCGGAGCGTTTCGTTCGGACACGGCTCTACTTCACCAGTGAGAGTCACCTGCACTCCCTGCTCACATGTCTACAGTACGGTGATTTGGCCGACGTAGCGAAAGATGAACAATGGCGTAGGGCTATGGACTACGTAACGACCGTGCCTGAGCTCAACTACCTCTCTCAAGTTGTCATAATGATCTATGAAGACCCCACTGTGGTGAGTAACCCCCACTTCCCACCCCCTATCCTACAAACCATTTCTCCAAACTGTTGCGAATAAGCTTCCTAAACTTAAGGACTATTACCTGCCTGTAAGTGGCATTTAAAGTGGGAGTTAATAGGATTCATGGCCCAAAGTGTTGGCATAGAGTTGACAAATTTCGATTTCCTTTCTGATCGTCAATCTGAATATAAACACCCACAGCAGCAGGCACTTTCAGGCGACACAAAAAGTGACGTTCGGCAATCTAGCCTGTTTATAAATGTGAGGTGTCTATTTTAGTCTTACCTTCGGGTTTTGGCGCTGGCTCTCGTGCAAGCTGTAACTACAAGGCACACCATCTTCGGATCGCTTTTAGCGATGCCACTACTGGATTACCTTTTTTGCATTCTGCCCTGGAATTCGCGAAATGAAAGAAAGCTCCCATTCTTGTCTTTCAAACAGAGCAGACCCGAAGGCGCAAGTGTCGTGTGACCTTAAGAATATTTTGCTAAAAATAGCCATACCAAATCAGGTTAAAAAACTTTGGTTTCTCGCGTTTTGCGGTCCTCACGATAACTTTCCCTGAACACGCTGAGTTACTGTTCGTTTTTTCATTCCTTTTTTTCATTTTTTAAGTTTGATCCTTTTTGTAAGTATGGTAAATCGCACTCGACCTGGTGGATGATCAACATTCACCCAATACCTAACCTTGAAATAAGGAAATGTCCAAGATCCGAAAAAAACCGAAAATGAAACAAAAATATAAAACAACGGGTGAAAGCGTCATCGAAGTAAGTTGTTTTAGTATCGAAGTGACGACATCAGTGGCCTTACTTAGGTCATTTAGAGCCAACATGTGTTGCTTAGTTTATAGCGAGAGCTGAGTATTTACTAGGCAATCCGCTGTGCTTTTAAACTATTACCACACGCTAAATCCGTGGCTTAGAATGCTGACGGGGGTTACGCAGTACGCCTCCTGAGACGAAAAGTCAAGTGGCAATAGCTTCTTTATAATGTGGCATTTTCATCACTCCGACTGAATTGGGAGTCAAGCTACCCCTTTCATGTTTGTGTGAATCTGAGTCCATTGCCCGTGAACCATGCCTGTGTGTGCCAAGCACAAACGAGCTGTCTAATTTTTTTAGCTGCGTGTGCGTCCGATCCTGCCTCCGCTCTTTTGGATTCGGTCATGCCACCGGGTTCAGGTAGGTGAAAGAAGAGAGAGTGTGGTAGATGCTACGCAGGCCGATGTTATAGGGGAAGCCTAGACCGAGATATCACCGCCCAATAACGCTTTGTGTGAATCCCCAAAGGAAGAACATGCCAAGAAGGGTACAACAGCAGAAGTCTTTGAGTGTAATAGGTACAACGTATTTAGGACAAAAAACCGTGTAAAACGGTGCCCATGGAGCCAATCAGCTCTGCTCCTGAAATAGTCGCCGGTAGGATTGGCTGGTGATATAAATGCTGGCTGCAATACGAATTTCGAATTATTGATTGATCGACTCCAAGTCTGCATTTGCCTCGTGTATGCTGATCGATAGCCTGTCATGTATGGGCTATCACATGACAACTACTGCTTGTTTAGTCTGTTCGTAAGGCCGTCCTAAGAGTCTACTACCACTAAACTATTTCAGGCGTAAGTCACCGTCCTTCCACCTACCATATTATGGGGCACGCGCTGGATTGCTTGGGTAACGGCGGCCCACCTGTCGTATGTAGCTTGCCATACTCCAAATATATGTTGGGGCGAAACTTCGCATTTCAGGCGTGTGCTTAAATAAAGAAGCAGAAGAAGGCTCGTCGATTATTGGAATTATGGCTTGATTCGCCTGCGCTTGTGAAGTCGTATCGGAGTCTATCGCGAGAGGTAAAAGCGGCAACGAAAAGTCAGCACAATTTGCAGGGGGCTGGGGCCAATCAATTACCAGTGACATCAGTCCGGAGGTGACTGTGCACGGCTCTCTATATGTCGACGCCTGATGGATAAATTGATTGACTGAGTTTTAATCGAGAGCACAGGCTTCAATCAACTTTCGGGTTGTCTGGTTTCCGGCTTGAGTGATTATCCTCGCTACTGCGAGGTTAAACTCGCGGTTCATAGGTGTGAGCGGTCACTTTATGATAAGGCCTAATCCCGTCTTAAAGCCAGCTTATGCTCGTGTATCCGCGATCCAAGCCTCTGTGTCCAGTCCCTCCTGTGTAATTTCGAGGACAGTGTAGGCGCGTTCATTTGTTGTGTCGAAAAATTGCGACAAAGTTTAGGCACGAATGCGATAAAATACAGTCGACTGCTCCTGCTTCTGCATGAGGCAACTGTGGACACCTGCGGAAACGCCAAATAAAAGTGGCGCACAAACAGATGGATACTTAACGCACCCAGCTAGTACCCCTTAAGGATAGGGTCAGCTATCTTGATAAGAAAGAAGCCATTAAGGGAACCAAAAAATTCCACTCAAGTGCCCAAAACAAATGCCGGGAGAGTCCTCCCTAATATAAGGAATGTGTCTGAACTCGTTGAAAGATACTTGCAGAAACACCAAGTAAAATGACGCACTACCGATGGCTACTTTACGCACCCAGCTAGTACATCCTAAGGATAGGGCCAACTACCTCCATAAGAAAAAAGCCATCTACAAAGTCCCCTGTGGAGGATGTGATGCTGCATATTGTGGCCAAACAGGAAGATCCGTCTCCACACGCATCCACGAGCATCAATTGGCCGTGAAGAGACGTGACCGTTTGTCTGAAGTGGCTTTGCATTGCCTAAACACAGGACACATTTTGCATGGGATAAAACACACATCGTCGGAGTTTGCCCCTCCAAAAATTCCTCGGAACTATGCACTCCGACGATTCATGCATCAACCGGCGCCTCGACTTGGATGGTATTTATAAGCACGTCAAAGAGCGATGGAAAAAAACAGAGGCCGCACGACAGACACTAACTGAGGCCACACCCACCAATCACGTCTCACCCTATGACTATTGACTTTTTCGGCATTTTGGAAATTTTAGTTGCTTATTGCACTTTTCCTGTTAGTACGAAGACGAGTTGTGGTGCCAAACACGAAACTTCACTCATTCAAGTTACTTTTCATCCCAACGAACATATTCTTCACCTTATTATTTCGTAGGATGCGAGTGTTCCAATTTATACGAGTGATCCATTTTTTTGAAAATTTAGCACAAACTCGGGGCAACACAAAAACTGGTGGTATTTTCTACTTTCCAGAGAAGCCTTTTTAAACGTTCGATCAAGCGGAGCTAGGCTAATGTCAGGCAAGGGTAACCTTTATCAGCAAGACACTATCCAGACTAAGAGTTTACGCATTTACGTGTCCCAATTTAACCCTAACATTAGCCTTATTAACCCCACCACTAACCCCCTTAAAGTTAAACCTTCATGGAATTTAGCGAAAGGCCGCCTCTTATACACTTCTTTGTATGTGACCGACTTCAGGCGACACCTTGCAGAGCGCTTACGCTGCTAGGCAGTGCAATTAGCAAAGTGCACAAACAGGGGCACGCCTGAATTGCCGTCTCTCGAATTTGGGGCCGCATGCTCTCATATTCGAATCGCGTCATGCCTGTGTTTGTCGGTCGTGCAAACTTGCTGATATTTCACCCTCCCAAAGCGTCCTCCGCTCATTTTGAACCACTCTTCTGCACTGATTGCAAGAAATCTTCCTTCAGTGCTGGATGCTGAGACAGTTGAAGTAAAGAGAGTAAATTCACTAGGATTGAGGCAAAGGTTCGCATCCCAGGTATGTGCATAGACTCAGAAGAAGCAGGTTCGATCACCGGAATCGGAGTTTTATTTGTCTGAGCTTTCGAACTCTTGCTGGAGTCCATCGTCAGAGATAAAACAGTCAACGAAAGCAAGCAACACCGATAGGGGGAAGGGACCATCAACGAAAGCAAGCAAAATTGTTATGGGGTAAGGGGCCAATTAGCCGTCAAAGAAAACAAGCGACATATAAAGGGGGGGTAATTAACTGTTAACGAGAGCAAACAAAATGTATACGGTGACCGATCAATTATCCGTCAGGGGCGGGGGGGGGGGAAGGTAGCAGGGAGGGAAGGAGGGACAGGACCACCAGTGCCATGAGTCCGGAGATACCTGCACAAGGCAACATACGAAGGCACCAGCTCGATGCATCGGTTGACTTACTTGTCATCCGACGCCCAGGCTTCAATCAGCTCTCGGTCTTTCTTGCTGCTTGCGTGGGCAATTATCCTCGCAGCTGCGAAGTTGAACTCGTGACCCGCCCCGTAGGTGTGGGCGGCCACTTGCGAAGATTCATCACCCCGTCGAACAGCCGACTTGTGTTCCTGTATGCGCAAACCCAGGGTGCGTCCAGTTGGTCCCGTGTAATTTACAGGACAGTTTAGACATGGCATGCGATACACCACACCCGACTGCTCACTGGGATCTAGCCGATCTTTGATATTCATGACCCAGTTGCGCATTGTAGCCTTGGGACGATGCGCAATTCCAACGCCTAGTCCTGCGGCAATACGCTCGAACGCTTCCGACACGTCCTTGATATATGGCAGTGTATGCCAAATCGTGGGAGGTGGTTCTATTTGGGTCCTCGGAGGGCGGGGCCGTAGGCATCGGTTTATGAAGGCTTTAGGCTAGCCGTTCTGCATAAACTGTTCGCGCAGATGTCGAGCCTCACGTGCTCTTTCTTCCGGGTTGCTGCAGTGTGTCTGGATTCTTTTGAACAGCGTTCTCACACAGCTTCGTTTTTGAGCCATCGGATGGTTGCTGTAAAAACTGAGAAGCTGTCTGGAGTTCGTCGTCTTTCTGTAGACCCTCGTTTCTATTGTGCCAACAAGAGTTCGTCATGACGAGCATGACGACCCTTTATATGTTGCTTGTTTTCTTTGACGGCTAATGGACCCCTTCCCCCTGTAACAATTTGCTTGCTTTGACAGTTCATTAACCCCCCCACTCCCTGTTAATTTTGACTGTTTTCGTTGACGGTTTTATCTCTGACGGTGGACTCCCGCAAGAGTTCGAAAGCTCAGGCAAATAAAACTCCGATTCCGGTGATCGAACCTGCTTCTTCTCAGTCTAAATTCACTAGGTATATGGCATTTCGACCGGCACAGGACTGCGTGCGACTACGAACTTGCTGCAAGACAAAACTCCGACGAGCTGTGGCTCTGACTTCTCGTTCTGCCAGCCGCAGAATTCAGAATAGTGATTTTACAGCACATGTGTCAGCGTTGACTCCAGTACTTCGGTGGAGTCTGGGGCTTGGTCACGTCGCTGCGTCTGCCACAAGGAACATTTTTCGAAAGTCTGTTTTCATATTCTTGTCTGACATATGTGTGAGAAGAAGACGACTCGATCGCTGGGATAATACTTTTATTCGCTTGACGCTTCGATATCCGTCGCGGATTCCTCATCACAGATTAGTAGCAGATACATGTAGTGTGTGCACAGGGGTTTGCCGTAAAATTTAAACCTGTAGAAAAAATCGATAACTGACAGAAATGAGCGCTGATTTGCTTGTATTGAATTATGAATGTTAGCCTACGTGTTTACCGCCGAGACTTCACAAGATCGTCCCAATCACCATAACAACCGAACGTATAAAATGAGCAGAAAAATGGAACTTAAAAGTTTGCAGTGGAGGGCACCCTTTTCGTCTATTCAAGATAGCAAGAAAGGGAACATACAAACGCGGTGCCCAACTTTAAGAAGGTTGCCTACTTAAGCAAATACAGGAGTGTGAAGACAAAAAACCACATTAGGCACTTAAGTTTCGGGAGTGGAAGACTGTGGTGAATGAAACGCTCCCCGTCTCTGTGCCTTACCCTTTAAACGAGCCATCCTTTAGAACCACTCCAAACACATGTATGATCAGTTAGTACAAAGAGTTGAAGTATTAAGAAGTGGATATTGGTGCCGACTTTAGGACAGCCCGAAGTACGAAATAGTTGCCAGTTACACTAATAAATTAAGCGAAATGCAAGATTGTCGAAGCTTATTGTAATGAGTATTTGGTACCCTTTGACTCAGTAGCCAGCAGTAACGCGTATTATTAAAAAAATAGTGAAGAATAAACTATGTTAAAACCTTAACAATGCATACACAAATGCAATAACAAAGGAGTCGGCTAAATATCGCCCGGCTCTAAACAAAGGAACAATGCATATTCAATAACGCCACCCGTACCCAGGGCAAAGCAAGGCCTAAGAGAGGATTTGTAAGAGAAAGAGGGTGACCGCAGCTTTTATGTTACTTTGAAGCCAGTGCATGTGGTGTGCAATTGGTGACTTGCATTTTCCAATCACAATAGGTTCACATGACCCCAAAAACCTGTAATAAGCAAGCAATACTAATATAGAAAATATTATTTTGCATTTATCCATGGCAGATAAAAATAACTATTTATTCTACCGTGAGTGATTCTTTGAATTATCAAAAATAAAGTTAAAGGAACCTTTATACCTAAGAAATATGTAGATACAACAAAAACATCGTGGTAATAAGGAAACTTTTCAGCAGCTGTAATGTTTGGTTCCTGTTTACGTATTTTGTTCAATGGATCTAATACCTCTACACCCGAAAGTAAAAGCTCTCACTTTAACATCGTTCCGGGCAAAACATGACTATGGGTTTTAGGTTTACTTGGGTAATACCAATAACCTTACCTTGCCGCTGACCCTTCATAAGATTCCACGTCCATTGTCTGTGCTTGAGACAGACGTGTACAAATTGAAGTTATAACTTCCCATACTAACAGCCTAGGTACTTGCTAAAAGGCCCAGACACGTGTTTCGCCGGTATTCTGCCGTTGCTTGACACAGCTGCGAGGGCTCCGGCTCATCACAGCCCTCGCAACGTCAATTTATACTACTGAGGACTGTCTGAAGGCAGCTTGTGTATATTTCACACCACTGCGCTTGCGACAAAAATGGTCTCGTACTTCACCCCACACCTAGCGGGTCACATCAAGGACCGTTGTTTGCTACGCTATCTGGGTATAAATGTCATAAATTGAAGCAAGCAAATATGGCATTATCTTTAAAGCCTAAAGGAACACACATCCCCAGACTATATGGTCTGCCCAAAGCACATAAGAAGGACATACCTTTGCGGCCAATTTTGTCTATGATTAACTCTCCTCAACACAAGCTAGCACAATGGCTTGTCAAGGAATTAAAGCCGATTAGGAGCCGGTTCTCCACTTACGTGACAAAGGATGTCTTTCAATTTGTTGAAGATATTAAGTTCCAAAATATTGCAAACAAATTTATGATTTCTTTAGACGTTGAATCCTTATTTACAAACGTACCATTGGACGAAACAATCGACGTTATATGTACTCATGCATCCTATACTCGTCTTCCACCTGATATACTAAGGGAATTGCTTACACTATGTACGAAAAATGTGCAACTCCTCTTTAATGGGCATCGGTATAGACAAATCGATGGAGTCGCAATGGGAAGTCCACTTGGACCTACTTTTGCTGACATATTCATGGGTCATTTAGAAGAAAACGTGTCATCTCAACTAAACAAGACAACTTTATACAGACGTTACTTCGATGATATCTTCACTATAGTTGAAACCAAACAAGATGCTGAAAACCTTCTTCGATTCATGAATAAATTGCATCCAAAAATAAAGTTCACGATGGAAATGGAGCACAACAACAAGTTGCTTTTTCTTGACGTCCTCCTGTTTAGAGAGGCTGATGGTTCAATAAGGCGAAGTGTTTATCACAAGGCTACCTGGAAGGGCCAGTACCTACACTTTACTAGTTTTGTGCCAATCCAGTGGAAACGAAACTTGGTACTAACTCTTTTCCAGCGAGATGAGAAAATTTGCAGCAATGAAACATTACCAACAGAAATTTCCAGCATCAAAGACGCCCTTCTTAAACGTGGATATCCTTCACGTTTCATTCAGAAATACAGTAAACCTTTACGGCTGAAAATTACGGAACAGTTTGTTCCAAAAAAGCCCGTTTTTATATCTCTACCCTTCAAAGGTGACAATGTATCAAATACAATCAAACGACGTTTGCGATGCACCATAGAGAGAACGTACAATGCAGCTGCATTGGTGTTCCTCAGCCCTATTAAAGGCCTTCCCGTTAACGGGACAAAAGATGCCTTGCCTTTGCACGCCACTCCAAACTGCGTCTATGAATTTACATGCACTTGCGGATGCAAGTACATCGGGCGAACGCAAAGGCAATTGGCGACCAGGGCAGCTGAACATTTGCCCTCTTGGCTTTTTAAATAGGAAAACAAAGTGCCTTGGTCCTCTATTACAAAACATCTATTGGACAGTGGTCACTCTGTCGATCCGAAAAAATCTCTCCGAGTTCTTGTTCGAGCACGAACAAACCGGACATTACGCTACATGGAAGAAGCCTACATACGGCGGGAGAAACCCGACCTATGTAAGCAATTAGAACATGTGGTTAACCTACAGCTGCCTTGGGGTCCATAGGCCTACATTTAGTCACCTTTTGTTCGTTTTTGTGTTGTTTCCCCCCCCCCTCAAATTTACGCCCTTTCCCGAGTTACGTTGACAATATAAATGTTTGCTTACGCGTAAATTTGACCTTGCTTTTATCGATTTTGTTGATAATCAAATTGTGCTGTAACCCACTTGTTATTCATTCATGCAAAGACGGGCCGCAGCTGACGAGCCGTCACGAAATATATTTGATCGAATAAATTCTGCCATATTTGCTTGCTTCAAATTTCTTCCTGAGAAAAGATGTTTCACAAATGTCATAAAGGCAATCGAGGACTGCAACACCATGCGTTGCAATTGTCAGAGTGAGGGAGTGCGATTTTCATAATGCTGCCGATGGTGGTGATGCCTTGTACTTTATTTGGACGGATATTCACGACGGAGATTCCAGGGGTGTGTCTTAAGTCTATTACGTGTTCCGGATGCCAGTTGGCAGGGGTGACAATTTGTCTGTTTTTGGTCGTTTACGCTTCTGTTAGTATATTAGATTGTCTGTGTAGATTACTGCACTATTTTTTTGCAATAGTGTACCTGAGCTTTCGCTCTTATCCAGGTCGCCATGCCATTGCTCGAAGAATGCCCTGCGGATGTACCTATATTGTCATTTTTTATCCGCGAGCATTCGTGGCGGTGGCGCCTTTGACGGGCATTAGTCGTTCTGTTTTGCGGCCCAGCCGCTGCATCGCATTTATAGTTTTTCAAGCACCCGCACTCTTTCCGGTACTTACTTATATGCAATTTCATCTCCCCCTTCCCCAACCTCTCTTCATTATTCTCCAGAGGCGGCTGATGTGAAAGTGTTAAGACTTTTGCCTACTTTTTGTCTACTGTCCAGTTCCCATCCGTAAAAGAGCGTAGTCAAGACCCCAGCTCTGTTTATTCTCAGTTTCTCATTGAGGAGATTCCAGACGGAATTTCGCAGCCGATTGAAGGCTTGGTGAGCTTGACAAATGCATTTGGCAATTTTTCCGCGCATCTTGCTGTTTCCTGGAACTGGGCATCTAGCTAGGCGAATTCATCCACGGATGCAAAGCGATTCGTCTTGACACTTATAGTGGGTTCACTTCCTTCAAGAGATGACATCGGATGGTGCATGATAACTGTCTTCTCTGTGCCATCAGTCAGTATCAAATTGGTGCAGTCGGGAATGAAGGGATACATACGCCACTGCAGCTTTACCTCTTTCGTGGTATTTACCATTCATTCGTCTGCGAATAGTAATAATAAGTTGTGGACCTGGGCTTTGGGTGATTTTGTGCTAGCTTGTGTGCATGTCTGATGACGATGGGTTCAGTCCATTAGCATAGCCAACCACCCAAGCTGCAGGACAGCCGAGAGAACGAGTACATGACGCTCCTTCGCAACCAACACATGTTTATGCAAATGCATCCGAAGCTGCTCCATTGTCCGTTGTCTGATGGTTTTTTACCTTTAACCGAATACGGGAATGAGGTTGTGTCCCGTGGTTGGTTGGTTAGTAGCTCATGTTGGATCAAGGGTTCCCACCGGGCTACAAACTGGGTGCAGTTGGGAGACGGAGAAAAGCCGCGACCTCGGCCGGCTTGAGCCAAAGGTCCTCGGGGGTTCGCCTAACATTTCCCAGCATGCATCGCAGTTGTTCCTAGTACGACACGTTAGCCAGGCCTCCTGACACGGATGCAGTCCACTAGTTGTCGGTGGCAGGCAGGCAGGGCAGACAAGTAGCCCTTGGTGGATCCGGAACTCCGCCGGGTGGGCCTCAATCCCGGCGGCGAGGAGGAGGAGGAGTCGGAGCAGCATAGTCAAGAGGGGCTGCTCTGTCATAAAAAAACAGATGGAGATAAGAAGAGATGCATCCACCATAGGGAGGTTTGGTGTAGCAGACCTTGGCCGCCCTGAGGGCGGGTGGGAACGCGGTCGAAGGCGCGTCTGCTGTGGTTGTCGGTGGCACGAGCTGTGGTGCATTCATGTTTTCCTTCTGTAAGATTTGAAGGCAAAGGGTGTTAGTGGGGAGAGGCTTGTGCTCTGTACAGATCTGCTAGGAGTGGAGACCATTGCTGTTTCATTTGCCAACTCCATAATGATCTAACCCGCCTCCTCCCACTGAAGTAGGAGTGCTCTGTGCCAACACGACCCTTCTAACCAGATCCCGAGCGCTGGTGATTTAGCTGTCAAGTTTCGGAATGGATGGCTACAAGGCAGCCTAATCTAAGTCATCGATAATGCGTTATTAGTTCACCTCGTTCAGTCACCTGACATCCAAACGTACATGTGAATTCGTAAACACAGTTTGAGATGAGATATATTGGCGAGGCCTCTGCCTTTGGTTTAATTGACATGGCTTTTGCAGACCTGATAACAACGAACTGAGCTGCATAGTGAGTCTTTTCATTAATACAACATGGCCACTACTTGAGTGCCTTTAAATGTTTTCCTTTAAGGACACCGATTTTATAATGGAAGTTTTCCGGACGACACTTGCCGATGTTACCAACCTCGAAGCAAGGGTCGCTTTACTTAGGAATACAAATGGACTGCAATACAGTGTTTAACCAGTCGGTATGAATGACTCAAATGGCCATCTAAACAAGACACGCCCAAATGCATGTTCCTCTGCGCCAAATTCGGGTAAATTAGGTTATCGGTTAAGTGAAGGATTGGGACGAAGTTTAGGGTTAGGTTTAAGATTGGGGTCAGCGGTTGTCGTCAAGGTTATGTTAAGGGGTTACGGTTTCGGTTCGTGTTTACTGTAGGGTTTAGGCTAGAGTTAGGGAGTAATATTAGGGCTACAGTCTGGTTTTATACTGGGGTTAGGGTTTGGATTAAGAAACGGGAATATCTACCCGTCTTGAAATTTATTGCAAGGCATTATGCCCGTGTCATCCGTACCAACCAAATTCGATTAAATTCCGAGTTTATTGTGTCACTAGCTAATCCTTTCCGTGATCGCCTATTAAAAGCGCAGGAAAGGTCGAAATAATTGGGGACATGGACCTTTTAACCTGTTCTTTGAAAGACCAACCGCCGAAATTATCCATTACCCTGTCAATTGCTAGGGGTGTTCAGGGGAGGTAATTATATTTCCGGTCCTCTTTAAAAGTACTTTTGGGTAGGCATTTGTCACTTTCGTGTGTCATTTACTTAGCTCTCGCGAGCTCCACTGAGAAATCGAGAGGCAAGGGTTTCTGTAATACAGACTTCGCTCATAATTTTTCTGGGAAGTTTTTAGACAATCTGCAAACGACGAGGACCATCGAAATATTTCCGTGGTGAAGTCTCAGCTGTCGGGGACAAAGGACGTGGGGCTGGTCTTTTGTCGAATTGGCCGGGCGTGTCGCCTATAGACCAATATCATCAGCGTTTATTAAATTGGCCTCACAATAGTTTTCTCACTCAATACCTCCAGTGAATGATAGGGGAATTTTATCTACCTTTTTCTATCTTGCTCCAGCAATCAACATTTTTATGAAACGAGTCGACATAACTGACAACGCAATACGAGCCAGCGGTGTATTGTTTACATCTGGTAGGATTCTGTTGGCTATGTTTACGAAGAACAGCGACACTCTGTGCTTGCATTTTGATTTTTAGATAGTGGATTTGCTAACTCATTAAATGTCCACCGACAGTCTGGAATGTGAAGAAGACTCGATCGCTGGAACAGTATGTTTATTCGCCTGACGTTTCGACATCCGTCGCGGATTCCTCATCAGAGACATGAATAGGAAACAGTAGCAGTCTGGAATGTATTTTCTATCAAAAACAAAACTTGAATTGGGTTGTGATATTAATTATCTTCCAGCCTACTGCCCACCGATATTTCAGTCACGCTAGGCTGCCGGCTTTTGAACTTACCCGTTTTCGGTTGGCCGTAGAAACTATCGTCTGTAAAAATGATAACTCAATGGGTGCACATTTTTACACTCTATTTTCGATGCCCCTATAAATTCAAATATAGATTTTTTGATAGTTAACATAGCAGAAATCTCCTTTCTTGTAAATATTTGGAAGAAAATTACATATTTTTAAAATTACTTCTTGAATGACGGGTTTCTTTCGGTTTTAAGGAAAACCCATGAATTCCCGACTAATATTGAACCCGACCTCTTTTTACGCTTTCATTCAGAGTTTATTTTCCTTGCAGAACAAATCATACATTTATGTGTGCTTTTAAGCAGACGTCGTGTAGGGCTCACAGAATGTTGCAATGGATGCGTGACCTGTTGTATCCTTTATAAGCAGCATTAATAAATGGACAGACGCGACGTTTTATGAATAGAAATTTCACAGTCTTCAAAAAGCAAAGTAAGTAGACATGTTTTTAAGACCCTTGCTTCAAATATAGTTTCGGAAAGGGCATCCTTTGCTACCAACTAACTACAGCAAGCAATATTTTTTTATTGAAACATGGTCTTTTCGGAAGAAATTTGAACAAGGAAAAGAAAGATTACGAGCCTAGCAGAATTTATTGACGTCACAAAGGCTTAACAGGCTTTCACTGAATAGCCTTGCTGTGATAAGTATCTCTCTCCCTTCTCCATCCCCTCACCGTGCACCCGCATCTCAGGCTAATAGCTCCCTTTCTATCTACCTATCAAGTTTCACCCTTCTTGGTCGATACTAAATTCGACAGCTAATTTATCCTTTTTAATAGGCAATTCCGGTTTGTACTTGAATAAGAGGTCAGTAAATTGTATGCCGCCAATAATTTCTGCTAGTTTTGCAGTGTTCGACTTGTTCAAAAATTACCACTGATCTTTCCTATGAAATATGTTCGAATTTAAAATGACATGAAAAAGTATTCAGTAAAGTTAGGCTACTTGGGTAATGCCGAGTGTAGTTTTTGCAGGCGACCAGACAACTCGATCGCTGGGACTCGCATGTTCGCTTGTATTTGACCAGAGGAAAGTTGGTGCAAAAACCGGCATCCTGATGGGAATGAGGTATCTGGGAATGATGTTGCAGGCTTAAATCGTATTTTCTATTCGAGAACACATTTAAGATTTTCAGTTAACATTGCATGTGATATCACATCTCCATTTGCACACATTTTGAGGAATTCTGTGGTGTTTTGTGGCTAATAATTGTTTTCGCTCTCGAGTCCTCTTTGGGAGAAAGTAGTCGAGCAGGAGACCGTCTAATATTTCTGAAACATAGGCCATGCACGAGTTCGTTTAGTAGCATGGGACTCCTCGGATTGATGTGCCACACACTTACCACTTTTTGGGGCGTACCATAAGAGAGTTAACTCACCTCGACTCGTTCCTGTTCAGCTGCCCTCTCTCTCACTCTGAACTGTCTGATTCATTATATCACCTCCGTCTCCTGTCGTCACCAGACACTGAACATTTGTCACCTTACTATTGTTAACGCCCAACTGAGTACAGCGGAATGTCTTCCCTCATAGGAAACCTTTTTACACAGCTCTCTTTCATACCCGAGTCAAACATACAGTTTACTTGTCCCTCTAATTAGAAAGATCTGCCTTTATATTTTGTTTTTTATCTCTCTCTCTCTCAGTAAATGCTGTGTATATGGACTTTCAGGAACCAAAAACGGAGAAAAAATTCCATGTGGAGCTGCACTTTAGCCCAGGAGCACATGCACTGTGTCGCGACCTGCCAGCAGGTTCCGGTTTCCGCCCGGGTCGGCGTGAGGTCAGTGATCGCTGCCACTCGGCATTCTGTTATTCTTTTGCGATATAAACTGTTATGGCGCCTGACCCTCCTGTCGAGTGTAGTTTTGCAGCCGTATATTCATCTCCCCTGCTTCGTTTTTATTTTTGTGAAGCTCACTGCCCCGTTTGGCATTTCTACGCCCCCCTCCCTCCCTGGTACGTCTGGGGTAAGGGATCGGAGAGTTTTGGTACGTACAGACACGGATTTAGCCCGGTCCCTCACAACATCCAGTCATCTGGACTTGGTCTGGCCAGGGATAGAGATTTAGGGACAGCACATCTCTTGATTACTATAACTCCATTTACGCGAAGGTAAACATATCAGTCTCGGGACGTCTTTAGTTACCCTCGTTCGCGACAGGCAGGCTAGCATCCGGCAAATAACCCCTATTCAAAGTCGTGCTGGCTAAGGATTAAAAGGCGGTGTCATACGAGAACCTTAGTAGTAGCATCTCTTGCGTAACGAAGACATTGACCTCTAGCCCTCAACTACAAGCTAAAACTAAAAGAATTCAGGTGCTTGTTGTTTAACTTGCAGAATCACCCTGCTTTGGGTGCATTTTATGTCATTTTTCTGGCGTTGAGTGTTTTAGAAATCTCTCCAGAAAATCCCAATCCATTTGATTGGATGGGGTATTTCGTTCATCGCCAGCTGCACGGACTACGCCGAGCTGTCTTATATCGCATCTATCTCCCTCACTTCCTGTACCTGCCCTATTCTGCTGACAGAATACAGTTAAGACGGTCGGATATGAGTTCGCACTCAGTGGTTGACGTGAGTTACCTCGTATCTACGCGTGCCACACACAAACTCTATGTCAAATACTGTTTATGGGTATCGTACTGATGATACCTATCATACAGAAATGCTAAAGAAAAGTCATTACAGCCGTACTTAAAGTCCTAACGGGAATCCAGTTAGTCCATCAGTTGGTAGCCTTCTGCATCGTGGCTCTTGATATGTCTGAGGTATCATCGTGATAAAACTAAAGCCTGGACCTGCTATGGGTGGTTCGCTTTCTCTTTGCAGCCTGAATCACTCTGGCTGGAGCTGAAACAGAATGTATTCTTCAGCCTAGTTATTTAGCATGTGCCGATTGGGCGCTTTCGATTAGGTCACATCGTAGTTGTTTTTCCTGTAGGTCTGTCCTGCGCGGTCAGTTTTCCGAACCTTTTAACTGTAAAGTAAAACGAGCTAACTGCCCCTGGAACACCGTATATCAAGTACATATGTTCTCCCGTAAACTGCAAGCCAGTTTATGGTCGAATCAAAAGTATTTTTAACATTATAATTGGTACATTTCTCTTTTTCTAAAACAATATTCATTGAATTATGTTTTTATTTGCATCTATGTTTAGTTTGACTGCCAATTCTTGCTTTTGTGTTTGGAAATATTCTGGTACCATATTTCACAAGTTGCTAGCGACGATCATCACTGTTTGCTAAACTTTGAGCCACACTGTAGGCCACGAAGTGTACTTTAACGGTCATGGGTGCAGTTGGTTATCCAAGTAGGGATTCCTGTGCACTTCGAGCAAGCCACCCTTCTCGTATACATAAGGAGCCCACAGGGTTGATCTTTCGCATTAGGAGACATCCGGAATAGTAGACTGCAGGTGCAGGTGGCTTTTACTTTTAGTTGCGTCAATTTCCTTCATTCGACCAGTTTCTTAATGTAGCGATGAGATCGGGGACCGAGTCCTTTACTATGAACGGACGAACAGTCAACTCTCTTCTGGCCGAGACCATACACAGCCTATCGGCGATTGTGGCAGTTCTGCTCTGATGTCAGATTGAGGATAAATTTTGTGGTGTCACATTAAAGGCTGACAAAAAAACAAGGCAGTCTTATTGAGAAACAAAATACAAGGGAGGCTGGAGCGGCCATTTCTGGTTTATTAGCCGTCGTCAGCTGGCCATATCCTAGTTTTGTGGTACTCAAGGTTAGAACCGGTGTTCTTTTATCGTCATCCTGTTCTACGACGACTAGTAATGCAAAAGTTTCTCATCCCCAATATCCCTCATTTTTTTCGGTGGTCTCCTTGCTTACTATAATGTTTATTTCATGAAATTTGTGCGAAAGTACTTTTGCACATGCTTCTTTTATATGTGTGTTTTGTCCTCTCTTTATTCAACAAACCTCTCCTTCTCTTCCCTCGCCCCCTCCTCCCACCACCAATTCACCTCCACGCACAACCGACGTAAATTATTTTGTTGACGGTTGCGCTGTTCCGTTTGTGGTAACCCCTTCCCGCCTTGTGTCTCTCTCTTTCTGTGTGTGTGTGTGTATATTGAACTAACAAACTCACTTGTCTAATTTTTATCACGGCTTACCCCGATTTCGCACGTTATTCTTTTCTAAACCATTGGCTGTCTCTCTCCCTGTCGTGTCCGCATGCAAATTTTTGCGCTGACACCTTCAATTTCCCCCGACCCAACTGTCCACGGGCTTTCATTTCTGGCCGGACACATTTCCCCCTCACCAGTATGCCCATTCGCCTACAAGTCTGTTGAGCAGTTGTACCTCACTGGCCGAGACCAGCATGGACACAGACGATACAGACTATTCACAGGAGCCGAAGCCCGACAAATCGCAGACGGCTCTGCCCATGCAGCCGCCAGCTCTGCACAAAAAGTCCTCCCTTATAGATCGCTCCCGGTCTATCCGTGAACAGCGTCGCACACGAGTAAGCTGCGAGTGCTACACTACCGACCGCGCGGTCTCCCTCGATCGTTCTCTTCCACGCGAGTCGCGTTCTCTGCCAGAGCAGGCAGAACAAAACATACGTTGGCGCAAAATGACATGTCCTGCATCTAAAGATTCGGCTGGCGTACGACTGCGGCACGAATCGTCGACGGTAAGGCAGCAGCAGCAGCAACAGCTGGTGGAGCGTTTGCGTCACCCCTCCGGCCAGATGTACACCAACATCCCCACCAATCAGGCGGGTCTCTGCTACGCAGACATTGTCAATCAACAGGCCGTGGGCGGCCACTGTTCGCGCTCCAGTGGTCGAACTGAAGACCATATAGAGGGGGAAAACATTTCTGCCCCGAAAACCACAGGAGCGCCGCGTCCAAGGCTTGTTTTAAAATCTAGCATGAAGCAGGTATCTCTGAGCCAACGTTTGCTTCAGCGTTCAGTGAGCTCTGGACCGGCTGTTGTGGTGCACAGCGCTGCGAATGATCACAGCGCACCTCAGGAGCAGACCCTAACCAATCGGCTTAGCGTTTGCATCGGAAATCTCCAGGAAGTACTCACTGACAGTTCTGTTGGCGGACCCTCTTCCGGGCAGCCCATTTCATTGCCGAATGGCTGCAACGGCGACGGTGGCGGCGGTTTGGAATCAGGCGCTGGAGGTACCGAGGTCGGGCGCTTCACCGTCACTTGTCCAGCCACTAGTGCGTCTGTTGGCCGGACTCCGAAGGCATCCGTCTCCGGCAGCGGGCGTCGCATCTGGTACACACACTCTATTGACCTCTCGGACAGCTCCACAGCCATCGATCCGCCCTCGGACAGCTCTACCACTGACATCTTAAGGCCCGCTGAATCTCCCTCCCTGGTGCAGCAGCAACCCTTCACAACGCCGACCTCTCCAATGCGACGGAAGACTAGTTTTGATATGGGTTCTATGACTTTGAACACTTCACGCCGAGCAAGTCACGGTGATCAACCGGCCGAATTCACGGAGTTTCGCACTTCCGAGGAGTCGGCTATGACGCATACCTCCTTGGACTCGGTCCGGGCGGACCGAGCACAAGTTCTCCGGGATACTGGCGCGCCGGTGGCCCAGTGGCTGATGGAGTACTTCGACCAGATCGAGAAGGCAAAGTGGACGCAGCAGGGTGTCGGAGATAGTAACGGGGCTTCTAGCAGTCTGCGTTTGGCCAGTGAAAGTGGTGCTGGGGATGACGATAGTGGTGACCTTGAGAGGCGGCATATGGCCAGCTATTTGCCCCTGTCTGCCTCAACTCTGGATTACTTCACGTCAGCGGAATCGCAGCTCAGATTATCCAAGGTAGTAAGCGTCTGCCACCCTCTTCCCCATGAACGCGCTTTTTTCTACCAGCTTTCTATGTTATTTATTCTTTGCAGCATGCGGAAAAGGAGCTTTATGATAGAGTATCGCTTTAATGCTCCGAATAGGGCTTAAGTTAGATCATACACCACCCTGCGCGCCCCGCCACTGCCTTCAGTTTTAACTCTTTATCTCTCATACTGCATGCCTGTTTTGTTCACTCATCGCTCTCTGTTCCGCATGTGCTCCTCCTGCCCTTATTTACTTACTCAATCTGTTTTTCTTGCTAACCAGAGCACAGGTTTCATCAGTTGCGCAAAGCTTTTGTGTTCTGTACTAACTGACTCGCAAACTCGTAACCGGGGATCCGCATGTTCAACTGAAAGCCTGAATAGTAGTAATTAATGTGCACATAGCAAACGAAGGATATAAACGAAATATTAATGCTAAATTACTACTATAAACGCAGTCGTTCTGCATGTTATTCTGTCGGACGTTCGTACTAGTGGAAGATAGGACGGGGCTGTTTCTCAGGAAGGTACTTAGTAGGCCGACTTTGCCTGAGTTGTTGAGTTTCCTTCCTGGCATACTGCGTGTCTGTTTGACTTTATTCTTGGCCATTTCTCCGAAGCCGACCGTGTTAATTGTCGTCGTAACAAAAGAGGGAAAGACAATTGCTGGAAGAAGCCTAAGCTGCAGGCATTTTGTTGACTAAGGCGAATGTTAATGCCTTGAAAAATCGGATGTTTATGCATGCAACACATACGAGGGAAATGCATATTCACAAGGTCGGAAGCAGCTTAGAATTAGCGCACTTTTATCCAAGGAAGCTGCTTTTGCTGGGCAGACAAAAGTTTTAGCTTGAAGCATTGTTTTCCCGGAATAAATTTGAACGCTGCAAAGGCGACGAAATACGCGGTATTTATTGACGTATTTCCTGACCGCTTATTCAACTGCCTGTTACTGAAACCAGATAAACTTTTAAATTAGATATCGACTTAGCGAGGTGAGACATGGTAGATGAATAAAGCAGGAACTGAAACCTTGAATCTGAACGAGTTTGCTTAGATACCCCCCCCCCATCACTATGTGCACACATACATCGGGCCAACAGTTCACGCTTTATTTACCCATAAATTTTCACCCTTATCAGGTCGATATTTAACTGGACAGTTTATCTTATTAATAGACAATTACTGTAAACAGTTGAATAGAGAGTCGTGCAATTGTATGACGTCAGTTAATTATGCGTATTTCGTCGCTTTTGCGTTTTTCAATTCTAATTAGATTCGGTACAACCGTCGCCTCAATGAGCAAGCGTTCTAAGAAGCAGTCTTTTTCGGAGTCTGTTTATCCCTTTCGTTAGAATAACGTCATCCAAAACCACAGTGGTGCTAGTAAACACTGTATTGTCAGAGGGCTTAATTTCAAGGATTTCTTCGTCATAGTTCTGGTATGAGATCTGCAGCGCTAATGCATGCTTCTCTAAAAGAGATGAGACAAATAATGCACAATTTGTGGACAGATGTTAACTCGATACTTTTTTTAATTTCCCGTCTGCCATGAGATTTCTTGGTACAGTAGTCGCCGGCTATTAAGCCCACCTCGGGCCCAGAACAAATTGGCCTTAATAAGCGGCGGGCTTATTAACCGTGGGCTTAATGCAGCAGTCGCCGGTTATTAAGTCGACATCGGGCCCAGACCAAATTGGGCTAAACAAGCGGCGGGCTGAATAGCCGGCGACTACTGTACTTGGTTCTCCAAAGGATAGCAGTTGCGGTTACTGAATATATCACTTATGTGAAATGCTGTCCCAATAGTCGATATACTCCGGAGACTTTTTGACTTCTGATTTCATCTCTTGACCAAAGCTGTTTTATGTGCGATAGTCCTCTGCACCTAATGCTTGAAAAACCTGAATTTCGTCAATATATTCATGCTTCTTCATTCCCGACAGTAGTGTCTTCTTCTACGAAAAAACCTGTTTCCCAATCCAGACCATCGTCTGGAAACGAAACTGAAACTAGAGAGGGTATGTCTGCTGCAATCTGCATTTGGATAGGGCATCGCTCAAAGATGTTTCTGCTTAGCACTTCGCGTCGTAATGCCAAAATCGACGTGTTCAATGCCAGCTCTTGAGCTGTGTTGATTATCTGAATGGAATCTTACTTGTCAAAAATTGAGCTAACCCATCAGACAGTGAGAATTTCCCTCAAAAATTTAAAACCACTGTTCTTATGACCGATCATAAAAGCCAGACCACTAAAATGCACCGGTGAAAAGGCATTAAAAGTTATATCAAAGGCATGCACGTAACCCCCATGATGCTAGAAGGAGGAGGGGAAGTAACTAGCAAGTCTAGGTCAGCAGTCTGTTGCGGTATGAATCAACGACCAGATAAACAATTATGAACCCCTTCCTCCTGTGGCCTCGCGCTAAATTCCGGCTGTTGCCTACTCTCGTCTCACAGCTTCTACCCTAGCCCTCAACGCTAACTCCAGCCGTGACCTCACTGAAATCTAGCTGAGGTCATATGCACAGCGGCGACTGTTCCATACTCCTGTGTTTTACCGATCTAATTTGTCCATGTGGGACATCATTGATCACAGTCCGGTGTGTGTGTGTGTCTACATAGGCACACACACGTTCGCCACTGTCTTCTATTCCCTTTCGCCTGCTTTTCTGTAACATGTGCTCCTAATGCGCCTCTTTAACGCCTTCGCATTCTGCAATCGGAAACTGGGCTATTTCCTCCTCATTTTATCATCTCCGTTTCTAGGTGGCACGATGCAACGCTGCCGCGCCAATTGAGAAGAAGAAGAAGTCCAACTGTAAGTCCTTTTTATTCTACTGCCTTGCCTGTGGCCGCCTTGGCTTTATCGACCGAGCTTTTAGTGCCCCACTTACATTGCCCTGGTCCTTTTCGGTAGGGTTGTGGTTCAAGCCTTTTCAAAGGCCTGGGCTTCACTGCTTGAGTGATCCCTGGTGGTCAGCAGTCAGAATAGGGCGATTTCGACGTCAGCACTAATTCAATTGACTCAATTGTAAGAAAAATCGTGGCCTCGGTGGGATTTCAACCTACATCAGCAGGGAAGGCTTTAGTACAATCAACGCTCTACCAATTAAGCTACGAAAGCACGCTGAGAGCTGTGAATCTACTCACACTTGGGTCGATTTACCCGCCCAGCCTACTGCGGTAATGGAATCAATTAATACAGATTAAATTCACGAATCTCGGCGTGCCTTCGTAGCGCAGTTGGTAGAGCGTTCCTTGTATTAAAGCCTTCCCTGCTGATATGGGTTCGACTCTCATCGAGGCCACGAATGTTTCACAATTGGATCAATTGAAATGTTTGTATTATTCAATTTTATCTCCGACCCTCCCTTCAGTTAGGTTCCTCTTTTTTCTTCCGGATCTCCTCGTAACTTTCTTGCTGAAGACACACACCGACGAAGTCTACGGTTTGTCAAAGAATGTTAATTCTGCGAAGTTATGGCCACATGGTCGACTTCGGCTGAATACTTGGTCGTCTGTTCGTAACCTCTGCCACCCCCTACGGAGCTTGTTTGCTTCAGGAAGTCAATTAGATGGGTGTGCGCCCGTTCCTGCTCGCATCACTACCCGATCGACAGCTACAGAGACTGACAGGTGGCGCGGCACCGATGGGCTGTGGGTCAATGAAGTGCTAATGACTCATCTGTCAGACCCCTCTCCCCCGGTGGATTATCCGCGGCGTGTGCGTGCGCACTTTGGTGTTTCCTGTTGCGGTCATCGTTGACTGAATGAAGAGAAGGCGGGATCAACCCAAAACCGACTGTATCAATCTACCCGGATTTTCTGTCATCGTCGTCGTCCCTTCCTCCTATGCTATTATAACTCGACTGATTTCTTCGGCCTGCTAGTTCTTTGTCTCTTCGACATCTTTGCCACCCAGGCGGAGCGATTGTTTGGTTCAAGTAGCCAATAGATGGACGTGCGTACAGTCCCGATTAAATCCTCCCTCTCATACGTCTCTAGGCATACAAATGCCATCAGATAAAATCCAAACACTTTACCATGCGAGTTGCCCATCCTCATCTTCCGGGAGGAACTTCGTCTAATGAACTTTTGGATGGTAAAAGCATAATTTAGTCCCAAAATGCAGTACACGACAGCTTCTAGTAGTGTAAATAAAACAGTCAATAATCGGATCAGCTGTTGTAGAAGCGAGAGCCCAAGAATCGTGTCTTTGTCTCTATTTCTCATTGTTTCTGACCGCTGATGGGTGAAGATCGATCTAAGCTTATCCCATTCTTCCTAATGATAGAAGAATACCGAGATGTTTCGGAATTCACCATAAATAATTTCGTCACAGACCATTCTGTCTGCCTGTGGTGTCCCTAGAGGTTCACTTGCACGCCGGAAAATAGAGGGAAGGTGAGGGAACAGTAAACTGCTTCATCACATTTGTGGTCATGTTTGAATGAGCTGGGCGTATAATTAGCGTCCAAGTGACCATAGGGCAACTAAGCTAACGACGGTGTTGCTAGCTAGAATTGTGGATTTTTGTTGAAAGTTTTGGTAAAAATGCTTAACTTTTTTTCTGTACCTGTTTTTATAAGCACATTCGGAAGGTAGGAAAACCCACCTACAGCGAAGCGGAAAAAACTTCCTCTGTGCTGTTAGCCCTTAGTGACCTAAATTTTACACCGCAGTTGTCTTGACTTTCAATTCTTGACTGTAATCTGGGGCCGCAAGCCCGAGTCGGAACTTTTCACAATCGTGTCTCTACGTTTCAGTGGCTGTAGTCTAGCACATTTTTGCACTCTATGGATTTTCAGCAAATATTACACACATACTGCCACCAGCTGAACAGCGGAGTTTAGAGAATGAAACGCAATCAACACCACCGTACACAGCTCTCCTCACGCAGCACACTTTACATTAGGGGTGTTATCGGTGTCTCAAGGTCAGGCATCCTCTCTTGCTGGAGTGCATGTACTTTTTCATCGAAAAAAGAAGTAGGCACACGTCGATCTTTTAGTCTCCTGACCGAAACGATCACCAGTTGAGCGGCCAGTGGGTCGGGGGAGGGAAGAAAACTGCCTACCAGGTGGAAGCCAGTCAAGCCATGATAATGAGTGTGGGAGAACTATCTGATAGACCCCGTTTTTGGACCATTTATGCAGTATGCGGGTTCTTGTTTCTGTTTCTGTTCCCAATTGCTATTCAGGCTTAAGACTGGCTGCAAGAAAACAGAATGAGCCCGAACCGTTACCTCCGTTGAGAGATTTCGACTGATTGCCTGTTTGTAGCCTCTGCCACTCATTAGGGACTTTTTTGCCTCAGGAAGCCTTTTCAGCAGCTTGCGTCTATTCCTTCCTGGGCATATCGCATACATACAGGGTGTCCCAATAAATGTATACATATTTTAAGTGATTGCAAAGTTGGTGTTTTTTAGAATTTTATCATTTCAAAAAATTTAAAATCAAGCATTTACATGTTTCACTTTATGGCTTTTTTTCGCTGCATTTTCTCAAACTGACTTTCGTTTTGATCCAGACACTGCTGATAACGCGAAGCAATGGAATCACACACAGCATGAAACAATTCCCTTGCTATTTGGGTGTATTCATGTTCACCGGCTTCTCGAACTCAATTATTTTTAATATAGTCAAAATTCAGTGAAGAAACAATAGAATGATACTTGTTAACTTTATTTAAATCTTTTAAAATAGTAAAATTTAAAAAAAAAACAAGTTTGGCATCATTCCAAAGGTGTATACATTTTTCGGACACCCTGTATACAGTAGACGCCGTTGATCATGCAATATTTTGACATATGCGAAAGAATAATACTCTTTTGCTAATCGGAATTGACTCCAGTTGTGATACTGATTATCGTGTAGTGTATTCTGAAGTCATTTCAGTCAGGATAGGAAGCTGGCTTTTCAATGAGCTTCGTTCCGAGTCTTAACAAAACTTATATATTGTAAAAACTGTCTACTTAAGTAGTATGCCATTTTATCAGTGATTTTGACTGCCTTTATACATTCAAATATATTTTATGGAAAACATGCCCAAGAAAATTATTTCTTGTTCTTGTTTGATAGCAAATTACGCGTTCTTTAAATTTAGTACTCAAAGAAAGGGTAACTTTCGGTTTTGATTTAGTTGCTAATTTTGAGCTTTTTACCATTGTTAGGTCTTAATTCATAATAAGTCGTATCCGTCAATTTATTAGTGCTGCCTATACTGCATAAAGTATATCCCAAATCTATTTTAGTATTTGATGGCTACCAGGTGACGTCTTCCTCAAACTGTAGGCGAAACTGTACATTTCCTCAAACAGGATGCACACAATGCGCAGTTTTTCAATCTGGAATTTGAGTGTAGCATTCACTCGTTTAGAAAATTGTTCGGCAGTTGAGCAACTTTTTAAAACCGAAAGCTGCCCTTTCACTGCGAATAAAATTTAAAGAACGCGTAATTTGCTATCAAACAAGTACAAAAAATAATTTTCTCGTGCATGTTTTCCATAAAATATATTTGAATTTATAAAAGCAGCCAAAATCACTGATAAAAAGGCATACTACTCAAGTACTCAGTTTTTACAGTAGATACGTTTTGTTAGGAGTCGGAACGAAGCTCGTTAAAAAGCCGGCTTCCTATCCTGACTGAAATGACTTGAGAATACACTACACGATAATCAGTATCACAACTGGAGTCAATTCAGTTTAGCGAAAGTGTATTAGTCTTTCGCATATGTCGAAATATTGCATGATCAACGGCGTTTACTGTATTCTAAGTGTCCCTAGCGGCTTTAACTTTTCCCCCAAACCGTTTTTTTAGGAAAGCTTCCACTTAACATTTTCGCTTGTTAGTTCTTTGAAAACTACCTCTAAAAAGATTATACTTTTTTTCGAAAATGATACTTCGAGTATGGTATTCTCCGGCCGTCGTAAGTTTTCACAGAATATTTAAAGATAGCAATAACAGCAAGATTTATTGGATCCATGGCATTTCGAGAGGGCTCTTCAGTTGCTGACTCCCATTGCGTAACATGAATCACATAAGAGAAAATACTAATTGAATTCATACAGAAAAATCGATGCAAACGCAAGGTCCTAAGAAATGGCCAAGAGGCTAATCAATAACATTAGAAGTTAAAACGCTATGGCCAGCAAAAAATGGGGAGAAAGGCCTGAAGTAACAATTTGGAAGGGGAAATGTGTAAGCAGGGAGTCAATGTTACCAAGGCAGAGTTATGTTCACTGCATACGCGATCTGTTTACGTAGGTCGGGTTTGAACCGCCGTATGTAGGCTGCCTTTAGGTAGCGTAAGGTGCGTTTTGGGGTCATCAGATTGGCTGTGTCTAACAGATGTTCAGTAATCGATGACCGAGGAATTCTGTTTTCTTGTTCCATCAACCAGCTAGGTAAATATTCCTTAGCTCTAGTGGCCAATTAGTATTTTATCTTATGTGATTCATGTTGCGCAATGAGAGGCAGCACCTGAAGAGCCCTCTCGAAATGCCATGGATCCAATAAATTTTGCTGTTGGTGCTATCTTTAAATGTGCACCTGGGCAACTTTGCTTTATAACTCACGGAATAGACACACCTGCAACCAGAACGGCCCCGTCGCTGAATACAGCAAGACAGTCTTATGCAAATAATTTGCTGGACAAGACTGTATTGCCTAAATATCTATTTCTCCGCCAAACTGTCTTATGAAAGTGGTGGTTAATCATTCAATTCTTGGTTAACGAGTGTAAGTGATCGTGTAATTTTGTTAAAAGTGACCAAAGAATATTAAATTAAAGCCACATATAGTTGTTTTAATGAGCTAAATGGAATCAACTCCATCAATATAAACTCCTCTTGCTCAGGCAACTGATGTCTGTTGATGAAAATTTGATCTTAAATCGGCGGATAGGCAAAGGTAGCTAATAAAAGCGAACATGCTAATTCTTCACCATGGATATTGAAACGTCAGGGGAATAAAAGTACTGTCCCAGCGCTCGAGTCGTATTCTTCTCAGGCAAAGGTAGTTGAAGTATTGTACCTCATATACTCCTAGTCCCAGCATTTTGTCGTACGGAAAGGTGGTTATAGGGGTTTGGTAGAGGGGGAAATGGGATAGGCAGTGATCGAAATTTGTAGGTATGAGTGTAAAATGGAAAAATATAGTTGAATTTGTTTTCCGTGGACGCTGGGAGTAAGTTGTTCCGCGTGTAAATTGAAGGTATGCACGGCGCTTCGGGCCGCGGACTGTATTGACCTAACTCAGGAACAGTAAGTTTGACGTAAGCTTAGTTTAAATAGACGACTTCCTAACCACCAGTTCTATTCTTTTCAGGAATTTAAAGAAACCCGCATTTTTGTAATCAAGTTTTTCTGCAATGCCTCCAGTAATACAGAGTAGGAAAATCTACAGATATTAATCCACAACATTTCTAAATATAATTGAATAAAACTGCGTACAGCAGTTATTAAAGTATACTCAACTGCCTATCCTAATTCGCCACTCATGAAATCCCTATAACCACCGTTTACGTGGGACAAAACGCTGGAACTAGCGCTATATGAGGCGCACTGCTTAAACTACTGTTGTCGGCGGATATTAATGAAAAGGGGAAATTCGACCCTACATCGACGGAATTTTAAAAAAAAGGGAAAGGCGAAGTACTGCAAAATGTAAAAATAGGTTATTATTATAAGTCAAAGGCAATTAGGACCTCTAAAGACAGTCCTTCTGTTTGCTGCTCTAGTGACGGACTGTGCCACGGGCCAGTTCGCCAGGCATCTTCACCAGATTCTCAACTGCCTTCTTCTTCTTCCTCAAAACTAATTCTTTGGATTCGAAACTTCAAGTCAATGCAAGGCTCCTGCTTCTTTTTTCTTTACCCTGCCACCTCGCCGATGCAGCCGATCGTCAGCGGAGTGTGCATAGCGCAACGGACACATGTGCTTTAGGGTCCCGCGGCTCCCTGGTAACCACCTGTCGCGATGACCAACATTCCGTTTGCTTTTGGAAGGCAACAATGCTAGGCAATGTCGAAGATAGCAGCTTCGGTGACCCTGAAACCAACCTCAGTGATGAGAGACCGACCTCACAGACAGCAACCATCGGCATTTCTAGTGTCCAGGACGATGGCCTTGAGGACGTGTCGGAAGAGACTAAGCTTTTGAACAAAGAACTGAACGCTCTTACCTATCCCAGCTCTCAAACACAATTAGACTTAGCTACTCTCTCTAAAGGTCAGTCCACACTTCCTCACTGTCCGTCTCCTTTTTGCGTATTCGCCTCTAGCATTTACGCCTCTCTCCCTCCCCTCTGTCTTGGTTCTTAGTTTTAGGTCTCATTTAGCCACATTTTTTCCTAATATTTCCATGCCTGTCCGCAGGCTTTACCTCTTCCTTTTCTCCTCCTTCTCCTCTTCCAACTTCTTCTACTACTTCTCCTTCTCTCTATCTGATTTAATCATGCATGCATGATCTCAGATGAAGAGAGTTGGAGTAAACGGACCACAATGATCCAACTCCTTGACCCTTAGCCGAATACCGCAGTCATAAACCGAGGATTTCGATTCTCCTTTTTCACCCACTGTATAAGGAACTTTTGTACGTACTGACTTAGTCCAGCCTGTTGCCGACAGCTGCCATAATTAAGACGCCTGACCCCTTGGTTCAAGGTCTTACTCTTCTGAGGTCATTTGCTGTGCCCCCACAGCGAGCGGCTTCAGATACACTGACCTTAACGTCCGGTCGGCCGCAAGATGCGCGGGCGTTTAGGCGGTCGCTGCCTTCCATGCCTCATTTGAACACGCCATCCCTCGGCGGCAGCAGCAGCACACCTCACTGGGACAAAAGACGCTTGAACTCCTATTCCTCTCCCCTTCCCCACTACCCCATAAAAACAGTCGACTCCACTGCCTTCTTCCGCCTTAGAAGATATTTAATGCCCTCAACACACGCTATGGACTCTTAGGCGGGAACCATCGTCCGGGACAGCTATCCGGGTTCCTCCGTGCGTCAACTCTGGTGCCTTCTGGCTGGCTAGTAGCCCTTGTTGCATCCGGAGCCCCGCCGGGTGGGCCTTAATCCCGACGGCGAGGAGAAGGAGGAATCGGAGCAGCATAATCGGGAGGGGCTGCTCTGTCATCAAAAAAACAGATGGGGAGGAGGAGAGATAGATCCACCGTAGGGAGGTTTGATGTAGCAGACATTGGCCGCCGTAAGGACGGGTGCGAACGCGACGGAGACGCATCTGCTGTGGTCCCCAATCCTGGCGCCTCCTGTCCGCCTATGGCGATGACCGACTGCCTAATGGGAACCACAGCAGACGCGTCTTCGACCGCGTTCCCACCCGCCCTCAGAGCGGCCAAGGTCTGCTACACCAAACCTCCCTATGATGGATCCATCTCTTTTCCTCTTAATCTGTTTTTTTATGACAGAGCAGCCCCTCCTGACTATGCTGCTCCGACTCCTCCTTCTCCTCCTCCTCGCCGCCGGGATTGAGGCCCACCCGGCGGGGTTCCGGATCCAACCAGGGCTACTTGCCTGCCTACCGACTGCCTGATGGTTGTGGTGCCCTAAGTACACACGCTGCTTAGGCATTGCAAGGCTTTCTTTGGAGTGTGCAGGGATTTGGGTAGTTATTGCTTCGCCATCATCCACTCCTATAGGACACCGCTTTTGTGATCAATAGCGGGAATCACACGATGCACATTTAGCAGCTTACCGAAAAAATCTTTCTTCAAGCCGGAAACATGTCTCAGAGTTGTGGATAGTGGGGAGGGAGGTTGGCCCCATAAGAAGAGTCTTCTGGACCCAAGCGCTTTAGGCGTATACTACTCGAAGGTCGCACAGATATGCTAGGATAACGTATTGAGCTCTTGGCCGTAGGGCAAGGTTCCCCTCTCCAGTTGCCATCGAAACTTATCGTTTCCCTTGTACACGTGCTACTTTTCACTGTCGAGTGTGGACTCATGTAGTATTCTCCTCTCCGTAGCACCACAAAGTGCCATGTGAACTACTAACGTCATCCACATGACATTATACGCTTCTAAAATCGGGTCCTCGCAAGCCGAGAACGCTGTGTAGCCAGCTGGTTTCAAACTTGAATGAGCTGAACTATGAGCTGGCCGGATAGCTCTGTCACTTAATACTCCCAGTCAGCTGAACCGCTGTTCTTCAGCTAGTTATTAATTGTCGCACTGAAATTTCATGACGGAATTCAAGAGATTTTCTACGTGAATCAGCCGCATAGAGAGATGCAGGCCTCTTGCGAACCGACTGGGTGTCGTGCAGAAATCGTACACTTGACTCTGCCACTGAGTGAGTTGGGACTACGAATAAATGGGCAGGGGGCAGAGTCCACTATCAGCATTCCTCGTGATATGCCAGTTTGACCGTCGATTTCGGCTATGTCTACTGCGTGCTGCACAGTAGGCTGGATGCAAGCGCTGTGACTTGCGTGTGAATGGGGCTATATAATGAAATTGGACTTTCGATATATCTACACCACTCTCGGTTCCACTCAGCCAACACGTCCAGAAGACGGGGCAGAATGCTTGTGGCTGGCGCGGTTGGAGCCGACCCTAGGCGTGTTACCATACCTGGCTCGGACCCATGGAGTTTGGAGTGCCATGTAGGCTACGACACCAACTTCTGCATCAAAGACCGCCCCCCCCCTCCCCTTGCTTCAAAACCCACGAGGGCGACCTTGCCCTGTCTGCGCTCGCGAGTCGCTTAAAAAATCTCTACGTCGTCTTCACTCCGAACTCTTCTACATCTTCAGAGGAATGATAAGGAGGCACTCCGCCCATATTGGTTTGAGGACGGTAGCCTGACCAAAAGCTAGCAACCTTGTCGACTCTCGTAAGGCATTGTGCCTGCCGCCCACCGCCACAATGATTCCTTTGCTAAAAAGCGTTCGCTGGGCTGGCCCCAAGCAATGAACGTAGACCGGACGTGCACGCACCTGCCAACTGGTCGCAGTTATCCCAATGCACAGTTAGGATTATTCCTAACGAGCGGCCCGGATGAACTCTCAGGTCATAGGCGTGCGCGGGCAGCCAATGCGGCCAGTCAGGCCACAAGGGAACACGCAGACAATCTGTATATATGTATCTGTATCTCTATACTTAATAAAAGAGATCTTGTAGCTTTGTGCGGTTCCTATTCCGTTTTTGATTGGCTGGCGTTAAGATTCACAGGTCAGATTGAAACGGTGTCACTGCCTTCTACGCGCGTTTGTCCGTACCACGCTCACTCTGTAGGCACGCGCGCGCGCCAATGGCATGCGCGTGTGTGTGTTTCTCTACTGTTCTATCGCCTGACTGCTTTCATTGTTTGGAAGGAAGCCAGCCTAGCCGTAAATCACTTGACCTCAGGACAGTTCCCCCGTCGATTTCGACGATGGGCACCGCGTGCTCCAACAGCCGCAGCAAACGCTGAAGCAAGGGCTAAATCCGCTGCCTCCGGCTATTAAACACTTAAGTGTCCACGACTTGAATTTAAAGTGACGGTGTGTTTTGCGGCTTGCGTCAAGAGACGTGACATCAAATAAATAACGCAAGAGTCAAACAAAAAACAAATTCAACCTTTACTGAAAACATTCCCATGTACTTTGCTGAACTCCACCATACTCATCAAATCTGTTTTTGCTTTTCTCTAAATTATCTCTAAAAACCGGGAAAAAAACGTTCTCAGAAAGAGCTTCGTGCGGACAATTACGTCTACCTAAGAGACAATGTCCTTAATGAGGGGGGTAATATTGATCGCGGTCAACTTCTCATCTTTTCTCAAGCCACACTGGGTCACCTCGCTATATTCATGAGCAAACTCAAGATGCTTTGGTTTACGTTAGGCGTTTTGGACTTCCAGATCTATTTATTACATGCAACCCATCTTGGCCTGAAATCGCTGCTGAACTGTTCTCCGGTCAAATGACTAAGGATTGCCATGATTTGTCGGCGCGGGTATTTCAGCCGAAATTGAAAAGCATGATGAAACTCATCACTAGATTTAAAATTTTCGGTGCGTTTCGGTGCCACATGTACACTGTCGAGTGGCAAAAGATAGGACTACCTTACGCACACATTTTTAGGCTGGCTGCAGGAAAAATTTGCGTTCTGCTGATTTTGACAGAATTCGTATGTGCAGAGTTGGCCGACCTGGTGGTTGACCCTGTTCTGTTTGAAACAGCCAAAACGCACATTGTGCATGGTCCATGTGGTGAGCTGAACCCCAGCAGCCCTTGCACCAAAAAAGTATCCCAAGCGGTTCATTGCCACAACTCAGACTGACGCAGACGGCTACCCTCTGTACAGACGAAGACGGCCTGAGATTGGTGGGTTCACAGCTGTTGTCAATGCAAGGCGACACGGACGTGTGGGAATCGATAAACGTTGGATTGCGCCGTACGCCCACATCAACGTGGATATTTGCAAATGTTTAAAGTTGCCCGGACGCTTTTTAATGTTGATGTCCCCTCCTACTACACTTGGAAACAACACACGTGGGCCCGGCGAAAGAAAGGAATGGCGATTGTAGGACATTTAGAATCACATGTGATTTTAAACTGTGTCAGATTTACATGATTCATCCATCTAAACAAAAGTGTTACCTCCTACAAATGCTTCTTCACGAGGTTCAGGGTCCAACATCTTTTGAAGACCTTCGAACGACGGATGTTTCTTTGTGTTCTACTTATAGAGGAGCCTGCCAATGTGTGTTTTGCTTGAAAATGACAATCATTGGGAGAATACCAAACCACCTACGGCGCCTCCTTGCTTTGTTGATTAGGAGTTGTGAGTCGGCCTGCCCTTACGGCCTGCGGTTAAGTTCAGAAATGATATGTCTGAAAACCACCGGTATCAGCTGCAGTTGCAAAATGGCGGTGCTCACACCGAATTTAATTCAGCCATTTTCAACCTGGCCCTAATTTCCATTGAGGACATCTTGGCTGGCATGGGTAGTGAGCAACTTCATGCGTACGGATTCCGTCTGCTTGACAGGGGCGTTGAAAATCAGCTCCCCACTGAACTACAGCGTGAACTTTGCTACACTCTTACCGAGCTGGCAGCATACGTTTCTCTGAACAAACCAAGGTTACTGGTCGACCGATACAACAGTCGAACCTATAGATTGCGTTAATTATCCAATTAAATTCTTGAAAAGTTTTGAGATACCTGGCGTCCCTTCCCATAAACTGATTCTGAAAGTTGGCACGCCGATTATGCTAATGAGAAATCTGGACGCACCACGGCTATGCAATGGCACTAGGCTGACTGTCCAGCGTCTGATGAGCTATCTGATAGAGGCCACCAATATTACCGGTTGTGCGAAAGGAGATATTGTTTACATTCCTCGCATTCCCATCATCCCGTCCGATACCACCTTCACTTTCCGGCGTCTGCAGTTTCCTGTGGAGGTTTGCTTTGTAATGTCCATTAACAAGTCCCAAGGTCAAACCTTCAAGGTGGCTGGACTTCACCTTGAAGAATCGTGCTTTTCCCACGGCCAGCTCTACGTTGCCATATCTCGAGTTGGTTCAAAACGGAATCTAAACGTCTGGGCACCCAACGGGATTTCGAAGAATGTTGCTTACCATGAAGAATTGGTCTGACGGTTATATCTTCTACTTCCTTACGGTTCCTATTAATATCCCACTTATGACCGCCCCTTCTGAAATTCCTCAGTCACTCAAACTTGGGCTCTTTTTTTTCCCCCCTCTCGCCGTTTTACCCTGCCGCCGTTCCTCCCATTATTACTTTTACGTGTGTCCTCACCGTTTCCGTTTGAAGTCTACCCATGTTTTCCCTTAATGATTCCGTACGTCACTCTCTCCGTTGCTACAACTACAGTTCTCCGTCTTTCCATACCGTTCTTCATTACTGTTTGCTTATCCTTCGTACGTGTACGTATACGTTTTGTTGCCGAGGCCACTTACCTTTTTCCTTCATAAAAGGATACCAATGCGGAAGGAAGCCAAGGCGAAGCCGGGCTTCCGCGCTAAAAGTGAGTTGTCTGTCTGTCGTGTGTGCCTCCGTTATCATTGGTCGAAGGGTCACCTCGAAAAGCCCTCTGCGCCTTCGACGCGCGTGTGGCACTGGCATGTGCGTGTGTGTGTGTGTTTCTCTACTGTCCGAGCGTCTGACTGCTTTCATTGTTTGGGCGTCTCATTCTTCCGTGCGCGTGAGGATTCAGCGATCATGTCGCCGTCGCCCCGAATGACACCCGCCGTGACAGGCGGATGTGAATACGCCACGGGGTTTGGGCGGGTGTGGGGAAGGGGTCGTCGCGGCTGCTTGAAACGTCACTCCCCCCCCTCCTCCCCCCTCTAATGCAGCAAGGGCTATAACGGTGTTGCGCAGATGTTTCATACTCACTGACGTAAACCCCTTGACCTACTATCACTTGCCCCCCCCCCCTTTGCTTACGCGTAGGTTGTTGCGGGCTAGTTCTTAGATTAGATTGAATGGCCTACCACATAAATCTCTTCAATTTCAATCTAACCCTTACAAACTATCATTATGGACAACAGTGATGCCGACAGTAATGTTCTGAACACAAACAACCCGACAAACGATGATGGGCCGGTGACTGAATGTAACGTTGTAAACTTCTTTTCTACCCAATGTTATTTTGTTCAAAATAATAACCTATTTGTAGATTCTACCTCATTAGGTAGAAAAGGAATTAGAGCAGCCGCAAGATTAATGCCATGCGTCAGCGATATCGACACTGCCAAGAAACCGAAGATCAAATGCTGAAAGAAGACACGAAGATGCGATTCGCCATCAAACTAACCGCTCCCAAGAAAACGAAGTCCAAACCCTGCTAAGAAGAGAGTTAGGTAGGATAAGAGCTTCGCAACGTTGGCAAAACGAATTGTCCAGACGTAGAAGTGCACGTCTGGCTATGCAAGCATCACAAAGAGCGGATCTACACCCAACCGACGCTGGAGACTCAAGTTCGCAACCAATTCACATGCGGTTTGGCGACTCTGGGCCGTTGGTTGACTCCATAAATGCTCAAGTATAGAACAAAGCCTCACTCAATTACCACCCAAGTCTGGGTAATGCGGGAGATGCAAATATTTCCATTGGGAAGATTGTGGAAGTTTGTGGACATTGTCAGGCGAAAAAATGGATTGGTGGGAAAATCGACGTGGGCTGTTTCAAGGGCAAAGTTCTACTGAATAACTTCCCCCAACCACCAGAAATACTCCAAACATTACTTGTTGGTAATACCGATGACTCGAAAAATTTTCTTTCGAACATAAGAAAATACAACGGGGCGTTTCAAATGACCTCCTTTGGTGCCAACATTGTTAATGAGGATGGCTTATGCCTACCTTTAAGGTGGAAGGACAAGTTTGCCACCGGATTGGATCGTTACTACCTCCTCCTGATGGCGAGCCGACATTTCTACAAATATACTTCGTAGAAGACTTCAAGCTGCAGGCTCAAAGCCGATCCCGAGTGTACCCAGGCCTGAAGCATCACATAATATTGTCCCTTCAAGACATGCTTCACCAGCGCAACAGCTACGTTAACAGTTTGAAGTCCACCCTGGGGATGCACGCTTCCATTGACTTTACTATTGCCATAGAAGCCGATAAACGTCCTCATGGAGAAGACCAACGAAAATGTAATGCTCCCACATACAACGAGGTGGCCATCATTATGTCAGAAACACAGCACGGCAAAAGGGACATTGTCTTGAGAAGGAGAGACGATAGGCTGCAAAGGATATACTGGACACACCGTTCATACGAGGCCTTACAATACCCTCTCATGCATGTTAATGGTGAAGACGGTTACCATTTCGGTATACCTCAAATTGGCACCCGTAAAACAGTAAGTTGTAAAGCCTTCTACTCTTACCACTTTATGATTCGAGAACGAACTTTCAACCTGCTTTGTCGATTCAAAATGTTCCTTCAATTTGCCGTTGATATGTTTGCCAAAATGGAAAAAGAGCGCCTTTGCTATTTCCGCACACACCAGAAAGAACTTCGCATGGACAACTACATCCCCCTTAGAGACAATATCCTTTCTGATGGTGGTAATGATGTTGGTCGCCGTCAACATTTCCTCTTGCCATCGAGCCGCATTGGGTCTCCTCGCTATATGCATGAGAAAACTCAAGGTAAGTTGGTTTATGTTAGGCATTTTGGTCGCCCGAATCTATTCATTACGTTTACCTGCAACCCATCGTGGCCTGAAATTACTGATGACTTGTTCCCCGGTCAAAAGCCACAGGACCACCATGATTTGTCCGCGTGGGTATTCCAGCTTAAGTTGAAAACCATGATGAGACTCATCACAAACTTCAAAATTTTCGGTGATGTTCAGTGTCACATGTACACTGGAGAGTGGCAAAGGAGAGGATTACCCCACGCTCACATTTAGGTCTGGCTAAAGGAAAAAAATGCACTCTTCCGATGTCGAAAAATATATATATGTGCAGAGTTGCCGGACCGATCCGTTGACCCTGTCCTGTTTGAAACGATCAAAACTCAAATGATGCATGGCTCATGCGGTCAGATAAATCCCAACAGTCCTTGCATGAAGGATGGTAAAAGTACCAAGAGATATCCCAAGTGATTTCTAGATGCAACTCAGACCGATGGGGATGGCGACAACCTGACATTGGCGGATTCGAAGCAGTTGTCAATGAAAGGAGAAACGGTGGTGTGGTAATTGATAACCGTTGGATTGTGCCGTATTGTCCCTTACTGTCAAAAATATGCAATACCCACATCAATGCTGAATTTTGCAACTAGGCGAAGTCTATCAAGTACGTCTGAAAGTACATCGACAAGCGATCCGATACCACAATGTACTCCCTCAACCGCCGTAACAACAATGGTGAGATTACCCATTACGAAATGGGCAGACACATCAGCAGTAATGGAGCATTCTGGAGAATGTTTGGTTTTGATATCCATAGCCGTTTTCCGACCATTGAACACTTAAGCGTCCACCTGGAAAATGGACAACGGATTTACTTTACGGAAGGATTCTTCTTGGATTAGCTTCAGAATCCCAAAGATACAATTTTGACTGTTTTCTTCAACTTTTGCCAGCAAGATTAGTTTTACCAGCCTCTTTTGTATATTCTGGTCCTCTCATACTACACATGGAATCGAAACAAGTGGGCCCGACGAAAGGATGTAATTCCAGTTGACGGACATCCGGACATCAAGTATGATGTGAAAATAGGTAGAATATACACTGTTCGCCCCACTCAACAAGAATGCTTCTATTTAGGAATGTTACTCCATTAAGTTAAAGGTCCAGCATCGTTTGAAGATCTAAGGACGGTTGACGGTTTTCTGTGTTCAACCTACAGAGAAGCCTTTGCGAGGCCTGGTCTGCTCCAAGATGATAATTAGTGGGAGAATCCCATTGCTGAAGCTGTCGTTGCTAACGCTCCATTTCAATTACGACGGCTACTGGCGTTCCTAATTAGGATTTTAACTGCCCCTATGTTCTACGGTTGAAGTACAGAAATGATATATCGGAAGACTACCGACATCAACTACAGTTGCAAAATGTCAATGTTACCATATACTTCAATGCGAACAACAACATTTAAGGAAGCCCAAGGTGAAGCCGTGCTTCCGCGCTAGTCTCGTATAAGCAGACAGAGAGGTTTGCATCAAACAGCGTATAGCGAGGACACGCTAGTCCGCTCCCAATGTCAGGGCTCGCTCCCGAGGCGGTACAAGAGCGCGCTGGAGATCAACCAGCGGAAACAGCCACCTAAGACAGCTTTTCCGGGTTTTGTACACAATAAACCCTTATTTTGGTGGATTCCAAAAGTTACGCCCTTATTGTGTTCTTCTTTGGGGGATTTCAATAGGGCGTAATTCGACGGTGACACGCGTCAGATGTCATTGTTATAGCACTACCGACGTTAAACCCGTCGTTATAACAACTGGTGCCAAAGATCCCTTCTCCCTTTACTTGCACATCTGGCTGGGAGGGGGCGTGGTCTGGCATTTGTCTTTTTAGCAGGTTTCGCAAAACAGATGTCTTTTCAGAAAGCCGAAATGTGAAAGGTGTGCAACTAAGCTGCCCGCCCGCGCTAGTGGGAGAGGAAGTTCTCCTCATAGTCTTTGTTCAATACATTTGAACATTTATTCATATATTCCGCTAATCAGGGGAGGGGTAGTGACGTAGGCAATAGTAGGCGGATAGTCAACTGGTTTTAAAAGCTACCCCATTAGCGACAACGAGCTTCGCATGACTTACTTTCCGCTGCTTTACTTGGTAACAGTAAAGTTGATCTTCCACCTTTATTGGCCTAGCCTCAGAATTCTGTCTTACAAGACCCGTGGTGTCAGTATAGTTTAGTTTAATTTTGGTTTAGTTTTGTTAAGTTTAGCTTACTTCATTTTATTTTAGTATCAAGAAGTTGTTTAAGTATATTTATCATACTTTAATGGGATCTAATCAACCTACGATCTAAACTAAATTAAAACTAATTAAGTTAACAGTCGCCGCAGGACTAGGCGTGTCTTAGGTGGAAGACGAACTTTGCTTTTATCCTTTACTTTCCTTTGCGTAGTTATATTGAATTTTAATTGTCATATCATATGGATGTTAATCCCTCCTTGAGGGAAGGCAGTGTAGCTTACAGCTGAAGACCACTGCCCTTTTTTCCGTATGCTGCTACCTAGAACGCTTACATCTACTCATCAGTCATTTCCAAGGCATTTGCTTATCCCTTGTGTTTCGGAGCAACTTTAAACCTGCAATTCTGTCGCTTATTCCAAAAGCGACCGAATCATCACCGACTCCCTGCCTACCACCACCACCAACAACAGCAGCAATGCCTTTTCCGCTCGCAACTACCGTGAAGCTACTTCGCAGTAAGTTCGCGCAGGCTGTCGGAAAGAAGGCTGAAATGGCGATTTTTATTGCTGCCTGGACAATCCGCATCTTGGCGCTCTCCCCCACTCTCCGTCAGCCTATGTTCTACAGTCTTTTTGTGTTTGCATATTTTCCTAGGTTACTTTTTGCCTCTTAGCGTGCGTGTGGCTGTGTGTGTGTGTGCTTTTCTCTAATCTCTGGCCCCTATCATATCGCCACTTCTCCCTCCCTCCCCCCACCCCTCCTTTGGTCTCGTTCTAATCTAATTTTGGGCTGGCAATATGATTTTCTAATGCATCTTGCTAAAGCATCCCACAACACAGGGTCGCAGTCTCATGTATTTGCCATTCTTTTCCTGCCACATCGGGTGCATTCTGATGCTGCTGCTCCTATTCGCTCTTGGTCACCAGTTTGTCCACTGGCCTGCTTTGCTCATGCTTGTATCTATTTCTGTGCTTTCTGTTATTGTGCGTGCGTGCGTGCGTGCGTGCAGGCTTTGCATCACTTAGGCTGATGTTTACGTTAAACGATACTTTACTGGGTGCACTGTGGGTGTACGGATCCTGAGTAGCTCAAAACGCACTCCTTGATGACAAACTAGACTTTAGAAGACGAAGATGCGATCACTAGAACAAGAGTTTTATTTGCCTGACGTTTCGAATTCCGTCGGGAATCTTTAGTCATAGGTAATTGTAAACAGGTCTGGGACATGCGCAGATAAGGGGTGATACATGTATAGATCGCACGGTATTTTTAGTTCACAGCGGTCACCCGCATGCGTACTATAATTGTCAGTTCTTGTAGTCACCGCTTGAGGTCTTAATTGGTGCTGTGATTGCTCATTAATTGCCACAGCGTTCTTGTCCGCGTCGGATGCGGGTTTGGTAATTGCGCGACAATTATGTCCGCTGTCGTCGGAGTTGTTGTTGCACCCAGTCCTTCCCACGTGACTGATTCTCTTGCTCAGGAA
>JAYGXS010000003.1:75503082-75531968 GCA_036362985.1 Ligula intestinalis
TTCCTGAGCAAGAGAATCAGTCACGTGGGAAGGACTGGGTGCAACAACAACTCCGACGACAGCGGACATAATTGTCGCGCAATTACCAAACCCGCATCCGACGCGGACAAGAACGCTGTGGCAATTAATGAGCAATCACAGCACCAATTAGGACCTCAAGCGGTGACTATAAGAACTGAAAATTATAGTACGCATGCGGTTGACCGCTGTGAACTAAAAATACCGTGCGATCTATGCATGTATCACCCCTTATCTGCGCATGTCCCAGACCTGTTTACAATTACCTATGACTAAAGATTCCCGACGGAATTCGAAACATCAGGCAAATAAAACTCTTGTTCTAGTGATCGCATCTTCGTCGTCTAAAGTCTAGTTTGTCATCAAGGAGTGCGTTTTGAGCTACTCAGGATCCGTACACCCAGTATACCATACCATAGCATCTAGGATATTATGACTTGTGAAATTGGCAAGACAGCCGGTATCTACACCGCTTACAACTGATTAGAGCTTCTCTGGGGAAACATTCTCCTAAGAGGATTTTCTGTGAGTGTACAACGATCTCTAGACTTTTGTAAGTAGCAATATGGAAGACTAAACGTTTTCCGTTTCTAAAGTAGCAGGTTGCTACTCGTTACCAGGCTTTATGTCAAATTACGCGGTCTGGACTGGGTTTCTGCATGTTATCTTTGCATCGCTCTTCTTTATTTTTCTGTTTCACTCCCTCAATCTTCCTATTTAGTGCGGCAGAAGTCGAGACAAAAGTGCGGTCTAATCAGTACAGCAGTGATTCGCGGATCCCGAGATACATGCATGTACTCGAGTAGCGTTCCTGATCTTGTCCAACTCCTGGAGACTTTGAATGTTGAGAGGCAGGAACAGCCACCTTCACGTAAGCGCTACCCTCCTCCCCTATCCCCTCTACAGTAAAATTTGACCGTCTGTTCGCTACTTCATAGTCTTACAAATCCCCTGCATCTATCATTGCCCCTTTGATTTCGAATAACCTGCGGAATTTACGTCAGTCTGGAAGTGCCCATGACGTGTATTTTAATTAACCCCCGAATGCCTCCCTTCTGTTGTTCGTCAGTAACCCGAGGCCTATTTTAAACAGTGTTTTGCCGTTGGATTCCACAGTACAAAAGATGCACTGAAGTCACAGGAGACAGGGGGCGGAATTTTTATTTGTTCGATAGTGAAACCGAATTGTTGCATTTGGAAAAGGAACCGTCCTTTGCTCTTAGAGATTTGTGCTTTTGCACCAGATATGATTTCTGGTTAAATGTTTTTATGCGTGCTTCTGTGCTGGTGGTTACCTGCCTGAGTGCGTGAAACGAACTACGCGGTATATATGATGTACTAACCCGTGGGCTAGAACGGGACCTGCCAGGCGTTATTGGAAATGCGCACCAATAAAAATGTCGCACGTTGATGGAGGAGAGGCTGTGTTGGCACGCCTAGATGCCGGTTTCCGCTGCACCAGCCATCTGCCTCCGACTTTCCGAACCCCGTCTTGCCATAGGGCCCAAGTGGGAGAGGAGAAGGAGGGTGCGGTAGACGTTGCGCAAGTAACCGTCCCTGTATCGAAACTTGTTAAGGCTACTAAGGTTTAACCCCGAACGGCTGCAATCTTCAAGGCCCGGTTCCTTAGGAGATGAGCGAAGTCTCGGGAAAGGTTTAGGGATAGTTTATTCTGCTGAAGGATCTAAGAATAATTAGGACGAAGGTTGATTCGGTCTGGTGTTACGTTCGCCGTGAGGGCCTCGAGAGCGCGGCAGCGTCGACACGTCCGCTCCGCTCAGGTGCGGGATGTCGAGTGAGTTCTGGCGTCAGTAATCGGGGGTGGCAGCCGAATCCTCTCTGTCTCGTGGCCTTGATGGTGACTGGTTGGACGGCACGAAGGTAGACATTGACGTGTGTGGTCCTTGTCTCATGCGCCAGTTTGCGTCTGGTCGGAGGCAGGCCGAAAAGTGCATTCGCGCCAGGTCCTGCTCTGAGTGACCTTGTCTGTGCCGTCAAGAGTTAGGTGGGCGTCAGGCCGAAACGATCACTACACCTGCCCCACCATGTTGTAAGACATACTGCCAGAACGTCCATTATCGCAACAGAACAGCGTGCAAGCGGATAGGGGCAATTTATTAAGGAAGGGATAACTTATATGGCCCCCAAACAGGACATGGGAATGTAAACACTTTGCCCTTATAATAAAGATGACCGTGTGCATCATTCTAGGAAGGGTAAATTTTCCCGTGCCCTGATTCTAACACCAGCTCTAGTATAAACCTAAGCCGTAGGTCTCCTTTTAACTCTAATCCTACTTAAACGCTAACATTACAGCTAAAACGGGACTTAAAATTAACCCTCACCCTAATCGTAACGCGAACCCCAATTTACTTTGAATTTTGCGTTAAGCTACCTGTCTTGCGGGTGGTTCCCGTACCCATGTCCTGTTTAAAGTGGCATATAAGTCGTCTTTACATAGAAGAAGTAGACGCACCTTTATTCACAAGATTATATGTGCTTTTATTGGCCCACTCGCGGTGAACTGATACTGCACCTCACTGTAATATTTTCACACAGTGCCACAAAGGCGACAGAAGAGATGTCGGTAGTCGGCACTGACTTGTACTTACCTCAGCTTTCGGGTCCCTGCGAAGGCCTCCCCCTCCCCACCCCATAAGATTACTGAGAAGTACAACAACATCAAATGTGCAGCTCCTGTACTTCCACCACCATCCTGCGTCCTTGACTGAAAACTGCGTCGTTGTATCTGGTAGCAAGAGCGCAACACGCGCTAGACGACCCATATGCGTACGTAGGTTTACGACGCTTTTGCATGGATTTGGCCCGACCCGAGCCGGTCTCGACCTGTCTTGTTTCCGTCCTGCGCCAACATGTTTGTGCCCGTGGCGACGAATGAAGAGCCTGTCTGGGGGCTCGTGATTTGTGCGATACTGGCTTGGCAGTCCGCTTCCGAGTCGACGGTCTAAATGACGCCATCCAAGTGCGAGCTCTTAGAGTTTCTCGTCATTTTTTGCTAATCCGTATTTTGGTTTTGGTCTCACCAAGCCTCACTGTCTAAGTGTGTATGTGTGCTGGGGTTGTGACGCTCAAGTTCAAGTCCGTGCAAATGCAAACTTCTCTTTTCCAGTTTTTTTTGAATTCTCGAAGTCCTACCTCTCTTTTACAATTTAGCGCCGGAAGACTCTAATGACATGCTAGTACCTAGCGCGCCCTGCGTACCGGAGATATACCCCCTGGAGACCCTGCACAATGCAATGACCCTCTGCCAGCTGGAGGACTTCCTTGCTCGCCTCACTATCAACAAATTCCCCTCGCCTTTTACCTCGCCCGGGATGCGATCCACGCCAGTAAGCAGCGCCCGTATTGAGACTGCCAGTTCGGACACCACTGGTGGTGGGACCATCTACGCAGCGCCGGTTACCTCCAGCAAGCTGACCATGGCCACCACCACCGCCACGTCGGCGGTGACGACTCTGGAGCCATTGTCGACGCCGGTACCGCAGGTTGCAACCGAAGCAGCAGGCCAAACCCCAGCCAAGGCGCACGAGGAGGAATCGGTGGCGACGGAGGTGCTGATGACCAAATCAGACTCTGCCTTTGTGGACGGGGTGAGTCAACATATTTCGCAGTTCTCAGCAGCACATCCCACGCTCGATGGTGCCGAGACCTCGGAAGTCAACCACCCAAACCCTCTTCCCACAGCCACGATCACCGCCAATGCGAGGGGCATATAACTCCTCCCCCGTTCACCACTATCCGCGCTTACTCAATAGTTTACACCTCTTATTCCTCACACTTCCTTATTTGTCATTGTTTCACCGAATTCCGCCTCTATTTCCTTCTCCATCACTTAAGATAACTTCCACTTTGTGTGTGTGTGTGCACATATGTCTATGCCTATCAATAGACTTCTCATTTCTTATTTTCAGTAGAAGTCCTCGTAAATGTTTCTTCTTCCTTCTGCATAGGAAAGTAATTCTACCCCGAGTATGAATAATTGATCGGGCGTAGGTTTGGGAAGCACGTAGTAACTCCATGACGTCAATAAATAATCATTACTCTTTACTAGGCGTTTGGCAGATTTGCTTAATTCAAGTTGACTCAATTGTGAAAAAAACTCGAGACGATTGGCGGAATTTGAACCCGCGCATCAGAGAAGGCCTTTGCCGGAGGCCAATGCTCTAACCGTTTGTAGTTTTGTGGTTAGAGCATTGGCCTCCGGCAAAGGCCGTCTCTGATGCGCGGGTTAAAATCCCGCCAAACGCCTCGAGTTTTTTCACAATTGAGTCAACTCAAAATCATTACTCTATAGCACTTCCTAGCCTCCGAGACATGACTCGTGAACTGTTATTTCAAACATCCCGTCACTAAAATGAGTATGACTTTCTGGTAAACTTGAAAAGTATACAGATATGGGTTAATAATTTGAGACAAGGAAATGGCTCACCGGAACGGTTAAGTAGATGAGCGACTTCATTAAGAACGCGATCAGCAAATGGCTTGATCGTTTTAAAGTGTCGCTGTAGAGAGCATTCGGAAGGATATGCTTCAAAATGAACGAGTCTTTTTTTTAAGCAAGCCTGGAAAAATAACTGGAGGGAAGTAAAGAATGAGGGGGAGAATGCAGGCATCTATTAATCGTCAGATCAGGGCTTGCGGCGTGTGATATGAGCTGTTGGAATTATATTTCAAAATAAAGCCTATATATCTCTCTTTCTCTCCCTTTGTTCAAAAGATTTAATTTTTGATTTATCTCTCCTTAAATCTCCTAAGTCCAAAATTATCTATATCTCACACAGTGTACTCGAAAGTCAGATAATCTTTAGGAGGGCAGCCAGTTCAAGCGTGGATTCTGGATGTAGAACCTCTTGACAGAGAGGGATAGTGTTTTCCTATCACTAACATCCCCAACGTTCCAGAGCAACGGGGTGGATTGCCGAACTGAATCATTATCCGAGTCAAGTCATCTTTAGATGGTCAAGCATGCCGACTTAGCTTTACTTATACACATAGGGTCCCTCTAATGCGAGAAGTCAATGAACTGAATGAATCGATTTAAAGTCGCGAAAATTCCCATCAGAGAATTCTGTTGGACAACCAACTATGGAGAAAAATAGACGGTGTCGCTGTGGGCTCGCCTTTCGGGCCTCTCTTGGCTAACATCTTCATGGGCAAGCTGGATAAATGTCAACTGAGCAAGCAGATCCATGGGTTAAAGCATGATGGTTGCTATGTTGATGACATATTCGTCATTGTCCCGACAGAAACGGATGTAAATGCGCTTCTTAATGCTGTTAATCAAGCACACCCTTCCAGTAAGTTCACCTTGGAGCTGGAAATGGCAGTTTCGCTTCCTTTCTTGGATGTCCTGCTAAGTCGGAGAACTGACGGTAGCGTCCAAAGGAGCGTTTATCGAAAGAAAATCTGATCCAGATAGTATAAAATGTTAAACAGTTTTGTACCTATCCGTTAAAAGCGTAACATAGTTTGCTTCTTAACACAAAAAGCCAGGAAAATCTGCTCGGAAGACACTATTGAAATAGAGCCTCAGAAAATCCAGGGCCTGCTACGAGAGAACGGATATCCGGACAGATTCATCATAAAAAATATGGTGGGAAAGAAGCAAAACCCACCATATCGACTGTGGAAAAGAGGACCCTATTCCTCAAAGTCCCATTCCAACGGGATGGGGCAAATGAGCTACTAAGCAGACGCCTCAATCAAACCGTTTCACGAACCTTCCCAGCCAGCTCGGGTATTATTCTCAATCAACCCAATGTTACATGGGGAAGTTAAGGATAGTTTAGCAGCTCAGACCACCGTGTGCATCAACCCATTCACTGGCTGCTGTGGAGCAGGTTATATTAGTCGCACGAGTCGGTGCCTATCCAAAAGAATAAAGGAACACCTCCCGGCATGGCTAAGAAAATGGGAAGTCAAGAGCATAAACAGCTCTATTCTGGCGCACATGGTTGATTCCGGACATCAGGTGGATCCCAACGAAGCTTTCCGAGTGATCTACGAGTTCCCACCAAATTATCCGAAGTCCCCGGGTCAGCGCCTGCTAGCAACAGCAGAAGCGACGGCTATCAGGGTGATGAAATTGGCCTTGTGTGCACAAAAGAACTTCGTGCAAACTCCACATCTGGCGTGGCCCGCAGCCACTTAGCGGCATGCAATAAACCGCGCTCGTGTTGCCTCTCGTTTGTAAGAAACTACGAACGTTCTCGATCGCTTGTTTAAATGTAACCCTCCCCTTTAAATATATTTGCCTGAGGAGAACTTAGCGAACGTGTACACTCGCCTAATACTCTTCACAATCTGTTTATTTCGTAGAGAGGCCAAGTTGCCGTGGGTTGTATGTTTTCTAGTGGCAGAACAATGTGTCCGCGAGGTGGCACGTTAGTAGCAGTATGGTGTTTACGTGAGTCTGACATGTCTCAGTCAGCATTAGGGAGTGACCAGCAAGGGGTCGGACATCTGATTGGGTAGTCCAAGGAATGAGTCAGTGAGGCCTAATTACAAGGGCTCATGAGTGAAAAAGCACGTCGGCCGACGCGCATGAGAAAGCTCCATTTGTTGACGCAGCCGTGACTAAGCTCAAGTCAAGCTTGAACGGTGGCCGTTCATGAAGAAAGTGCCTGCAGTTTAGCACGCTTGTTGTGGCCGTCGAGTGACAAGGGGGCGCCGGCGGATCCCGACATAGTTTAATCCATAACAGACGCCCAATATCAGAGTTGTTTTTCCTAACTAGAGCACCCACACAGGTCTCCCTTTAGACTGAAATCTGGGTGTTTGCGTTTTGAGGACAAGGTCTTGTACGTGACAAAAACAGACGAGGTCATTACCTATGTCGGCCACTGCGCTCTATCTGTGCATCTAACAAGTGACCAACTCAAAGCGTGGCTGTGAATAGTAATGAAGTGTGTGCATTGTTGGACATTTATTATTATTCTACCAATTCCGACGCACTTGAGGCCTTCATGGTGCACTAAAAGCCAGAACTTGGAAGAATACCGGCTGATGGAATTGTGGTGACTCATTCTGCGCGGACGATCATCGCGTGGAGGCTCACCGCTGCCTACGAGTGCACATGCAGCGACTGCCTACGGCCGTCTGTCTAGCCAATCACCTGTCAAAGCTGACTCACAGAAAGGCCTCTCCAGACACTGTGGCGATTCCCGCGGTCACCTCACAGCAGACACACACCTCTGACGTGCGGCTGCTTGTTCGTCTGACAGTCAATTTTCTTCTACCTATTCTCCATCCCTCCTGTACAGAATAAACTGTTACATCCACACTGGCCTCCCATGACATCTCTACTCCTGAAGATCGCAGATGCTGGGGCTTAACCTACTTTCTCACCTGCAATAGGATAACTCGGACCCCGCAGTCAACGCAACGCATTTGTCTATGTGGAGGCACCGATTGGGGGACTGAGAATCCGCGTGCAGTGGATCTGTACTGACTCCACTGCGCGCGCGTTGCGCTCACCTCTCGTGGCTGCAAACCCACGCGTATGCGCCAGTGTCTGTCCACTCCAATCCGGTCTGACCAACCATTTCCCTGTGGCAGACGCACAAATGACCTCGCTTTGGTGATCCCACGTCCTCGCACCTGAGATGCCGCCCGTCTAGGGTGCGGATTCGCGTTCGTCAGGCCGTCAACTTCCTCCAACCTTTTCTTCACTACCTCTGTGCATAATATACTATTCCTTCCATCCAGCGTTCATTTCTTCTCTTCCTACACAGAGCCGGGTCTGAAGATCGCAGCTGCAGGGGTTTTCCCAATTAACTTAAGCCACTGTAATAGATCCTTCCTACTATGCCCTCTATCACACTCCCGCTCTGTGGGATCTAAAGCAGATGTGACGGCACGTCTAAGGACGGCTCTGGCTTCGCCAGCCTTTAGTCTTATCATCTTGATCTTTACATCGGGCCGAGGGGGAGGGGGGGTATCGCAGGGGGTTAAGTAAGTTAAACCCAGGCAACTGCGATCTTCAGACCATGTTTACTTAGCAGAAGGCAACCTCTGTAGAGGTCAGAGTAGTAGGAACAGTATATTGTATACACAGAGGAACGGAGAATAGATGAAGGAAGTCTGACGTGGGAGAACACGACCAGCCAGGATGCCACTCGTGGTGCAAGTGCTGTTTTGACAGCAGTCAGGCCAGTAAACAGAGAGAGGGCGTTCATTGGCTGGGTCTGCCTTGAAGTTTTTGACCAGGCAGATAGATTGCGTCGGGAACGCGTGCAAGCCTGCTATCCGTTGCAGTCCCCAAAAGGCATCTATGCGGAAACTGTGATTGTCTGATCCAGACGTCGAAAACTACATCGGTGAGCCTTTGGGAAAGTGCAGTTTGACTCGAGCTAGTCACAATAGGGGAATCGAATCAAGATTGAGGTAGATGCAGCGAAAGTTTACTCTCACTGTAATCTAATTCGAACGCAAGTCGCCGTCCCCGTGCCACCATGCTATGGAATAGCCAGTGGACCTCGTCGGATACGATGGTTGAATTATCACCTTAAGGGGTTCGGAATAAAGCAATTATTGGTACGAATGAATGAAAACGTTCGCGTTCCCGGTATTTGCATGCATAAGGAAGAAGGATTATCGAACACTGGATCAATTTGTTTATTGTCCTGAACTTTCGAATTCATCGTCAGAGCTAAGAAATAGCAATAGAAAGGAGGCTAATTATAGCGTGTGTACACCAATCAACTATTAGTGATCGTCAGGCCGTAAGGGGTAAGAAAAAGAAATGAAAAAAGGAAGGGAGGGGGCATTAATCAACCGGCAGTGATGTCAAGGTTCGTCAGCAACGAAAATTTGGGCCAGTTAACTGTAACTGACGTCCGGGAAAGACTGCACGTGATTACGCAAGGCACTCCTAACAGTTGATCGGTGTACACAAATAATTATTGGTACTATTTGTCGTTGCTGCGATGTTGCTTTTAGATTAGTGACTCTTTTGCGTACTGCTATATGTTCGGCAGCTCAAGCCAATCATCCTCGACTATAAACGCCCACAAGGGACCTAATGTCTGCACCGTTGTTGACAAGCCAATAAAAACGGCAGATAGGATCATACAGCGTTGACAAATTAATGGAGGAATTCAAAGGAGTATCAGTAGTGCACTGTCATAATGACACCGTCTGCAGATTTTGTTTAACTCAATGCCGTTTCAAGGTTATTGAATCCTCTGCCAGCCTTGCAGACGCGTTAAACCTGCAAATGCCATGATTTAAAGCCAGGAGTACATGCGTGCGAAAAAAATTATAATTACCCTTCTTTTGGTTGCTACTTCTCATCTCTGAAGATGGACTCCTGCAGGAGTTCCAAAGCTCAGGACAATAGAGCAATTGATCCGGTCTTCGAAACGCCTTTTTCCTTGCTAACTTTACCTTGTGTGCTACAACGCAATGCTTGTGCAAAAGTACTCTTTAACTCTCGCCCGCAAAGCAGCGCCAGCGAAGATTAGGTCTTTCTCTCAGGCGTGAGGTTGTAACGGGTCGTGCCTGGCTGACTAGCTCGCGTTGAAGTGCACTTTCTCAAAGGCTAACCGATGCGGTTTCTCGAGGCCTCGATCAGCCAATCATAGTTCCCGCATCTATGAGGCGAAGAATGGGGAGCTCGCACGCGTGCCCGACGCAACTTTACTCTTTGCCCAAAATCTCCAGGCCGACCTACCCCATGAAAGCTCTCTCTCTCTCTCGCTCTCTCTCTCTCTCTCTCTCTGTCTGCTGGCCTGACTACTCTAAGACCTTACTTGGAAATCGGCTCTGAAGGAGACGGGTTGGAGGTCGCGCAACTGGCAACTTTCCCCTAACTCTTCTGTAAACAATACACTGTTCCGTCTACTCTGCCTTCTCAAGACTTTTCCTATATCCTAAGGAACCGGACCTTGAAGCTTGTAGGTGTTAGGGGTAATCGTCTTAGCCTTAACTCCTATAAGTTAACGTTATCAGTGCATGCCGCGGTCTTGCTAGCATCTTCTCTCCCCTAAAGCAACAACGCGTGTTCATATGCTGACTGTATCCTAACTGTGGGTTTCCTCCGGGCTCCTCTGCTAATCAGGATTAGGCAATCAAGGCATACTCAATGCCTGGATCGCGTGTAAGCCCACTGCGCCTTGAAGTCTGGAAGGTTAAGCTTACTGGGAGACCTGTCAGAAAAATAGTTCCGTTAACTGTGTTCGAACCGGGGGGAGTGCGAGACAAATGATGAGAGCAGAACATTCTCGCTCCCTAGTCTACTTGGTTTTCAATGCTACTCTACTTTGCATGATAAACAATTAAATTCCTCCTGGGGTGTTTCAAATCTGTACGTTTGGCCAGCAGGCAGTTTAGCAAAACTAAGCTGAACAGTATGTAGCGACCTCTGATTCTAGCCATGCTTTGCTCACGTGGCCGTGGGGCATGACCCGAATGTGTAGCTTTCTTGCTTCTAGTCCGTGCGCGTTAGACAGTCAAACCTCCGATTAAGGTCACGGACATGTCTGGCCAACTGGCTAACCACTTCCCGAGGCCAAGTCACAAAAGGACCTTAAATATGGCGACTGCTTATTATCAGACACTCCCGAAACAGACGACCTACAGCCTGTTGCAGACCCGGCGACTAGACCGACCGCAATGCGACTCTGGACTCCGGCCCACTCATGGCTGGAGTTCACTCGTCCGTGCATCACTTTCTCATTACTTATATTCTAATCATTCAACACTTCATCACATTATACATAACACTCTGGCCTTCCATGCCTCATCATATTAACTAGCTTATAACTATTGGGATACGTTTTAAGGCTATTATCTGGCCGGACTACATCGTATCCCACAAGAATATTGTCGTACGTGCAACGATTTCCGATTGTTCGACTTGCAATATTTAGTTCTTCGCAATCTACTAAAATCATTTCTGTCGTGATGGTGCAGCATAGCTTCATGCCTGAACCTACTTACAGTGAGAACTTCTGGCCCCCTACCTATCTCACCCTCTCTTTGCAAGCCCACCAGTGTTCTGATGACCTGGTAAGGTCCTGATGACCAAAAAATGACATAACCGGGGTAACTGGCAAAACTGAGGCCACTTTCGCTTGTACCGGACTCGTGCTGGTCCCTAACCCCGTACTCATCGGTCTTTGAAGAAGCTATCTGAGGGGTTACTGAGGAACGGGTCCATTACCACCGAGGTGTACAGTATATTTACTATTCTAGGAGATGTTAGCCGACTTTCTCAAATGCGTTTTTGACTCGAACATATTACTTAAGTGAGGGTTGTAACAGTACTTATAGTGTAAGATACCGGAAAATACAATTTCGTCAAACATTAAAATTTGAGGAAGAGGCAATCTGCCACCAATCGAGTGCAAGAAATAATCCATTTTTGCACATAGTTTGCATCAAATTTATTTGAATTAATCAAGCAATTGTTTTTACATTGTAGTCATTTATGCGGGTGATCAGACGGAAGCTCGTTCAACAGCCAACACCTGACATGACTGCAATTTCCCAGGATTGGGCTGCAGGTCAAGCAATCCTACAACCGTACTTGAATTATATGTTCACATCGAAAACGCATTTCAGGATTTTGGATAGAGAATCTATAGGAGTTAAGGCTAAGACAGTTAACCCTAACAGCAACGATCTTCCAGGCCTGGTTCCTTGGGAGATGTGAGAAGTCTTGGGAAGGCCAGAGTGTTAAAAAGACATATTGTGTACAGAAGAGTTAGGAGGAAGTTGTCGCTCGGTTCAGCATGGCTTTCAGCGGGGACGGCACGTGAGCGGGCGTCCCGGTCAGAGCGGATTCCCAAGTGTCCGTCGGTGCAAGAATTGACCGAGGATCGGAGAGCGCTTCAGGAATGCTGACTGGCCACGAGTGCTTCAGGACGCTGATGGGTTGACCAGTTTGGGGTGTGCCTATGCGCTCCGGTCGTGTGAGGGCAAAGGTCGCGCGTTGGTGCGGACATGCGCCATCGCGCTGAGAAAGGCGCGACTGGGCAACCAAGATTTTCCCTGCCAGAGCACGTCAGTAGCGTCTCGAGTTTGAAGGGGCCGGACTGTAGAACCGCTAAAAATCTACTGTACATCGCGACACAAAACCAAGAAGGTTAATGAATAGGAGCCTTGGTGGCCGTGTAGCAGTCTTCTTCCAAGATCACCCGTGCGGCTGCTCACCCGATTTGTGCATAGCCCACCTAAAATTGGCCGTCAATCGATTTTTTTTGTCGAACGTAGTTCGGCACGGGCTTGGCAAGAGCTGGACGTCAATCGAAGGTGCTGCCCTTACTGATTTTAGACCAGCAAAGCCCAGGCGCCCGCACTCACTTCACTAATCAGCAGAACTAAGAAGATTTCGCAGTAGAGGAGCGAACGATTTAACTGATCGAGTTGAGAATACGAGCATTTTCTACCACGACACGTCTCCTGTATCGCCACATTATTGTAACAGTCTATATGACTAATCGATTTACTCAATAGGCAACAGTCCAAATAAACACACAGATACACCAGTGAAGCGAATTTGGTGTTTGTAGAGGTGCCAGACTAACTGGCCTTTAACATTCCCACCTCTTTTTCCTAGCTGTCTCCTTTTTAGACCCATTGGATACAAACAGAAAAAAATGATCGAGTGTATCGGAAGAAATGGAATGCAAGAGGAGTAGGAGCAGGAAATATGACGACAAAAGGCCTTCATCTGAAGTGATGGCCGAAATGGAGTCTACTAGATGAGAGTGCATAAAAACTTGAACCATAAAAAACGAACATGGCATGCGATTAAGTGAACTACACTGAACAGCAGTTCCGTTTTTCTTTAGCCGCTGCGGTTGTTCGAAGCAGATTACAAGTTACTTCGGTTAGCCACCACGATTAATTTATTTTACTTTGAATAAAATAGGACTCTTCGAGAAGATATTATCCAATGTCTCGGATGAGACGATACCCTTTTTCGGTTGTTATAGATACGAAGCTCGAAGAGGCTGTGGGATACGATGTGGCCCGGCCGGATAATAGAATAAAGAACGTATCCCAACATTTATAAGCTGGTAGATATTGTAAGGCGCGAAAGGCCTGCATTTTATAGATAATTTAATAAAGTGTCGAATGAGTAGAATCTAAGTAATGATTAAGCGACTCCCAGACAAGTGCACTGTAGCCATGAGTGGGCCGGAGTCCAGAGTCGCATTCTAGTCGGTGTAGTCGACGGGTCTGGAGGTCTGAAAAAGGCAGTAGGTTGCCTGCTCCGGGAGTCTCTAAGAATAAGCAGTCACCACATTTAAGGCCCTTTTGTGACCTGGCCTCGGGAAGGGGTTGGCCAGTTTGCCAGACAGGTCCGTGACCTTAATCGGAGTTTTGACTGCCTAGCGCGCACGGGCTGGTAGGCGCGAAAGCTAGACACTCGGGTCATGCCCCACAGGCATGTAAGCAAAGCATGGCCTAGAATAAGAGGTCCCTACAAGGCATACACACACCATTGAATATAATTATGACGCTGGATAATGTGCCCAGAAGGACTACTGGGGTGCTGACTAACGCGTAGTCAAAACATAATCGTAATGAAGAAACCAAATTGAAAGCATAACTATGCGCAGGACTGTATATCTTAATCAAGAATACGACGTGTTCTAGAGATTAAGATTTGCTAGTGTAGTTGACGAAAAGCACACGTTGAGGGCAGCCAAGTACCGACTGCCTGCTTCCGGCCATTGTAGCTGACCGATGAGTGGAGATACCGAGGAAGTCGCTGAGCCTGACCGCCTGCCAGGCGTTGAGGAAGGTTGTTCGCATTCAATCTAACAGTTCAGTAAAAACCTGAAAGTCATACTCTGAAAGGCAGACTGCGATAATTCATCATATGCATTGGTGCGTGGGACGTAGCTGCCAAGATCTTGAGAAAGTGTCAGGTAAGGGCTTTAGGCGTCAGGCCAATCGACGTGCATCGAAAGGAAGACGTCTGGACGGACTGTTAGGACAGGTGAAATCAACGTTCGAAAACTGAATCTTTCGTTGGATTTCTAGAGAACTTTGGTTGGAATTGGCCATTGAAATATGACGAGCAAATAGTCACCGACAGGTCCATAAAACAATTTGCTAAGATGCAGTAGAAGGGGTTATAGTAGGGGTTGAGTTAATAGATTAAGCTGTAGTGGTCGTTTCTGCCTGACGCCCACCTAACTCTTGACATCACAGACAAGGTCGCTCAGAGCAGGTACTTGCGCGAATGTACTTTTCGGCCTACCTCCAACCAGACGCAAACTATTGGTAAAGGGGACATATGGTCGAACACTGGAACAAAATTTATTTTTGCCTGAGCTTTCGAGCTCTTACAAGAGCCCATCGTCAGAGGTGGAGAAACAGCAACAAATGTGGAGCTACTTGGGGCGTGTGTACAATAACTAAAATTTTGAACATGTAGAAAATCAATAATTGTGTGTGCTGCCGACTTGCCACTGAGGGCTGTGCTAGCCAGTGCCAGTAGGCAAGACCGACAAGTTGTGTGGAAATATTTACAGAAATAGAATCGTCAACAAAACAAGTAATAGTTATGGTGGGAGGGATGAGAAATTAAAAAATCATAGGAGAAGGGAAGGAGGGTGAGAAGCGAGGGATTATGTAGGCTTGGGCGCCAAATGGCCACGTCAGCATCGAAAGTGGGATGATTATGGAGGATTTTGGGCCAATTGATTACGGCGGGCGTCTGGATGTGATCGTTTGCAGTAGCGTAAGGCCCTGTACGCTGGCACCAATTCGACACATCTGTTGACCGAATTCTCATCCGTGGACCAGGCTTCGATAAATTCTCTGCTCGTCTTGTTTCCCGCGTGGGCGAGTACCTTGACGGCAGCGAAGTTGAACTCATGGCCTGTTTCGTAGGTGTGAGTTGCGACTTGTGATGATTCGTCGCCTAGTCGTACGGCCTGCTTGTGTTCACGTATACGCGATCCGGGCATGCGTTCCGTTTGACCTCTATAATTACAGGGACAGTTTAGGCATGGGATCCCATGGGTTCAACTTCGCTGCCGTCAAGGTACTCGCCCACGCGGGAAACAAGATGAGCAGAGAATTTATCGAAGCCTGGTCCACGGATGAGAATTCGGTCAACAGATGTGTCGAATTGGTGCCAGCGTACAGGGCCTTACGCTACTGCAAACGATCACATCCAGACGCCCGCCGTAATCAATTGGCCCAAAATCCTCCATAATCATCCCACTTTCGATGCTGACGTGGCCATTTGGCGCCCAAGCCTACATAATCCCTCGCTTCTCACCCTCCTTCCCTTCTCCTATGATTTTTTAATTTCTCATCCCTCCCACCATAACTATTACTTGTTTTGTTGACGATTCTATTTCTGTAAATATTTCTACACAACTTGTCGGTCTTGCCTACTGGCACTGGCTAGCACAGCCCTCAGTGGCAAGTCGGCAGCACACACAATTATTGATTTTCTACATGTTCAAAATTTTAGTTATTGTACACACGCCCCAAGTAGCTCCACATTTGTTGCTGTTTCTCCACCTCTGACGACGGGCTCTTGTAAGAGCTCGAAAGCTCAGGCAAAAATAAATTTTGTTCCAGTGTTCGACCATATGTCTCCTTTACCAATAGAAATTCCTGGAATACGAGTATTTTCTCGCATTCGCAGACGCAAACTGTCGAATGAGACACGGACCACCCACGTCAGTGTCTACCTTCGGGTGGTCCAACCAATCACCATCATGGCCACGAGGCAGAGAGAGAATTCGGCTGTCACCCCGATTACTGACGCCAGAACTCACTCAGCATCCCGCTCCTAAGCGGGTCGGACGCGTCAACGCTGTCTTGCTCTCACAGCAAACGCAACGCCAGACCGAATCAACCTTCGTCCTAACTATTCTTTTCTCCTTCTGCAGAATAAACTCTTCCTGACAATCTGCCTTTCCCAAGACTTTTCGAATCTCCTAAGGAACCGGGCCTGGAAGATCGCAGCAGCTAGGGTTAAACCTAAGTAGCCTAAACACATACCGATAAAACTCTATCCAGTACGATCTTCTGATTTGGTTCCTTGAGGGAAGAGAAGAAGTTAGAGGTCGGAGTGGTAGGAAGAGTTTAGTCCATAGAGAAGGAAGTGGAGAATAGGCAGGAGGAATTCGACTGGCAGACGAGAAAGCAGTCGCAAGCCGGTGGGCCACGTCTGAGGTGATGTCTGATCGGCAGCCGTCACATGAGGTCCTATGTAAGTTAGCCTTGAAAGGTGACTTGGCAGACCAAGTAGGCAGACCAATGCGCGCATATTAGTGGGCCGCACCGGACAGACGTTTACGCGGAGCTTGCGGCTGTCCCAAAGGCAGGCTGAGACATGCGATCATGTGAGCTCATGCGTGGGGTACATGAGAGGTCACTACAAAGTTCCCCTGTTAATAGGGATGATCCTAGGAAAATTTCCGCGCATGGTTAATATTTCCATGTCATAATCGTAATACCGCTCCTTATCCATGACCCAAAGCTTAACTCTTTATTGTTTCAGGGCCGTAGGGCATCACCCACTTTGTCGCCTAGTCCACTGATACCATCGCCTCCACAGATTACCTTTATAAGTAACCGTTTGCTGCGACCTACGATCACTAGCAGTTTTTGCAATATTTTTTACGCCTTGATTTCCTTCCTTTTCCAAGATGACATATCGTGGGTTTGAGGTTGCTAGATAAAAACCGATCAGCTACGATCTCCAGGCCCGGGCCTTAGGAGAAAAGAAGATATGCTAGGCCAGATGGTAGGAAGACTTTATTCTGGAGAGAAGGAAGCGGCGAATAGGTAGGAGGAAAGTGGCTCTTGGACACGTCCAGTGTCATAGCGTGGGCAGTCATCGCACTCAGGCCCTTTGCGAGTCGACCTTGAAAGGAATTGGTCAGGTGGACTGGGTCAGCCTACTAGCACACGCATTTTAGTGGCCGCCGCAAGAACCAAGCGTTCTCAGCGGAGCATACAGCTTTCCAAAAGGTAGATCGAGACTTGCAATTACGTGGCTTCATGTCTGGCGTGACGCCGAGGGTGGAGTCACTACAAATACAGTTAGTAGTACTGCGAGTCTTTGGGTCCATACCGGTAGGCTGTAAAGTTTTCAGGCCCTGCTAAGTGTACATATAGTCGACTATGGAGCACCGCCCTCAGTGTCCTCCTTGCGCTTTCTTCTGGTCGCATTTACATAATTGATACAGCATGCTCGTTTTTAGAGTGAGATTGTTTGGCATGGGGTCATTTTCAGTCTTTGGCTCCCTATATATCTATTGCATTTTCTTCCGACCTGCACGCCTAGATTCCTTTACGTTACCGAGCTAGCATGGCTTTACGGGGTCATACGGCTACTGACTACATAATGACTGTCGTATGCTGTAACGGCCCTGCTTGGCACACTTTTCGTAGGGCGTCGTTCCTCATGTCTTAGTTACGCCTTATTCCTATCGCATTTACATAATTGGTACAGCATGCTCCCTGTCATTACCAGGTTGGCGAAGAAAAGGAGTTACCGTCTTCGAAGACTGATATCAGTCTAGTTAATGTGTCAGCTGACAAAAGTGGCGCAACTAGCAGTATGGGAATGTTAGCTACTTCAACGAGGCTTACCAAATATTCAGTGACGAGGAAACTTACACACTACTCGTTGAGGACGTAGCGAACAAGCCCCTCGCAGCGGCGAAGAAAAAGGTGAAGGGAGTGGCTCGACTGAAGCTCCTAAACATCGACGGTTCTAGATTAAAGATTCTCAGTGATCCCGTAACGCACATGCATATGTCTTTCCACTGGTGCACAAGGCAGATGTACCATTCACAATTATAGTCCTACCTAAGACGCCCAATGGCTTAATAACCACCTGAAACATATCACTGATGGATCGGAATATAGCGTCAAAATTATCTGGTAATCATTTGGGAGATTAAAGCTGTCGGAGTAAGTCCTGAGGAATGTATGCTATCATTTTATGTAGTCGCCCTGTTTTGCACAATATCGTATGACCTAGCAATTGAGGCACTAGCTGGACGCCTACAGGACAATCCTGTCGAGATTCCGTTGCAACAAGTTCTAGATATGCTAAAACTCTGTCAAAATAATTATCACTTAGTCGAAAGGAAATATCACCAAGAGGATAAGGGCACCCAAATTAGCTTATCGCAATGTGTTAAGGCTACTAAAGTTTAAGCCTAACGACTGCGATCTTCCTTAGGAGATTAGAGAAGGCTTGGGAAAGGCAGCTTGTCATGAATAGTTTATTCTGCAGAAGGATAGAAGAATAGCTAGGACAAAGGTTGATTCGATCTGGCCTTGCGTTCGCCGTGAGAGCGTGGTAGCGTCGATGCGTCCGCCCCGCACAGGGGCGGGATTCCGAGTGAGTTCTGGCATCAGTAATCGGGGCGACAGCCGAATCCTCTCTCTGCCTCGCAGTCTTGGTGATTGGTTGGACCGCCCAAAGGTAGACACTGACGTGGGTGGTCCATGTCTCACGCGCCAGTTTGCATCTGGTCGAAGGTAGGCCGAAAAGTACATTCGCGCAAGGTCCTGCTCTGAGTGACCTTGTCTGTGACGCCAAGAGTTAGGCGGGCATCGGGCAGAAACGACCACTACAGGCTCCTTAATATCGGGTCTCCTCGTGGAATCCGTATAATAGCAATTAGTCTTCGGCGTAATACTAACATACAGGTCAAAATAGGGCTCCGATATTTAAATGACACACTTGTTATCATAAAAACCTACTAGGTTTAATAATTGCATCAGGGTGTTAATAACATTGTCCCCCCTATCTGATTTGTTCGTGAAGAGGTAATAGGAGATATCCTACTTTTTCTAGACGTGATCATCTAGGAACCCGAGGATGGTGGCCTGGCGACGAGGGTTCACCGAAAAGGCTCTACGGTTGACACCATCCTTAAGTATGCGAACAACCATCCAGCAGCGCATAAAAGGAACTGCGTCCAAACTCTTTCCAATCGCGTCTTTCTCTACTGCAGGGGTGACACTTTACGTACGAACGAACATGCTTACTTCAGTATCAGTATATTTGAGGGCAATGCAGGAGGTTTACCTTTGAAATCCCTATTTGTACCTGTGTGTTATGATATCAAAAATAGTATCTCAGGTTATTGGCGAGGACGACTTATATGAGTCAGTGAGATGCAACATGGGTGATAAGGAGCGGACAGTGAAAAAAATTCCTTGGGATTTTTAAGAGAAAAACTTTCGCTCTTGGGGCAGAGTCAGACGGGGAGGGCATCATAGAGGTCACCGGGATCATCACCGAACTGGAAAAGATGCGGCCAGATACTTCCTTGCTGATTGAAAAGTACGCCGACAAGGTTGCGAAAACAGAAATATCCGCCAAAATCGTCGACAGTCCCTTGCGTGTCGAACCAAGAGAGAACGTGTGGACTATGGCCGCAAAGTTCGGCAGAAGTGATCGTTGCAGGTTCGTATATAGCCAAGTTGGGAAGACCGCGGAGACCTTCGCATGGGAATGGTGATGAGAAAGCGAAAGCGATAGTTGTGCATAAATAAAATAGGCAGAAGGATATTACCAGCAAAGACAGGGGGACACTAGGAAGGCCTTTTCTGCCTCGTTAGGCGTCATTGGCTAGTGATTCCCAACCCCAGTATGGCCGAGGAAATTGCTGCCACACCGAGATTTGAACTCGCGATCTCTCCCATCAGGGCGAACATCCTAGCGTTTGACCTACGAGCTCACAGTCTAGCTGGCATTAGATCGGGAATATACAGTGGCGAATCTCGGTGTGGCAGCAATTTACGCGGCCATACTGGGGTTGGGTATCACTAGCCGATGACGCCTAACAAGGCAGAAAAGGCCTTCCCCTGTCTTTGCTGGTAATGTTCTTCTGCCTTTATCCTAGCCGCCTCGCGGTAGTGGCTCGAAAGACAGCTCTAAAGGCAATATGGGGGGACGAGTGGGTCCTCTGACAGATTGGTGTACGCGTCTATGCCACTATAAATAAATAGCATATGAAACAGATGCTACTAACATGTATCAAGTAGTATGATAATATTGTATTTTCGCCGCCTCTTCATCAGTCTCAGGATTTAGGTCGTCCCTACTATAACAATTTATGGTATAAGCAAATGCTACTAGAGCATCGAAAATCATATTCCTATTAACATTTTCAGGCACCCCGTTGACGGCGGCCAGCTCGTATTGTAGCGCACACTGCCATATGGAGCCAGCTTCCGCGTAAAAACCTATAGGGCTTTCGGCAACCGACATCCAATGGTAGAAAATTCCCAACTTCGAACACTCTTTTGAGGAAAATGAGACTTCGGAGCGTCCAGCCTGGTCTCAGTCGCAAGTTATTTGAGAGGATGACTTCTTGAGTTCACTGTTGCTGCCATTTCGAAGAAATCTCCTGATACGATGCAGCAGTTCTGGGGCACGGAGTATGCGGAATATTAGTGTTAGGTCCCTCCGAAGTTGTCTGTAGCGCAAGAAAGAGCGATTGAGATTTGACAGTGTGTTTTATAGGACAGTAAACCCTGTCCAATGACAAGTGCAGGTGCACGTCTTTGAACCTTTTTGAGGATGTTGAGGCCTTTCGCGGCCCAGGGTATCCAAGCTTGCATAGCGGACTCCATTTGCGGCCGCACAAAGGTTCCGAAGATTTTGGTGAAACTGTCATCATCAAAGGCCGAGAACGCCCGTTTGAAAAGGTACAAAATCGACATGCTACACTTGCCTACCTTTGCGCAATACAGAGAGGGTTTAAGCGAGAGCGTGATGCAGACCCCCAAGTCCTTCTGGCGTCTACTTCTTTCAATGGTTTGCCATTTGGTCGGAAAACCGTACGATTTGAAGGACTTATTTTGCCGACTCGCATGATATTGCACCTGCTCACGTTGCATAGCAAGAGTCAGTCTTTTGACCATTTTTGGAGTCGAATTAGGTTTGCCTGCAAATGCTCTTCGTCAGCTGTGGTTCGAATGACGTGCCAAAGTTTGATAGCATCGGCAAACATGGCGACGCAATCGTTGAGATAAGGGTCAAGGACGGAACCTTGGGAAACAGCAACCTTGCTCTTCCGCTTATCACTAATATGGATGGGTTAGGAGCAGCCAATTAGGAATTTTTTATCCACGTCACAAACCTACCTCTTACTCCTATGCGGCTGAGTTTATATAGTAGGCGATGGTGTAACACACTATCTATCGCATTTTTAAAGTCGATACAGACTGCGTGCACCCTATTCCCTCAATCGACTGCCTCCGTCCACCGTTCTAAACGGTAAAACAAATTGGCAACGCAGGACCTACCTCTATGGAAACCATGATGGACATCGGTAAGCAGATGGTTATATTCTTGGAACTGCATTAGTTGTTGTGTAATTATTTTTTCCACGATTCTGCCGCAAACAGACGAGGGCTGACTGATCGATAATTTTTGCGGAGACTCGGCTTCCACCCTCATAGAGTGGCGTAATCCACGCGGAGTTCAATCTGCTGATAGACTTCCGGTCCCGAAGGATGTTTAGAGATTGGTTTTTCCAACTCATCAGCGAAGTCAATGAACATCTTGGCGGGTACTTCATCAAGACCCGTTGAATTAATTCGTGTAGCTCTAACAATTCCTTAAGGAAAATAGCCTCGGTGGATTTAACAGTCATGACTATGAATAGAAGCGAATATGCGTGCCCCAGGTTCTTGTTGTAAAGAAGATGAAGACGCGATCTCTGGAACGGCAGTTTTATTCTTCTGAGCTTTCGGCTCCACACGAGAAGCCATCGTCATAGTAAATGAGAGAATCAAGCGTCAGTTACGCATAAATGGGGTTGGTAAGGGAGGAGGTGGTGGTGGCAATTATTGATTGGTCTTTGTCCACGTCAATTCCATTCTCACGCTATCTTATCGCGTTTCCGAGTAACGGCATGTGACCTTGAGGTAGTGGCCTGCGTGCTTGTAGAGGAACTGGGTCCTGGTTTCTGGTTGCGGGCACGGATGGCAAAATACGAACAGACCAAAAAGACGCCGATGGGATCCCCAATTTCCAGTCTCATCGCAGAATCGGTCTTACAGGAGCTGGAAAAAGTCGCCTTCAACCAATTTGAGCCTGCATTCTGGTGCCGATACGTGGACGACACTTTCGTTATAATCGAACGGAGCAGGCTAGCAGACTTCCAAAACCTACTTAACGGTATCTTCCCAGACATCCATTTCACAAAGGAGGAAGAGAGTGCCGGACAACTACCGTTCCTGGATGTCCTCGTCACGCACAGACCCAACGGGGAACTCAGCACCACGGTTTATAGAAAGGCGACTAACACAACCCAGGTGCTCAGCTTTCACAGCAAACACCCACTAACGCACAAACGTGCCTGTATTCGAGCGCTATTTTAGAGGGTGAAAACACACTGCAGTGAACCGGAAGGACGAGCGCAAGAATAACGACATCTTCGGGACCAACTTGCCAGGAATGGATATCCCAACAGCTTCATCCACCGATGCCTCCGAACGCGCCTACGGGGAACAAACGCAAGGGGCCCACCAAAGCTCTGGCACGATCTACCGTACATAAAAAACGTGTCAGAAGCAACCGAGCGCATCGCTGCGGAGCTCGGCGTGGGTATTGCTCATCGCCCGGCAGCTAACATGCGTGCACGATCATGCAAATCAAAGACCCGTTGGATGTAGGTGAGCAGTCTGGTGTCATTTATCAGGTGCCATATCGCGACTGTTCTTGCCATTATACAGGGCAGACCGGGCGGCGACTTAGCTGAAGAAAAACGGAGCACAAACGGGCAGTGCGGAAAGGCGACCCACAGTCCCAGATCGCTACCCACACTCTGGAAGAAGGCCACGCATTTGACTTCTCGAACACACGGATAATGGCACGAGCCGCTAATAGGACGGGACGCGAACTGCTGGAGGCCTGGATGTCAGATCCCAACTCCATAAACAAGCGTGTGGATATACCGCCCTGTTATTTTGCCATCCGTGCCCACGACCAGAAACCAGGGCCCAGTTCCTCTACAAGCCCGCAGGCCACTACCTCAAGGTCACACGCCGTCACTCCAGGGGCGCGCGTCGGAGATACGATAACGTGAGAACGAACGTAGCATGGATACAGACAAATCAATAATTGCCACTACCGCATTCTATAATTGCTGTAATCGGCAAACTAATAAAAGTTGGCCTTTTGAACTACCCACGGGAATTATCGCTTACTTACCATTTCTAAGTAGGGTGATTTACATAACCTCGCAAATTTGGTTCTGTTTTAAACTTTTTCCTAGTTGGTGATGCCACTGGAAAATGTCTCTCTGTTACCCCGCCCGAGGCATGGGCACACTCCCCCTCCATATACGAGTTCGCCGTTGGTCGGGCGGGGGGTTAGCGATGATATTAAATCTCATTCGGTGTCTTCCCCTACGGTTTGAGTACGCGACCCAACTTGCCCTCGTAACGTTTTTATTTAACAAAATTATTGGGATCTAATTTGTTCCCTGACATGCCCCGGCCATCCTCTCCCCGAAAATCAGGTGTACGTTAGCCCGCGGGGCGCGCTTCACACTTTCCCCAGATGACCCCACGATCTAATTCTACCCACCAAACCTCCCTATGGTGGATCCATATCTTCTCCTCTTCATCTGCTTTTTTATGACAGAGCAGCCCCTCCTGACTATGCTGCTCCGACTCCTCCTCCTCCTCGCCGCCGGGATTGAGGCCCACCCGGCAGAGTTCCGGATCCACCAAGGGCTACTTGTCTGCCCGCCTACCGTCAGATTTAACCGAAAACTCTATTCCCCTTCAACGTCACATCGAAGTATGTATCCACTGAAGTATCCTTACTGCATGATGGAGAATGAGAGCATTGACTGGAAGTAGAAATCCGACAGTCCCCAAGCGTGGTCCAGAGGGTGATTCAACCAATGAAAGAGGGATGTTTGTCATGAAAGCCAAGACAGAGCACTATGACCAGCTTTGGCTTATTCGCTCTCAGCCAGTCAGTTAGACGTACTCCAAACCAGGTCCTGTTCGGCAGCAAACTCCCAGCTGAAGCCATAGAGCCATGCACACCTATGAAATATCACGCTTTTCGCGAGAAAATCCGCCCAAACCACATTCCTCCTAATTTAGTCGTATTAAAAACACATTGGCAAATGTTCGCTCACCGAGCGCCCCATCACGGCTCCGTCATGAGGCCCAGTAGCAGCTGCCTGTAGTATAGGCGGAACATAACCGACAAATGAAACTGGGAGGACAACCTCGGGCTCATTAACGCCGTCAGCCAACCACATCCAGCCATAGGTATTGCAACAACTTTGAATTCACTTAATCATTGCAAAAACGACAGTTGTTGATAAAAAAACAGAGTTCGGTTCATAGAGGCCTGCCTACACTTATCTCAGACAGTCTGATGCAAAGTCATCGACGTGCCTTACATTTTGTCCGAGAACTATCACAGTGTAGTTGCCACTTCTAGACTTGGCTTTTACTGAGGTCTTGTCTGAACGCAGAGGCATCCGCTTCCGTGTAAAATCTAACAAAGGTGTACTTATCTTGCAATAAATGTGGAACGGCATTTAAAATGGAAGACGCATGCAAGGAGTTTTCCAGTCAAATGGGATTTGTACTCCGAGAAGATACGTTGACCAATTGCGCGGTTTTCCTTACATTTCCATTACTATGAGCCAGCGGCAAAGGCGAGCCAAGCCGGAAAAAGGGGAACTCGGACGCGAGGTCTGGGACGAAGAAAAGCATACGCAGGAATTGGTTGTTTGTATAACAAGAACCACAGGCGTGTTGGTGAGAACTGTCTTTCCGCACCAAGCAACCAATTAATCTGGGAAACATCAGCTTTGGCCTGCAAAAATAAATTCCCAACATAAGTAGTGGTGTAGAGCCCCGCACCGACGCCCTTGTAAAAATATGCAGACTTACAAAACACAAACGGCAGAAGAACAGCAATAGCTGAAAAAACAGCTGTAGGAGAACGCAGTTTTTTAGCAAAAAATAACAAGGACTGAAAAATAAAAATCTACAAAGGTGTGTGGGCGGCAAACAGTTGTTCCAAGGTCAACTGGGGCAGAGAGGGAGTCAAGAGGTAGGAGGATGGTGTGCCTTTTTGACCTTAATGGCACTGCTGAACTTCGAGATGGCAGACGGTGAGGTCGGAAGTCGGTCTATGCGCTTCTGGAGGCGTCGAAAGTAGTCATTTGCGGTTTGTACGTCGCCAAAGCGCAGCCAAAAGACATCTCCATGGGAAGTTTGGAACTGTGCAAAAATTGTGAAAAACAATGAAAGTCTGTACTTAAAAAACAGGGGAAAGTCAAGTGAACAGAGGAACCACATATCCAAGTGTATCGGCTAAACTTGAAAGGTATTACGTTGGGAAACAGTGCGGAAGAGCCTGTTGTTGTCTGGCTGATGCTGCCTTTGCAGAGAAGAAACGGCAATAGTCTGAGCGACATGTACAACCCCTAGAGGAAGAGGCGTGTGCGCTGCTACCAGCAAGTGTGGGGACATTTTTTCGAGTCACACAACAACAATGACATCCTCGCAGGCGTGCGTTTAAAATGAGCCAGAAAGACGAGGTCGTATTTTCAGTGGACCCGCAGCCCTTATCAGACGCACCCAGAGAGCCAGCAACTTTGGCAGATATAACCGCCAATGCTATTTAAAGTAATTTGTTATCGTTGACTGAACAATTTTGGAATGCTCCGCGTCCATCTTCAGTGAAATTTTGTCTGACACACATACGATTGTTCCCCTTTCCCAAAAGCTGTCTCCTCCCTTTGCCCCCCCCCGCTGCTGCCTCAAAAGACAGCTGTGTCGACTCACTCAAATCAAGACCCGTGACGGACTTAATGGCGGATTGCCAACGATGCAGTCCGCTATCTTTCCCCCTCAAGATAGTCGCGGCTGTCCCGAGAGCCACTCGAAGATCATCCCCTTGCCGGCACCAATTGAACGCCGTATGAACCAACTCCAAAGTTACAGAAAAGCGGGAGTCACCCTCGCTCCCACCACACAGGCTCTTTCAGGCTTGGCTTTGTCGACACACGTGTGGCGTTATTGGATGAGCGTCACTCCTTTGACCCCCTTGTTCTTAACTATGCGCGTAGCCATTGTTAAGGTTTGCATCTCGTTTATTCTTCACTATTTGTTTAGCAGTACCGCACTTCACCAATTATTTTTAATATTGGGAGGTGACGTACGCGTTACTATTGGATACAGAGTCAAAAAATGCATGAGACTCTAAGCATAGGATAGCATAACGCCCAAATTCTTGCTCAAATAGGAGAATTTACCTGCTTGAGATGACGAAGCTTCACACGTGGATCCATAGATCGGTCGAGAAGGATATGATTGAGGAGCTGTAGGAGTTCAGCTGAACTTTCCAGCTTGGCTAGGCGCTCATGGTCGTCCTTGCAAATGAAAAGGAAAAACAGCAGTTTAACGAATGTCCCTGATTTTGCGTCTTAAGGTGCTTTGTCTGGATCGTAAAAAGTCACTAAGTGGGAAATCGGTCATGATTTGTATTCCTTAGCAAATCTTCTGGTATAAAATGGACATTATATGGATAATAGGAGTATTCTAGTTATAAGAAAGCAAGCAGCAACTCACAAACAGCCAACTTATAATACCGTAGAGCAGACCTATAACAGTAACTCTCGTCTAACCGCTAATATGATCATAATGGTCGATCCAGTCGTACATGGGTGATTAATACCAATCCTGATGAAGTGAAGGATTACTGGCTTTGCCTTGTGTTACAGGTCACCCAGTCAACGAGATTGCAAGGTGCGGAATCGGAGTTTTGTGATGATACTGCCCGCTTCCCTACAGACAGGCAATCATAGATTACAGTCAGCTCAATGTGCACTTGTGTAGGGCCGACTGGCAGTCAGGCTGTAAGTAACCCTCCTTAACGTGGTCTCTAGCATTCACACATGATTTGTGTGAGCCCCTTTTATGCAAAATTCGGGTGCTATTATGGGGTGCTCAAGTCGCTTGCGTGGTATGCGCAGACAAAGTCATTACGTATGTTGTCGGTAGCTGAATTCATTCTGCACAGTAGTCAAATGATCAGCTCGAACAGTTGCTAGGCCTGAGAATAAGGAGTAGAGTCGACGGCTCAGCACATTGTTCTCACCATCAATAATATGACGCGCTTGGAGTTATCACGGTGTGCTAGAAGCTGTGGCCTGGAAAGTTTCCAACTGGCAGGATAACTCGGACCGCGCAGTCAACCCCGCATGTTTTTTTTCGTGGGGCAGTGGACTGAGAGTCAGGCTGCAATGGCTTCTTCTAAATGTGGCCTTTATGGGACTCCCACTTCGTGGGATTGGGCTCGCGTGTGGCGGTGCACACGGACACGACTCTGGTCGCGCCGAACACCAACACTGACTCGCTGTAGCAAAATATACTAAGAGGGGCACTCAAGCCTGAGGGGCAACTCCACGTCCAAAATTAAGGAATTTGAAAATGGCACACTAAACTCGTAGGGTCGTAGTCTACGGCATAACAGTGAAGACAGCATACAAGCTCGCAGGATGCCAAGGCTGCTACTTCATGTCCGGCAAGCGCCCTAGGATAACTGAACTTGTGAAGAGGAACGGCGACTATAAGCAAAACATATAAGGATTATTTGTATGGCCACATAAACTGGAGACGCGAGTAGGAACCGCCAGCAATACAAGTGGCTCTGTGTCCAATTGCGGGAAAATCACGGTTAGTTACAAGACTGAAGATGAAGGTTGGGGTGAGGTTTATGCTTAGCGCTAACCTGAAAATTAGAATTTAAGGCAAAGTTATAGTTTAAATTTATGTTAAAACCTGTGTCAGAGATAGAAAGCATGAATATTCATCCTTCCTGAAATTACACACGGAGCCATTTGCACTACTTGCACGGGGAATTAATATCTCCATACCCGTTTAAGAGGCAATTTAAGTGATCCTTACAGAAAAAAATAGATGGCTTATACCAGCAACGACCGATCGATAAGATATTACCAGATACTATTTGACGTAAATCATGAAGAACCACCCACGTTCAACAGAGATTACTGACACGGAGGCTGCTGAGTCAGAGTTAAGCAAAATGAGACATGCCCAAAAATCCGCAATGATCGTCCAACAATCGGCATATGTAAGCCTAGTTAATGGAGAGATTAAAATGGGGCGAGAGAGATCGCTTACTATCTGACGCCAGCGACCCAGGTTTAGGGCAATATTGGAACGAAGTCGATGAGCCTCTGTGGAGCAGGCCCTGGTGGTGGTTTTATCTGCTTGTGACAGGTTTGTAGAATCGCCAAGTGGCGCAGAGAGCAGGGAAGGACAGACAGAAGAGTAGGAGCTGTCTGTCAGTGTGGTAAGGTTCACGGTAGATAAGGCCTTGCAGATTTTGCCAATAGGAGCCGAGGTCTGCAGGCCAACAGATTTGGTCCGCTTTGGCTGGTCTGAAGGCGGCTAGACAAGAGGCGAGGAGGATAGAACCTTTAGCGATGAAAGTAGTCAACCGTAACCCAAAAAACAGCTGTTCTCGGACACGCAGTTTAGTTCTACCGTGATTAATGCTACACCAGTTCATCTTCTTTTGAAAATACCGTCTCGTGTATTTCTGTTCGATTAAAACCTTTTTTCGTCGACGGGCTTATCAGTATGCCGAATACGTATTACACTGCGGTTACTACTATACAGCATACTACATATTTATATATATATGTATATATATATGCTCTCATACTCCCCCCCTACTGCTATTTTGACTTGGCCGGAATCGGTCTGGCAGGCGGTCACCCGTTGGGGACCTCTGACCACCACATGAACTTTGTTTAGTTCGGAAGCCTATTGGATCGGTGTTCGCACATTCCTGAGTGAATATATATATATATATATAT
>JAYGXS010000003.1:75536968-75556813 GCA_036362985.1 Ligula intestinalis
ATCAGCGCCTCGCCACCTGCCATTTGCTGTCACTGCTGATCGGGTATATATTCACTCAGAAATGTGCGAACACCGATCGAAAAGGCTTCCGAACTAAACAAAGTTCATGTGGTGGTCAGAGGTCAATACCAGTAACTTCTAGTCCGCTTGAAATCAGTGCCTGTTTGGGGTAATCCTCACTAACATCTAATACCGGTAACTTTTCCTAAGGTCATAGTAACCCGACAGACAGATCGGGGGCTCAAAGGTTACTCTGTGTATGCGTATGTGGTAAATGGAGGTATCGCATAATCCAGCGTGTCAATTTCGGGGTTCGAAATTCCGCCTGCGTCCAACCTGCTAAAGGTAAAAACAAGAAAAACGAAATGTTCATTGTCGCAAGTCTTTGCGTTACCGATGGCCCCCATTTCATTATCTTACCAAAATAACTCTTATTATCACCGTTCCCGTATTACAGGTGGCCTAGAAAGATCGGGAGGTGGGGAGGGTAGTAAGGAATTTGTCAAACTCTATTACAAAAACGTCCCTAAACCATTAATGCTGGAACTTGGAGTGAATTTTTCGGAAAAAGGTCGCTTAGATTCGCTTCGAAATTGGATGACTGAGCTGCAATCCATTGGCGAATGCGGAATAATCGCGTAATATTCCCAAACTGCCAGTTGACAGCCAGTTATACACAAACGATTAATGAAGGCCGAAATAAACAACATAAATTAGGAATTGGTTTTTTCTGGCAATATAGCTGATGATTGGGGATGGTTCAGTGAGTTATTGCATACTCTCCTGAGAAACCACTGTCCAATTAGACGGAAGAAGCTAAACAACAAACCTCAGTGGCTGACTCAAGCGCTGAAGAAAGAAATAAATAAAAAGGGGAGATTGTTTAGAAAGTATAGAGCAGTAAGAAATCCGGTATCCCTAAATGCATACAAAAGGCAGAGGAACCTCGTGAAGCGACTTATCTTCAAAGCGCGCAAAGACTTTGAAAAAGATTTACTAAACAGGGCAGTTAAAAATCCGAAGCTATTTTATGGCTACTTAAGAAAGACCACACGAAACCGGGACCCAATTCCCCTTCGGAAGGCAAGCGATGGAACAGAAATGAGTGAGGATGGAGCAAAAGTTGAGCATCTTTCACAATTTTTCAAATCGAACTTTACGACTGAAATCGGATTCATCCCTCCAAACTATGGCTTAGATGACGGTCCAAAGATTGAAAATGTGGCCTTCGACGAAGCAACCGTTCTTCAGGAGTTAATGGCACTAAACGACTCGAAATCATCCGGTCCCGATGGCATCCCGCCTAAATTACTGAAAGAACTTGCTAGGGAGCTAGCCAAACCGCTTTCTATGCTTTTCAGTACCTTATTTAACGCAGGTTGTTTACCCGCCGATTGGAAATCCGCACGGATCACACCGTTTTATAAAGGCGACAGAAAGGTTTCTGCAAACAGTTATAGACCAATCAGCCTCACTTCGATCTGTTGCAAGATTATGGAAAAAGTAGTAAAACGAGAGCTGATGCGTTTCTTAGAGCAGCATAACCTTCTATCGGATGCGCAGCATGGGTTCCGCAGGGGCAGGTCCTGCGTGACGAACCTGCTCCATTGTTTGGAACGCTGGACTCGGGCAGTTGATGGAGGAAATCCGCTTCATGTAATCTACATCGACTTCAAGAAGGCTTTTGATAGCGTCCCACATCAACGACTTCTGCACAAACTCAGCCAAATAGGTGTTCGAGGAAATCTGCTGAAGTGGATTTCAAGTTTCTTACTTGGTCGCTCTCAAACTGTCCACATTGGTGACCAGCAGTCGGCAGACGGTGCAGTCGAGAGCGGTGTCCCCCAAGGCCCTATACTGTTCATTATATACGTCAATGACTCCGTCCGTGAACTGGACTGCGATGTGGCTATGTTTGCCGATGACATTGAGATTTGGAACGTCATCAGAAATTCAACTGACGAAGAACATTTGCAGCTAAACCTAAACCGTCTTCAAACTTGGTCTCAAGACTGGCTTTTGCCGTTTAACGAGAACAAATGCGGTATCCTACGAGTTGGCCGAACCAGCTCTCAGAACCCCATGGTTTACAGCCTAAATGGCATCCAACTGCAAGAAGTGGACGCGCAGAAAGATTTGGGAGTATGGATCTCTACATCTCTCAAGCCCTCGCTGCACTGCGCAAAAGTAGCCAAGTCTGCGATGTCCGTCCTGTATCTTGTCAAAAGGGCTTTCTGTGCCTTCGATAAAGACTGCTTTGCTAAGGTCTTTGGAACATTTGTACGGCCGAAGTTGGAGTTCGCAATCCAAGCATGGAAACCCTGGACCGCGAAAGACCTAAAGTCCCTCGAGAAGGTCCAAAGGCGCGCGACCAAACTGGTTACCGGTCAGAGCTTTTTACCCTACGAAAGACGTTTAGCTAATCTCGATCTATTTCCGTTAAGTTACAGACAGCTACGTGGCGATCTGATACAAGCATTTCGTATAATGCGCGGGCAGGACTGCTGTCTTCTACCTGGCGACTTCTTCGAGTTAGCAACAACGACGAACTTAAGAGGGCATCTCTTCAAACTACGCATAACAGGGGCCAGACTACACACACGCAAGTTCTTCTTTGGTAATACAGTAGTTGAAGCTTGGAATGCTCTCCCCGAGGATATTGTTATATCCCCATCTGTGAATGCATTCAAGAGAAATTTAGATTATCATACCCGAAATACCCACTAAAATTAGACCTGGCGAGACTGAAATTATATAGATGTATATAAACATACTACTCACTGATTTTCAATAATATGTTAGTTAATAATAACAAGAATTGCAAGCTCCGAGTCCACCAAACGTTGTGATCCGAGGCTACGCGGATTTGTAAAACTGTTCCCAATTCAGGCCTGGAATGCTCTGCCCGCGGACATTGTTATGTCGCCATCTGAGCACACGTTTACGATTAAGTCAGACGCATTTGTAGGCATGTTTACGACACTATTAAGTTAGAACAAATAGCCACTGAGCCCCCGAAAATAAACTGCCAGTTGCCGAATGCAAATTGAGGAATAATCACGTTATAAAAACATACTACTCGCTAATTTTCAATAATATGTTTGTTTAGAAACTACCGATTATATTTCTTCTGTCAATTAACAGGCAGACTGGTTAAACCAACAAGGGTGCACGATGGGCGCATCGCCGACACTCGATGAGGTTCGCGTGACTTCCGCAACCTTCTCTTCGTGGGACCCTTGGTATTATGGCGAAAACCGCGATGGACTCTCCCTGACATGCTTCAAACACTCTTAGCACAGGCCATCAGCTTCAAATATATTCTGCACCCCCACCTCCCCCAGGCGACAGTTTTTCTCCTTAAATCTCTCAAATGGCATTCAAATCCCTAGACTTCTGAACAATGCCTAAGGAGTTTTTTCACTGTCGGCCCTCAAATTTCTGGCAACGCCACTGTTCTGAAATGTTCTGCAGATCAAATGCATTGAAAAAACTGTACCAATAGGGAGTTCAAAGGTATTTACCTATATTTCCCTCAATAAAAAGCGAACCACACCTGACCTGACCTGACGCCAAAGGTACGCCCAGGCACGCGTATTTCACCGATCGTGCGTCAATGAACGACACAGTTATGGGAAATTATGTTCATCGGTGGATCTGAGGGCTAAATGTTGCCCATCGGAACAGTTTCGGGCTCGTGCTGACATTTCGAAGAACCTGGCTGACTCTCCATTGTCCAAGCATCGACAGTCACTTTTGATCAGCGATTTGAATGTTGGACTGAGCTTGTCGGGCCTGGGCTGATCCATATTTTCTCTCGTTCGCTGCCTCGCCCTTCGAAACAAAAACGCGTCCAGTGAGCAGTAGTACACTCTCAGATTTCTATTCTAGACCTCCCAACTTTGCAAACTTGAGCTTATCAGCGGATCCTTCACTGTCCTCCTTGCGCTTTCAGGTAAACGAACTCCAGTTTCCATACAACTGTACGCATTGCAAATCACGCAGCATTCATGTACTACTGAATAACTGTTGTCAGCGTGTGAAGATTACGCGGCTATTTAATAGTAGCTGGCGGGTTTTAGCCCAAATATTCACATAAACTTTTGGAGGCTTAACTTCGAGTTCGCGTATTAATTTCTGAGGAAATGAAAGCGGATAGCGTGGAGACTGGAATACGCATACCAGAGAGCACGCGAGGAACGCTGGAAGATTCACTGAGCTGCCGACTTCCTCAAAATTGCGCCATGCAGCAGCACGAAATCGGCGAAACACACGTGCATTACACCGCAGTAAAAGAGGGAAAAAAGAAAAAGCGGATCTAGTTTTGGTACAAACCTCAATTGGATCGACTTTCTCCACCTTGTCGCTGTCGAGACCGAAGACAGAGGTTATAAGGCAGTTAAAGTTTCTAGCAGGCCTTTCGGAGTTCAATAATTGATATAGAAAACGGATGCGCCAGTCTCCCTGGTCGTCGGCTTCGGTGGAGGATGGCCGAGGAAAAAGGGCAGACGAGAATGTAAACGCGAACTGAAAGGGAATATATGTAAAGCAAAACAGCTACTTTAAAATAAAAGTAATCAGGTGTGATAACAAAAGTATTAGCGCAGTCGTTCTTACGAAGTCGATGTTAGCGTGAGGTCCGCCTGCGGTATTATTGGAGGAAGATAGAAAACGCCTAATAGAACAAACAAAGGCCACGAGAATGCCACGAAGAAGGGGAGGGAACATGGCAATGAGCAGCGTGAGTGTATCATCTTCTGTGCCTCCAGAACTATTCCCAGCTCTGGAAGAGACCGAGCGATTCAGCCAACTGGAGTCTGCGAAGGACCACGACCTTCTGAAACACAAATCACACTTTTCCGTGTCAAGGTTACAAATAATTGCATTCTTAACAAGAACTGTTGCATTAGGGAAAAAGACAACTACGAACTTCCGTTGCAGTTCTCCACGCCTCAAAACTATAGCACAAAGGGAAACCAGTAGGGATTGTTTACATTTATAAGTCAACATTTTTACCAGTCCCCCATCCATTAAAATACACTCTGTAAGGCCTGCTTACATGGTCCTCACCAGAGGCAGTGAGGTTGTCAGCTCTGCGAAAATGTCGGTCTCATCAAGCTTAAAGGTGTGGCCGACTCTCGTAGAATGAGCCGCGACCTAAGAGTTAGCGTCCTTCCTACTTACTAGTGCCAAATGTTTACTCACCCGCGTACGTAGTCTCTCAGTTTTTCTGAAGTAGCTGCATTTTCCGCAACTGCACCATATCCGACAAATGATTCCAGACGTTTCCTGCGGTAGCAGTGGGACTTTCGGTCTGTGTGCAACGTTAACGCTAATAAGAAGGCGTCTAACAGATTTCGCCACGCTCTTTTCCTACGGCAGCGCTCGCTGAAATATAAGGCGAAGGTAAAAAACTCATCCCGACGAACTTAAGCATGTTCTCATATCAAAAACTAAGATTAACTGCAACTACTTGTAGATCGAATGCACTGACATGAGCACGTCGTGTCAGCTGATAGAGGCGCTAACTCAGCAAAGAGACATGCAAAAGACGGGAAAGGATGCAAGTGAGAATTCACACTTTACCTCCATGACCCTGACAACACAGACTGGGCTCGTTGTATTGCATAGGAGCTCTTACGCAGACCTCGCGAAGCGAACGATCGGTTAGACCGCGGAGAACGGGCACGAGGACTCTGTGACCTAGAAAAAGCAGATACAAAGCAAAGGCAAATAAGGTTTGGGAATGCGCAAATTCGTTACTTTACTGAAAATCTAACAAAAGCCAGATAAAAAACGTCTAACGGTAGAAGAAGGTAATTGGATCAGACCTACGAGGTAAAAAGGTACAGATTAAGTGAAAGCTACCATCGAAAATCCCCATGTTTACTTCCACATTAACGAATACGCTAAGACATTGAAACCAGACTAAACTATACTTAAAAATGCTAATGTGGCGATAAAAAAAGGTGTGAGTCTTGTGGCTGCAATTGGCCAATTCGGTGAAACGACTAAAATAGGATTTGATCACTGAAAGACTGGCTTAATAGCAGACGAATACTGGACAGAAACTAAAAACTCAGCACAAAGAGGCTGGAATGCCTCAAAACATGGGAAAAAGACCTAACAGGCATGGCATTTGAGACTACTCACGCGTAAGCGAACTAAAACTGCTCTTATTGACAGCACTTCTACTGAACTCGGTTGATCCAAACATCCAATTCACGATGGAAGCTGAGAGAAACAATCAACTACCCTTCCTCGATGTCCTTGTGCGACGGTGTTCAACTGGACTACTGCAAACCACAGTATTCAGAAAAGCCACCGACACAAACCAAGTGTTACACTTCAACAGCAATCACCCCGTGTGTCACAAACGCAGTTGCGTTCGTACTCTTTTCCAAAGAGTTGAAACACACTGTAGCACTCCTGCGGACAGAAGAGTTGAACAGCAACACCTTTATGAACTCTTCCAAGCCAATGGATACCCGATGTCATTTATCAAACGCAGCAGGCGCCGAGTGAACAGACGACGGCCGATGCAACAACAACCTGACGTCTGGAGGGCCATTCCCTACATAAAAGGAGTCTCTGAAGCAGTCTCACGATTGTTACAACCCGCTGGAGTGGGCATAGCCCATCGACCTGAGGCAACAATACGCAGGCGTGTGATGCAACCCAAAGACAGACTGCTCCCTACCGAAACCTCTGCAGTTGTCTACAAGATACGTTGCAATAACGGAGACTGTAATTATGTGGGAGAAACAGGCCGACAATTGCAGACCCGCCTACGCGAACACAAACGGGCGGCTCAGCAACTAGATCCTAACTCGCAGCTTGCAGCACACATCGGAGAAACTGGCCACAACTTCGACATTCAAGGAGCAACTATCATAGGCCGAGGAAACTCAAAAGCCGAAAGGTTGACACTTGAGGCATGGTACTCAGATGCCAACTCCGTCAACAGGCATCTAGACCTCCCCACGGCCTACAAAGTTTTGCGCCATTTTTTAAGTGAAGGACGAAACAAGGCCACGCCTTACGTCAGAATTGAAAGGGAACAGGAACCCGCTAAGAACCGGCCAGAAGAGGAGGCAGGATCACCGGGACCCTCTACCCTGGGGACAAGGCGTTACACTAATTACTGCTCATGACCCCGAACGACAACCGTCTTCACTGACAGTTAATTAGCGTTTACCCATATAATTGCTCCCCCCTCCCCCCGACCTCCATCCTCCTGGTTTATGTGTCTTTTCCCTTGACGACCGCTGACAGTTGATTGGCCTTTGGCCACTATAATTACCCTCCTTTTGGTTGCTGCTTCTTATCTCTGAAGATGAACTCCTGTAAGAGTTCGAAAGCTCAGGACAATAAACAAATTGATCCGGTGCTCGAAAAGTCTTCTGCCTTCTACTTCTACAAAGGCTGTTATTTATACCAATACTTACAGAAAACGCGTGAAAAGGCACGACATACAGCCAGAACAATCGTATTGCTAGTGTCAACTACTCTTGTTATGTGATAGTCGATCATCTGAGAGAGCCAAAACAGTACGCAAAGCAAATACCCCATCAGATGTTTTGAGCGAAAACTGACTTATGGTATCTGGCAACATGAAAATAGTGCTTAATCTGACCAAGCAAGTGAAGAATCAGTTGGTGAAAATGTTGAAAAGGTTGACCTCTTTTAACAGGAAACATATCACTGTGCGATTTTATTAAGGTCTGTAAGAACGAAACCTAGCACCTATAAAAAAAGGAGGTGATACAGATGTCGTTTAATTTTCACTGCAATCCACTGCTGCATTCTTACCGCGACAGTGGTGAAGCTTGCCACACGGCAGAAACGAAACCAATCATATTATAGGCTGATAGTATAACCGGCGAAGACAATGGAGATTACAATGGCCATTTCTGGCTTATTAAGCGTCGTCAGTCAGTCATACCTAGACCCAAGTTGTGCACCGCCGAGCCACGAACTCGAGATCTTTTGATCAGAGTCTAACGTTCTAATCGTTGAGTTACGAGCTTGTTGTCTTGTAGGTTTAGGTCGGGAGATATTCACACTCGTTGATGAATGTTCACTAACCGCTATGACTGCTGTCAAAGCCAAGAAATGAAGCCCAAGGCAAGACAGAGAGGGACAAGTGAGTTTCGTCAGCGGTCGATGAGCGTTCATCAACGAGTGTCCTTAAGAATTAGCCATTTTTATGCGGAAATGGATATTCTGCTGCTCTCATGTCAGTTTGCCCTTCATTTGTGCAAGCATGCGGTAGAAGGGAGTGTGAAATCAGGCGATTGCCACGGGAAATGGCTATTTAAGTCAAAACTGCAGATAGGTGTTGCTGTCCGAGCCAGCCGGCAGGGTCTAGCGGGTCTCATCAGTTCGAGCGTATGAAGTGCGCACGTATCCAGCGCCGAGCACGGCCATCTTTAGGCCTTCAAAAACCCTGCAACCACCCAACGAGCACACTAGAATGACTTTGACTAGTTCTCACACAAGCTTGATCATTTTGGTTCACAGTGCCCTTGCAGAGAGAGGAAAGTGCGCGTAGACCTTGAGTCAGTCACGAGCCATAGGCACCGAAAGTCACCGGACGGCGTCTTTCCCCTTGTCCAAAGGAAGACTGAGCAATCCAAGCTGGTTCAGACTAACATTTGAATTTTAATAAAATGAACACTAGAAAAAATTGTGGAGGCATATAAACTCCCACTTGGACACCCAAGTGTCCATATCATACTGTAGTCTCTTCCGTGCCTTGGATGTTATTACTTCGGAGGCAGTTGATCGTCGCCGTGGACTTTGCAATTCGTTGGCTTCTGGGGAAGGAAAATAAATTGGTGCAAGGGACGTGGAGTATGCGTGCAGTAAAAAACAGATACAGGAGGGTTCTGGTTATCATAACTCACCAAGGACGAACTTGATAACATTGATGGTACTCGAATCAAGGGGGTCAGATTTTACATCATCGCGAAGAGTCCTTAAGATAGCCGAGATAAGCGAATGTTTTACTGCATTCACGTTTTCATCGTCCCCATGTACCACGGAACATCTAGGCCCTGACAGAGGGAGTAGGTAGGATGGGAAAAGTGTATATAATCCTGCATAAAGATTCCACACCACCGTCTGAGCGGGTGCGGTCAAGATGGAATCATATGTGCAGTAAGAAAAAAACTAACATTTCTCAAGATAGTCCAAGTAGGCTAACAGTTGGGCCGGTGGTTTCTGGTCTTGGGTGAGATTAAGGCCAGCATTCCCGCCGATGGACTGAAGGCTCAGTTGAATGTTCTTGCCGACAGACAGCAGCCATCTCGCACAAAGGGTACATGCTTCTAGAGGAAGAAGCGTCTTTGCACAATTATTTTGTCCGCTGTGAATTGCTGCGTGTAGGTCATGCTCGTCTTTTTCGTGTAACAAAGACACGATTCTACAAAATTGCAATAAACAATGAGTAAACAACGACTCAAACAGCTGGGCTACCGGGTAAAAAAATGCAAACCTAGAACACGGTGGACTTTAAGCAGGGTTGCGGACAGCGAAATTTAGCGAACAAGGAGGCTTCTCTTCCACAGTACAGGTGATTAACCAAAAGGGACTAGTTGAATTATTCGGTCCCAAGCAAGAAAAAGCAAGTTCCGAGACTGCGACTGGCATGGCAACGACCCCAATTCAACCGACAAAAAGAACGTCTACTGAGTGGGAACAGCATCAGTGATGCACACGCAGATTAGTTAACGACCAAGCAGGCAACATCTATTCCACTCTTCCTTCCTTCACTTGCTTGCAAATCAATGCCAATAAACAGGCCGAACAGCCTGTGAACGGATATGCGAATACTTCTTAAACAACGCAAGCACAGAAAATACCCATGGACGACACTTATTCAGTAAAGAATATGAACAATCAAATTCTACGCGTTAGAATGATCGAGATTTGTTAATTGTACCATAACGAGGACAAACAGATGCAAGTCATGCAGGATAAGCAGAACTCAAAAATTCAACTCGATTGGGTGGGGGACAGTAGACTGAGGGTGACTGTTGAGTATCGTACCGGCCGCCGGTATGTGTTTGAACTCAAAACACATGCATACCAGTTAGACGGGGAGTAGTTGAGGATTAACCGGCGTCCGCGTTGGCGGAAAGGCTGACCACGGGATAAGAAGGCACTTGAGCCGGACATAAGCAGTTGAGGGCTATCGATTGTCACTCGTTGAAAGTCCACCGACCGCTAACGAAACCTACATGTCCCGCTTTGCCCTGCCTTGGGCCCTGAAAGCAGCCGTAGCAGCAAGTAGTGCACGCAGATAGTATTTTCGGTAAAGACAAGGGAGACTGGAATGTCACTTCTGTGTTTATATAACATAATCTCTGCGCTCGAAACATATCAGCCGTCTGAAAGTAGTCGGCTACCTGTGCTTGCCTTTCAAGATGCCAGTATAGTCGAGTAGACAACACAATCGATAACAAACAACCCGTCAAGTCCTCGTTACCCACCGATTCAGATGGCTAGGTCAACCTTCGGCGGGAAAGAATTCGCTGGGGGCTTCATCCCACTTTAATTTGACTGACAACGAGCTGATGAGATTAGCTTACAAAACGGAACCGGTAGACTTTACTACGATGACTACTGTCATAGGTATAGGTAGTTAACGAAAGTCAACATGCAAGAACAGTAAAACAGACTCATTAGAATTAAATGACAGAGCTTACTTGCGGAGCAATTTCACAGAGAGCGGAAAGTGTGAAAGCGTTCCTGTACGTGTTATGATTTTGGGCGGCAACCGCAAGGTCAGTCTTCTGTCATCTAAAAAGGAGTCCAGAAGTCGAAAAGGGTTAGTAACATATTAGCAAAAGTAATAAATTGGGTCGTTTTGATTTTGAGCAAAAAGGAGGCTTAACAGACGGCTGCCACGATAGCAATAGAATGAAAACAAAAAGTGAAGAAATTTACTTGCTGGGCCTGACTCCATGATTGAACTGATGGCTGACGAATCAAAACTGAAAAGAGGCTGCATTAAGGGCTAGGGTAATGTAGCACTTACAAGAACTTCTGCGTTCGTGGATTTCTGCCTGACACAGGCCTAATGTAGCCCATGCTGAGGAAGAAGTCAACAAACTTGTCCACTGTGTCTACATTGCCACCGTTGGTCAGTAGGTAATCTTTCGCCCATTTTCGGGCCTCTTGCAAAGAAAACGGTCTGGGGAGCTCGGTTTGCCAATGAAGGAGACAAGCTTTTAGCTAAACGGAACTATTAACGGGGATCAGAAATTTACCTTCATCGTCGCGATAAATGGAGGCTTAACAGAAGCCTCCATGTTCGTTTAGGCCTTCTCTAAAATTCACAAAAGACAACGCACTAGTATTGCAGTGACAGTGAATTACCTTTTAAAATGATTGTATGGCAACTGCAGACTTAAGTATTAGAACAGGCACTCATATGATTTAATACAGAGAAATGAGGCAGAGTACGCGAGGTAAGACTGAAAGTCACAAGCACAAGAGCAAAGACCAAAATGTCTACGGACTAAAAGAATTATGTGACAAATCTTTGGAAGGGAGTTTCTTGAGTCTTCTGCGACAACAGTGGACTAAGGTGAGACAAAGCTGCCATTCCGAAATCTTTAGGGATCAGTTTAAAGATCTGGCCGCTGTCTGGCGTGCGGAGACAGATTTTGAAATTAATTATCCGTCAATACGAGCGAGCATAGGAAACCACAGAAGTAATTGCGAAGAAAACAACCAGCTGGCGTTTACTGATGTACTTAAAAGCCGCAAAACTCGTGAAGAAAATTAGGACAGTTTTCAAAAACCTCACAGAACCCATCGTAATCATAATTATATTCCGATATATGATGTAGAAGGGCCTCCATTTATAGGTTTTATTATGTTACACTACATACTGAATAGGACTACAATGCCCCCAACAATCATTTTCTTAATAAAATAATAGCAGTAAGGTAAAACACATCTTTAGCTTCCTGCAGAAAGTTCAGGAACAACTTTATTTTAAGCCACAAAATACAACAGACTTCAAAATATAAGGAGAAGTTGCAACTAGGCTTGCTGCTGTAAAAGTTTTTCGTGGGTTTGTACCCGAAAATAGGACCACAACCCGTGCAAATGGGCTTTAATGAGCAGACTAAAAGGCCCGCTTCTAAGATGTCTTTTAGATAGCAGTGCATGTTTCATCCACAGAGGGTAGAGAAGGGATCTGTGGACGCCTCTTCCTTGCAGCCACTGGACATATGGGGTTTTCAGGTCAGACCAATCCCTTCGCAAATGCAGGGACACTCCCGTGAACGGTATACAACACTATTCAAATAAAGCATCGTATTTTTTCTTGAACTCGGCAACTGTGTCGGCAGCAACAACATCAGGGGGAGGGGATCATTTCGTGCTTTCACGGCGCGCTTTGAGAGATAATAGATGTGCAGAAGGCTATATGTCCGTTTTAGCACTAGCTTGAGGCAATGTCCGCGCATAGGCATACCGACGGCCAGTTGGTGATACAGTGCGAGCTCCGGGATATCACCGCAAACGACCACTTTATACATCATAATTTGTTTGCCACTGGTGTCGAAATTCGAGGGTAAACAGGTTCAGCGCTCCGGATATGGCAGCCCCCCTTAGTTCTTTACCCCAATCGTTGTACACATTCGATATCAGTCACCTCGCCCTTCGTACACGGGAACCAAGCAGACAATTCATATTCAATGATCGGGCAGATGAACGTGACCATGAGCTTACGGAATATCTGCATGGACCAGGACGTCAATGACCTTTGAATAGCCAAAGTGGTGTCAGACACTTGCGTCTCGCCCACGTTGGTTGTTCTCGTGTTTTGAGGTCGTCATATATGATAACGCCCAAATCATGAGTACTCCTAACAGTGGCCAGTGTCGTGCTTCCCATTGTATATGGCGGGTGGTCCCAGTTTCTCCCAATTATCAGCAAGTGTGATGTAGTCACGCTAACCGGTATCTTGATCTCCAATGACCATTCGTGGATCACATCAAGATCATTTTGTAGAGTCATTGTATCTTTTGGGTTGTGTATAACACGCCGTACCTGGAGGTCGTCCCCAAACAGAAGGCATGGGGACAAAATTCTTGATGAGGTATCCGCAACGTATATAGAGAATAGTCTGGGACCCAGCACCGACCGTTGGGGTACGGAACTGCGAGCCTAAAACGCGGAAGAACGTTTTCCGCCAACCTTGACCCGACATAATATGCTGAATTAGGCATGCTTTGATCTATTTGTATACAGCTCTTGGAATTTTCGTATTACTGAGTTTAGTTGGAAGGAGCACGTGATTGAATTTATCAAATGCCTTGCTAAGGTCGATTAAGGCCATATATACCAGCAGTCTTTTTTCTATGGCTTCACATCAAACTTTACGTGCCACCACGAGGTTAGTGGTACACGATTTGCCTTTGATAAAGCCGTGTTGTTCGATCGGTACGATTGCGGCTGACCCAATATAGGCATCGATTTCTCGACAGATGAAGTCTTCCAGCACGTTCACAAACACTGTAGTCGGGCTGAATGGTCTATAATTCTGGGGAAGAAAACGGTCGCCAACTTTATACCTCGGATTTATCAGGCTGCTCACCGTCCTTAGGTACTGGTGCAGTGGCAAGCATAAAAAGAAACAGTTCTCAGACGCTCGCAAATAACTTCAGGATTAAAATTGTCAGGTCCAGCGGCCTAAGTAGGTATCATGCTACTTAGCGCATTTTCAGCATCTTCAATGGAAATTATTATGCCGCTTCCAGTTCGGTCAAGAATATCGACATCTTCACTTTCGGACCTTGGTGATGAGTAAACGGTGGAGTATTGTTCAGCTAGGAGTTCAGTCATGCATAGCTTTGCCAATATAGAATAACGCTGGAGTTTGATCCGTGGCAATATTGAGCGGCCCTACAACTACTTGGTCCCACTAGAGCTCTGTGGATGGGCAGCAGTTCACCCCCCCATGGATCGATATAGAGACAAGATGAAAGATGAAGGCAAGAAAACGTGCTTCAGGGTCTTCATTACCTTGAGAACAGCCGAAGCAAAAGTGGCATACAAAACAATTAGAGATAAATGCAAGTAGCGTATGAAGATCTGTTGCAAAATTTTAACACACGGCCCAATAGATTTTATTCCTTCTTAAAAAGAAAATTTCGTGAACTCCGTGGCATTCAAGGTCTCCACAATGCAGATGGTGTGCTCCAAAAAGATGAGTTATGTATGGCTGAACTGCTAGCTGAACAACACTCCACTGTCTACTTGTCACCAATGCCCAACAGTGAAGACTTCGACATCCCTGACTGAACTGAAAGCAGCATAATAATTGTCACTGGAGGTATAGAGAACGCATTAAGTAGATTGAGGTCTAGCTACTAAGGCCGCTGGACCTGATAATTTGAATCTGAGGGTTATTCGCGAGCTTGCTTCTATAATCGCACTGAGCATCAAAAAATGTTTCTTTTTACGCTAATCACGGCAACGGTACCGGATGACTTAAATCAGTCGTACAAAGGTAGCGACAGTTTTCCTTCCAGAGTTATCGACCAGTCTGGAAGTAGAAAACTTCAGCTGTCGCGAAATCAATGCCGACATTCCGCTAGCCACAACACTACCGATAGAACAACATGGATCGGTCAAAGATAAACAAAAAATCGCAAAATCCATCTGGCTCTGAAAAGAGGATGGTAGGAATATGCCGCGCATAACTGTGTTTGGAGTTACTAGTATGGAAAAACAAACGTTTTGGCTTTACTGTTGTCTTCAGTTTGTGGATGAGAGTCAGTAACCCTTGCAGAATATAGTAACCATTATGAATGGAAAAGCAGCGAATATATTCCTGTTCAAAACTTTCGGCCACTTAAATGTTTTACTTACGGAACACTATTTTGGTTCCCGTTTTTTCAGTATTCAGTGTAATTCAGTATATATAAGGGAGATAGGCAGAGCCTTTGAAAACCCTATTTACAGATAGATACTGTCAGATCATGCATTTCGTTCAAAGTCATATCTAAATTATATAAATCGTTGTTGTTTACCAAATGTATGACCAGCAAGCAAAGTAAGATCAAGCCTTCTTTTGAATGCGTCGATGCTTTCAGTGAGAACAACCGAGGGAGGGATTTTATTCCATTATTCAATGACCTGCTGGGAGAAGAAATTAGCCCGCGCTTCTAGTTCGGCATGGTATTTCTTCAGTTTCTATGGATGACCACGTAGATGTATTGTTTGTGCGAATTCAAAGAAGTCGGCCATCTGAAGAGCACAGTCAACTTACCTGACGATTTTAAACACTATGATCATATCTCCTCTGTATTGCCTGTAATAGAGATGAAAAATATGCAGCCTATCTAGACGACCTTCTTATGAGACCTCATAAGCTCCTGAGTAGCTTGGTCGCTCTTCTGTGGACTTTCTCAAGCATTGCGTAATCTTTCTTCATCTAGGGGCACCACGCCTGGACGCAATACTCTAACATCGGCCGAACAAATGCTTCGAAGACTCCTCCAAAAAGCTTCTTTTCAAAATAGTGGAAGGACCTTCTGATCGCTCCGAGGATGCCCATAGCCTTCTGTGCGGTTTCAAGACAATGAGTTGACGGTTTGAGGTTGGGTGTCATGCGTACACCTAGATCCCATTCACTAGCTCGTTCATACTTAAATGGTATCACCTTTCTGCGACAAGACCGTACGCGAATAACTTGGCATTTGTTGAAGGCCAGCTGCAGTAATCACTTTTCACACAACTTTTGTAAGCGATCCAAGAAATTTTGTGAGGTCTGTCTATCCTCTGAGCTTTCAATGGACTTCCAAATCTATAGATATTCGGCAAACATGACTTCCTCATAAGTAAGGCAGTCAAGGAAGTCGTTCACATATGCCAGAAATAGAATGGGACCCAGAACGCTTCCCTGCTGGACCCCACTGGATACGGTTTTCCATTCTTTTTGGTATCTCCAATATAAACACGCTGACGCCTGCTTGTTAGTAAGTCGGCTAACCATTAAAGTAGGTTTCTACTCATACCCATTTGATGCAGCTTTGATATTAACTGTGTGGAACCTTATCAAATGCCTTGCTGAAGTCAATGTAGACCACATCGACCGACGAACCCATTTCCAGCGATTTCGTCCAGCTTTCCATGGATGTTAGCAGGTTTGTGAGGCAAGAGTGGCCACTTCGGAATCCATGTTGCGCTGCCCTTAGCAAGTTGTTTACCTCAATAATTCTCATTAGTTCCGTTTTGATTAGTTTCTCCATTAGTTTGCAACAAACGCTTGTGAGACTTACTAGCATAAAGCTATTAGGTGAAGTTCTCTCTCCTTCTTTTCAAATCGGTATTATGTTGGCCAGCTTCCAATCAGTAGGCAGAGCCCCTTTTTCCATTAAACTTTCAAAGATCTTCGAAAGTGGGGAGGCCAGTTGTTCTGCGAGCACATTCAGAAGTATCGCTGATAATCCATCCAGACCAGGTGATTAGTTGGCTGTAATTTTCTCAGGGCTTTTCTTGCTGTGTCTGTTGCGAACGATACCATGCTAATTGTATACGCCGCTGACGCCATATATCGCTGTACATTCTCGTTAAAAGTTGGCTCCTCGGTATACACAGCCAAGTTTGAAATTGTTTGCGAATTTCAAGTCTCTCGAGCTTACGGGTTTTTAGTCTCTATTTCAGTATAGAAGACACGCTTCTTGGAAATTATTCAAGAATTGACTATATATTTCCAAAGTTTGGAATTTTCTACGTGGAAATCTGAATCCGGTCGCTCTGAAAAATTCCTCCGCTGTGAATTATTTCCAAAGTTTGGAAATTGCTTCTTGGACGTGTCGATTTTGTGAAAAACTCCTCTGCGCCACAAAAATCTGCACATCTCCGAATTTCACGCCGAGGCTGAGTCCTTATATCACTGTGTTGTTATATACCCTTATCGTAATATTGTCATAATATTTAGGATAATAGTGACTCTCACGTTAGGATAAAAGTGACTCTCACGTTATTCCTAAGGAAATTTTTAACCAAACACATTTCATTGTATCTGTCAGGAACGCAATATTTTACTCTGACTTGCTGTAACCTGCTTGTCTCAGTAAACTTGCACTATCTGGCCAATCGATCTTCTCTCCGCCTCACCCCTACGGGCTTTTTGATTTGGCTTCCGACTTAATTGGCAGCATCACACGCAGGTCGCAACACAAAAAAATCTTACATTACATGGAGACTTTAGATGATACAAGTCCGTTAGCACGAAACGTTTCGCCTCCGCCGGATCTCGAACCTGGGTCGCCAAATCTGGTTATTAGCGGTGTTAGCACCTCAGGCAGCCCGGCCACTTCGACACGGGCCCTTGAGAACCATGTTAAGATACGACCAGAAAGTAACTGCCGATATGGCTACTTAGATAATTTTATAAATTCTCCACCTCCCGCAAAACGGCCAAGATGTCTACTACATTTACCGAAGTTAGACTGTGAGGACTTCGTCCTCCGTCAGGAGTTTTCGGAGATGAAGCAGGAACTTTACCACGAGGTAAATAAACTGAAACAAGAGATAGCCCATCTAAAAACGCATATTTCTTATACAGTGGTTAAAACAGCCCTTGTCGGCCAAAAACCGGGGATAAATAAAAAAACATATGCTCAGATAGCCTCGGCCGGTAAACCTGAAACTCGCATATCATCTGCCGAACCAAGTAAACCAGCGGACATCTCACTCGATCGCAAAGAATCTAATGCCAATGCGGACTACGATCTTTGTCTCTCGCAAGCATTTCATGCCGCAGCTGACTTGAATCTTAAGTATTGCTTGATTGCAGGCGATTTCAACCTTCCTGACGTGCAAAGGTGTCCACCATCCCGTCCTTCAAAGTTTGAGAACTTACTTGAGGCAATAGATATCGGCATGTGGGATCAGGTAGTCGATTTTCCCACTCGAGGAGCAAACATACTCAACCTGATTTTTTGTAGGGTATGCGAACCACTTTCAGTGTCATCCTTAGACGCACTTGGGAGTTCAGGCCATCTTACAGTTGTAAGTGAACTAGAACTGGAGGCAGATGAAACATTTTCCCAAAAGTATAGTTTTTATCATGACTTCTGATCAGCAAACACGGCTGACCTACTGGCAGATCTAAACGCTCTCGACTGGTCTGAATTTTTCCAATGTTTGGATGTAAATGTTTGTACCGATGCACTGTACAAAGTGTTGGATCCACTCATCCTCCACTTTGTCCCCCGTAAGAAAGTAATAAATGTCAAGGATGAAGTGTACCTTCCTCTGTCTTTCTGTCGTAGGCTGCGTAAACTCTCTCGTCGTTTGCATTGGCAGAACGACACTTCCGTTCTGCCCTTGATCACACTGATCTTTGAGCAGGCTAAGAAGCTCTCCGAAGAAAAGCAGATAGCCGATGAGGCTCACTTCGCTGAAAATCCTTCCCTTAATGTTGCGAAACTCTTTTCGCGTACAGTAAAAGCGCAGAGGAAAACGCAACACCCCATTCTTCAAGATGCTTTAGGAAACCCCATAGCTGACACTAAGTTGACCGCCGATAGCTTCAATGCGTTCCTATCCAAAACTTTGAGTGAAAGCTCGTTCGCTGCACCTCCGGTTATCCAGGCTTGGACGGGTGCCATACTCGAAACCATAAGTTTTACCGTCTGGGATGTGACTGTAGCCATTAGTCGTTATCGTCAATCTTATAGTCCAGGATCAGATGGCGTCCAAGTTAGCCTTCTAAAAGCTGAAGCGAATGATATCTTTCCGTCTATTCTTTGTAAGGTATTTAATCTTGCTCTTGAGAGCGAAACCTTTCCTTCGTTGTGGAAGGAATCGCACATAATGCCTATTCGCAAGCATGGCCGATCGACGTCATTCAAAAACTTTAGGCCAATGATTACACTTCCCGCAGCCTCGAAGATCTTGGAGACCTTAATCAAAGGAAAGATGATGCGCCACTTTACAGAGAACAACCTGCTCAATACAGCTCAACATGGCTATATCGAGAAACGATCTTGAGACACCAGTCAGCTCTCTTTCTTTGATTATGTGCTACAATCTAGAGACAGTGGTTTTGCCACTTATAGCATCTATTTTGATTTTACTAAGGCCTTTGATCGGGTCGATCATAACCTCCTCCTTCTGAAACTGGCCTACTTCGGCATAGGTAGCAAGCCACTGAACTTCATATCTTCCTATTTGGGTGCTCGCACACAACGAGTAAAAATTTCCAATGTTATCTCCAACCCCACGCATGTGAGGAGTGGAGTTATACAGGGTAGTGTACTGGGTCCGCTCCTATTTGCCTGTTTGTCAACGACGTTTCAGCTTGTTTTCAGTATGGCAGACCCTTCATGTACGCTGATGATTTAAAAGTCGCTCATCGATATAAACCGGCAGATCGCAACATCGTGCTCGAGCTGATAAAAAGGATATTCAGGCCTTCGCCCAGTGGTGTTGCACATGGCGCCACACCCTTTCATGGCACAAATGTTCCGTTATGGTTGTTGGCGACAATCATCAACCGGAATTAAGCATTGACGGCCACGAATTAAATTTCCCAGGAGTTATCAAGGATTTGGGCATATCCTACACTGTGCCCTGATAGTCTCGAAAGCACGCCGAACCACCGGATTTATCCTTAGAAATTTTAAGACTATCAAGGTTAGAACTAGCCTTTATAATATGTACGTGAGACCTAGTCTTGTATACTGCTCGCCTCTATTCAGTCTTCTGCGCACTAGTGAACGAAAGAAAATAGAATCGGTGCAGCACTTCTTCACTAGAAGAGTTTTCACTACAGAACACCGTAACTTAACCTACCAACAAAGGTGC
>JAYGXS010000003.1:75556823-75579384 GCA_036362985.1 Ligula intestinalis
GTACAATAAGGCAGCTTGAGCACTCTCGACGCGCCAGTCATCGAGACATATTTTTATTTCTTCCTTTGGCACGTACAGTTAAGTACCGGCAATTCTTTTCAGTAAACGCCATATCAATCTGGAATAAGCTGCCCAAAAGTATTCAAAACCAGCAAAGCTACCCTATGTTTAAGACAGCTATAACTAGTTTTCTACATTCAGGACAACTTTCACGAACTTTGGGTGCTAACTCGGTGGAATCTCTCTTTCACTCTGATGGCGTTCGTGGACTTTGAACCCCGCCAGGCTTCATGCTGAAGATAATGCTGCTGAAGCAGCAGCCCGCAGTCTGCTAACCCTTCAGCCGATAGCGCGCAACTTTTGCCGACAACTATTGAAGGAAGACTGAGAACACTGTGTTCTTGTGCCAGCCCTCTCCGTCGCGAAGTTATATCCTTAAACGATATGCAACATTTCTCCTGCTGATGTGTCAACTCAGCTGACAACTGTACATATATTCCGTTTGTACGTATTCGTACAGCTGTCAGCTGAGTGAAAGTTGTCCTGAATGTAGAAAACTAGTTATAGCTGTCTTAAACATAGGGTAGCTTTGCTGGGCTTTAATACTTTTGAGCAGCTTATTCCAGATTGATATGGCGTTTACTGAAAAGAATTGCCGGTACTTAACTGTACGTGCCAAAGGAAGAAATAAAAATACGTCTCGATGACTGGCGCGTCGAGAGTGCTCAAGCTGCCTTATTGTACTGAGAGGATTAAAGGTTTGACCATTCAAAAGTTTAAACAGTAAAATTAGACCCTTCTGCAATCTACAACGCCACAGGGGATCCAGCTTTATAAGTTCGCACCTTTTTTGGTAGGTTAAGTTACGGTGTTCCGTAGTGAAAACTCTTCTTATGAAGAATTGCTGCACCGATTCTATTTTCTTCCGTTCACCAGTGCGCAGAAGACTGAATAGAGGCGAGCAGTATTCAAGACTAGGTCTCACGTATATATTTTAAAGGCTAGTTCTAACCTTTATAGTCTTGAAATTTCTAAGGATAAATCCGGTGGTTCGGTGTGTTTTCGAGACTATCAGGGCACAGTGCTCTGAAAAATTGAGACTATTAGAGTAGGATATGCCCAAATCCTTGATAACTCTTGGGACATTTAGTTCGTGGCCGTCAATGCTTAATTCCGGTTGATGATCGTCGCCAACAACCATAACGGAACATTTGTGCCATGAAAGGGTGAGGCGCCATGTGCAACACCACTGGGCGAAGGCCTGAATATTCTTTTTATCAGCTCGAGCAAGATGTTGCGATCTGCCGGTTTATATCGATAAGCGACTTTTAAATCATCAGCGTACATGAAGGGTCTGCCATACTGAAAACAAGCTGAAACGTCGTCGACAAACAGGCAAATAGGAGCGGACCTAGTACACTACCCTGTATAACACCACTCCTCACATGCGTGGGGTTGGAGATAACATTTGAAATTTTTACTCGTTGTTTTGAGCATCCAAATAAGAAGATATGAAGCTCAGAGGCTTGCTACCAATGCCAAAGGAGGCCAGTTTTTAGAATGAGCAGGTTATGATCGACTTGATCAAAGGCCATAGTAAAAGCAAAATGAACGTTTTAAATGGCAAAACCGCTGTCTCTAGATTGCAGCACATAATCAAAGAAAGAGAGCGGGCAGGTGTCACAAGATCGTTTCTCGAGAATGCCATGTTGAGCTGTATTGAGCAGGTTGTTCTCTGTCAAGTGACGCCTCATCTTTTCTCTGATCAAGGTCTCCAAGATCTTCGAGGCTGCGGGAAGTGTATTTATTGGCCTAAAGTTGTCGAATGACGTCGATCGGCCATACTTGCGAATAGGCATTATGTGCGATTCCTTCCACAAAGAAGGAAAGGTTTCGCTCTCAAGAGCAAGATTAAATACCTTACAAAGAATAGATGGAAAGATATCATTCGCTTCAGCTTTTAGAAGGCTAACTGGGACGCCATCTGGTACTGGAATATAAGATTGACGATAACGATGAATGGCTACAGTCATGTCCCAGAGGGTATATCTTATGGTTTCGAGGACGGCACCCGTCCAAGCCCGGATCGCCGGAGGTGCAGTGAAAGAGCTTTCACTAAACGTTTTGGATAGGAACGCATTGAAGCTATCGGCGGTCAACTTAGCGTCAGCTATGGGGTTTCCTAAGGCGTCTTGAAGTATAGGTAGTTGCATTTTTCTCTGCGCAACATTTAGGGAAGGATTTTCAGCGAAGTGAGCCTCATCGGCTATCTGCTTTTCTTCTGAGAGCTTCTTAGCCTGCTCAAAGATCAGTGTGATCAAGGGCAGAAAGGAAGTGTTGTTTTGCCGATGCAAACGACGAGAGAATTTACGCAGCCTACGACGGAAAGACAGAGGAAGGCACACTTCATCCTTGACATGTATTACTTTCTTACGGGGACAAAGTGGAGAATGAGTGGATCCAGCATTTTGTACAGTGCATTGGTGCAAACGTTTACATCTAAACATTGGAAAAATTCAGACCAGTCAAGAGCATTGCGATTTGCCAGTAGGTCCGCCGTGTTTGCTGAACGGAAGTCTTGATAAAAACTATACTTTTGGGAAAATATTTCATCCGCCTCCAGTTCTAGTTCACTAACAACTGTAAGATGGTCTGAACTCTAAAGTGCGTCTAAGGATGACACTGAAAGTGGTTCGCATCCCCTACAAAAAATTAGGTCGGGTATGTTTGCTCATCGAGTGGTAAAATCGACTACCTGATCCCACATGCTGATATCTACTGCCTCAAGTAAGTTCTCGAACTTTAAAGGACTGCATGGTGGAAACCATTGCAGGTCAGGAAGGTTAAAATTGCTTGCAATCAAGCAATACTTAAGATTCAAGTCAGCTGCGGCATGAAATGCCTGCGAGAGACAAAGATCGTAGTCCGCATTGGCATTAGGTGGGCGATAAACACAACCAACAAGTAAGGAGTATTTGGTTTTCAGAACAACTCGTAGCCAGCAGCTCTCATCCACCGCCGTGAATTGTGCAGTCCAGCGGGAGAAATGCAAGTGGCTGCTTAATAAAGATACATCTTCCTCCGCCACGGCCAATGTTTCGATCGTTCCGAACGCATGCATAGCCTTGAACAGAGAGTTCAGAGTCAGCTACACAGGCTGATGCCCATGTCTCAGTTACCATAACAATGTCTGGGCGGTTGACGAAAACCAGAGTCTGGAGCAGAGGCATTTTATTAAGCAGTGATCTGGGATTTAAAACGACCAATTTAAGAGGGCATGTCTTAGGTTTCGGTGGCGAGACAGCTAGGCCGTCACTGTTACCGGCTTCGACCAGAGAGATGTCCTTTTGACTTGAACTATTTGTACCTTTCTTATTTTGAGATTTGTCTCGCCATTGGTTCTCCGTTTCTCCAGCTCTATTATTAACTGTCTCCTCTTTCTCCGCTCTTTCAACTCGTAATCCGGCTGGAAAAAACTTGCGAATGCAGACACCGTAATGATGGTTTGTGCTATAGCAAGAGTTTCGCCTGTGCTTCAGTTTCTAAAGTAACTTTAAGAGGTCGTGGCCCAGAAATTGATTCTGGAATTGATTCCGGAATGCCTGAGGAATGCGGAAAGACTCGCCTGGTTTTAGCAACGGTTTGGCGTAAACTCTCATAAGACCCACGTCATGGTCAATTCGTTCTTGTGCAATTGACGACACTGACTCTGGGGCCCCTTTTACAACTATTTTCTGCTTGCGACTCAATGGGGCATATGTTGCGAGCTCACGTGTTTCGGCCGAGGAAGCACTTGCATCCGGTACACTCGGTTCTGATGTACTGGCTATTGGGTTAGCTGAGTGCAAACTCGTGAACCGTTTGGCCTTCTTAGGCTTATGCCTCTTTTGAGTTATGATCTTGTCAACCTCTTGGTCATCGCCTTCTTGTGCAGAGTCGAGCAACGATGTGGTGCTAGGATGCAAATCCCGATAATTGCTAGTGTCACTTAAGCCGAGTGACGATGGTGTAGCCCGTGGGCTTGACACATGATCCGATATGCAGGTTTCAGGTGTGTCGTCAGACATGTCCAAATCCAAGTCCATATCAGCGTCAACTCGTTCTTGCGTAATTGTTGACGCTATCTCTGGAGCCCCTTTTACAACTATATTCTGCTTGTGACTCACTGGTGCATCTGTTGCGAGCTCACGAGTTACGACCAAGCGGGCATCTGTATCCGGTACTTTAGGTTTGATAGGTCCTGATGTGCCGGTTTTTGGGTTAGCTGACTGCACACCCCTGGCCCGTTAAGACCTTCTAGCCCTATGCTTTTTTGGCTTAATGATCTTATCGACCTCTGTATAATCGCTTTCTAGTGCAGCATCGAGCAACGATGTGACACTAGAACGCAAATCCAGATCATTGCTACTGCTGTCTGAGCCGAGTAACGATGGTGTCGACTGCGGATTTATTTGAGTTTCTTTGCAATCGAGCGAGACGTCGCTGGTTTATTTGATTCGGCAGATGATATGCGAGTTTCAGGTTTACCGGCCGAGGCTATCTGAGCATATGTACTTTTATTTACCCCGGTTTTTGACCAACAAGGGCTGTTTTAACCGCTGGATAAGAAATATGCCTTTTTAGATATGCTATCTCTTGTTTCAGTTTACTTACCTCGTGGTAAAGCTCCTGCTTCATCTCCGAAAACTCCTGGCGGAGGATGAAATCCTCACAGTCTAACTTTGGTAAACGTAGTAGACATCTTGGTCGTTTGGCGAGAGGTGGAGAATTAATAACATTATCGGCAGTTACTTTCCGGTCGCATCTTGATATGGTTGTCAAGGGCCCGTGTCGAAGTGGTCGGGCTACCTGAGATGCTAACACCGCTGACAGCCAGATTTGGCGACCCGGGTTCGAGATCCGGCGGTGGCGACACGTTTCGTGATAACGGACTTGTAGCATCTAAACTATCCATGCTATGTAAGATTTTTTGTGCTACGACCTGCGTCTGATACTGCCAATTAAGTCGGAAGCCAAACACAAGAGCCCGTAAGAGTGAGGCGGAGAGAAGCTCGATTGGCCAGAAAGTGCAAGTTTACCGAGGGAAGCAGGTTACAGCATGTCAGAGTAAAATATTGAGTTCCTGACAGATACAATGAAATGTGTGTTGTTATAAAATTGCCTTAGGAATGACGTGAGAATCACTTTCATCCCAACGTTAGAGCCCCAGTAACAAATTGCTAGCGATTGCTAGAGACGTTGAGGAGATTATCCAATCATTAACTAACCCGCCGTTCTGTGTCCCCATGCGAACGTTCGCACCGAACGCGTGTGGACTTGCACTGCGTTTTTCCTACCCCCCTGCGCTTTTGCGCAGCCCTCGTATGGCATCAGAATATGCGCACCCGTTATCAGCAGAAAATAACGATCTGTTCTCACGAGGCCCGCTGCTTGGGCCGCGACGAACACCTGGTCACGCCTCTGTCAACTTAACCGGTACCCGGCGGCGCAAACGCCGCCCTCCCGCTACTAGTAACTTCACTCACACCTTCCCCTCCCCCCTTATTTCCCGCTCGCTGGCGCGCGAACCCAGGCCCGCGCGTAGAGGACGATAAGGCTAGTGGCTCGGCTAGTGCAACCATCCATTATACGGTCTGAATTTGGGTCAGGTTTGGTGATAGTGATTTCTATAAGAGGCCCGGGGGCGAGAACGGACGAAACAGCTTTTGATCGTGGGACCAGCTGTATTGATTTCTGCAACCTTTAAGTTGTCATCGGTTGGAACGATGTCATTTGGTCAGAAAATGTCACAGGAAAAACATCTGATCTTCTGCGAAAAACTTCTTCCTATTGTTTTATTATTACTATCTGCTATTAAATGTTTTCTTCTTTGCAGGAATTAAACTATACTGTCCAAGGTGTTATGAGGCATTTGCAAGTCCCTATCGATGGCGTTTGGAAGGCGGTACTGGTGGCAAGCATAGGGATAAGTCATCTGCACAGAGCGGTTCGTATCGTGGTGGTTGTTTATTTTGCGGTAGTATTAAGAGGTATTATTCTTCTACCATAGGAAAGAAGTATAAGGTGGCTCTAATCAAGCGGTGTATAGACCGTAAGGTGTCGCATAGGACTTCAAACGCTATGCTGAGAATGTGGTCTTAAATTTTGCTCTAATTCACTAAAGTACTTTAATCAAGGCATCTATACTTTGTATGATGAGGAGCACATGGTGTATAATGTACACAGCATTGAACACCTACCACTAAACTTCATTAAGCATTGTGCGCAGGACTCCTTTTCAGCGTTCCCTTTCGAAAGTTTCTTACGTGAGTTAAAGGACCTGGCGAGGACCGCGTTTCTGCCGCTTGAGCAGATTACTCGGCGCCTCAGTGAGGGACACTTGAGACCGCCTATGCTAAGTCCTCACTAGTCACTAGTCACTTTATCCTGAATATTATGAAAATATTAGGATAAGGTTATATAACAACACAGTGATATAAAGACTCAGCCTCGGCGTGAAATTCGGAGATGTGCAGATTTTTGTGGTGCAGAGGAGTTTTTCACAAAATTGACACGTCCGAGAAGCAATTTCCAAACTTTGGAAATAATTCACAGCAGAAGAATTTTTCAGAGCGACCGGATTGAGACTTCCACGTAGACAATTCCAAACTTTGGAAATATAAAGTCAATTCTTGAATACTTTCCAAGAAGCGTGTCTTCTATACCGAGATAGAGACTAAAAGCACGTAAGCTCGAGAGACTTGAAATTCGCAAACAATTTCAAACTTCGTGCTAAAGCTCGATTCTCTGTGGCTTTGTTGATTACACAAGGATCTTTTTTTACTGTTTAAGCTTTCGAATGGCCGAACCTTTAATCCACTCAGTACCATAGGGCAGCTCGAGCACTCTCGGCGCGCCAGTCATCGAGATGTTTTTATTTCTTCCTGTGGCACGTACGGTTAGGTACCGTCAATTCTTTTCAGCAAAACTACCCTTTGTTTAAGAGAATCATCACTAGTTTTCTACATTCAGAACAACTTTCAAGAATTTTGGGTGCTGACTCGGTGGAATCTCTCTTTCACTCTGGTGGCATTCGTGAAAGGTGAGCCCTGCCAGGCCTCATGCTGATAATAATGGGGCTAGAGCTGAGGCCCGAAATCGACTAATTCTTCAGCCGACAGAGAGCAAATTTTTGCCGACAAACATTCAAGGAAGACTGAGATCACTGTGTCCTTGTGTCAACCCTCCCCGGCCCGAACTTATGTCCCTAAACGATCTTCAGCTTTTACTCCTGCTTATCTGCAAACTCGGTTTCTAACTGCACATACATCTCGCTTTTAACGTACCTTTGATGTCAGGTTTTTTTCACTTAAAAAACTCCCCATTTCGCAGAGTATTGAAAAAACACAAAATTGAAACAAAACAAATACTAACTGCGAAAGAAAGACAGCTTTTTAGGTTTTTTCCTGTTTTCGAGGTTTTTTTTGAAGGCACCCGAGAGGTGCTTTATCAGTTTACATAATTGTTAAAAAATTGCCTGTAAACAGGCAAAATGAACACATATATACCGATCGAGGTGTCGAAAGAAGAGATGGAAAGCTTAAGGTACTAAAACACGCATTATACAACGAACAAGGTGAGGGATCGAGAGTAAAGTAAACGATAAAATAGTAAAATGAATCCAGCGCACTTGCGCGTTTGAGTGTGTCGGCGATGAAAAAATGTGGACTCCTGCTGGGGATGCCGGTACCGGTGCAACTTTTGCAGACGCACAGGTCAGGCATCAGCCAGAGTGTGTGTTAGCGTGATCTCGTCAACATGAGCCTCTGGGTTGGTGCGTTTTTACGAGAGTCAAGGTTGTGCCCAACACAGTGCATCATAAAAAATATTGCACCGAGTGAAACTGTCACTGACAGGTGCCCCTGTTATCCAAGTTTGGAGGTGAAGGGCATGAGAAATGCTTGTGAAAAATTTGGAATTTTGTCGTGGTGCTCACCGAGGCTAGCTATGTACGTAAGGAGGACATTATCAAGTATTATCTGCGCAATAACGAGAGCAAGAGTATTTGCAATTGAGGAAAGCATCCAGTTTGGTACGGGTGGATGTCGGCTCTTTTGAGTGATTAAGAACCCAGTGACCACATTAACTTTATAACCTCTTCTTAAACTGAACCAAGATGTCGGCAGAGGGGAGGTGGGAAAACACACAAATTATCACGACCCATTCCCGTTTTGAAGAAAAAGGGGCAAGTCACAAGTATAAATTTTCATCTGGCCCTCTGGGCACTGAAAGTAGTGACTTTATTTATTTATTTATTTAGAAGACATTTTCTCTGTACGAAAGGTCGACAGCTGGTTACCTCATACAAAGGTCAATTCGATAAAAACTCCGGGCTCGGGGATATACAGTTTTTCCCAGATGAGCAGCAGGTTTTAACACATAATGCCAGCCCTCCTTTAGCAGCCCAAAATATTTAAATAGAATTCCTACCCAAAGCCGTCATCTGTCGTACACTCGCTTTCTTCAGCTTGGCCTGCCCCTCTCCTTCTACATTTGAAATTTGAGAGTGCGAAGCTTGACCACGATGGAATTTCTCTTCAAAACCAGAAGAAGCGGTAGAAAGTGAGATTGCTCAAAGTAGAACTCTACAAGAGATGCGAACTCGTCGAGAGCAATTTCCGAATTCTGAACGGGGAGATCGTATATGTCCAGAGGTCACTTCTCTGGAGAAAGCCGATAACGCTAACAACCTATTCGAGATGGACAACAGTCCATCTCCATCAACACCGATAGCTCCCTGCATGCAATCTCACGCAAGAGGCAAACGCCTGCATAACGTGTTGACTAAGTCTAAATGGAGCTTTCTGTATACTTATGCCCAAAGTCTTCCATCAAAAATTGTTGAACTCAATGCAGTACTCTCGGAGTGGAAACCTGATGTAGTTGCCATAACGGAAACATGGCTAAAAACAGAAATCACAGATACGGCGATTTTTATTCCAGCATACCAGTTTTTCTGCAAAGACCGCCAAAGCCGACAAGGAGGTGGGGTTGTCGTGTGTGTCAGAACGGAAATCTCTGTTGTAAAAAAACAAACTCTGGCCTTGGAGTATGAGTCCGTCTGGTTAAAGATCAAGAAGGCGAATTCACAGAACCTTGAATTCCTGGCCGTATACCGGCCGCCAAACATTCTGAGCGGAGCTGAAGACTCGCTCCTTGGTCTGGTGAAGGAAGCTGCTAGCCACCAAGAGGTTCTCATTGTTGGTCACTTCAACGCCCCTGCAATTGACTGGAACAACCTGACAGTGGAGGTGGCGTCAACTTCCTTTACTTCCAAATGAATGGCTCTCACGCTTGACCGATCTCTAGTTCAGAACGTTAAGGGATTAACCAGATTTCGAGAAAACCATAGAGCTACTTGTTTGGGTCTCATTTTTACGAAGGATTTACCCTACATAGATGAAGTGCATTCAAGTGCTCCGCTCGGTAAGTGTGACCATACGACACTAATGTGGGATTACTCACTCAGTTTTCAACGTCTGAGAAAAACGGAGGACCAGCTGAATATATGAAAGTTAGGTATTAATTCAGTGAAGAATGCACTATCGTCCGTGAATTGGGACTGCCTGCTCAAGGGGGATCCGGAGGAAGATTTGAGATCACTCAAGAGGCTTGCATTAGATCTGATTCAGCACTTTTGTCCGGTGAAGGTACGCAAGACGACAAGTCACCACGCCTGGTTGACGAGAAACATTAACAGACAATTAAAGAAAAAAATAGGAAATGGAAGTTACTCACTATTACACCTCGATAAATTCCGACGCCAAAGAAATGCGGTAAAACATCGACTCGCCAAGCCAGGAAAAACGGTGAATCAAGAATCTTCCAACAGGCCGAAGACAAACCCAAAATTATATTCCGCTTTATTAACAGTAGATTAAAAAACAAGGATCGAGTCGCAGTACTTTAGGATGATAATGGCGGGGAATTCGTTGAGAATGACGAGAAAGCCGAGTACTGTAGCCGGTTCTTTGCTTCGGTATTCGCTAGGAAAACTGAGCTTCATTTTGCTAATGTCAACAGTGCTGTTGTAAACGCCGGTCCGGCACTTCAAGCTCTATTATTTCCAACATCTGTAGTTGAGAGGGAACTGCAAGGCCTCAAAGAAGCAAAGTAATCCAGTCCAGACAATATACCAGCCAAGTTCTTGAAATAATTGGCAAGCGAGCTCTCAAAGCCCGTTGCACATATCTTTCGTTCTTCATTTTTATTAGGAAAACTGCCATCCGAATGGAAAACGGCAAATATTTACCCGATATACAAGGGCGGAGTCTGAACGAAGGTCAACAATTACCGGCCCGTCAGCCTAAATTACATTTACTGTAAAGTGATTGAAACGATCATTTAAAAGACGACGATGAAGTTCTTGGAGGAGAACAGCTTACTGTCAGGGCTCCAACGCGGATTCAGAAAGAACCATTCTTGTCTTTCCAGCTTACTAATCTCCACTGAGATGTGGACTTAGGCACTAGATGAAGATGGTAAGGTTGACATCCTCTATACGTACTTCAAGAAGGCATTCGATAGCGCCCCACATAAACGTCTAATGTATAAATTATCGGAAATTGGAATAAGAGGAGACCTGCTAGCATGGATCACTGATTTTCTCACAGGGCGATCGCAAACTGTATGCATCGGTGACTCAAAGTCAACCCCTACAGCTGTTCTGAGTGGCGTCCCCTAAGGCTCTGTCTTAGGGCCACTGCTCTTTCTTATCTATATCATCGACTGTCTCAGGGACCTGGGATGCGGCGCCATCGTTTTTTCCGACAATTTCAAACTCTGGAGAGCCATCAGGTCTGACGCCGATAGAAAAGTCTTTAAGGAGAGTCTCAATCGACTTAGCTACTGGTCTGCTCGTTGGCTCTTAAACTTCAACGTTAGTAAGTGTGTGGTCTTAAGACTCCATACTAGAAGGACCAATAAGGAGGACAATTCCTTCCCATACCTCCTCGATGGGCACGCGCTTTCAAATATGCACGAACAAAAGGACCTCGTTGTTCTAATAAATTCCTCGCGTGTCTAAAGGCAGCTAAATGCGCGACACAGGTGCTGTTTGCGATTAGGCGGGGATTCGTCAAAATCGACAAGGAGCTCTTCAGGAAAACCTAGGGAGCGTTTGTTCGGTCGCACTTGGAGGTTGCCGTTCAGGCCTGGCATCCGTGCTTCAAGAAGGATTACCTGTACCTGAAACGAGTGCAGGCGAGAGCTACGAAGATGGTCAAGAATCTTGGTCATCAGTCTTATGAAGACAAACTGACCGAACTTGATCTATTTCTTCTCAATTATAGGCATCTCCGCGGTGACCTCATACAAACCTACGGAATTGTTAGAGGCCGTGAGTGCGCTCTAGAATTTGACGATTTCTTCGAATTGGCTCGGACTGATCATCTGCGGGGTCATCCCTTTAAATTACAGAGGAAACCGGCCCCTTTTGAAATTCGACCGAACGCCTTCTCTCAGAGGGTCATACGAGCGTGGAATGGGCTCCTGAAGAGGTGGTCCTCTCAGATACTGTTGAAATTTCTTTAACAAAAACGTGATTCTCATTTGCTGAGAAACTGTGATAGATATAATGAACATAGTGTCAGTAGCAGCACTTTGCACCTGGCTCACACTTATCGCTGATGTTAAGCCCACATTTGTATAATGTACTTTTGTTAAGGTGGACCTATTTTGCTATTTTTGGTTATGAATAGGGAACAAAAGGGCGAAAACCTTCTTTCCTTAATAAAGTGACTAAACATGACTTGAAGTGACTATCATTCCCTTTATCGGTGACCTTACCGATACCATCGGCCTCATATCTTCAGCAAGCTCCTAGCGGACCCACTGATAGTGATAGTCCTCTATGTTTGCTTCCACAGCCCCTCACTGTATCACTCCTGCTCCCTCGTTTCCCAAAAGAAACAACTGGAGAAATAGGTCAACTCAAATATCAGTACAAAACATCTTCTTGAGAGCCCCAATCCTGGTCACAGCTTCCGAAACCGGAGTGCCAGACATAATCGGTCAACAATGCAACTGACGTCGGTAACTCAAACCCGACCTAATTCTCGACACGACGCCAATCATTATCATCAGTTCCTGTTCCCTCACCTGAACATCGGATTTTGGTCTTTATAAGGCTTTTCGCGTTTGTTGCCGTCTCATATGCCTTCAATCCCACTTCCCAGTTTCTACTTGACAACCGTACGTCCCTCCTCAAAATCGTAGAGGATTTATCACTACAAATATACAAAACGTCTAAGCAAAACGCGACGGAGAACTTTCTAGCGTAGGCTAACCATTGGTGAGTAATTTACCAGGCTATCCTAGCGGAAAAAATGTAAAAACGGTATACAAGGATAACAATGAAGGTTAGGAAATGATAAAACTCACTTAGATCCTTCACCTTCCTTGCCAGCAATAGCCAAGAAATTGATTTACCAAAGGATGACTTCGTGAAGAGCGGAATCCAAGTTCGTTGGGTCTCAATCGTGAGATTTGAGAGAGATCTCGTTTGTAAATTGCCGTTAGATTCTCTTGAGCCAGGAAATGATCAGCAGCGAAAGGTTTCGTTGAAAGGCGAAAGAAACAGCGGCCGGTGAGGAGAGAAATTGAGCTGTGGAAAGTTGTAAGCAAGAAAGGTGCTAGCAAAGAGCACACGGTCGGAAGCGGAAGTGCTGTATTTTTGTTAAACCAAAATTTTGGAAGAGTGATTAATTTAAACAACGCATAAGTTGAACTAAGAGCCCACATAACTCCCCCATCAGAGCTTTGGTGGGTTACAAACGCTCGAAAAAAGAGGATGTGCAAAAAGGTTCAACAACAAAGTCTCGCAAGTTGGTAGGAAAACAAACATGTTTACCGGAAAGAGTGGAAGGTGAGGAAGAAGTGGGAGGGGGGGGGCGAGGGGGGGGGGTAGGTTCGGGGGGGGGGGGGGGGGGGGTGGCGGTGGGCTGGGGGCAGCAAGTGGAGTGCAGGGTGAAGGTTCCGTGTAAGTGGACAGACTAGGTGAGGGTGAAGTACATTCAACGTAGGCCGGCTTCGGTCTGTCGATGGAGACCGTATCAGTAACATCAGCCCTTTGAATGACAAAATATTTGTCCTTTCGTTCAAGCACTTTGAAGGGACCATCGTATGGTAGGCAAAGGGGCCTGCGAACTGCATCGTGCCGGATGAACACGAATGGAGTTGTGTGCAAGTCGTCGTGCAAGAAAATGCATCGAGGTTTCACGCGTGTGGAAATTGGGCGGAGTTCGGCCATGCGTTGCTGCAGCCGTTGCACGAATTTGTTCGTGGAGTCAGGGACGACGGAGGAAGACTGCACGAGCTCACCAGGTAAATAGAGGGATGTGCCGTAAACGAGATCGGTGGCAGTGCATTGAATGTCTTCCTTAACAGCTGAGCGAATGCTGAGGAGGACGAAGGGCAGGTTGTCGCTCCAGTTGTGCGGGGCAGGTTGAGAAATCAGCGCGGACTTGAACTGACGGTGAAGGCGCTCCACCAGACCGTTTCATGCTGGGTGATAGGCAGTGGTGGTGATATACGAGCACCCGAGCAGTTTAGTGAACTCACGGAAGAGTGCAGATGTAAACTGACTTCCGCGGTCAGTGGTAAGGGTAGCTGGAACACCGAAGTTGGATATCCAGTGCGTAGGGAAAACCATGGCAATATTGTCTGCCTAGGTATCCGAGATGGAAACGGTGATGGGCCATCGTGTGAAACGATCAGCAGCAGTCAGAATGCGCATGAAACCGCGAGATGGGGGTAACGGTCCAACTAAACCCATGTGGACGTGTTGAAAACGGGCGTCGGCAACCGCAAACGTGCTGGGGGGTGGGTGAAACGGTGTGTCGCTGCACCTTATTCTTTTGGCAGGCTAAGCACTGCTTGGTCCAGGTAGCAATGTCGGTGTTCATCTTTGGCCAGACGAAACGCGCTGCGATAAGTTTGCGGCCGGCACGAACACCGGGGTGGGATAGCGAATGGAAGTGGTTGAAAACAACCTTCCGGTAGGATTGGGGTACAACAGGACGAGGGTTACCTGTAGAAAATCACACACGATAGACCCAAGTGCCGCGGGGAGGAGAGTCTCACGCAGCTTAAGCACAGAAGACACAAGCATTTCAATGATGGAGTCATCAAGCCCCTGCGCTTCGGCAAGCTTCGCCAGGTCTAGCGTGGTGGTAAGAGCGTTAACCCCTGGACGGGACAAGGCATCAGCAACGACATCCTCATCACCGCGGACGTAGCGTATGTTTGAAGTGAATTGAGAGATGTAGTCAAGGTGACGCACTTCACGCGGCAAATATCGATTGGGCTTAGCTTTGAGAGGTTTTTGATCCGTGTGGACCTGAAAATCTCTCCCCTCGAGCAGATGACGAAAATTTCATATAGCCAGGTAAATAGCGAAAAGTTCGCGCGAGAAAGTGCTATAGTGAGTCTGCGCCGGCTAAAGCTTTTCGGAGAAGAAGTCTAGCAGCTGCAACTGGTCGTGGACCTGTTGCTGCGGAACTGCGCCGACGGCTATGTTTGAGGCATCGGTGGTCAGAATAAGCTGTGTATCAGCATCGTTGCTCAGATGATGAAGCAGGATGACATCCGCGAGTGGTTTCTTGACTGCCTCGAATGCTTCAAGAGCATTGGGTGAGAGTTGAAGCGACTTAGCCTTTGACTGAAATAGATCCGTCAAAGGTGCCAGGGCGGCGGCGAAATTTGGTATAAAACGCCGGATGTAGTTGATTAGGCCGATGAAACGGCGGAGCTGAATTATGGACTTCGGGGCTGGAAAAGACAACACGCTTTGCACCTTCTCTGGCAGGGGTGTGTTCCCATGTTGGTGTAGATGATAGCCAAAAAATCCAGAGAAGTGACGCCAAAAAGGCACTTATCGACGTTTAACTGTAGACCATTTTGTTGAAAACGATCAAAAGCTTGGCGTAAGTGCTCCACGCGTTCCTCGGGAGACGAATTTGTGACAAGGATGTCGTCGATGTACACGAACGTGAAGGAGAGACCGCGCAAAATGTCATCGACAAAACGCTAAAACGTTTGGGCCGCGTTCCGCAAACCTAAAGGCATGCGAAGGAATTCGAACAAGCCGAATGGTGTCGTGACGGCGGTTTAAGGGATGTCCTCATCCGCGACCGGTATTTGGTGGTATGCTCGCACGAGGTGAATCTTGGAAAAATTGTCTTACTAGATAAAATGTGGGAAAAGTCATGAATATGGGGAATCGGTTACCGGTCCGGGACTGTAGCTCGATTGAGAGCGCGATAATCACCACATGGTCGCCAATTATCGGATGACTTTTCGGGAACCATGTGAAGTGGTGAAACCCATGGACTGGACGAAGGACGGATAATCCCCAAATTCAACATGTGTTCGAACTCATTTTTCGCGATCTGCAGCTTCTCGGGATGAAGCCTACGCGGATAAGCATAGACTGGTCTGCCAGTGGAAGTGATATGGTGGCGAACGGCATGTTGAACCTATTCCGTGAACTGACAAGGCTTAGAGAGGGAAGGATAATCCCTCAAGATGTCAGAAAATGGCGGGCTTGGCACGGCCAAGTGGATGCCAGCGGAAGGCTCACGCGAAACTACCCCGACAGAAAACAGCTGAGTGATAGGGTCTAGTAACTTCTGATATTTGAGGTAAACTGTGAGGCCGAAATGTGACAGGAAATCCGCTCCAATGATAGGTGACTGAACATCAGCCTGGATGAAAACCCACTGGAAGTGGCGACGAAACCCAAGTTCTAAAGTAAGGGACCGTTGACCGAACGTGGTGATAGTAGTGTTGTTCGCAGCCTGCAGTATAAATTGCGATGGCTGGAGATTATGACGACGAAAGGGCGGTAAAACGCTAACTTCGGCACCCACGTAGATCAAGAAACGGAACCCAGTGGACTTGTCGGTCACATAAAACAGGCGACTATGTCGCGATGGGCCAGCACCAGCCGTCGCCAATCCTGCCTGGCGGCGCCGTTTCCCGAACGGGAACGTCTAGCGTAACAGCAGGGCGGGTCGCATTTAATAGCATCCGGGCCGAATGTGCGGTGGTACCAGCAGACTTTGTCGTTTGCATGCTGTTTTGAACTAGAGCGATTGCGGTTTGTAGAGGGACTACCGGTTTGTAGCCGGTGGAGTGTGGAGCACATTGTGCTCCCTTGAGAGCACAATAACTTGACAGTATTTTTAAGATCCTGCAGGTTGTCATCTCTGTTGGCTGGAACAGCTGGAATCGGTTGGGAGGGTAAACTAGACCGCGGGGACGAGGTACTAAGCGATTTAGTGGACTTTCGCTGCGTACGACTATCCGGTTTACGGTCGGATCGTGAGGTGGAAACCTGGGAGATGGCATGCTGAGGTAAGGAGGTCGAGGCTTGGTTTAAAGCCTAAGAACTAGTACCTGGGTAACATTGTTGAATTCGGTCTGCATGCTCCGCGAGTTAAGTCAGCGGAACATCGTCGTCGAGTAGGGCGAGAACCTGTTGCATTGGATGGGGTTTTTTATCCATCCAGATGCGACGGAAAATAGCATCGTCTAATGTGCGACCAGCAAGCAAGTGACGCATGTGGCGCATCAGAGCAGAGGGAGTTTGATCACCAAGCTTGACATTGTTGAGGAGCTGACGAAGCTTACTGTCGGCGGATTGCGCCATACGTTCGAGAATAGCTTGTTTTAAGTTAGAGTAGGGCTTAACTTTAGGGATAGGATCAAGAAAATCCTGGCCTGTGAAAGCAACGTCAAACGGTAAGTACTGTACGAAGTATGCGTAACGCGAACGCTCGCTAATAAGCTGACGTGAGGCGAAAACGTCCTCGACTTGTTTAAACCAGAGGTTGGATCGCGAACCTCGTACTGGGGCAGCTTAACGGATATCTGAAAAGCCTGAGGCTCGTCATGATCGGCTGGTGTACACAACTTTCTAGAAGCAGCATCATCTTCTTTAGCTTCATAAAATTGTTAGTATTCGTCACCTATGTTGAAAAAAATGTGTGAACAGTAGAATCAAGCGTGAAAAACGGTTAAATGGCATAAATAGTAAGACGTGAATAACGATATAAATGGGGTCACCAAATTTGTATAGGATTTATCACTACAAATATAAAAAACGTCTTAGCAAAAACGCGACGGAAAACTTTCTAGCGTAGGCTTACCATTGGTGAGTAATTTACCAGGCTATCCTAGCGGAAAAAATGTAAAAACGGTATACAAGGATAACAATGAAGGTTAGGAAATGATAAAACTCACTTAGATCCTTCACCTTCCTTGCCAGCCATAGCCTAGAAATTGACTTACCAAAGGATGACTTCGTGAAGACCGGGATCCAAGTTCGTTGGGTCTCAATCGTGAGATTTGAGAGAAATCTCGTTTGTAAATTGCCGTTAGATTCTCTTGAGCCAGGAAATGATCACCAGAGAAAGGTGTCGTTGAAGGGCGAAAGAAACAGCGGCCGGTGAGGAGAGAAATTGAGCTGTGGAAAGTTGTAAGCAAGAAAGGTGCTAGCAAAGAGCACACGGTCGGAAGCGGAAGTGCTGTATTTTTGTTAAACCAAAATTTTGGAGGAGTGATTAATTTAAACAACGCATAAGTTGAGCTAACAGCCCTCACAATAGAGAATATACAGAGTGTCCCCAAAAATGTATACACATTTCATATAATTGTAAACTTGGTATGCATTGTAATTTTATCATTTCAAAAATGTAAAACTATTTTCAAGTATATTTTTACTGTTTTTTCACTTTATGTTCTGAAACCAACGTCCGTTTAATCCAAACACTGCTGACGATGTGAAGCAATGGACTCGCACACACCACAAAACAATTCCATTCTTATCTGGGCGTATTCGTGTTTAATGGCTTCTATCTTTCTCAAGTATTTAAAATAAAGGAAAAATGCAGTAAAAAACAATAAAATAATACCTCTTAATAATTTTGCATTAAAAAAAAATAAAATTATAACAACCTTAAAGTTACTTTTGTTTGAAATACGTATACATTTTTTTGGGACACCCTGTATTTTTCGCTAAGACGTTTCTTCAACTTGTCGTCCTCGACTCTGATTCAGCTAGCCCATTTTGTTACCAAACTCAGCAAGCCTGGGTCCCTGCGCATGTTCTTTGGATTCTACAATGCCTATTAACATTTAAAAGGATGTTTAACAGTGCTTCATGCCATACTCTTTTTATTCCCCCACAGTGATGATCACCCCTGAAAAACACATGGAGCATTTTTGCAACAGTGGTAAGTAGTAAGTAATTGTGCGCTATTTTCAACACACCAAAGTGCGTTTTCAATGTCCTATAGCTCAACTTTCTCCCAGACCTTAGTAAATTCTTCTGATGTCCACTATGTTTCTTCAAAGGTCGAAGGTTCGATCCCAAAACACTTCAAATTGTAAACTGTAGCACTATTTATACGGTGAAATTGTACTATTGGTTCCTCCTGAACTGCGTTAAAGCCATTATGCCGCTCACGAAGTCCACCTCTGGTCATAAAGGTTAAGGCAGATTATCCACACACATGCTTGTTGACTAGGACAAGGTGGATGCTGCCATCTTCGAAGTGATCCACATTCTTTGTGCGAGGCATCCACCTCTTATGTCTGACTTCTCAAATATTGCAGTCTGTGTAGGTCAAACCGTAAGAAACCTCATAGCTAACACTTTCTAGATCCTAATATTATTTGCAAACATGATACATGTGCAGTTCACGTATCGCCAACAGTCATCCTAGAGCGAAAGTTTTTGGCATCTCTCTCATTAAATGTTGTTGCATCCAAAAACCTTTGGAATGATCAACAAGGCAATTTTTGATCCATTTAAGCAGTTTGTCTCTGATCCGCATTATATTTAACTTGTAGGAGTGTCGCTGGTGAGGCACGCTATTAAAGACGGTGCTAAAGGTGAATTAGATGGAGTGCTCAGATCTTTCATTGGGTTGGCTTGTCCATCCTCGTATCATGTTTGTATAAACAATATTCTTTTACGAAAGCCATATTGGGCGTTGAGAAAGGGGTTGCAAGTTTTCACATACCATGTCAATTCGCATTTGATTGTCTTCTTTATGACTTTGTAGCCGAGTAAGTTCACACGAAGGAGTTTGTAATTTGTCACAAGTGTAAAAATATCCTTCTTGTGAATGAGCGAAATGCATGCCATTGGAAATTTATATGTAAGTATTTGCATAAGAAAGCCGCTGCTGAGAGAAAAAAAGTATAGCTTCGTCAGTTATCAGGCAAGTTCGTAAAGGAATTTTACAGGAATATTATTGGGACCAGAGTTAATTTTGTTCAAGGTACTATTTCTTTGGCAATCGTTTCCTTCCAAAACAAACTGTTTTTGATAGTTTAAGTCCTTAGGTCATCGTGACTACGTAGAACTTAATGCTCTTATCTCCTGGAAGCAAATGAGAAGAACCGAACTGCATATTTAGCTTTAAAGTACTCTCTGATATCTCAAGGCTTTCATCGTTCCTTATAACAGTAATTGGAATATTGTTGAGTGGGTTCTTGAGCATTTTGATGCACAACAGCCTACAATATTCCATATACCGTTATTTTTTGAAAAATAAGCCATATCACTTGTTGTCCAAATCTACGATTCCTCAAATGCTGCAGTTGTATTCATTCGCAGAACAGCTTCCATAGCCATTGTATTTCTGGAGGGACTTATCTGAAACTTTGCTTGCTTATATTGCGGTTCATTAATAGTAAAACGCACACAAATTCAATGTTCTACTTCTAAGCCTTTAATAGCCCATGAAACTTCTTGTTTATCAAGAAATTTCAGATTTTGACCTAGTTTGGCCTATTTTTCTTCTTTAATAAAGAGACTAACTTCCTGATTTAATTTAGTGAAAAACCTGAGGTGAACTGGGCCCCATTGTAACATTCAATTAGCTCTCAAGGAGACGATACAGCACACTTTTCGGACCCAAAGTATGTCTTTTTTTAAAAATAGCCTTAATTTTACGTTGCTGATAATCCCCGTATATTTTAAGTCCAAAAAATGAATGCACATTTTGAATAACTGTAAACTTGGTGTTAGTGATAATTGCATTGCTTCAAAAATGTTAAAGTATTAACAAGAATCCTTTTACTGTTTTTTCCAGTGCATATTCTCAAACAGACGTCTATTTGATCCAAACATTGTTCGAAATACCACTCGCCATAGTGCACTTTTCGGTCGAGATAATCTTCGTTAAGAAAATGGACTTATCTTTAGATATAACTTATCCGACGTCAACGTTGCTTAATGCGAGAAAATGCTGTGAAAAACAATGAAAATATACTTGTTAATAGTTTTACATTTTTGAAATAATAACATTACAACAAACACCAAGTTTACAATTAATTATTAAAACGTGTATACATTTTTGGAACACCCTGTATGTACAAGGACTTACGCGATATTCTTATCTGACAACAGAGTTCTAAATCCTTACAGCGGAAAAATTCCTCTCACATGATATGTCATATTTAAGAAATTTTCTCTCGAAGCCTAATCAGCATGGGTCAACATAAAAAATATTATCAAACTAAAAGCACGAACAACCAATAAGAATTCCAGATGACGATTAAATCTTCAATTTGAATAGTGTTCGAACATTTATGTGTTTTTTGAAGTCCTTAAAGGTGGTGCGAGATTTGTGTTATGTGCAACGCATCGAAACATTTTTATTTGATAAAGATGCTCTTAGTAAACGGATCTTATTTCTAAAACTCAAAATCGGGGGTCGAGGACCTCCAGGTTTTACCTCCCCTTTTGAAACAGTGGCAGGGAAATTTGGATTTCAAGGGTCATATTCCTTCACAGGGTCTGCGCAAGAGCCCTACATAAACACATTTGCACATGAGACCCAACTTAACACGCTAACATAGTTCTATGTAAAACATAAAAGGGACTGTGAAGACAGAAGTCAAAAACCTTTTTTAATTCTTCCTAAAAACAAAGCGTCTCCTTTCAGTGCAGACTCTCCTTGCCACCGCACATGTACATACATCACGCGTCGGCCTGGTTGGTCACCTGCGAATCATTAGGGTCTTCAAAGGCATTGCTAATACCCTAAATATACTGAACTATCGCACAGAGACTGATGAGCCGCTGCCTGTGGATCCGAAATACAGGCCCCGCCCTCGCCTTCCTTATCAATACTGCTCATAAACTTGCACGCATCCCATTGACCTATTAGGCCACATGCAATTTCATTAAAACCTGCGGTAGAATGCTGCCGGCTAAATAAAATCGTTCCGTGCCTTCCCATCAGCACCTAAGCCACATGTGGTCACGCCAACATCCCATCACATACTTCTCTCCTACTGAGAGGCCTTTGACTCTGTTCGCAAATGACCCTTCAGATCCATGGGCGATAATAGCCTGAACTTTACCGATTAACTAACAAAAATAGTGTATAGCATTAACAACTGGCACCTACCTACCGCTGTGGTCACGCCAATATCACATCACCTACCGTGTGCTGCTAAAGTAATTCCCACTGAAAGGCAAGTTAGACCTTCATTTCCTTTGCATACGCCCCTTCAGTTCCATGTACGATCGTAGTTTGCAACCCCACTGATTAAGAAGAAGTCTCAACTTATAGCATTGACAACTGACATCTACCGCCAACAACAACTGTGGTCACGCTAACATCAACTTAAATATCGTGTGCTGTTAAAGCCTTTGCATATGACCTTCATCTCTATATGCGATCGTGGGCTGCAACGATACATATTAACAAGAAGTCATAGCTTATAGCATTAGCAACTGACACTTACCTACTTACCACCTACCAACAGCCTACACCACCGGCCCAGGGTGTATTGTGTATTCGGGGGGGGGAGATAATCCATGGACCGGGCGTCAGGCGGTGTTAGTCGATGTTGCGTGATTTTCATGGCACGCCACGCTTTGTGCAGGCAAACCGTTGATCGCTGACGGGGCCTGTCAAATGGTTTAACACAGCATGGTGTGCACTCAAATGTGACAGAGGCTGGGCGAGGAGAAGGGGCGCCCCTGCAAGAACGGCTGAACCCAGAACGCCAGCTTTAGCACTAACTTAAGCCGGCATTGTATTTCAACGTGGAATACAAGCTGGGCGTGGTACATATTGGAGGCACTGATCCCCCGGAGGTTTAGGCTTAGCGGTGATTTAAGTCAACCCTGCAAGTGTTTGTGACAGAATAGGTCACTTAAAATTTGCACATTTGAGTTGAGGCCTGCCTGTACACATGGAAGTAGATGTGTAAACTACAAAAGCTGAGCCCGTAAGCCTGCTTCCCAGCCCTTTCCGCATGTAGCATCCATGTCCCATGTGTGATGCGAGCCTGATAGTATCAGAGTTTACTGTGGCAGAGAAGGCTACCAATGGACGCACTAACAAGACACACTAGTGTATTTTGCGTGCTAAATGCCCAATGAGTGGATTAAGGATCAGGCGGCGGCGGCGGCGGCTGTTTCTAATACCTTGGTTGTGTAAATCCTTTGTGTGTGTGTGTGTGTGTGTGTGTGTGTGTGTGTGTGTGTGTGTGT
>JAYGXS010000003.1:75579394-75783420 GCA_036362985.1 Ligula intestinalis
TGTGTGTGTGTGTGTGTGTGTGTGTGTGTGTGTGTGTGTGTGTGTGTCAAGGGAGGCAGGCCGTGCTGTGGCGCGCGCACAAGGGGGTCGCCGGCCCTGGCAGCACTGCGCCTATCCCGCCTTGCCTCGAGGACGTGAAATCTCGTCGGATGTTTTACATATCCATCCGGAGGAGGCCTAGGACGCGCGTAAGCTTGTTATTTTTAAGTATGATATTATAGTCTAGTTCTTCTAAGTGCGGCAGTAAATTTGCTGACTTTTACTTCATTACTCAGTTTAGACACAAACGTACCCCTTAGTTTACGCAGTCCAGTCTCTCCGGTATATTTATTTAGCAAATACTACTTTTTTATGACCAAACTGTAAGGTAAATCTTAAGCTACTATCAAATACACGTTTCTTTAAACCTTCAGCTTTGTGAAATTCCCATCTAGGCTATGACTGCAAACAAGGCGAAACATTTCTACATGCACGTAAAGGCCGTGTTGTTGCTTGCCACTTACTAACTTTAGCGAGCAGGATTACAATAGCTAGGACTTTCAACATAGACACAACACTTCTAACACTAGTATCCTAAAAATGGCACATGTCACCTTGTTCCTACCTAAATGCATGATAGATATTCAGCTCTTATTACATAACCCTTTGTTCAAACTTGAGCTTACTAATATTCCCTTATTGTTTTACTCAGATACACCAATGGAAGCAGCAATATAAACAGTAGATGCAGTAGTAGAAATACGAGACTCAGGCGCCTCGAATATTTCTGTGCACCCACTGTGTGTGAGTGAGGGTAAATACTGAAGTAGTAACAGTGCAAAAGGCAACTGCATCATCATGTGACATGACAGAACCTGCGACATTAATTAGTAACGTCTCATTAACAATAAGATGACATGGCCTAATGGAGAGTTGAGAGGGTGGAAACCAAACAAAGCTCTGATGTGCTAGTATCACCACTATAATTAATGTTACCAGCATAGCTAATATTGCCTCATTCCTGTTGCATTGACTTAGACTGTCCTACTTTACCTACCTGATACTGCTGTAGGCCTAAATGTAATCTATTGACAGCAAAGTGCATGGTAGGACTTGTATTGTTACTATCTAAATGCTAATCACTATATCGTCACGCAGATTGAGGGTGCATAGTGGGTGCGACTCCTTAAAAGCACACAGGCAGCACTTAAAGTGTACTATCTACTGGCCTTAGATAGCATGATAAGTACCAACCTGTTGGTGCACTTGGTGGACCTCATCTAAATCGATGGTCAAACACACACATATCGGAAAACTGACCGTCTCGGACGGTGGTCTGATGCTGGCCGTGTGAAAGAGTGTGAAGTCGACGGTTCAGCACATTCTCTTCACTATAAACAATCCAAAGTTCTTAAAGGTACCACGATTCCCTAAAAGTCGTGGCTTGGAAGGTTGTCAACTGACGGACAAGTCGGATCGCGCGGTCCGTATTACGTGTGTTGTGTAGAGTGGAGTAGAGTGATTGACTGGCTGACTGACAAGCAAGCAGGCTGCAATAGCGCCTTCTTAATGTGACCGTTATGACGCAGCTACTCAGCTGGAGAAGAAAAAAGCCATTCAGACGTAATGATTCATTAGAAGAGAGAAAAGTTACAGCTAGAATCAAACGCACACTGATGCATATAGACGACTATCAGCAGTTTTGAATACAGAATAGAATAATCTAGAAGACACTTTAACACTTTGATACCATAAAAATTTAGTTGATTCATCTAATTTTTGTTCTACTGGTTATTTCCAATTATTTCCCATATTCTGTTCTCATGTATCTCTTCGGTAGTCCGGATTGTTCCATAATACAGCCTCTTTGTCTACGCGTGCAAACCTATTCAACATGGAGCACACTGTCAATTGTAAAACAGGTATACACAGCAAAATCTCTTGGTGACAACAAAGTTCGTGATGGTTCATCAACCGAAACCCCAGTGGTGATTACGGGGGTTGCTAATTATACCGCGCATGCAGTCGCGTGGCCGCCACTCACTATAACTATGATGAGATTCTTACTTCCCAACCGCACGTGAACGCTCGTCGGGTGTCTTACAAATCAGCTCGGAGGAAGTTTATGACGCGCGTAAGCTTATAGTCTCATTTGCTATGCTTTTTTTAAAAATATGATGCATGTCAACTATTCATATAATTACAGGAATATGTTTCTAGAATATACTGTTCGCTGGTCTTAGTAAGCAGGATTACTAGAATTAGCACACTCAGCAGTGGAATATTACATCTAGTAACAGTATCCTTACCGAAACTTCGTAAAATGTGACAACAGCAGTTAATTTGCTTTATTAGCTGCAGGTAATTCTTATCTAGGTGGCTGTAGTTTCATTATACAGTTTAGACCAAATTTATATTGTTGTTTAGATTTGCTTAGCTCTGACAGTGTAAACTTGTCCTCAAAGCCTAGTCAAAGCTTTTAGCCTACTGCAGTCTTGGCAAGATTGTTGTCCTCGAGTACCGTAAATGTAGACCACCTATTTAGAAAGATGATGGTCTGACCTCTGACAAATGGCAGCGTCAGTGCTAGCACGCTACTAGTACACTTCTTGCTAATATTTTGGGTATATGATCCCAATGCTAACTTAAATCAGCGCCAATTTCTGACTACTAACAGAGCCAAAAATAGTACCAGCAATACTACCACTCAGCCGCACCCCTAGTAAGTAGTATTCAAAATACCAGTAGCAATAACAGCCATTGTTTCCAGAACTCTGGCTTGACAAATACTGAAGGTGGGTATTTACTTAAAATGAATTTCACACACATTCACACTCCGTGCTGGAATCAAGCGGCTATGAGCAGATGTTCTGTAAAATCCAAGCTACAGATAAATACTGTAGCAGGCCTATAGGTAGTTTCCATAAACGGCAAACGGACTTGTGCTATTATTATTTTGTATAAACTGAAAGGCAGGCAGCCCAAGAAATGTTATTTCAAGGACAGTTGTCCTTTGGGAAAATGAGTAAATTTATTCAGTAAATTTTCGACACTGGATCCCCAGGTCATCGTCAGACTTGAAAATAATTTGCAAAGAATAGAAAGCATTTCAAATTGCTGATACAGTTAAATAGTCATCTGGTGTGGACCTTAATTGTGAGTCGCAATTTGCGCCACATCGTGGTGGACATGATTAGTAGTTGCTAATGGCGTAATGGCTAATTGGCAACTGTAATTTGATTCAGTCCGGGGTCAGTCTAGGTCATCCGGTATGGACGCTAATTGTGGTTCATGTTAGTCCATGTTTGTCGGCTGCACTTTTTGCTACCTTTCTTTAAGGCGTTTGTACGCTCCAGCTTACTCGATATGCCGGTTGATGCACGCATCATCGGAGTGCATGGCCTCAATAAATGTTTGGCCTTTTTTTGGGGGAACCAACTCCGACGATGCGTGTTTTGTCCCATGTAAGGGTATTTCCTGTGTCAAGACAAATTGCAACTCCCAATTAACGTCCGCACCAGATGACTATACAACTGTATCAGCAATTTGAAATGCTAAATGTTCTTTGCACATTTCTCGCAAGTCTGACGACGACCTGGGGATCCAGTGTCGAAAATTTACTGAATAAATTTACTCATTTTCCCAAAGGACGCCTTTCCTTGACATTATTATAATTCAAATGTTAATAACTTTATTTCGCACAGATGGGAGTGCATAATACGTGCTGTCTTCTGAAAAAGCACACAGGCCGTATTATAGTACACTATTTACTGGCCGCGGTAAGCATGATTACTATAATAAGGCACGTACCTATAACAGCAGTATTTTAGTCGAACCTAGTATAAACGTACACAGTTCGCGGATAGAGTTGAGAAGGTGAACACCGAGGCAAGCTCTGCTGTGCCCTATACATGTACTTTCTCGGAATATTTGAAACCAAGATTCACACTGCTTGCTGAGATCGAGGGGTAGAAGCCCTAGCGTGGGCTAAATCAGCGTCACCTCGGACAATTGGTAGCGCCAGTGCTAGCACCAGTACTGCTACACTTCACGTTGAGATTGAGGAGATGTAATCCCAGTGCTGACTTTAATCAGCGTCACTCCCGACTTACAATACAGTCAGTAATAATCCCAGCAAATAATATCACTCAGCTACACTCTAGGTAGTAGTATAAGGAATAACAGAAGTGGGAATAGTAATAGCAGTATCAGCCCTGGCTTCCTAGAGTCTGGATAGACACCTTCTATAGGTCCGCGAGGGTAGACAGTACAGTAGTACCCACGCAAAGTCTACTGTCACTAAAGGCTAAGTTTAGGCGGTGTTTCAGGCTGCATTGGAGAACGCGGCTTCCACCTAAAGCCTGCTTGGTCATCTCGACTTGATTCTTGTCTCTGGTTTAATGTGGTGGATGGTTTGAGGAGGTAAACAGTTGTGCTTCTATTTCACTTTAATCTCGTACTTAGCTCCATTTACCGTCTCTGCTCTTGAGCACATGGTGGACTTCGTCGAAATTGATGGTCATGCAACACACTAACTATAAATACTGCACAATTTATGCATGTATTCTGCGGTAATCTCTGATGAAGGGTTCAAGACAGAATACGGAACGTCGGGTAAATAAACCACCCATTCCACCAATCGCATCTTCTACTTCTGAACTGCTTCCTGGAACTCACCTTTTCGTTTATATTGGCAATGATGCCCCCCCCCCCCTGCATGACATTGATAACGAATAGAAGCGCACATCTGTTTAAATTCGCACAGGAGATCAGTACATAATAGCAAGGTCATTGTTCACTGCCCAGGTAACAGACAATGAAGATGTTACATTCGAATGTCAAAACTAGGCAGAAAAAAGGAGGAATGTTAACACAAAACGTAGTGGTGGGTAATTCTAGGCACGAAGATAACCAGGGCCTCCTATCGATCTGCAGTGATTATTTTGTATGGTCAAGTTCAATGCATATTTATTAAAAATAACTTGCTCGTTTTGTTGTTTTTTAGCAGCATTCAGCAAAACTGTTCCTTTTATAATTTTAGAGCACTCAGATCCATTTTAGTCCATCCAAGACTGGTTATAGTAGTATCATACTTGTCGCTGTATTTAGAGTTTACATGAATTTTATTTGCATGAACTTTAATTGCCTCTGACTTATGTTTCATCGGACCACAATGAGATCTCCGACACCAGACAAGTAGAGCTAAGAAATAGCCTAATGGCCTATTAAGAGACGTGTAGACAGACGCGTGGCGTCTCAGGGGGGTTTACATGCCAGCCTCACTCACTTTAAATCCGACGCTGACCAGGCATTTGTGTCAATTAGTGAGTCGAACGCCAAGTGTCAAACTAGTACCGCATCAATTAAGCCCCAAGCGGTGGCTACAGAAATGAACAATTATGAAACACACGGATGACCACTATGAACTATAAATACCATGCAGCCCGGGCATGTCTCCACCCCATCTGCGCATGATCATGACTACCTTATCATCACCTCTGATTAAGGATCCCGGAGGGAATCCGAGATGTCGGGCAAATAAAAGTCTTGTTCCAGTGATCGCATCTTCTTCTTTTGAACTGCTTCCTGGTACTCGCATATTCTCCACTATTAGGGAATATATCAACCACGTATCGTCTGTATAGTGTTGTCTTATTAAGTTTCCATGACACCTTTTCTTCTAAGTGACCCATAAAAATGTCGGCGAATGATGGTCTGAGTGGACACTCCATTGCAGCTGAAATAGTATTCCTCACTCCAACTAAGAGTCTTCCAGTCAATAGAACAAAGGATGCCTTGCCTTTGCAAGCCACTCCTAACTGTGTCTAGGAATTCATGTGCAGTTGTGGATGCAAGTAAATTGGCCGCATGCAAAGGCAATTGGCAACGAGGGCCACTGAACATTTGCCCAATTGGCTTTTAAAATAAGAAAACAAATTGCTACGCTTCTCCATTACAAAACACCTGCTAGACAATGGTCACTTTGACGACATAAACACTTTAATCATTAATTAAAACGTGCATCCTGACGCAGTCCGGAGGAAAAATATGAGTCCGTGGATTCGGCTGTACCAGTTGTGTGTGTGAAATATGATCACCGACAGCATACTCGAAAATAAGGTGCACTGACTTTTCGGTAACGTTCGTTGCCCTCGAATTACTTTTTACGCTGCATTTTTGCAGGTTATTTGTATTCTGCAACACGCCAAATTTTTCTAGCAGTCTACCAATCCTTTTTGCTCAAAATGGGACTTAGCGAATGCCAACTGAGATATCTAATAACAGACCGAAGTTCGTAGTTCTATTTAAGTAGCCTTGATTAGCTTTGAAGAGTTTTTCGACCGCAGTTCTGAAGATTGGGTTCCTGCAAGTTTTATTGGTTGTTTAGTACGTAATTAAATAGCCCTAACATAAAATAACTGCGGCTTGTAATTTCCCAGGCATGTTACTTATGATTTGCTGTGACTCAATATTCCAGTTAACCTGCTTGTTATGCACGCATTTGAAGATTGCAGCAGGCATGATCCCTTACTTAGCAAACGATACGTCGCACTGGGTCACTTCTCAGTACCTAAAACTAGTTGATACGTCGAGAAGTGTAAAGATACAGAGTTACTTACTATGTTCGCGATGGGAAAAAGTCGGGCTTTTGAAAGTGAGCCACCCTTTTTTTCTGGCCTCCATTCGCACAAAAGTGTCTACGTATGCACCGGTTCGCCTATTTTGTGAATTTTATACGAATTTTTACTCGTCTTTATTTATTCAAACCCAACAAAGGAGGCCATATACACACTACGCCTACATCATGTTGAAGGAGGACAAATTGCGCATGAATTTTCCGCCTTATTCACCGACAACTGTTCATGATGTCGGCCGTTGCTATCTGATGCCATTTGGTATCGTTCGTGATATTTGGGTGTTATGGGTTGTGCGTACCCAATTTTATTTACGACTTTCCTTGCTTGCCTCGTTCGGAAAGAGTTATTGTTATCAAAGCTGTTGAAGCATCATAATAGGTTACAAGGATAATAATTAAAAAAGCATTTAAACATTAATCGATGGAATCTTTTTACTGTGTTATCCAAACAAGGTTGAGTGCGTACAGCCGTCAGTAAGTACATACAAAGGCAAACTACTATGCAATATTTTTGTAGAAGTAGTTCTTACATTTAAAGCACAAAAACGGGAAAATAAATCAAGCATAAGACTAAGTGTTCTATCAACGAAACTTTCAAAATATCAGAGTAGAGGGATTATCGTATCATCTGAACGAGACAAATATATTAGAAAACTGCATAGACGTACCTTCATACCCATTGTTTATCCTGTGAAAATTATGCATGACCAGCAAACATAATATGTATCGCATAAGATAGTTTGCGCGAATGAATTTGAATCACTGACCACATTAAAAGTCACAGCACAAGTAAGATGGCTGCTAATATTAGTCCACAAGAATCTCAAATCGGACACATCCCTCATTACGTTCAAAGCTAACTGGAATATTTTTTGCAATGAGGTAACACTTGACCCGAATCAGAGTGTTCCGTCGCATTCCGGAAAACTCTGAAAATACCAGGGGCTGGTGGTAGCAGCCCTGATTGAGGTATGGAAAGAAGGCAGCGTGGAAGCTTCCATTGGTTGTCTTCGGTCGTCTCTGACCCGTGAAAAAATGGTCCATGTCATGGTAGCGAACCGTACCCATGTTTAGGGTATCAACCTCTGTCTCACCCTCACACTTCACTAGGACTCCCGTGGCGAAGTCTACGGGTTCCGGCAACCAACCGTAGATGCGATTCATTTTGAGTGCAATGCACGGACTCCCCGTTGTGTAGCCATAACTGTTGGCGAGATTGCAGGGTCCAGCGGCATTGAGATCAAAGGCACAAGGCCGTCGCGTATTTATTACATCGGCCCCAGTACCGTGGACACAATCCTTCATCATCGCACATCGTTTCTTTTGGTAGGCAAAGAGAAAGGACAGCATTTGATCAATCAGTTGGGCATCTGAGAGCGGCTCATAGGGTCGCAAATGAATCAGGCTAGTAAAGACATTGGGGTGAGGTACTCTACTCAAGCCTGGATGCATCTGCAACAGGCTCTGGTTGCCTGTGAGTTTCGGGTATTCTGCGGATATTTGAAAGTACATGAACCAACTGAAGTAGCCCCAGGAGAAGCCCCCTAGGAGGGCGTAGAGGACGAGAAAGTAGAGCCAAAGTTTGCACACCCGTGCCGCCGGGAAACGCTCTTCCTGGGTCTTCTGTTGGTCCTTCGCGTAACGCCAGATAGAATGGCTGGTCTCCAGACGCCCAACCTCCGCCAAGAGGTCTTGTATGGAATCAAAAGCAAAATTCGAGTTGGTAGCATATTGGTAAGACATGCTAGCGCATGAACAGCACACAGCCAGCTCTGGACGTCTTCTCTAAGTGCTGATTTGGAAGACACAGCGGTGGTGATGGTGCTTCCATTTGGCGATTGCGATTGGTCTAGCCAGAGCTTGCGTGCACACAATTGCCTCGATGGCAGCATTTGTTTGTGCTAATTGAGAAGTTTGTTGCGTGTCGTGATTTATTCTTCCACTGCATGAATAAAATCAGTCAGGTTTAAATGACCGTCCATGTGTACTGCTGTCAAGACTATTAAGCCATCGGTGAACGTTTCTTTCGCTTTGTCTCAAACCTCACAAAGTTTTAAGATTTACGATGGTAGTAGACAACCAGTGGGAATTTATAAAAGAGGCACGGTTTTCCATTGACATAAGACCGTGGAGAGCGTCGGTCTTGTGTTCATAGGAGGCTCCCTTAGGACTGCCTTAAATAAACGTGGGCTGTAGTCGTCAGCCAATATGTCCGGCGTCCTGCTCAAGGCCAACCGCTCCGTGGTCCATTATCCACGCAGTGCGCCGTTTCAGACTCGCTGACCTGTAGCCACCTGGACACACGTATGTCCAGGTGGTCGCGGCTGTTCAAGCACCATTTGAACATGCCTCGCCACCCTTGACTTAGGCAACACTTGCCACTAGACACGACAACCCTCAGGTAACGCAACGCACACTTGTTATAACCGTGTTTGATCACCTCTCTCGTCACTCGTCATGTCTCCCAGTTAGGAATAGAAGACAGACAGGATAGCAGAGAACAGTTTACTGTAACAGTTTCTGCGTGAACTTCAAACTCTGCGCGTGTCTCTCAACTTGGCCCGTGTCTGTCAGCAAGTCGTCTGGTCTGCAGCTTGTCCTTTGTGTCAGCAGCATGCTCTCGTGTGGGCAACATAATCTAGCCTTCTGTCAAAGGCAGCCTATTTGAGGACCAACGGCTTTACCAGCTTTGTCTCTTCGTATTGGTCCACTCGCGAGTGGCCCATCAAGGCCAACATCGTGCGTAGTCTTCAGGATGGCACGTGTTGGCGCTGTTAAGCGCGCCTGGCACTTTGTGCATGCGTCTTTTGGCGCGTGAGCCTTCTTTGTTATCTTGACCTCAGGACAGTCATCGGGTACTGGTGGACCTCTCATAGACACGCATAAATCGCCGGCGTTCTTATTCGTGTTCACGGCTCTTTGGGACTACGCGCTTCCGTTTGTTCGTGGCCCTTTGTCAGACATGACCTCAGGATGACAAAGGTGATTACTCACGTGCTGGGCCGTCCTAACAACAGTAATTAGGTAAAAACGGGTAGGATGACTTGTGTGGCTGGCTTAACAGGACTCGGGAATAAAAACGCCCCGCCCGCTTAAGACAGGTGATTTTCTGATATATTACAGGGTGGATAGATAGTCCTATGCCTTAATCCTTACAATAACTGATCTGTAAACTTAGCTCTAACCTTATCGCTACTCTAAACCTTAACCCGATAGCGGTCCCTGTCTTCTGAGGCAGCAACTGAAAGTTCTCCGCACAATGCATCCTCTCCACAGGTGCCTTTCATCTTGCCCTATAGCTTGGAATTTAACCAAATGGTTATAGTACTCTGAGTACGAACAGTGCTCAGCTTGCTACAAGGTATGAGCGTGGAACTATGCGAAATTGAAGAAGGATACCTGCGTGAAAATATACTTTTTGAGGGACAAGTTAAGTGGAGATTGCACCCATCTCCTATCAATCATGCTCTGTTAAAAGACACCCTAGATTAACGATGTTAACAAAACCAATAGTTAAAACATTACCATGGAAGGAATCGGAAGGTTCTTTGGCAAGCATCCACTTGCGTTCGATAAAATCTCTCTAGCCAGATGATAGTTAGAACATTGCTTTAGAAGAGGTCCGTCGTATGCTGCACGACAGGGTGGTGCAGCGACGGTGACTTGCGTAAATTATAGTAAGAGTAGACTTGCGCGGCATCTACCGGCCTCTCTTCCCCTCCCCCACCTGAGCTCCGTTTCAAGCCAAAACCAAAATGACCGGAAATGGGAGAGGACGCAGGCCCACCCACTGAAGCCCAGCATTAACCACGAAAAAAAAACAACAAAGTAGGGGAAGGCACAGATCCCAGCCAAGTGGGCGTACCATAACAGCCACATTATGAAGGAGCCATTGCAGCCTGACTCTCGGTCCGCCAGTTGGCCACTCTACTCTACTCCACACAACAAAACACACACTAGTGTGACCGTGCGATTCGAGTTTCCCGTCGGTTGGCAAACTTCCAAGCCATGGCCCTTAGCGCACTGTGATAGCTTTAGGAGCGTCACATTGTTTATGATGAGAAGAATGCGCTGAACCGTTGACCTCATTTTCTCCCCCATCGCCAACATCGAGTCACCATCCGAGACGGGCAGTTTGGGCGCGCTGGGCGCCAGAACCGGTGATCCCGACGATATTTTGCCGGTCATGTTCGATGATGGCCAACTGTGCGAGCTAGAGCAAGCTGAAGCAAGCCAGCAAGGTGAAGCAGACGGTGTGATTTCCGCAGGGAAATAGAAGGGAAGGGAACAGTGAGAACCAGCTTGCGGAGCACCTGCGCCCTCTCTCTGACCAACCCCGACCTTAGTCAAGAAGACCGGAGGTAGGAGAGGGCGTAAGTGTCTAGCGCGACCGAGGTCACCCCTGTGCGTGCCGGCACAGCCCCCGTGTTTGGCATTTGTTGTGAGCCGGCGGCTCGAATAACGCCTGCCATGCCCTGATCTGGCTCTCGAGTTGGTCCAGCGCATCTACACACCAGGATTAACATAACCAGAGGGTAAGAAGGAGCTGTCATCGGCTGGCTCCAAGTCCACCCATCAGCCAATCAACACAGAACGCACATTCGACTGATGGCGTGGTCTGGTCTTAGCAGAAAATGGCAGCTTTGAAAGCCACGGTAAACCCTGATAGTCTCAGTCTCATATGCCGCACACAGCAGAGGAGCTACAAGGGTTAGGAGCTGTTCAGCAGACTTATAGCCTCAGTGCATTGAGCTTGCATATTTGCCTTCATACTCAAAGTGCAAGTTGTAAAATGTTTGCGACTTTTGTAGTCATAGGTACTTTTAGTACTGTCTTCAAGTCAGCGCTCAAGGTGATGCCTAGATTCCGGGCACGACCGTTTTTTTAGCGGCGCTCCCTCTATCTACCTTCCCAAAATGTCTCGCATGTGCGACCACAATGATACCGTTATCTATTTTCCTGCGCGTGCTGCACGGTATTCACGCCACCTGGCCTCAGCTTTGTCGGTAGGATACTGCAGGCCACTGCCACCGGACTTCCAGTTCACTGATCAGCAAATACACAAATAACGCACGCTGGGCTGATGGTATGGTCTGATAAAGCTTGCCTTGTAAGTACTACAAGCTCTCCATTCACATGTAAATTTCTTATCTTCGCATCGGTTGGAATATTGCGCCCACGATAAACCACTCTTTATCTCTCCCTATTTTTCCAACGACAGGATTGAGGTCATGAGCGCAGGATGCTAGCAGAATTTTCAAAAGAGTCTATGAAGTCACTTTTTGTCTAAATTATGGGCACATTCAAGGACGATTTGTCATGATTTTGGCTATTAAGATGTTCGCGCATTATATCTTGTTTGTATAGTATGTGTGCTGTAGGTTACTTAAGTGGCTAATTTTATTCACAGTGTATGGAGGACGTTTTTCTGCAAATTTTGGACTTACATTTTCAAAAGAAAGCACATATACCTCTTTCTATTGTTTCTGGTTATCCGTTAGTCTCAGAAGCGGATCACATGTGGAGCTGATGGGCCACATAAGAGGACCTAACTTACCTTACAATGAGGGATGGTTCTGAGAGCACACGGTATTTGACTTTGGCGTGATCACGGTTGGTGTAGGTGCTAGTGAGAAGGGACATAACGACGTGTGCAGCTGACGGCATTCATGTTTTCATGGCGGCGCAGGTGGCCTTGTAGGTCTACCACCAAAACCACCACCACGAGCTCGTTCTCCTAAGTGTTTTTTTCTGCATTGCTCGTATGTAAAAAATAACAAGGCTGTTCTCAGCCTTTTGGCTTCTTTTTTACTGTGACCTGTCAAACCCTCAGTTGGACTGTACTCTGACTGTATAAATCTGATGAAAATCTAGGGTTTTCGTTTTTTGGACAGAACTAATTCTGTCTCTTTCTTGCTGGCCAACAAAAATATAATCGGTCGATTTCATATATATACAGTATTGCGAGTCCTGCAATCAACTTGCATAAGTTTGTAAATGTTTGGTTATTTCGCCCATACCAGCGAGAACGCATTTACGAAAACTTAGAAATAATAATGAGCAGCATTAGGCATATTAAGTACTAAAAATACTATGAGAAGTACTAAGTGTTTGTTAAGAAACATAAAATTTTCTCGATAATTCCCAGCTTTTGGAGACGTCAAAAAAGCTATAAATTAGAACAATGAATTCAAATAGTTTGTCAAGTATAAAACTTAATGCAAACACTTTCTTCATATAAAAGGAAGTTTCCTTAAGTCAAAATATTTAGTGCATATGGTAATAAGTGGACAATGAGTTATTGAATATCGTGGAATAAGGTCTCTCTTCATTTTGCTCGTTTTCGGTGTCTTCATTGATAAGTTGATTAATTGCGCTTCTATTCGATGTTAACATCAAAACCTTTAAAAAAGGTACAAAGTAACAGCATTTACTGAAAAACGAGCTTTTGGATATTATTGCCCATGCAGATGGCCATGTAGGTCAAATGTGAAAAGGCTTAAAAACAGCAAACCAATTGTCGAGCATACAAAATGTCTGCTGGATACCACGCATATTGTTATTCCTAAGATTAGTGAAAAACCTTCCATAATAGATAACCTCTTTAAAAAAAGTGCGTTCATTGAATATTTAGCGGCTGAAATTCTGTGTATATTGACTTTTTCCAAGGTAATTCCACAATGAAATTGGAGATTTTTGATGATTTCTTTAACTTGCCTGAAGAAAAACGATTCAATTTTACTGGAGATAAAATAATTTATACCTTTCTCTTTATAAAGGATTATTTTCCACTTAGGGGGATTAATGCCTTGATCCCTAATAAGCGTGGAAATGCAAAAAACAGGCCATATATGTGATAATTTTCTGAAATACTTATTTTTTATTCTGTCTGTTCCGTTTCTAAATATTGCTTGATCGGAACGTATTGTTTACAAAAAATGATAATTCTACATGACTCACATTCAATAACACCTTCTATAAGTTGACTTCGAGGTAGCATATAGAAAATTTGCTTGCGTGTAAGGGCAGCTGCGTGGTAAAAAAATCTTCTACCAAAAACTTTTTTGTTATTGCCTTTTTTGCAAAAAGCTTCGCAGAATAGATAAATACAATTTTTAAAACAGCTATCGCTGCTTGTTTCTGAAAATAAATGCGATTCCTTAAACTTCGCTTCATTTCCATCTGATCAACTTCGCGCAAAATTTTCGAGTTCTGGAAGAAATTAATATTCCTCCTTTTTTACTCATTATGATATTCTTCCACAGAACAATTTAAGCTAGTAAAAATTTTGGTTTTGTCTTTCCTTATAGAATAGGTAACTTCGTTTATATCAATGTTGAGTGCCTACTTCCTCTAATTACTGAAATTAGAAAGGCAGTTTTCCAAACCAAAGCCGTTCTTATTATTAAATCCACTCAGTTGATCCAAATAACCTGTCCAGACATACGCTAAATTATCAAGTTACATTTCGTCATGAGAGTTGTTTGCAGGACTGTAGTTCCCACTTCTTTTGAAAATCTCGAAAGCTGTATGAACGATTATCGGCTAGTTCAAGGGCAGTAAAATTTTGCCGATGAAGAATATTTTTTTCCTCCGTTGCAAGACACATCGACTTAATGAAAGTCTGAACAATAAACGCTAAGTTGACAGTCAAAAGTGCCGTTTCATTTACTTCCAATCACATGGCTGACTGCTTTTTGCAAGGGAACATCAGTCACCATTTTCTTACATTTTAAACCCCAGTTACTCAATTTTTATTTCTTATCAAGCCAGCTGTTCTAGTTGGTACAGTAAGCTAAGTGCACTGTGAAGGATGCGGGGTGACTTAGACTATTTGACGGTTACTTTAAATGGGGAGGCCTAGTTATATACCCTAGGGATGCAAACAACTCCTGTCGCTTTTTATTTTCCCCAGAAACTAGCCGTTTACTTGGGGGCAATCAGTCTCACAACTGTCGTTATTGATATTTCGAAATGCACACAAACTAGCTTTAATGAAGTAATTGACTATGACAGGTGAATTGTTTGTGACAGCGTGAGGTGCTTCCTGCTTGCAAGACCAGTCTGCGTTTCACAAAGTCTTGCTTATCGTGATTTTACTATAACTACCTAAGTCAGTCATCTCTAGGTCGTTGCCCATACTTCGCCCCTTTACAAAAAACGCAGAAATGGTGTCCTCAGCTACCTTGGGCTGATAAGGATGTTTAGAATTAGGGTCTGTAACATGAAGTGAAGAAAAGCATTAACATTCTGTCAATGCGACATAAAAGGGTAAAGGGAAGAAAAGTCCTCTTACTCTATTTCTGCCCCTTAACCTGCACCCTGCACGCATATGAACCCTGCTGAGCATGGGAATGCACCATAGAAATCTAGATTGTCAGACATTGGTTACAATACAGCTGACTGATCCGCAAAGCAGCAAATAAACCCTGTGTGACGGCAGTATTAACAGGCGGATCATGCAAAATAGAAAAGGGAAACAGTACAAAGCTGAGAAAGACCGAAGCTGCCAATACAAGGAAAGAGCGAGTTCCAGGAAGTAATAACTTATAAAAAGTAAACGCGATCGCTGAGAGCAAGCACTTTCCTCACCCATAGTACCGACTTCCAACTCAAACCCAGCTTCATAGACATCATCGGATACGCGTAAGTCATACACAGGAAGCCTCAGTATTTATGAGATGCATTCGTGAACAACTAACGGCTCCCCTTCATCAAGAACAAGTGCCCTCTCGTGCGCTAATTACCCGCTTGCCGGCATACGGGTCGTCAGCTGCTGACCGAGCAATAATCACGTCAAACTCCAACAGGAGTGATGAAATGTCAATCGACAACCAACCACATGCCAGCCACAAACAAGCAATTAGCCCACCAAAGAGCGGCCATTTTCGAAGACGGGGTAGCCGTTAATAGTCATAGGAAGGCAGCAGCCTAGATGGGTTCGAAGTCAGATCCGAAAAGTCAGACGAATGTTTTACCTTAGTGATAATAGTGCGTCCGAAAGCAGACTGTTTCGGTAAAGGCTTTTATGAAATATTTTATACTGCAGGTGTTGATAAACATGCAAAACCGAATCCATATTTATAGACAACGGAGTGAAAACCTCAAATAGCGTAGTGTCCACAAATATATCAAGAACTATGTAAATCTCATCGTAAGCTAACGAACATAATAGATAAATGTGACGAAATGAATTTTCTCTTAATGTGCAATTGTAATTGACAATTCTATTCAACTTTTTGTCCCTGACCAGCATATCCGCAAGTGAGCTTATAAATTATCTTTTTCTTGTACGCCCTAATCGGTGCAATGAAACGAAAAGCAATTTGCCTAAGTTAAACGTATTTCAACCAGTGCATACATGAAAGAAACAAAAGAGAGTTGCAGTGAAACCATTTTGGAATACAAAGACGGGTTTTGGACTGTTAATTAGTAGTCATGCTATAAATTACGCATAAAAGGGAACAATAAGTCCCACAAAAACTCATCAAAGCATTATGTTTAAACGTACTCCTCTTCCTATTAACTCGCTTATTGGCCCGAACGAATATACCAACAATTAAAACCGAAGTTTGCGTATCTTAAGGAATCCTAGGAACCAATCTCAAAGGCTGGCATTTCTATAAAGAGGACATATTAATTCAAAATTGCAAAAACTCCCATTAGATAATTCAGAACACAATTTTGGCGAGCGAACGCTTTCAGCTACTTCTCATTAGGCCAAACAGTTACAACGGAGGTTTAAATTTAAAAATAGATAGTTTGTCTTTCTTTACATGCAGAGTCCAATCAGAGCGCGGAAATGTGCAGCCAGTTAGATAATCTTTGGCCATGCCTAGTTGGGGGCTTGCACGAGATTCTTTTGTGCACACGAAACCTGTTTTCTGAATCGGATTGCGGTTGCTTCTGCTGATGCCAGCAGACTTTCACCCAGGGACTTTGGGTAGTTTGGTGGGACCTTGTAAACTACCTTAAAGGCTTCGCTTGGGTCCACACGATGTCCGGTGTCAACCATGCGTGCGAGGATAGAACTTTTTATACTTTTGGTCTCGGCTTTGGCTAGCCATGCCTGAAGGTGTTCCCGTATTCTTTTAGATAAGTGCCTACTCGTGTGACTGATATAACCAGCTCCACAGGAGCAAGTTAATGAGTAGATACACATAGAAGTGGTCTGAGTTGGCAGCTTATCCTTAACCTCACCGTGCAGTATCGGGTTGGTTGAAAATAACACCTAAATTTTCGCTGCTGGGAAGGTTTGTGCTACGGCTTGCTTGAGGCGTCTGCTTAAGAGTTCGCTTGCTGCATCCCCTAGAAAGAGGACTTTGAGGAATAGCGTCTCCTTTGCCACCGTGGGTGTGGTGGGCTTTGTTCCTTTCTCCGTCATATTCTTTATTATGAATCTCTCCGGATATCCATTCTCTCGAAGCACGTCTTGGAGTTTCTGGAGCTCCATTTCAATAGTGTCAGCTGAGCAGATTTTTCTGGCTCTTTGCGTAAAGCAGCGGACTAAGTTACTCTTCTGTTGGATAGGTACAAAACTGTTAAAGTTTGTATACTGTCCGGACCAGGTTTTTTTTCGGTAAATGCTCCTTCGGATGCTACCGTCAGGTCTTCGACTTAGGAGGACATCCAAGAAAGGAAGCGAACCTGCCGTCTCCACCTTCAAGGTAAATTAAATGGAGGGGTGTGCTTGATTAACAGTATGTAGAAGCGCATTTACATCAGTATCTGCTGGGGCGATGGCAAAGAGATCATCGACATATCGGCCATAGTGTTTTAACTCATGGATCCGCTTACTGAGTTGAAATTTTTCCAGTTTGCCCATGATGATGTTGGCCAAGAGAGGCCCGAGAGATGAGCCCATAGCGACGCCGTCTATTTGCCTGCATAGTTGGTTGTCAAAAAGGAATTGCACATTTTTATGTGCATTTGAGTAATATTTCCCTTAATACGTCAGGTGGTATTCCTAAGTCTATTCGATTTGCCACTACAAGTCGCAGATATATTCGACTGTTTCTGTTACTGGAACGTTTGTGAACAGTGCTGAGACGTCTAGAGAGATCATTATCATGCCGTTTAAGTTCATGTCCTCAATGCCATCGATGAACTGGAACATATCTTGATTTAGGCAAATTGAATAGAATAATAATAAAATAATAATTCCCCTACTGCTGGAAGACTTTGGACGATTGAACGTTAGCTGATCTCTGTAACGAGGGTTTTCTTGTATTTTTAATGAGATAGGGAAGCTCTTTAGTCCTCAGGATAGACTATTTACCGTTATTTGTTTAGGGGGACGTGACCATTTGAATAAGGCCACACCTTTGACTTCGCTCCTTGGTCACGTGCACTCATTCCTCCGAAAAAATACAGAAAGAAGTTTGCTCATGGGAATGCTTCAACATACGAAACATGTCCATGCTGAAGTTACTGTTGAAACATGTGGTACAGCCGGTAGACCGTGATATAAAAAGAGGACGAAGTACTCCACAGAAAAGGTCGTGACGGCGTGACCGGTCATTTTTCTTCCTGCTTTAGGCTAGGGGCCTATGAAGGCAGGACTGAAAAAAATTAATGAAAATGAGCTCACATCTGTATAGAGGATAAAATAAGACAAACATGTTCTCTTTCCTGGATGTACTGTAGAAAAACTAAAAACCACAATCAGAGACAGCACTTACAAACCACACTTGAAAAACCTCGAAGTGAGAATTCATAGATAGAATTCATAGATACAATATTGTTCTATTAAAACACCTCCAAAATTTGGAACCACATCATCCAGCATTCAACGCTAACGTAGACCTTGTATGTCTACATCGCAGCTTATAATTCATTGAGACATAATTTCCCACCATAAAACACGAGGTTTAAATTAATCTGCAAGTAGGGGACTGGATGTACTTCATAAGACAAGAGAATGAGGACTTCCGGTAAAAGTTTTTTTTGCAAACAAACGTCTGGATGAGCGCTATTTGCGGTATTTCAAAATGCCCCGGAAAACAACCGCCACCTTAGGCATAAAAACGATACGATCTTCAAAATGTTAATCACTTCCTCTTCTACCTTGGTTGCGAACACACACGACGCACAGGAAAGCAGAATCAGTGCATCCCCTCCTCTTAAATAATAGTGTAAATGGAATGAACGTTTGTCTGTCGCTTGTCTCTATACAATTTTCGAAACCAGTAGGATGCGCACGATATGCGATAGCAAAACGGCTGGAGATGTAGATAGGAACCTTACTTTATTACGAGTGTTCCGTGGTGGGAGGTAGGGAGGGAGGGAGGGAGGGAGGGGAAGAATTTAATCCCGTGTCCTACTCCTAATTTGTCAACAAAAATGAAAATGAGTCCCAGGAGGTAATTAAGTGGAGACAAATGCGTTTACTAGCACGCGATAGCATGTGCTTCTTCTCAGCCTTAATAAAATCACCCACAAGCATTGATTGCGTAACGTAGCAACCGATGTCTACCTACAGTCACTTGAATGACAAGGGTGGTTATAACTGCGGCGTTAAACATATTACACAGAAAAGTAGTCCAGAGTAAGCCAGTGACTTTCCGAAGGATTGTATGCCGAAAATATAACCTTTGAGTTCGCCTTGTGTCCAAGTACACTGGGGGTGTCTTGACCCCTTTTGACTCAGTCAGCTGCTTTCTAACCCGGGACCATGTCTTGCAGAGCACCACTCACTGAGCATTACTCAATCCTGCTTCTTGTTCATGTTTTCTGCTGCCTACCTGAAGCTTTTTTAAATGGATTGTCTAATACATGTCGACGTGGTCACTTTTTTCCTGTTTTTTGAGCAAAAGTTTGCACTACCTCCTTTGCCAACATTTTACCAGTTAAGAAAAAGTTACTTGTTTCCTATTTGAAACAACGCCAGATAGGGCGTCACGGTAGATGCCGTATTCATTATACGTTCTTCAAATAATATCCAAATAATATCCGGATGTTTAGTCCGGAAACGTTCTGTACGGTTCTTGGAATGAACACCCATGGTGTTTTTCATACACAGTCAATGAGCTACATGCAAATACTTGAAAGTATAACTTGCTGTGAAAAGATTTTAATTGCTGCTTTTAATTTATCCTACAAAGTCAATCGAACTCTTCCCATCGCAAAAAAGTATAATTTTCCTGACGTCGGAAAATACTACTATTGTAATACTTGCTGCTACTTAGGACGTAATATCACCTGAAATAAAGGTAAAAAATAGGATAATCAATTTTTGAATACGTTAAATTCACAAAACTATACTCAGCTTGTTGAAAATCCACTCTCCTTATCGTTGGATCCGCCTTAAATCCCTTAGAATATAAGTGTATCTAAAAGGTCATTTTTCTTGAAATTTCAATGTTTGTGTGACAGTAATGAAACGTTTGCTGTAGCCAACATATCTTTATCAACTGTCTAACACACCACGTCAAGGTAGTATAGAAGCCGATCCGCAAACAATGTGTTAAATTATTTAGTGTTTATTGAAAATCTTCTTATCGAACACTTTCTAGGATACAATCTAGCATTGGAGTATTTCTTGCTCATTTCATCCATTTTGTCTTGGGAGGGTTTTATTCTCCCTAAAATAATTAGTTTTCTTGAACTCCCGGGAATCATTTTCGTTATGCTTGACACGCTTTTTATCCATCCTGATGACAACCACTTACTGAGGTCTTTTCACTTCTTTCTGTGAAACACAGAAAATACGCTCTTCTCTCAGACCTCTGCCACCTTATCAGGGAAATCTTTGAAAGACTTGAAATTCTGCCCTCGTAGGTGTGAGGAAATAATTTTTTTAACTAATGAACAAATATCAATGGCTGGTTGCCCTGCAAAAATTGACAGGAGTGTATTTTAATGAGATGGAAGATGTATGAAAGCAAGTAAACAAAAGAGTAATTCCAAAAGCCAGTATTTCCCAGGCAAGTAGTTACCTAGTCCTCAGTTTATCTGTCACAGGAAGCATAAAAGTAAAAACAAAACAGTTAATTTATTCTGAGGTGGCCTTCAGTAAAAAAGGGCGGCTGTTATACATAAACAAAACAACTACTAGATAAGTGCTCTCAAAAAAATCGCTATGCCTACAAGGTTAAAAGCGACGAAAACGCATTGATATTCAGCCCGATGTTTCCATCATAATTTCCAACTAGGCACCTGAACACGTGAGCTCTTGTACTACCGGCAAACGGTCGGACTGTTGGATACGCGTAGTTAAAGCTCATTAGCTTTCGTCAGCTGCAGTTATCCGACTCCAGTATAGCCACAGAAGCTGCCGCTGCACTCGAGTTTCGAAACCGTGACCAGTAAGCTAAAGACGAACGTTCAATCCACTGAGCCAGCAGGTCGACGTCTGGCCGGTTGTCGATCGGGAAATAGATTAGAACGTAGGTGTACTCCGATCTGTCCCAGGATTCACCAACCCTGGCTGTTTCGTCAGGCAAGCTCATGCTCTGCTAACTGAAACAAAAAAAGTCAGGACACCACCCCTAGTGTACTCAGATTCAAGGCGGACTCTAAAGTTGGATTATTGACATTTCGTCCTTCTGTAAGTCACAAACTTTATCTTGTCTACTGCTCGGTGCAATCTGTAATACGACAGATTTAACAAAACCAAAGTCATTCAAGTGACTTTAGCCTGTTATTACAGTATGAAATCAATGAGGTGGGCGGTTTGATACGAGGTATCGTTATGTGGGCATTACCAGTGTTTTGTGCCAACTTATGGTGAGAGTCACCTATGCCTGATTGTGCCCACCAATTGGTGCAAATTTCTGGATATTTCTCTCAACTTCAATTTCTCTCAACTTTTGCGTCTTTCATTACCTCATTCGGCCTTGGGCTTTTCTTATAAGATGGGTTTGGCAGATTTGTATAATTCAGCTGACCAAATTGTGAAAAACTCGTGGCCTAGGTGGAAGTTGATCCCATAGCGTAGGGAAGGCTTTTGCGGAGCCAACGCTGTACCATTGAGCTACGAGGCTCACCGTGAGCCTTGAATTTAAGCTCACTTGGCTCGTTGTACCTGCTCAATCTACTGATCGTATGGAATCCACCAGTACAGATACAGCAAGCTGACTGCGCAGGCTTAGTGGCCTTTTCCTTCTTCCTCTTGAAGCATAATCACTAATTTTTTCGAAAGGATTTAGGAAAGGTACCCTCAATGTTACATGTGAGTTAGCACACGGGAATAAGTCCATCCCCCATGGAATACAGTGCGAGGCCGCAGGTAATACACAAGGGTTTCTGCTAGCACCTCCGTTCATTTTGCTTTCGCATATCATTCACATAATACTGGTTTCGACAATTGCCTTGGGACCAGTGACTGACATGGGTTAATTATATTTACAATATTATTTCGGTGGAGCGGCTGTATTTACTCTAAATTCTTGTTCGTCAACTGAATTTGCAACTGATGTAGGAAAGGATTTGATGAACAAGTTGAAACATTTTTTTCCCGGCAAAGGTGTAGGTTTTTTTTCGGGGCATTTCAAAATGCTGCGAACACCACGTGTGACAAAGCTTTCACTGGAAGTCACAAACCACGGGTGCCTTTCATTTGAGGAAAGCCATCCATTACCCGTGTCTCGTGTCTTCTGATGGAAGGTGTCATGTGTCGGCAGGCTTTAAGCTGTATGACTGACACCAAGTGGTCTACATAATCGTGGAATACTGGGGTATGTAGTGTCCAGCTTAAATACTTGCATCAAAAAGACTAAATGCTTTCCATTTTACTATATGAGTAGGCAAGGCAAGGTTCTTCGCAGTCATGTTAGCTATATGTAATATGGGTTGTTATTATTTGTGTAGTCCTTCCAAGAGAGGGAACAGAGATTTCTATTTCTGTTTTGCACGCAACCTCGACAGCAAAGGTGAGTTTTGATATTTTTCTAGCTATACCTTGTGATTGCTCCTATTTATTACCGATGAAAATCGAATCCAGTTTCGTAGCAGACTATTCGCACAGAAGGGACTATTTATGGGTCTAGCTCTCCTGTGTGAAATAAGCTGAAACAGCCCTTTATTTGATACTGAGTAGATAGCAAATAATGGGTACTATAAAAATACAGGGTGTCCCAAAAATATGTATACACATTTTACCTATTTATAAAATTGGAGTTTATCATATTTTTATTATTAAATAAGTGTAAAATTATTGAAAAGTACCATTTTGTTTTTATCTCTGACTGTTCTCAAACCGTCAATCATTTTGATCATAACACTGCTGACAACACGAAGCAATGGAACCACACATACCTTGAAACTATTCCCTTGGTATTCGGGTGCATTCATGTTTGGTGGCTTCTCTCAATTCAGCAAATGTTGCGATGGCCAAAATGCAATGAAAAAGCATAAAATGATATTTTAACTATTTTTACGTTTTTGAAATAACAAATTTATAATAAACACCAAGTTTAAAATTACTTTTATTGTGTATACATTTTTTGGGACACTCTGTATTTAGCAGTTAATCCGTAAGTTACTATCCCGAAGTATTAACTACCCGTGAACTTGGCAAGTAACAATATCTGTCTCTCCAGTACCCTCTTCTGCTGTTCAGTGTTAAACATCTGGTAAAAAAACACCACACTAGTATTCATGTTATGACACAGTACTTTGAATGTATGGACTAAAACTTTACCCCACGGGCCACCGGTTTAACCTTCTGTGTGGCTCTTGTTGACAAACAACCCTCCAGAAAACATTTTTCGTCACGATTCAATTACTGGAAACGGAATTCAACTCTCCTGGTTCTGTGTTCCACTTGAGGCTCCGCTAAATGACTTGGTATTAAAGTCAATCCAACTTTCTCTTTTTTTCCAATGGTAAAACTATGAGACTGCGTTTCCAATGTTAACTTACTTATATATACTTGGATACCTTAAACCAGCTGCGAGCATAGGGTTTTTAAACAAATGAAAAGTTGATCTGTCCTAAAGCTGGGATTCAGTGTCCGTTTGCGCACAACCGTACCACAGGGAAGTGCAACGTGTCTGCTCATCATCGATATCGTAGGCAGACTTATAACCACCTGGACATAATCTGTACTATTCCGCGTACGGAGAAGCAGCTTTTGTTTTCGAACAACCGAGTACATTCTCTCCTAAGTTAGTATGGCCATGCGTACAAGCGCAACAGACTCTAAGTGGGCTATGAGCGAATTCGCAGAGTATCGCAAAATATCGCAGACTACTGATAGTTAGCGTCTAGACCGACCGGCTTTCTGTGCGGTTTAATTATTTTCTGTCCACGCGGTTAGCATCAAAGCAACGTGAGATGTCTCATTATCCGCCGAGCCGCATCACTCAAATGATGGGGTTATCGAAATAGGGAAAGAATAATGAGTTGTAGGAATAACTCCACTCACAGACGACGAAGCAACCCCCCCCTGGGTTTTATGGATGGGGCTAAAAAGCGTGGTCGGCAGCACAGACCACGAAAAGGACATTGCAAAAATCGCGTTTACGTTTTTATCTGATGTAAGTAAACTAACGGCTAACGAAGACTCTAGATAAAGCATTTACCTGTCGATAAGATTGAACGGGGTCATAATTGAATGAACGCGAATAGGCGAGTCCCAGGTTCTTGGTGCAAAGAAGATAAACGCGCGACCACTGGGATAGTAAAAGTAATGGTGTTAGCATTCGGTCTCACAGAGGAGGTCACAATCAGAGACGGTAATCGTGCAACAAAAGTGAGCAGTTTTTGTAGTCCAACAATGAGGGAAGGGGTAGAAGTTGAAGGGAAAATTATGGCATTCTTAAAAAGGTTGAGTGCACACTGTCTCACTTCGTCGTGAAGGCGTGCGTCCTCGGCTGGGAATTTAGCCACGCGATCGAAACGCGTGACAGGACGGGGGTATGTCAACGTGTCTGTTAATATAATTGGGGTACGTCGCTCAGGCCTCCAGCAGTTTCCTCCCCATTCTTTTGCTGGCTCGCACCATTATCCGCGTGCTCGCGAAATGAAATTCATGACCTTTCTCCATGATTTGGATAGCGATCTGAGATGATGGGTTGCCTCTCCGTACTACCCGTTTGTGCCCCATTATTCGCGCGCTTAGTCAGTGTCTTGTCTGCCCTGAACAGGGACGTGAACGGTCATGACATGATGTCTGATAAAAGATGCCAGCTTCCTTACCTGGCAAAAACGTGTCAGAAACAACGGAACGAACTGCTGTAAAGTTCCATGTGGACATCGCCCATCGTCCGACAGCTGTTATGCGTACCCGAATCATGCAAATAAAGGACCGACTGAACGCAGGTGAGCAGTCTGGTGGAGAAACTGCTGAGGGCCTGGGTGGTTTGTCCCAACTCCATCAATATACACGGTGACATACTCTCCCATAGCATGTGCTTCATTTGCCTAGCCAAGAGGTGCCGCCCACGCAGATTCCTAACACAAGACAGCAACACAATGCCTAATTGAATTTGCAGTTTAGTCAACAAGCTGCCGCTGAAGGACACGATCAGCGGAGCGTATGAGTATGCATTGAGATATTCCCGAGGTCACGACAGATGCCTTAGCTACTAAATGTGTGCACTAAAAATACCCAGTTTATTTAAACGGAATTGTTTTACAGATACTTTGGCAGAAGTGCATAATATAACATTAAACCCAGCTCTATAAAAAGATTTCGGTCGAAATCGGTTCAATCACTCGCACCGCAGGACGCCTTGGTCTAGCGAATTTTCCTGGCAATTATCAAGAATAAATGTTGAAAATTCAGCCAAAAGAACAACTTGCCCACAAGAGCGGAAAATGTCACCTTGAAAATCCTTTTGACTTAAATCAGTTGCCTGCAGAATTGGCTTTCTCGAGCGTTTTTTTCTTTGAAATTACGCCTTTTCAGCATAATTTGCATACTGAGGTGAATTAGAAGAGGTTCTTAAAAGAGAAGTTTGATATGCTAGAAGTTCCACCTTCCGACCTTGGTCACATTACAAGGGCTTCTTCAAAAAAAAAGCTAAATAATGAGTTCAATTCCTCAAAGCACGTTACTCAATGTAGGGCATTCTGGCAGTCCTAGTCAAAAACTGCACCTATAGAAAGATGATAGGGGGCCACTTTTTCCGTTTTAAAGGAATCTTAATCAGCATCTTTAGCCAAAAACCTAATATGACGATTTAGTGGTTTGACTGAGTACAAAAACATCGCCAGTAATACTATAGGGTTTTACACAAAGATGCCTATCTCACAAATAAAGAATGTCTTACCTGTGCACACTGACTTTGCTTTTGCGTAGCTGCTTTCGTACAGTCTTCAGCGCAATTATTTTTGACATATGCATGCAATGGTGCGTGTTTTCTCTATACTGCTGTGTTTACATTTTGTGTCTAGCCCTCCGAATAGGAGGGCATGCAATTTGATGGTATCGTCAAGTGACTGGCATTAATGGCCGAGGAGGAGGGGGGAGGGTGTTTTAAAGAACCCGGAGTCATCTGTTGACAAAAAATTTCCCCCAACTGACAATGTGCCATCATTAACCTCATCCTAGTTTCGCAAATCAGGACAAATGGCCAGTAACAATGGGCTTGTTCTAAAGCAGAATTTTGGTTTTATCAAATAAATTTACAACAGGGACAGAGACCACACTGGACTAGATAACCACAAAAGATTTTGCGTCGAAAATCCAGAAAATATGGACAGACTCTGAGACATAAGATTTAAAAAAGAGTGGAAGAGCATACCTCACATTAAATTGTTTGAAATTATGAAGTTAAGTCGAATGATTTCTCTTATAAACTTATAATAGGTAAAACCAAATGATTCGAAGTGCATCAGTGTAAGGAGCTTTTTCACAATTTAACTCAATAAGTAAACGTTTTTATGGGTGAATGAGTTTATTTGAACAAAACACCAAAGAAAACTCTGGAAACGTAGACTGCATTTTGGTAATTACAACCGTACAACATGTCAACCAATTTTTTTAGGCATGTTTTAGACTCAAAAAGATCAATTACCTAACGTTGAGAGCACGCAGTGTAATTCCCTGATGAATTACGTATAAGGAGGATCACGCATTTCTAGATGCTACTTGGAGGATGTTGTAGTGTTCACGAAATGTAGAAATGAATGTGGAACACGCTAAATATTACAAAAAGAGAATTAATAAATGCTTAAACATGATGCTTTGTGAATGGATATTTAATAGTCTTAAAAAGATTCCTAAATGTTCACTTCTTTTAAGGCCGAAAGATTCCCTCCTTCACAAACAGACTTCAAAAAAGACGTAACCTTCCACCAAGTGACTAAATTAAAGGATCTTTTCGTACGATTTTTCGTCAAAATATATCTAAACTTATAATGAAATCGAAAGTGGATGGGAAACTGAATACTACTTAAGTAGCCATTTGTACAGCCTGGTTTCTGCAGACAGCTGGAAAGCTTCTCATTCAAATGTCAGCGTCATGTTGTAACTGTAGCATCTTTCTATTATTTTGCACGGTAAATAATCATGAGTAATATTTGCAAATGGAATGCTTATTTCAGAAGCTTGGTCAAAATATCATAAAAATGCACATTTAATATAAAAAAATAAGCATTATAACTTACAAAAATTTAGGATCAAGAAATCCTTGTTTAACTAAATAGAGAAAAGGTTTTTGCGGGCAGCATGTCATAATATCATTTTGTATGACTTGGTCATTATATTGAATCTTTAGACAGCAAGAAATATACTTGACATGATCTATTGATATCAGTTGAGTCAATGCCCAGGTGTCTAAAGAACCTTTTTATATAATTCAAGATTGAAAGATTGAAAAATCAAGAAGCTTACTTGGCGAGCATACGTGTGCTTTCGATAAATTAGCGTCAGGCCTGTACTTTGTATCCCAATAAACTAAATAAACTTTACGGGTTGGTAAAAAATACTGCGATTGTCTGCGTAGGTGAGGTGGAAGAGGAAGAGAGGGAATCGGGATCAAAAATCTGATCAGCGTTAGGGAAGACTGATAGTCAAGATAGTTGGTAAACTGCGGGTTGTTAGATTAGCGATTTTCGGCTATGGTAACTGTGGCACCGTTACGTATTTCTTTGGACAAACAGGATCGGTCTGCGTAGCCTGATAACGGTCGCTTCTGCCGTAACAAAAATATGCAAAAAAATGTAACGGCGCCGCAGTTACCATAGCCAAAAGTCGCTAACCTAACAGCTTGCAGCTTATAACCTCTCTTGGCCACCAGCCCCTTCTAAGGCTTATTAGATGTTCGACCCCGATTCCTTTATTGTTATCAGTAATTTGTTTAATTTTCTCTTCGGTTCTGTCTCGTCTGACATGTTTTTTTCTTCCTAAATTGACCTACATAATTAACACTCGTGTCTAATTGTAGGGTAAATGTTGTTTTCTCAATTCTGACTGTCATCAACAGAAATAGCTGCAATCGTAAAAAAATGGATATGCACTTCACAACCGCGTCTTTACCAACCCCAACAACAGGAACTGAAGATTATAAAACAGCCTGCTTTAGGGTTTCAAGACCAAATACCAATTGGTTGCTCACAGTTATCCCTGTAGTGTAGGCTTCTCCAGGTAAACATGTGAAGTCAAATGTTGTGTATTTTGCCTAGCGATAATGCTAACGCCTTCGTGACAAAGAAAAAATATTTATTTTCTCTCAATTACACGCACGCCATTGTGGGGCAAACGGTGGTCACAGTCTTAAATGAAGGCTTAAGCAATGTTTCTTCAATAAATGCCCCATGGACAGACCCAGCGTTGAGCTGGAGGAAAGTAAGTTACGAAATGGGCATCAAAATGGAAAAAAATGCTTAATGGCGCTGTCGAGACCTCACCAAAATAATCCCCTTGTCCTTTAAGGGATGGAGGCATTTGCAATACAGTGGCATCCAAGACGACGATGCGATATTAACTCAATTGCCAACTGTATTTGGGACAGCCTTATCGATGAAAAGAAATCTCTTAGACAGAGGAACATGGATGAGAATTCCCTATAAACACAAGCATGCTAACTCGTGGGATCAGTTAAGCAAGGAAATGATCTTAGTTTCTAAAAGCGTCTCACAGCTATGACAACTTGGTTCCATATTGCTTTATCATATGCCAGTTTGCTTTGTGAACTTCTACAAGGGAGCTCTTGAGTTCTCTCAAACTGCTACAATGAAATAAGCGATTTCAATGTGTTTATTGCTTGCTTAAATATGTTTTGAGATATATTTTCAGTCAATTTTCAATCTGCGCATACTGTCACGTCTTTCGGGAAATATTCGGTATGAAAGTGCCTATCCAGGTGAATAAACTCTGCTTCAACAATACCTTAGTCTTAGATCTGCGTGCCTCAGAATGCGAACAATTTCCTCATTTCCGTTTGCCAAACGACTGATAAACAATTTCTGCCATAATTTTCTATGAGTGTTAGCGTTTTGTGTTTCTCGACGATAAAGCTCTGCCTAGTAAGTAGGCATGCACTGCATTCCTGTCAGACGTAGCTAGAGAAGGGTAGTGGGGCGTACGTGTACACTTGTTGACATGAGACTCCTTGTTACGCTTTTCTGCGCTAACAACTCAAAGATATGGCGACGCCATTGTCTGTACTTCTTTCGTTCCTTTCTCCATGCTATGCAACCAGTAACAAATGACGACAAGCGGACCTGAACATCATTTCTCGCAGGCGTAGAATCCTTCCAAATGGACAGAAAGGGTCCTCCGTCCTTGAGGAAAAAGCAAAATGAACAAAGACAGGCAGAACTGACAAGTTGGTACCTAAATTTGTAGATGTGAAATTTAATGAATTGTCAAACTATTAAAAAAGCCTGATCAAAGCTATTGATCGTTGACCAAAACCAGCAGATGCGAATAGATTACGTCCATAGCTGTTGACAGTGTTCATCCATCTTGCATAAACTTTAACCATGCTGAAAAGAAGCACGTAATCGGAAACGCATTCAACAAACGTGGTCTTTGTAATTTGCTTAAAAAATAGATTATTTTTCCCTACCTGTGTTCAAATATTGCTTCATTGTTCAATAATACCAATGAAAGAACTGCGCTAATCGCTACGAAAAACAATTTTGATGAGGATGTCTTGCTTTTCAAAATGCCTTGTTTTTCAACTGTGCTTCTTAATTCTCTCAAATGAGTAAGGTTACTTCATACAAATATTGAGTTCAGTCAAACGAATAAATAAATAAAACGGCATTAAGGCTTTCGCGTTCAAAACCCTTTCTAGGGAGCTCAAAGACGAAAAGTTTCTACCCTCAATAAGGTCGTCGATTTAAATATCTCCATAGAATTTAGGCGATAAACAGCATGGTGGCCCTTAAATTACAGTCAGTTACCATAAAACGTACGTAGCGTAGAAATAAAAAAAGTCACGTTTTCATTACACATTTGACTGTGGCAAAGATATTTTCCCGATGACCTGGCTGGAAATATCCCCAACATGAGAATTCCCATGAAATCACTTGTCAAGATGCCGACAGCATGATCTCCATAGTCTGAACTATGCACTGATTACGGTATAAACTGCCTTTCTTTTTCGTTATACCAATACTATTATCATATGTTCGAACTGATGAGACGGTAAAACTAGTAGGCGATAAGAAATAGCTACAAAAACGTTTTAGCAAAATGGGGGTAGAACTGTAAATATTCTGCCTTTGTGCATCCAAAAACGCAGAATCGGCCTTCTGCATATACTGTTTTGGTTTTCTAAGTACAGCCAAACTTTAATCGTGATGCGTGCTTTGTCGTGTCCTTGAAGACTGTAAACAGCACGGGTGTTCGCCAAACAACGCAGTCTGCAGTCTCTCCTAGAAGAGAGAGATGAAAACGTCTGCTATCACGGCTCATGTTGCGCTAGGTCGTTGGAGGACGGTGTTTTGACGCCGCCGGTAAGCTTTTGTGTCTGTACCCCATCCCACGGTTGTCTGTCTCCTTAAAAAACCGTGATTGTCATGGTAACCAAGAATTTGGTGCTTATGTCGGCAGCTTTTCTATATACAGCCGCTTTTAGGTTTCCCTTAACCTTTGAATGAAGGAGACTGTTCAATGACAGCGGCTGGTTGATGCTCAAAACCTGAATTCCTTATCAACTTTCTGAGGAAACGTAATCCAACGTATCGTAAGATTCTGAGATAAAAAGACATCGTCGTCCGTCTATCACGCCCAGCATTTTGTTCTGACTGTTGCGAGAAAAAGTGCCTGCAGTTCGTAGAGCATTGTATACCGGACAGGTGGTTTAGCAGCTATCCTAGTAGCAAGGTTTAAAATTGCTTGTAAGCCGTCGCACAGTAGAATTTTTGAATCACATGAAAACTTTCTGTTTCATCTTCTCTTGTATGTTTGGCCTTAGTGACTTGCGCACAGCTTGTTTCAGTAAGTGATCCACCGTGCTTTGCGCTACACGTGAGTCCTAGGTGAGAAGCACCAGAAGCGACCATAGATTGCCCAAAAACCTTACATCTTTTATATCGATTTCGTGTACTCTTAGAATTTCAAATACATTTTGCAAAAAATGCATTTAAAAATATATTTTCTGATCCACGTTGGCTAGCTAGTCACTGTTCCTGAAACGAAAGAACTATTAATCTGGTGCTTGGCAAGTCTTCTTCATCGTCCATGTAAATACCTGGGTCGTGAACCTTTCATTCATTAGAAAAGAGCGACTTACGGTTTTCAAAAAGTCTCTAATGATGGTATTTTTCGATTGTTGAACGTCCATTAATGAACGTTTGTATCTGTCAGCTACCTAATCTTCCTTATGAAGTACAGAATTTAGAAGCACTGCAGTTTATTTTCTTAATTTCATAAATGATTGCATGACCTATCTCAGATGAAAAGTAAAAAAGCATGTAGAATTTAAAACACAAATGCAAATGTAGCGATGAATCAGGCTGAAAATTATTGGGGCTGCAAGACTTTTAAAACCAGAAATCTATTTTTTGAGAAAATAAGTTAAGCATGTTGACTTGCTAGCAAACAGCTATAAAATATATATGTGTATTATTTCTATTGAATGCATTTGACTTCATCTACGCATTTTAAATAAATCGCAAATCTTAACAAAACGGCAATATTCAGCATTTTTTGCCAGACAGGATTTTGAAGGGGCAGGGCGCATCAAAAGCCAGCATCCTCACGTTACTGAAATATGTTGAGGTTATGCTGAATGCATATCCATATTAAGACCCCACTTAATAAGTCACTCCTAATCGAAACGAAATTTTAGAATTTTGATCTGATGTTTCATGAGATTGCCCACTGACCAGATGTTTCATATTGTGTTTCAGCACCCATGCCAGGCTGTGTCGTACAGTAGTCGTTGTACAGTAAAATTGCACAGTAGTTGGTTTTACAAAATTTGCTCAATTGACGAATACTTTTCCAACCTAGTGACTGCTTGTCTTGAATTGAAGGTTTAAATAATGCGCCCTGTGTACATCCTATTCAAGGAAAAGTGCGTTTTCGCCTACATTATAAGGAAGAAGTCACATTGTTGACATAAAATATTGAAATACATATGGAACATATTTTATGCAGCATAGGCGATGTTTTATGAATAAAGATCTGACGTTTGTAAAAAGCTCATAATTGGCAACTTTTTAAAACCGAAAGCTACCTTTTTTGAGTATTACATTTGAAGAATGCGTAATTTTCTATCAAACAGGTACAAGAAATTTTTTTGTGTGCATGTTTTCCATGAAGTGTATTTGAATGTATAAAGACAGTCACAATAAATGATACAAAAACATACTTCTTGAGTTGCCGTTTTTATAATAGATACGTTTTGCTAGTGGTCAGAACAAAGCTCCTTAAAAAAACCGCATTCTATCATGACTGAAATGACTTCAGGATAGAGTACACGATAATCAATATCACAACCCAATTCAGTGTCAAGTAGCGGAAGAGTATCAATCTTTCGCATATGTCGACATTTTGAGTGATCGCTAGCGACTACGGTACATATGCTGGACAAACGTTTGGCCGACGACTGGCGTTTATCAAGCAAGAAAACTCGGTTCTTCTGAACATATAGGCCTAGGTACGTGATTTCAGCTCTGAAGCACCTTTAAAGTAGCCTGCTACACCTGGAGGGAGAAAAAGATCAGCGTTAGCGCGCGCGTAGACGGTCTGATTATTGCTGTCAGTCCTTACGACCACGCCCGCTTCTGGTCCTTTTGACGTTGTTTTTTGGTTGCACCAGAGTGGATGAAGGAGAAGTGGGTGTGGTGTGTCTCACACTAAAATATATTTTACATCCAAGCTACAAGCGCTGTAGCCACCGCAATGGACACGCCGCATAAATCTTCCGCTGTGCTCTTCAAACCATGTCTCCTTAGCCCAAGATGCAATGCGTCTAGCAACAAGCGTTGTTTTTGCGAAGCATGTTCATGTGGAATTAAGCCAGCTACACGCAGCCGGGTACAAGTGTGCCATTGCCGAGTTCAGTCTTGTTGTCGCAGGTCGCTTTATAACAGGAGCATTTGTGTCTTACTTGAGTGACATTGGGTTTTTGGGCCCCGAAGGCAAATTAAGTGATGAGTACAAAGTTGGCCTCTGGCCACAGGTCACTGGTAATAGGACCACTGAAAATAATTCTATTTTGGCTGTTTATGGTCTTTGTTAAACGCACCTCTAAACATGTTTGTTCGATCGGAGCTGCCACCTTCCTCACTAGTTTATCTTTACAATAGAGATTAGCCTTCTGATAGTTGTCAGTCTTATTAAAAATATCCCTGCTGTGTAAGTCTCAAGTGGCTCATATCTTTGTCAAACGAACTCAACACGGTTGATGGGCTGCTGAAATTAAACGACTACCCATATTCTTCTTATCTCCTTTTCTGTGCAAATTTTCTTATTTAGAAATTGGTTGGCCTACTTTACTCATTATATACTGGTTTACATAAAGGTTGTAGCCCATTCGGTGAAGATTCAGCATACTGTCAACAATTGCTGTTTTCGGCCAACATTTATCATTCATAATTTTCTGTTGTTGCATATTTTGTCTGCTCATTTTCATCCAAGGTAACAGAAGATATGTTTTGCTGAAAAAAAGAAAATTATATCTCGAAATAAAGCACATACCTCTCACCTACGCTAGTTCATCAGCACTGGCGTTGAGTCGTCTTGAATTTTCTATCTTGTCCGAAACCTACATGAGATTTTGCAGTAACTTCGTGGGCACAGAGTTTCTGGGGTTCGGGCCAAATGTTGATAGGATTATTTGCGCCAAAATTGCCAAAACATATACTAGGGCTTTGTGCTAGGAGAATTGGCCTAGTCGACGTCACAAGCTTGAGTATTTTGACGCCCGTGTTGTTGACACGTGCTTCATGGCTCAGTAACCGTTTTTATTTTTAGATGTCGGCTCTGTTAACAATGGATTTTGGATGAGAATTTGGATCCTCCTTGAGGTGTGCGAAATAGTTTCCCATAAATCTAACGAAATCATATCATGTGCTTCTGAAGAGCTTGCTAAAGTATAAATCTAGTAGGATTCATATCTATAAAAACGCGTAGCTAATTGACTGATGCGACTCACCGCTGTTTGAACGGGACGTAGAACAATGTCACACACACAGGAGTTTGTTGATTTTTTGCTTGCTGGAACTTGTCTTACAACATTTAACTACCTTCAGTTGGACCAGCAGGTCAACAGTCAAAAAGGTGGGAAAAGAATAAATAAGGCTGTGGGGGAATGAAATGCAAAGAAAACCCTACAGTTCAATTACCGGTTCCAAAGAGGTCCACTATGTGCCCGACGATGGGGTGCACACAGAAATCTACACGAACCTGATTTTTAGAATAGTAGATTCGCACACCCTCTACCGTGCTCCCTCTTCCCTCATCTTCCTGAACTTGGCAAAAAGACCTGAAAAGGGATCGAGCGATGGCGCGTCGTGCGCCTACGCCTATGCCTGCCCTCAACCCCACATGATACCTTTTTATGGATTTGTATCACCAATAATGCTTGCCATGCCCTGACATGGGTCCTTTATGGGTCTAGAGGATAAATAGCGTGCTTCGTTTAGGAGCAACAGTTTAGGCGCAAATTCCGACAATGTCTATTGAGTGCCACACAGTCTTATGGTGCAGGGATAGTAACCTACTTATGGATTAGTTTAAAATGATGGAGGACTTAAGTTACATCTATCGAACTCGCTGTACCTTCCCTCAGCCGCGCGGGCCTGGTATTAAAACAAAATCAAAAAGACCAGATCCAGGATCAAGCGCATGTGGCCATGGCTGCAACGTCCTACTCGGGTCGCACGGAGTAGGAATCCCATAACAGCCGTGAGTAGCTCGAGCCTGAGCCCGCAAATACATGTGCCATCAACGCCCACCTCCCTCCATGTTCAACATTTATCATGGGAACGCAACCCGAATAACGCCTGCCATGTCCAAATCGGGTCTTCTTGTCGGTCCAGCGCAACTTCCATGCGGCCCGTTTAGGGGCAACCACACACACATACAGTTTGGCGAGTGCTGCAAGCAACATTTCGAAAGTTGTAAAAGACCGGTATTCACTCGCAAACCAACATTAAGTTGGTTTGCAATACCATCTATCATGCAGTACAATTTCAATTTTTATCAGTCACGCTAGAGTGCGTAAGATATGATGAGCTTCTGTCTGGCCGCTGCAAAAAAATTGGTTCCATAAAAATTGGCTACTGAAATAGCATGTTTTTTTATCATTGATTTTGACTGCTTTTATAAATTTAAATATATTTCTTTGCAAAGTGCGAAAAAATTCGCTCTTTACTTATTTGATAGGAAGTTACGCCTTCTTTAAATTTATTCTTTAAAGAAAGGGTTTCCTTTGGTTTTAAAAATTGTAATTTTGAGCTTTTTACGACTTGTGGTATTCATTCATAGCACATCGTATCCGTCAATTTAATAAGACTGCCACTGATATATACAGCATGATCGATGTCTTTTGCGACATTCTTTGGGTGCTATGCAACCACTTCCTCAAACCATAAGCAAAAACGTATTTCTCCTTAAAGAGGTTGACCAAAGAATTCATCTTGTAAACATTTTATTCAGTTCTAGCAGTCAGTAGGTTAAAAAAGAATTCGGCAATGTAGAAACTTTTCTAAAATAGAAGACTTAAATTTAAAGAAGGCGTCATTTCAAATCAAATAAGCTCAAGAGATGATTCTTTTGTATATGCCTTCCATAAATATACTTGAACTTATAAAGGCAGTGAAAATCAATGATAAAAATGCATATTATTCAAGTAGCAACATTTTGTTGGATCCAATCTTTCGTAGCAGTCAGAAGTAAGCAAATCACAGAGCCGGCCTTCAAGCGTGACTGAAAAGAATTGAAATTAGACTGCATGATTAACCGCATTGCAAACCTAGTCATTGTTGGTTTGCAAGTCATAACCGGTCTTTTGCAAATTGTGGAATATCGCTAGCTTATAAAGAGTAGATTCTCTATCTCATGTAATATCAACCAAAATTCTCCAGTGTGTTTTCGATTATACTGTAGTAATAAGGTATGGTTGTAATAAGGATAACCCTACGGTCTAACATCCATTTATTTCAGTCACGTCAAGGTGCTGTCGTCTGAACAAGCATCTTACTGAATGCCTGCAAAAGGCATACTTGGTTAAGAAATGGTGCTACGTAATTCGAATGCATTTATCTCAGTGACTTTCGCTCTTCTTATAAATGCAAATACAATCCTCAGAAAAAAATGCACACAATTATTCTTTCTTATAATAGTTTAATAGAAAATTGCGCGTTCTTATGCTATAAGAAAGGGTATCTTCCGAGTTAAAAAAATAATTCTAGTCAGGAGCTTTTTATGAGCGTTCGATAAGTGCATCCAAAAACCTACGTACCTGCCCACTTATTATTGCTGCTTATAAATTACACAATATAGCTCAGAACAACTGGCCGTAGTCCAATATATATATACCTTGTATGGTTTTATAAACAGGACACGGAAACAGGAACCACCCACAATGTGCGTGGGTTTGTGCCAAAGCGTCTGAGTTAGGGGTTAGGTTAAGGTCAGAATTTGGGTTTCGGCCAGGATTGTGTTAACTCTTAAGGTTGGGGTTTGTGTTGACTGCATGGTTTATGGTAGGCAAATGGCTGCGATTCAGGGGAACGTTTAGTTTTATGGTAGCGTTAAGACACGGAAATATTTAAATTTTCTGAAAATTCTCTCAGGTCCACCTTTTTTAATTGGGCAAGGCGTTCCTATTCGCGTGTCCTGATAAAGCGGTCGAATGAAACATCCTTACTGCCCAAAGGTCTCCTATTGAGCTAGGGTGGTAATTTTGTGTCAGATCAAATTGGGAATTTAGACTATATTGAAAATCTGTTAACTGATCGGATTGCAAACAGTTTCCTTCTGTCGTGTGTTGAAGTGCAATACAAAGCTTTGAACCGAAACTCAAAAACAAGGCACCTGCCATAGAATTGAATAATGACAGAGTGATCTACAAACCATTGCATTCGCTTTGCCATGGGACAGTTTCATCAATGAATTTCGCAACAAATTTCAAGCAATGAATGCGGACTAGCTCTTGGTGGTGCGGTGTCCTGCGTACTTTTGAAAGAGAGGGCAGAACATCTCGACTGCTGAGGCATACTCCTGTGTGCTATGCACGGATACTTAACGTGGCACTGCCTTTCGTTGTGCGTGTCTATCCCCTCTTACCTCCTCCAGCTCGATTCTTTTTGTAATTTCTTTCCAAAATTAAAATTTAGAAAAAGAAGAAGAGATCACTGGAACAAGAGATTTTTTGTCCTGACGTTTTGGATTCCGTAGGGAATCCTTTATCCCAGGTACTAGTAAAACAGTCTGAGACATGCGCAGATAAGGGTGATACATGCACAGATTGCACGGCATTTATAGTTTGTAGCGGTCACCCGCATGTGTACTATAATTGTTAGTGCTTCTAGCTTCCGCTTGAGGTCTTAATTGGTGCGGTGATGGCTCATTAATTGTAATAGCGTTCTTGTCCGCGTCGGATACTGGTTTGATAACAGCGCCACAATTTTGCCCACTGTCGTCAGAGTTGCTGCTGCGCCCGACCCTTCCCGCGTGACTGATTCTCTTGCTCAGAAAATTTCTCAGTACACCGTATAGGAACGCCAAATCGTTGCGCTTGTTGATGAACTGGGGGCCTGAGAACCATGACTCGAGCAGCTCGTAGATCACGCGCTTTTCACTTCTTGTGAGGATTTCGGCCTTGTCAAACTTGAAAATGTGGCCGGGTCCCGAGGAGTGAGCGGCAACCTGGGAGTTAACGTCCTTCTTCCTCATCGCCGCTACATGCTTGGCCATTCGCTGCCGCAGTAACTTCCCGGTTTTTCTGACGTAGTTGCTTTGTCCACAACTGCACCAGCTTCGGAAAACGACTATAGCCGTTTCCTGCCGTGGCAGTGGGTCTTTCGGTCTCATGACCCGGCGCCTGATGGTTGCTTCCGGCCTGTACGCAACTCCAACTCCAAGTTGGGTGAGTAGACAGCTAACCGCTTCCGATATATTCTTCACGTATGGAGGAGCTCACCAAACGTTTGGACCAGTTGAACGTGGCTTCTTCTCTCGTTTGCGAATGCATTGGTTGGCAAAATAACGCGGGTAACCATTTCCTCTCAGTACTCGTCGTCGAAGTTAGTCATCAAAGTTTGCAGTCTCTTCACGCATCAACTGATTTCATTAATGTGTGAACACACTTCACGCAACTCAGGAACCAGACCTCGTAGTCAGTTGCATACCTATAGCTACTCGCAACACGCAGCAAAAATCAATTCTCGGGACAAATAACTCTTTGAGGACTATTTAATGGTTTGTCGTCACGCAACTGATCGGCGAGGACAGCCATTCCAGCCTGAACCTGGTCTGGATTTGAAGAGACGGTCTTACATCAAACACTCAAATAAATGTAGGAAGGACTGCCTGTAAAAGTCCATGGAAATAGATACACGAACAACCGTTTGCCAAACAACAGGCTAGGAGAGCAGCAAGTGTCAGTGTAGGGAAACGGAGTATTTTAGAGAGAGAGAGTGATACGCTTTATTTTGAAAATATCATTTCAGAATGTTTAGCGAAAACATCCTTCATTCACAAGGAATAAACTAAGGCACAAAAATTCACAACACTGGAAACTCAAAAGCAATAAATAATCCTAATTGACTGTTATTGTCAATATTGTGGATAAAAAGCCTTTAAAAATTCGTCAATTTTAGGGCAAATGGGACTGCTTTTAAAAAGGTGCTACATTCATGCAATGATGACCTCATTGTTGTTCCGGCAAACGAAGAGGAATGAAAATCGGATTATAATGGGAGAAGCTAGGTCAGTTCATTGAAGTTCATTTTCCTCACCATAATTACAGTTGATTCTTAAGCTCAGTTTCAGAAAAAAATTTTTCAAGATCTTCATTTCTTAAAGTTTCAATTATCCGATTCTCTGATAAAAAACGCACAGATGAGTACCAATAAGCAGTTCAGAAATATATGCTGTGATCACTGGGACAAGAAATTTAATTGTCTGATGGTAATCTCTGATGATTGATCCAAGCCAGAATCCGAAACGTCCATCCAGCGATTGCATCTTCGACTTCTGAATTTTAGTCTAGTTTCACAACTCATTGAATAGGTTTTTCTCCTGAAAACAGCCTTCTGACTTTACAATATGGCAGAGCACATTTAGGGAAAGCCTGCGCCCAACTGAATGAAATAAGTATGCCTATGGTTTAATTCGTAAGTATTCAAGCGTTAGCATTACAATTAAATGCCCTCTACGTTTTTGTTGGCCTTGGATATTAATCTAGCGCTGTATGCGCCTCCGCAATTCTGTTTCGGCCAATTAACCGCAATAACTGATATTCGCTTTAAAAGAAAAAGATGCTGAAAGCACTCATTTTTTCCGCGACTGAGGCAGATATAAAGCTTGACTCAGCTGACAAACCCACTCCCATTTTCAAACCAAACACAATATCCGATGGACGAGGGGATATTGTCACATGACTGCTGAACTAGACAAGTGTTCTCAAATCATTAACTATATCCATTGCGCAGCCTAAAAGGTAACTGCATCATAAAACATCCCATCGCCGTGATAAGGAAGCCAAACCTGTGTTCCGTCAGCAACAGGTGTCCTTATGATACTATTTCTCATGTGTTCCAACCTTACGCAGTTCTTTGGGAGTATTGCAAGTTTGTGAGCTAAATCGAGGACTCCTCTTGGGACAAACAATTACACTTACGCAGCAAACCTCATTAACCCTGCTGAAGGGACGGGAGCGGAATCTTAGGGCATGCAACGGTGACCCGCCCCATACTAGCGGCGTAACAAGGCCTAATGATCGACAAGCGCATAGTTTGGTAAGAAAATTTAGCCCCAAAATAGAGCTGTCGCAGTGAAATTCTCCTTTCAATGGTTGCTCTTTACAGATACTATATTTTTTTACAATGATAAGTCCGCCAACTACAAGGCTAGGAAACCAAGAGAGCTGCAGCTTAACCTGTTTACGCCATTCCGGATGTTTATTCCGAGGGATGCTTTGTTTGAGAACCCAGTAGGTTTTTTGGACTGTACCTTTTGTCAAACAAAATTGAAAGATGATTGATTACGATAAAAATAGTCTGAGTCACTTATTTAATTATGCACACGGCAGGCAGGGTGATAATGATGTATTTATTAATTAGAGTGTTTGAGAATGTATGGTTGGCCTGTTCTGTTACCGCTTTTACTACAGATGATGGCTTCTCGTAAGAGTCCGAAAGCATGGGTTATTAAAGAAATAAATTTAACGACCATGCAGCCTTCTTCTCCGCAAATTGTACACGCACGCGGCACACTGTCACCTCAATTCCTGAGAATTTGGCGTTGCACTGAAGTACCACTATCGTCAGAAAAAGAAATTTTGAAAATTGAGCGTCTTCATATCACAGCGGAATGAAATGCCCACAACCGAAAAACATTTTTGGCATTAGTTTAATAAATGCGCAGCTTGATATCTTGCCGAATGCATTTTGAAATCCTCATTTGACAAAGGACATGAGTACAGAAATGGCATTGGAATGTTTTTGTTGTTAAGAATGTATAGCTATAACTACGCGACAATTTGACTCAAAAATTAGAACAGCCATATTTAAGGTGCTGCCAATCATTGTCTGTTCACCTCACTGCTGCATTTTCCGTAGAAAATGGGCGTTCTTTTACCACAATAAACGATTAAATTATTGTTATGTTAGGGCAGACAAAATATTAAAAATTGAGCTATAAATGTTGTCCGCGTTTCGTAGTTTTCTCCCAGACGACTGTTCACACAATCCAAACCTTAGAGATAGCAGGCGTATTCACCCTCCCTCTCTTACGTCGACTTGGTTAAGACCTTGCTTACGCTATAGTCGATTAGTTATTCTGCTCATTGGTGCATTGCCTACTGAGTGTCACCGGAACTTGAGAGGAAAGTAAAAGCGGAAAAGAAGTGAAGGATTAGGCATAAGCGTTAGCCTCTCAGACAAACAGAGGCTGGGGGCTGTAGACGTCTCCTTCCGCTCATTCTCCGATTATTTGATTAAATATCATCAATGACAGCATTGTCGCAATTATTTTGGTATTTGGTTTATTCGAATGGTGACCAAATGTTCGCAACATGCGGTCTTGAGAGATTGCGCCGTTTGCCAATTTTTGGGTCACAACGTTGTTGCAGTTGAAATTCAGATTAAGTTCAGCTGCCTCCGTATCTACTCTGGTCTTTGGTGCATTTATTACTTAAAAGAAACTGCTTTGTTTTAAATTAGAGGTGGCCTCGTTTGGTCTTGCTCATTTCTTCTTCAGATAATTGTTCCTGTTAACATAATTTGACCACTTTTACAAGAACTTAAACGTACGTTTTCACTCGCGTTAGGTCTGTACATTGTTGTTCTAGTAAATTTAAGCCATTTAAAGGTTTAATCATAGCATAAAAATCAACTGGAAGAGGCGTGAGTTTAGCTGCAACCCTTATAGTACACATCCCCGGTTTCAAGCCAAGTTTTGCCAAGCCTTTATGTTCGTGGGCGTATAATTCTGAAAACCAGTTTCGCTTATCCCTCAAATTGCTTGCTCATTTTAGTCCTGCATTTGTGTAGATGTTGTTCTCGTCTTGCTGGTCAAATTAAACGTAAAGCCGGAAAGTTGGCCTGCCCATTTTGTTTAAGAAAGACTTTAACCAATTTGGGAAGTTGAGTTCCGCGATCTCAAGCTTACTTACTAATATAATGTGTTTGACAATTAAGAAGCCAGCTAAGTGCCTATGGTGCTGTGAGCTTTGGACATGACGTTAACTGCCCGATGACTGGGAATTTACGGAGCAGTACTTATCACATTAAGAAATTGCTAGAGGCACCAGCCTCATTTACAAAAGATACAGCAAAGCGAAAAACAATCACTTACCTAACTGATTGCTTTGCGAGTACTGCTACAGTATCCAGCAGCAAAATTACAATATTGGAAAGCTGAATTTTCCGATTTTAATAACAATTAGCCCAACATCAATTTGCTTTGTCTCAGCCAACGGTCTAAAAGTCGCGCGGAAAAATGAGTAAAGCGCGAAGTGGAGTTGAACTTCAAAAGTTAAAAATCACTATCCATCGGACATTTTATATGGAAAGTTTAGGTCTCAGTTTTAAAAAGGAAGCAACCAAAAGTAAGTGTAAGCTTATGATAAAGTTACTAAATATGTCAAATGAAGGTCAGTTAATTTATTTAGCCAAGAAATACGAAATATTTTAGCGTATATTAAATTTTTGAAGAAAGGAGAGGTGGGTGTGAGAAGTGCAGTCTGTTTCATATCCCATTAAATTGCAACCGAAATTCTCAAATGGATTTTCGATTCGAACAAATTATTTAGGCAGGGGTATAATGCCGATTATTTTAAAGTGAAATTTCAGAATCAGCTGGTCACGTCAGGATGCCGACCTTTAATTAGGTTTTTTTCTGACAGCTTGCAAAAAAAATATTCTGTGAAAATTTTATACTTATGTAGTTTCTGAATGACCGAACAATTTTGAACCCTTCCAGCGGTTACACATAATTCAAGGTTTCAAAATTACATGCTGCTAACAGTCTACCTAAGGGAAGTCAAATAATTCCCTAGGTTATGAGGAATAGGTCACCTAGTTCTCATACATTTTTCAGTGGATATGGATCATATTGCATATTTTGCAAGATAGCTAGTAATACAATCATTTTTAAGAATTTTTTTTAAATCAGAAGAGCATTTCGGAATTTTGGTTGACATTTCATGAGATAGGGTATGTGGTTAACATATACTTTTATGGCATCCAAACTAGACTCCTGATCAACATTTGAGATTGATGCTAGTTATGTCATAGTGGTCCATTACTGTCTTTTCTGTTACTGTAATCTCAAAGTTACTTCGAGTTTAATTAAAGGTGCATAACGACCTAGCGTAATTCTGTGCAAACCAGGAGAAGTCGCTTCTCTTAAGTTAATAATAAATGAACAACACGCACTCTTGAATTTTGAAGCTTGAACTGCTACCAGAAATCCCAAGTCACTTACTCATCCTTTAAGTGGTCACACCATTTAGTTGATAGTCGATCTCTGACAAGCAAAATATCGCTGTTTTAATAGTGCAGAATTTACTCTTAGCCTCAAAGCTGCAACTTATGTGAAAGCATTGAGATTTACTGATTGCAGCGACCACTTAACAAGTCCTTCTCAAAAACAACGGAGGTGCTATCCGTCAGAACGTTGAGATCAAAAACAATTTTTTCTCGATAAACTTAACTTTTGTAGGAAAACTGTCGGGAGACTTAGGTTTTTATCAACAAGACGACAGTAACATTTTAAGAGCAAGAGCACTAAATGAGGAAAAGTGTTTTGACAGGCAGTTCTGAAAAAAAGAGCAGTGAATTAATTTTTGCCTTCCTAGAAGTGAGTGAAGATTCCATCCGCAGGAAGTCTCAGCAGTGAAAAGAAATTATTTATTTATTCAGTGCAACCCCAACAATATGTCTTTTCAAACCTTATGACAGCTAGTCTAATATTCAGGTGGGTAAAAACAGCCAGCCGTGCATAAATGCAAATTAAAAGCACCAGTTTGCACTCGAAACGAAGAAAAGAGTTCAAATTTGCCCCAAGGGAAACATGAATTGATTGGAAGAACCGGAAGTTTGGTCAAAAGAAAACGAAATTGAAATTGCTCTGGATAAGTGAACCTAGAGAGAAAAGACCACCTGAAATACTTTTTTCTAGGACACATATTTTCTACAAAACGGTCCACTTCCTAAGAAGATAAACTTCATATGATGTCTAAACAAGCATAGAAGAAGTAACAATCACGGGCGGTATGCATAACTTAAATGTTCTGGCACGATAGAAGAGAAAAGACAGGCCCCAGGCTTTACCTCCTATGGAAGATTGTCATGCGAATCACCTTCAGGCACCTTGTAGATTCCATTTGTTCCTCAAAATGAAGATTATTCAGTTTCTGACGGAGAACTTACCAAATCGATGTTACTATGCACAAGTTTTGTGACATCTTCCAAAGTGCAGAGGAAATGACCACTCCAGAGGACGGAAACTGTTTTTCATCATTGTGAGCCTAGATTTTACAATCATGTCCATGAGCAGTTCCTTAAAAGCTCTTGAAAATGACCGAAAGACGCAAACACAATGAAGGCCATAAGTGCGTTTGCAACGGATATGCGTCCAGTGTCTGCAGTTAACAATTTTCGAACACAAAAGGGGCGATTTTTATAAGGCTAGAAAAGTCGTATTTCAAAAATTCTATCCCATTCCGTAATTGTTATCCAAGTGCATTTTAAAATTGACTAGAACCACATTAATGACCCATCTACTTATATGAATATCCAACCTATAATTAATGAGGATGGAAACACACGAAGCATGTTTCATTAACTATTACCAGCGTTTTACACACTTAGGTTTTGTCGGTATTCAGGTCCATAGAGGCAACTGCTACGACTATGCCCGAGTTTGAGTTTTGTTTTATGATGTGACCTTTTGCAATTTTGTTTCGATCTTTTATTCGACATCAACAAATTGATGGGCATTCTTCAGAACATAAATGTGCATTAGGAGAGCAATTTCACTTAGTGAAATACTTAAATATGTTTACGGAAAAGTAAAAATTCTCGCTTTTGGAACAGTTTCTTTCGGACCACCTGAAAATACACAAAAGGGAAAAGTATAAACATATGTTTTATAATTTGGTCATTTATGTTCGATGTTTATGTAAATTTAATCATTACTTTCAAGCCCTCATTTGGTAGTAATCTATTTATCCTTTGAATGTTATACAAGAGTAAAATGTTTGTTCTGTTTAAAAAAAGGCTTAATTATTAAGCTTTATCAACCCCTAGAGAGGAAATTTATGTAGCTTCTTTAGTGGCGTTTTGTATGTGTTCCTTATTAAGTATATCACTAACACCATATCAATAGCAAATTTTATGAGCACAGTATAGTAATTTTTTAATGCCGTAGAAAAATATGTGATATAGGTTATATAAGAGGTGTAAAACTTGTAATCTATAAAACTGAAACGGAAATGGAACGGACTTTCGGACTAATAGGTGTCCGGAAATGCAACAACATTCATAAAATAAACAGATGTTCTCTTGTAGAAGGAGGAGACGAAGAAGGCGTAATAAACTCGATAGTCAGTAAAAACAGTTTTATGCATGCTTTCTATAAAACAAAGTTTGATCTACCAGCGCACTGAACAGTAACAGAAAGAACCTAATGCATCTTTAGACTGAAACATAATATTATGATGCGTGGTAATTAAACTTAAAAATCCATTCTCTTATTCCTTGGAATCGAAAACGCAGTTCAAACTTTTGACTGAGATTTTGAGATTACAGGGATTTGACTGGGTATGCATCATCCAAATTTATCACCTCTTTACACAAAAAGTTAATCAGGTGATATAATTTGTAACGTTTTTATATCCTTCTTCTGAGGTTAACATGTTCACACAGTATTTACAGTGCCATAGATGATGTTTAAGTGCCTTGGACAGGTCACCTTCGCCTCCAAACTGCACTCTTTTGCATTTTGAAAATATAAATTTTACTTATTATTCATCTGTCGGTTAAAGATTCACTGACGCGAGATTAGGCAAAACACACATCGCATGTTTGTCCGTAGGCATTTACAGAGTTGACGTACAGCGAGGAATACAATGAATTCAATGGTAAGTAACAAGCACGTTTGGAGTTTTGTGGTCCAACGCAGCTGAAAAAGTTGACTGTGATTCCGCAAGCTTAAAGGCAACCGTTGTGACTTACATGTGTACAAGTGTTATGTGATGTAGACTTATGTTGCAGCTAGCATGCTCACTCCCCTTCCATCACCTGGGTCCGGTGTCATAACCAAGTAAAAAAAAGCCGATGGTGGGCAAAGTTGCAGGTGGCCGCTGCGGCGAAAACTGGCCCCAAAGCGTGCCGCCGCGGAATTGGGGTAGCATTCTCAATCCGTCAGTCATCCCATCTACGTAAAAACTCACTGGGCTGACCACGCGGTCCAAGTCATTCCGTTCGTTAGCAACCTTCCAAGCCTTGCCGCTTAGTGCACCATGAGAGATTCAAGTGCGACGGACTGAGTTTAGTGACGAAAGTTCGCTAACCTGTCCAATTCGCCCCCTATTGCATTCCAAGGACCCATCTGAAAGACGTGCCTTCTGTATCGCAGCACCACGGAAGTTAGACAAGTGGCTTCTTGACATTCCTCTGTTATTTCAGTATTGTCCTTTTAGAGCAGGGAGGTCAGGAACAATCTACGACTCGTATGGTCAGTTTATGTCCCAACCAAAAATGTCGTACGTATACTTTCGAAAGTTTCAGTCCATTTGCATTCTATCAGGATTTAAAGTAAGGGTTTTTTATCGAAATTTTGATTTTGACTGTTTTACCCGTGACGGTATTTGAGTTATCAATAGAAGATGATTATCAAAGGAAAGAAAAGCAAGACATTTGTTATACAGATGAGGACTACCATTGTCCACCAGAGTACGTCAAATCTGCAAGATGGCGTAAAATCAGCTGACTTGTGGGGGGTTATAGCAATTTTTCGTTATTAATAGAGGTCCGACATATCCTTCTTTACAACAAACTTAACCCTAACCCCTTCCGTTGACGACAATTAAGTGCAGCCCACACGAGTTTTAATTTTCATTTTTACATCTCTACATACATCGATAAAATGCATATCGTCAAAAAAGCCCAGAAGATTATAAATTTTCCAAAAGCGTATTCCTGAAAAAAAGATAATAAGAACATAGGATATAAAAAAATGCTCAGGCGACCACTGCATATCCACACACTGCTTAACAATTTTTTCCAAAGGCATAATATAACCGTTTGCTTACAATCACATCTAAAAGATCTTCAAGCAGAATCTTTGCCTTTTAGTCATAAAAGATCCTTTAATCTTATTTTCGAAAATAAACCTTGATTAAGGCATTTCGATCTAAAATCCAATGCACGAAAATGGCAAATAGACAGTCAAATTTGTTCAACTTTAAAAGATGTACAGATTATATCTAAGCGCTGTATTCCGCAAGTTAAATTACTATCCCTCTTTTATATGTAACCTACGTCAGCTCAAGTGGTACGACAGATCCCGGGTGTAACTCAGAACCAATGCAGAATTTCACCAATTATGAAAATACTTTTCGGCTTAAAGTGGCCGCACCGTAAATGATGGCGTCTTGTGTTTTACGGTCCTCGCAATAGTTTTACCTGAACATGCTAAATTACTGGTATTTTTTAATACCGTTTTTAGTTTTTTTTATTTGGATCATTTTTGTAACTGTGCAAAATCACACCTGGTGGGTGATTAAAGCCTACCCAATAGTTAATTTCGAAATAAGAAATTTCCCACGATCCCAAAACGGATAATGAAAAAAATTAAAGCGGAGAAAAAAGGCATTTAGTTAAGTTTTTTGCTGCATTGAGCTCAAATATAACGAATATTTAACAGAATGCTTTTTGTATTTTACTGGAAATTAGAAAGGCCATTCCCATAGCACTGCATTTTTCACCAACGTCTTCTATAAACGAAACGAAGTCAGATAAACTGAAACGTAATTAGAGACAAATCTAGCCATATTTGGCAGACAACTAGAAAAACCGTTTCAAAAATATTCCCTGTCTGACAGAATAAATTGTCAATAGAGCTCGCGATTTGACAAAAGAAAAAATAACAAAATTATTAGAACTTAATGACGTCGCAGAATTTTTTGACTTCTTATTAGACTGCGTCCGATTTTTGCCCGTTAATAAAATAAAACAAACTGTCCACTTAAGCATTGACGTAGAATGCTAAAACTTGATATGTAAGAAAAACATGAGGCCTTGGTCTGAGATGTGGGAACGTATGGTGAACGGGAAGCAGAAACAAGGGGAGTGAGCACTTACCGAAGCAAGGCAGTTCAGGTTACAGTGAAAATCTGTCACGCATGATTGAAGGGCGGCAAAGGGTACAGCAGCAAAGGTAATGTGGAGAAGGGGAATGCGTGCGAGGAAGGAAAAGAGAATGAGGCTACGTCCTTCACTGATTGATGTTATGGCAATGTGATTTTAATCAGGTGATCCAGCTGCTTGTAGACTTTTGGTTTTCATTCCCGTATTGCAGCGGTCTCCACTAATCATAGGACACGCCTGCTCGTCACCCGAAGTACGGCCTTAAATAAAGATCTTGGGTAAACCATATGATTAGTATGCATCAGGTGTTGTGTGATTGAAATCTTGGATATGTTTTTTTCCAGCTCCTAGCAGCCACTTCGGCATCTGCACAGAGGACCATCTTGCCATCTTGTTTCCGGAGCCGCATGTAAACTCATAAATACAGCATGATCTGACGTGCATATACAAAACCTCTTTAATTCGTCTTACTGGGGAAGGTGTTGCTGTGCTCAAAAATAACAATTAAGAGGAAGTGTGTGAGTTCACTCAATCGTGGGTCAAAGTCGTCGTCTGATCCCGTTGGACATATTATCACTCTTGAAAGTGAGGAGGATACTCCTCGGCTTCTGCAGGACTTTCTTGTCTGTGGTGGCAATACTTATCGATCTCCTGGAATGTCGGCATTCCAATCGATATATTTTGTTTACAATAAAGTCCTTTGGGAAAGATTAAGGTTTATTGTGCGAATTTGGTGAGTCCGGGTACCCGAGCTAGTCGTCAGACGAATGAGAGTGTTGCGAACCTGGTTAACTAAAAACTATAATAAGTGCAAGATTCTGCGGTGGATCAGAGTGAAGGAAAATAATCGTCTCCCACATTTAGTTATGTGGTTATTTGGGAAGATAGCTGTCACCCGCATTGTATTATGCGATTAGAGGGAAAAGTTGTCACCCACCATTAATCATGCGGTTGGCAGTAACTAGTTTTGCTTGCATCTGAACTTGAGAGATTTGTAGTTGACATTCATATCGTTATGACTGTTGACAAATGGTTTGTCTGAGTGCATTTCCTCAAGGAATTCGCGGCCCTTCCTAGTTGGGCAGTCGCCGACAGTATTCGTGTGCTCCCATGTAAACGCGTGTCCTGTGCCCATGGTGAGCATGGCAACCTTAGATAGCTGTCCTCGTCTCCTCGCCCTTTACTACTATTCATGTATGCGGGTGATAAGAGTTGGATGTCAACATAAAATCTGTCAACATCACATGGAAGCAAAAACAGCCCCCACTGACCGCATAATTAAATGCGGGTGACATCTATTCCCCCAGACCGCATACGTACATGCGGATGACAGCTATTTTACCCAGTGACCGCAACATTAAATGCGGGGGGACGATTATCTTCCTTCACTCTGACCTACCGTATAATCTCTTATTAATCATCGTTTTAAGTTAAACGTTTTCGCAGCATTCTCATTCTTCTGAAGACGACCTGGGGAAACCGGACTTTAAAATTCGCACAATAAATATTATTCTTTCGCAAAGCGTTTGATTGTTAAAAAACACTTATCAATGCACTCGCCAGCTACCCATTTCCAGGAAACTGATGGCTTCATCGATCGTATCCAAAGAACATATGCTTATTGCTCTATAAAAAAGAATCAACACCAAATTTGTTTCCCCTGAATTGGACCGAAACTAAGGAAGTGGATGTATTGTCATTCCCAAGAGGGAATCCGATAGACAAACCTCAGATTGGAACCATCTGTCCGCTTGCATATCATGACATCTGAGAAAGCCAGTGTAGCCTTTTTGTCATGCCTAATCGTAAATCTGAGTTTTGCATATACCTTGTCGGTATGTGAATCTACAGGCCTAAGACAGGCAGTCGTGTTCTTGTCTATTATTTTAGTTTGCAAGTAGAAATTTGACCTTTTTCACTAATGTCGCCGTCCATTACTTTTTTTCCCTCCCATAGGTCCCAGAAGAGACTTTGTTGGGTTCGATTAATGCCACTTTCACCTTACTTACCTAATCAACCTAGGTTTGAATCGCAATACCGCTTCCTATCTGTGGTTTCGGGATAACGACTTTATAGGCCTGACTTAAAGGTGTTGCTTAGTTAATAGCCAGTGCTGAGTAACCGAAGATAATCCCTGCTGATAAGCGATATCCACGAATTTCACATTCAGCCATCTCGTCTTTTCTGCTGACGTCATCTTCATGGCGGATTACTAGAAGTTTATGTCTTCAAATTCTGCTTAAGTCTCAGTGACGTCTACTTGTCTTCTAGGTGCACGAAATTAATGCTTTAAAGCGAGGGCTTTAGATTTAAATTTACTAAATATCAAACCTGACGTGATAACAATGTAATCATATCTGTTTAATGAAAAAAATTCATCTATAAGTTGTTTGTTAAGTGACTTGACCAAATACGATTGTCGTATGTAAGCTTGCTAGTTAAAAACATTTAAGTGAACAATAATCAATATATTCGGCTAAGCCAGTCCAGAAAATGCTTTGACTGGTCCAATTAGCAGCGCATTTGTAAGAGTGCGCATGCATATTCCACTATTTTCGAAAGAGTAAGACGGTTGTGATATTGTAATGTGAAATGCAGGCCATCTGTTCGGAGGTTCTTACAAAGTTGGTGCTGATAAGTCGTAGTCTGTCTACATGTCTGTAAGAATTCATATCTAAATTCTCCCCGAGTGAGTTTCCACCTTAATTGGACGAGCCAATTTAGCAACTTGATTATTGGGCTCGGGGAGCATCTTTTTAGGTAATTGAAGCATTTTTTCCTGGATGAAATTTGAACAAGGCCAAGGCAACCATATGCAGTTATATAACAGGTCACGAAATTCGATGACTTCATTCAATCCTGAAAATCTCGTTGTCTTTTGTTTCTTCAGTATTCTTTCGTGGAAACAATTTTTAAATTACTAAGAGTGTTTTTTTTTCGAATACTGGGAAATCTCAGCTTGCAAACTATTACGGCACAATTCTCATTCAGATAGAAGGGCCTGCACGGTTGGCGACTAAACACCTGATTTTGCTTGTGTTGGAAATAGCCTTTGAGTAAATAGGCAGTCGTTTGTAGGGCAAACCATTACATCTGATAGGATTTTGTCCATGAAAGCCACAATTTGTCATAAAACGTTTATGAGTAGTCCGTAAACATTTTGTAAGTGCACAAGAGGAAACGGCCAAGATAAGGACGCCGCATTTTAGTGAAAATAAAGACGATGCGTTTCTGTCTTCTCGCGAAAATCTGGGATTTGGTCTGTCTCAGTGAAGCAAAAGATCGCAAGAAGTGATGCGTTTGAACCGATGAACCAGATCAAGCAAACAAGAGGAATTCCGTGGAATGATTGTGACAGAATTCGTAGTTGTTTAGTGTGCTCGGTGCAGGACGCATGGCTAAACAAAAAACCGTTCGAGTAGAAGTCCAATAGATAATTCCGACATTAACAATATCATATAGGAAGCGACAATGTTTTCTTTTAGAAAATTGCAAGCAGTTTTATTTACTGTCTGCTCTTAAAAAAAAAGAAATATTTACCACTGCATGACTCAGGTCAATTGGCCTCGCCACCAAACTGGTATACAATTTTTCTGATACCCTGACAATTGGAAAAAAATAGAGAACTCAACGGTAACCCACCTACATATCTCTCAACGCAGAAATAACCTGAACTTTCCGTTTAAAGATTTCTTGGACTTTGTCATATTCAGGAGTCGACACAATAAAATAGCCCTTTCGGCGTTATTTGTTCCATTTAAATGGCAATCCATGGGTGCCTGTTGGTAGCCCTATACCAACCTTCGGAATATATCATCTATTCATGACGAATAAGGGATCGGCGGAAAACGCATTGAAAACCCTTGCGAAAATTGAATGAAAAGTCGAATGTGTTCTCCAGATTGCCTTTCTCCCACTGAAACGCTCATTTAGAAACTATAATTAACTGGCCAGGTTTTCGCAAACTATGTGTCGCCTCTTTTTGATGGTGTCTTAATCCTTGGCTCTGTACCCGTTAGGCCGCAATCCGTTAAATAGTAGGTAGAATCTGAAAGAAAATATCGACTGTCCCTGCAGACTCAAAAGGCATTTTCTTCGCCATTTCTGCGGGCATCCCACATTCCGCCCCACCAGGAGTGCCATAGTTGCAAGACAGGATAAAAGGCACACTGAGCCGAATCCTGCCTGAACTGTCCTGTTATATGCCACTACGAACAAAATGTACAGAACACAAGCTTAAGTATCCATTTCGCCCAATTCTTTTCCATTAGACCTTTTTGCTCTTTTGTTCAAAGTAATTTTTTCTTGGTATAAAACGTTTTTCAGCTATTTCTCTACAGTGACACTCGTTGAGGAACGTTAACGGACCGCTAACGGAAGTCACTTGTCTTACTCTGCCAATGCAGGGCTTAACGGGACAAGTTACTTCCATCAGCGGTTGGTGTAGTTTCATCAAGGAGTTTCAATATCTGTAGACCTAAACCGACAAGATAATGAATAAATGGTGGAATTATTAAAGCGTTAGACTGATCAAAAAGGTTGCAAGTTTGAGCCTTGAGTGGTACACCACTTGGGGCTGGGTATGACTGGCTGAAGACGGCTAATAAGCCAGAAATCGCCATTCTAGTCTCCCTTGTCTTTGCCGAAAATACCATAGGCTTACAGTTCTTTGCATTTCCTATCTTATGACTGATTTATACCCAAGGAAAATTATGCACACTACGTGCGTGGGGCGTTGTTGTTGGGCCCTTATTGCTTTTCGAAATTTGAACTTAATGAGTCACTCCTCGGATTTCTGGTGGGACTTCAAATCAAATTAAGACAGATCAGGTCCCTCAAACTATTATGATGCATTTTACGTTGGTTTATCTCTGTGGTTTCCGATAAGGAATAACTATGGCTTACTGCAAACTATGTAGACGCACGTAGTAGGACTATAATCTGCAGTAAACCTCGCATTGGCGCCAATTTCACTGCCGGAGCTGAGTATCGGCCCGCCAACTAGTTGAATATTAAAAAAACGCAAGACAAAGTGGTTTTACAGCACCATCAAATAATTCCTCACAGATAACGTGGCGTAGTCCTGGACATGCAAGTCAGTGAGGCAGCAAAGCGGGCAAACACATCCGTTGTCAACCACCATTCTTGTTCAGCCCACTACTGCCGACTGCGTCAGGGTTGCACCAAGTTTCCTGCTAACATTCCCAGTTTCACCTAAGTTACAGACTTGTGCATGGACGCACATGCACGTCAAATCAACAAAAACCATGGTATTGCATGTACAGCAATACAGTATGGGGATTCAAGACCCCTTGACTGGCTTCGATAAGATCCTAAAATAGGCCAGCATGACGTAACCCTGTCAACATACTTCGTGGCCTGGCCAACGACAGCTTGTTTTGCTGCTGCGTTCCGAGACAGCAGCTCAAGTTTTGGCGACGGATCAACTTTCCTCGTTTATTTTCTCTCGTTTTTTCCTGGAAAGGGAGACTTTGTCTGATTCTTGTGGTGGGTTAGGCACACCAAGTATCCTAGTGGCTATAGCAGCACCATTAAATTCAGACATTTCAGATATTTATCCGTTCATAGAAACGCTCCATGCGAATGGTCTGTGAATAACTATGCCCTGATCGAGTTCCACAAATAACTGGAATAACAATATGCTAGATATCACCGTAGGAAGGCCCAAAATGGGGCTCCCCACGATAATATTTTTGGTATTGCAACTGCTAGTGTTTTTAGTAGGTGTGTGGTTAACGCAGTGGCTGTGGGCCTTGTGGTTGGGTGAAACGGTTGATGGGGGGGCGTGGGCAGTTTGGGGATTAGGTTACAGGCCGTGGGCGATTGCGTCTCGAAGGTAGAGTGAGAGAAACAATTCTTCTAAATAACCATTGGTCAGACATTCAACAATTCTTTATTTTTTAAACTAAATTAGTTTAAAATGAAGTGATAACTAGTAAAGCCAATCACGTTTTCGAAATTTGACCGATTAGTGGTCCGTAGCGATTTACTTGACATTTTCCCATCAGAATGCTATACCAAAAAATGTTCTACAAATTATGCAGTGCCTATTAGTTTAACTGGTGTCAAGTACGGACTGAAACATAAGCAAAAACCGGAAATTTGTAAAAGATTGCTAACCTCTCTGAAACCGTTATTAATGCATGTTCGAGAGCATAGATTAAATAATTTAAAATTTAAATGCATTTGTAACTCAAAAGAAATATAAAAATGACTGATATTTTTCTTGGAAAAATCTACTATTAAAAAAATAATCACCCAGTTATGCAGACGTGACAAATAGCAAAAATTAGTCTAACAAATAGTAATAGAATTGTCAGATGAAACCTAAGCCGTACTATGTTTTGTTTATTAAAATAGCTTTTTTGTCTAATTCCTTTATTCTTAGTTGAGGCATTTAATTGGAATATATTTTTAATCACCCTTTTAATTCCGACAGAGTTTGCACGGTTTTCAATTTTTACAAGCTTTTCTCCATAAACATAGATTCTGTTTGACATGTACGGTTCTACCTATCAAGATGGCTATACTTCTGAATTCTTCGAAACGCAAAATTAGACTGTCGAGAAAAATGAACGTTCACCGTAGAAATCCCATATTTTTACGCCTTATATCAATTAAAGCACTTTCTATAAAAGGTCTTTCCTTTATAAAGTGCACTTTTCAATAGCATTTAGATGAGAAATATCTGTACCAGTTACCTTCTTCTGAAACATAGTCAAAATGAAAAATGAACATTCTGACCTGTTTCGTTTTTGAATTTATGTGAATATTAATGATATACTGTTGGATGGGAATGAAAAAGAAATGAAATTGTTCCTGGCTCCTGTAAAAGGTGATGACTTCTTTAATTTACATTCACCTGATGTTCATCGACTTAAGAGTTGATTTTCCAATTCTGTGAGATATTTTTTCAAGCGTTCCCCACTTGTATTAGTGATCTCCTATGACACAACGCATAAAGAGCAAAGTTTTGATTCTGTCATATTAAATACCTTGGAAATTTATTTTTAGTATGTAGAAACCTGTGGTTTTGCTTGTTTCATTGCCTTTCCCTGTTAAATAGGCAGTTATTCTTTTTTCAGAATCAAATCCACTTATCAAATCAAAATAACGAGGCCACATTTATGCTAAACTACCCGTTCCAATTTAGATCAACAATTTGCATAAGTTAGCTCACCTTCTGCATTTTCCTACTATTTATCATCCACGCCTACCCATAAAACCCCCTGCCATTCATAGTTCCTTATTATATTATTCACTGGTTTAGGTTTTGTCCGTGCAGGCGTGTTTCAGGCCCCTCGCTGTTATCAGCTTCACCCAGAGTCAATGTTACCTTACAAGTAAAAATAGACCCCTCTCCACTGACATTCAGTGTATATTAATGGCCGATTGCATTTCAGGTAATTTTAGCTAAAAATGCAGTTTAGACAGTAGTAACTTTGCTATAAATTGCCTTGCAAAATCTAGACTTGTGAAACGGTCTAATAAGCGATCACCACTGAGAACGCTTCGTCTGAGTTTGAATGTTTAATTCTCACCATGCATAAATAGCATGTTTTGAAGGCATATATTTGAACGAGTAGCCGACTTCTGCATAATATACTTTCAAAATAATTTCTTTCGGTTGGCGCAGCACATTTATGATTGGGGTCTTTCTTTTTACAAAAATATGGCCAGGAAAACGGAAAAGTGATTGGCAACCCAATTCATATCTAGAAAAAAGTCTAATGCTTTCCTATACAGGAGAAACTTACGTCAGAGACACGAGACTTTTGGATTGTGTCACACTGTCATTCCTTGATAATGTTCATCTACTAATTTTCCAAAAATAGGGTGATTTGTTTTCGTGACCAGCCAGGTACATGAAAAAGGGGGATAACTCCAGGCAAACTCAGACGAAAGACGTCAAACATTTTCATTACTGGTCAAAGGACGCACAGGACAGCTGCGCCACAAAATCTTTTTAACTGACTTTTTGTACCCGGATAATGAACCCTCTACATCAATAGAAGTCTCCGATTAGAACAATGAATGGCCCTCGACACACCGTGAACGAAAAAATTGCGGGTAAGTCAGGATGAGTTTTGGGGTGATATCTTTCGAATTCAGGAGCATGATTTAACCAAGTTTTATTAAGCAGTTGGCGAAGCTCTCCTTTGTATGGCAAACTACAATGCAATAAGCCAAAGAAATGTCTTAACAGAGGCGCAAATATCACAACGACGTGATTGCACTTTTACACTCTTGCAAACATCTCATTCGCTCTATTTCCGTAGGTCACAAAAGATAAAATTTATCTTTTGATTCCTCGGTATTATTTATAGTTAATAACTAGCTTCCTTAAATCAATAAGCAGGGCCATAGTCTAGGACCGGTGTTGGCAACCCATACCTCGCGAGCCATATATGGCTCTTTTGATAATCGCGTATGGCTCCTTCAGAAACTTCATATTTTATGATTTTGGTTACTCTTTAGGAGTCTAAGTAGTGGGTTGTAGTGTAAAAGACCCAAGTCACCAGGAGTGATTTATTATGTACAGAACTCCCAATTGCAGTCCTAGGTGGCAGTGGCCACTGGCGAAGCCAGGATTAGTGTTGATTGCGCCCAGCCAGACCTGAGACAGCTTGAGACAGTGGTGACAGCTGATTCAGCAGGATTGCGGAGCAGGTTCAATTGTTCTGTTATTGGTGCTTTGCAATTGCCCGAGGGCATGTCACCTGCAGAGGTCTTAGCTGCATCGGCCGAGGGGTGGAGTATTCAAATGGCCCTTAGGTATTTTGACGCGCGTGTATGCTCGGGTGTGCGTGCGTGACTGAATAAACTGCGATTGCCATGGCTGCGGTCTCGGGGCCAACAGAAAACCGAAGGAAAGGGGACACTCGCGCAGCTGTTACCGGTTTCCCAGACGCAGCTGCGAAGTCAGGCCACGGGGACGGGGCTGACAGTGAAAGAGAGCATTGGAACAGTTGGTTTTGGCTTTGGGACAGCTGGTCTTGGAGAACGAAAAGGGAGAACGCACTGTAGCCGTCCACCTCCAATGACATGCCGCCACCGAGACGCGTATTAGAATCAATTTAACCTCGATTATACTCTGGATTTTCGGCACTCCTAGGTTTGACCTGGATGGGCCCTTTCCGGCTTGCCGACAACAATTGCTTCCATTTTTTCCTGCGTCCCAACAGTGACGACAAGCTCGCTAAATAACAGACGCTCTACTAAAGCACGACAAACCCGCAGACTTGACCTCAGCTTGATCAAGGTCACGCTGGCAGACAAGGCTATCTTACGCGCATAGGCCGTCCGGCTTTGTTACATATAGTGCCTCGTGCTTATGTCCCCCGGACGGAGCAAACAGTCCATTCGTGAAAACTTGTCCTGTGAACTAATACATCGATCGCAACACCTGACTGCTTTCTTTCATCATAAGGATCGCACATCTTTGAACGCTAATCTCTCTCATTTGCCCAAAGTTAACCTCTGCAACAAAGAGTATGGCGAAGCGAAAAAGAGGTAAGGAGTATCGTACATTTCAGGACGAACGGGTCGAAGTATTTGCCTTTGTTCAGAGAGCAGATTATGCGGTGTGTCGAATTTGCAATGACAAGATTACATCGATGAAACGGTCGAAGGTAAAGTACCACTTCAACGCACGCCATGATACATTTGTATCATAATAACCTGCGGGCGATAGCCGAAAGAAAGCATGCCATGAGCTAATGAGCAGGATGAAAACCAGCAACTCCGCATATGGACCCAGCAAGGTGACTATGACTCCGCGAGCTTTGGTGGATCTTAAGTAATAGTTAGGAACGGAAAACCATTCGCAAATGGTGATTTTGCTAAGATGTTCATGCTGCATGTAGCCGATAAACTTTTTGATGACATTCTGATCAAAAACAAGATAATACAACGGATGCAAGACATGCCCTTGTCGGCAAACATTGTTCATGAGCGAACCATCATCATGGCAACCCACGTAGAGGAAACTCAAGTGAAAGACAAAAATGCAGCGCAGTTCTTTTCCCTGGCTTTGGATGCTCAAAAGACGTAAGCCCTTTGGCGCAGTTCAGTGTGATTGCAAGATATGTTGCTGGTGATACACTGCACGCAGAAAGTCTTGCGGTTCTCCTAATAAAAGGGTCCACAAGAGGTGAGGATATGTTAAAATTTTTCATGGATTCCGCTTAAACAAAAAAACTACTTATGGATCAACGTATCTCAGTGTGTACTGATGGTGCTCCTTGTATGGTGGTGAAAAAAAGGATTTGTGGCTCTTATCTGTGAATATGAAAATTGACCTATCCTACGTTTCCATTATATTCTACACCAGAAAGCTCTTTATGCGCCGATATGTGACGAGCAGATTGGCAAATTGATGGCGCTCTTCATTCCTATGATTAACTTTATTGGTGCTCGAGCCTAAAATGATCAAAAAATTAAAAAAAACTGCTGGATGAAGTTGGAAATAACTATCATGGTCTGATTTTGCACAGCAAGGTCCGTTGGTTGTCAAAAGGGAAGGTGCTTAGCCGTTTTGCAGCTTGCCTGAACGAACACCGGACGTTCCTTGAAATGAAGGGCACTGAGCATCGTGAGCTAGCCGAAACTGAGTGGCTCTTCATGTTTAACTATCGCGGGGACATGACCGAACATCTGAACCAGCTTAACGTTAAATTGCAAGGCAATGGAAAAACAGTGTTATCCCCTCGACAATCCGTGTTTTTTTTTAAAAAAAGGATTGAACTATTTATCATGGATCTCGAAGAAGATCGTTTACTAAATTTTGAAAAACTAAGACAATATAAAGATGCACGCACAGTAAGCGAGTCCACTCTAAACTTTGATCTCCACAAGCTAGTTGGCTTCACATCCAGTCTCCTACAGTCGTTCAAAGCACGCTTTGGAGAATTTCGAGAGCACACTCATCTTTTTAAGTTAATCACCCATCCAACCGAGTGTTCAGTGAACACAGCCGACCGACGTTATATTCCTGGCCTCGCCATTAGTGATTTCGAAGAAGAATTGGCTGACCTTATGGCCTCAGGCATGTGGGTGAATGAGCTCAAGTCACTCATTGAAGATTTTGAAAGTATCGCACGAAATAAATCGGAGTTGACAAGCAAGCACATGTGGACTGAAATTTAAAAATTTCAACCCGAAGACCAGCTGATAATGAAAATTTTGAGCACGCTTCTGGTCACATATCACACGCTGCAGCGTGTAAGTATTGCTTTATTGACCCTGTTTGGATCTACGTAGGTATGTAAGCAGTCATTCTCACATTTAAGATACATCAAGTCCACAATAATAGCATGTCTAACGGATGAAAGCCTCAACGCTTGCACGAAGCTTAACCTCGCCAACTACCGACCAGACTATAAAACCCTCAGCGAATCCATGCAACGTCAGCAGTCACATTAATAATGAGTTTTATAAGAACATTATATAAAAAATAAATTCAGAGGCTTTTTATACTCACATTTAATACAATTTCATTTTAAAATATACTTTTTGGCTCTTTTTGAAATATATTTCCGAAAAGTTGCTTTCTTGGCTCTCTGAGTTAAAGGGTTGCCGACCCCTGGTCTAGGACATCTGTTAATGCCCGACTGTGGTAAGCATCTAGGAGAACGTAGCTGTTTTTCAAAGTTCAAAGCCAAATCATTTAATGAAGCCAAAATATCAGCAGTTAATGGAAAAATCCTGGGCATGACGCAAGGAAAAACCTACCTTCAGGACATAAAATTTTATTACCATGCTAAGTAACCTGTCCCACAAACAACGTTTTCTCGAAAAATGGATGTTCAGATTAATTTGCCGTACAAGCCGACTTTCTTCTCGTCAATGGAACGATAAAAAGTTGTCCTCATCGAACACGATGCTAATTTACCTGACGCGATTGTCAACTTCAACAAAACGTGCTACACGGGCACCTATAATATATCGGTATAGCGGATGACTATGTGATGATGAGGAAAGAACTTAGGGTAGCTTGTGGTTGAAGAAACCAGACAAAAATCCTGAAGTATCGGAAGCTTTGTTTTAGTTTTTTCCAGCAGAGTAGCGAAGCAGTGTATGTATGAAAAAACTAACTGATTAAAACGGCTCTGTTAGGACTTCAGCTGTGTGGTAATTTTTTCACCAATTTAACCTAGACTTTAAAACATATAGCCTACATGACTCGATAGTATGAGTTTGATACCCAGTTGCGAGCTTTAGTCGGTCCTCGATTGAAGACATCTGTTTCGGCAGTTGTGTTTTGCCACCCGACTGCAGTTTCTGGATACTGATGCTGTCAGATGCATTACGCTCAGGATTGTGCAAGTAAACCTACAACTTGTCGGTAGAGCTGATTCTAATGGCATAACAAAACTGAGATAATTGGAAAAGAGATTGTGGACAGCGATTTAACGGAAGAATGCGTGTCTCTTTGTAAGTCTTGCGTCTAGAAAATGCGCACATATTTTGGATTACCTGCCACGACACCCAGCAGTCCACTTTGACGAGCTACGTTTCTTAGATCTACGCGATCAACGTATTCGCTGAAAGTAGTGAAGTTTGATCGACTGGTCTATGGTAGTTCATCCTGTGAGTTTGTGTGAGATGTTATTAGTAAGCCATTAGACAGGATTCAGGTTTTGGGATTTATTCTTATCCAAACGGAGTGGAGAACTGTCACCAGAGGGTGAGAAGAACATGCTGTCGCCAACTGGTGTCCGCGTCGGCCATGGATGAGAGAATACCTGTATTAGGGTCTTCTGACAGCACCCCCCTGGATTTGCTAGCCGTATAGGCACCGCCTTGGTTGTTGCTAATATCCTTTGGCATAAGCCCGTAGAACACTTTGCCGGCGGTCACTAGACAATCTGAAAGGCTTCTTTAGTATTAACTCGGTGATCTATATTGACTAGGTGTGTGGGAATTGAATTTTAAATCGATCTACGTTCACTTTTACCTTACCAGGCCGGTATGTGTTCACGCAAAAGACTTTAAAGAGAATTCGTTGTTCGGCCACAGGCGCAGGTGAGGGAGTAAATGCACGCTGATGTGGCCTTCAACGTGAATTGGCATTTACCTCCCAATTGTAAGAGGAGGAAATTCGTGGAAATTTCGCAAAGGTTCACCACGCGGAAAACGCTTGTGATTGCCATTGTCAGCCGTGGTCTTATTGGTTCGCTTGTTCCATCGCCTAAGAAAGGCAGCCTTATGGACACGCTTTGATTTTCTGCCTTTCAGACAGTAGGCTATTTAGTATGTTCATCAATATTCCTGAGGATAAACCTTTTCGGGAAGTATGTTCTGCAGCTGCTGGAATTCTGCTTCAAAATTTTCAGGTGACTGGGTATACCTCAGTCAGCCGCCGATCACTGCACTAAATTGCGTTTTCTATATAGCTGAACAAAATTGTGAAAGGTTATGTATTGCCCTGTCCAATTTTTCCTTCGGAATACCCTACGTTGGATAGATCCGTCCCTTCGCCTACGTAGAAGAACATAAAGAAACGCGATTTCATTCTAAACCTCAGACTCTACTGAAAACAAATCTATTCAAAAACCTTGTCCAATTCTCATATTTTCAGTATCAGTACACTTTTACAGGCAAGATGATGAGTTGGCAAAAAAATACATTTGCCAAATAGAGTTTTCATCAGGATGCTATAAACGTTGGTATAGATTAGAATGTTTCACTTTAGCATTAAAACAGTACCTTGAAAAATATATCACAATAACAAAACCACTCACACTCATGTAAATGGCCTATTTTCATGTTCTTTCAGCATATACTAGGTGCCCTGTCAGATCGACGGTCGTGACCCACAATGGCCACATTGTGTCGGCCAAACAATCTGGGCGCGTAATAGTGATCGAAGCTTGGCATTCCGGCACCCACAGTATTAACAGGCATCTGGATCGTGTTTCACATTACGCCGGGTTCCGCGTTTGGTCGGCGAACTTGCGCACTGCCTGAAATAGCAACAGCCGATTCGTGTTCGGCCAAGTGAAACTTCGCTCATTCTGCAGCTACCCGAATACGTGGCTCACAATCGAGGCCTTCACACCCCCATCTCACTGGCAAAGCCTATCGCAGTAGTATTCGCGTCACCCTATTCCCTCCCTCTGTACACTTACCTCTGTTTCATGTGACCTCTGCCCCCGAATCCTTTAGTGCGACAATCCCAGCCCTCATTTTCATTCTGTCTGACGAAGAGCTACTGTCACCCGCTCGAAAATTCACGAGTAAATCTCCATTTCTGATGATCCTTCTTTCTACATTGATCATCTCGAAATACATACTACCTCAGTTATTCAGTAAATTGTGTGTTAAGTAGTTAATATTCATAGCAGACTTGCGCAGCATCAGCCGTGGGACAGTCAGAATGACCGGGAGCCAAGTAGTTTTTTGGTGATCGACAAAACTAAGCAGCCCGTGAACACGTGCAACATATGGTCTGCTGCATGGACTAAACTATAATCACATCTTAACGGGCATTGCTTGATACCCGACAAACCTTGATGCATGAGATCGTTTTTAAAGCGTACCCGCAGCTGTTCAGTGAAGATATAAGGAAATGAGCAGAAATGAATTTAAATTTAAAGCAAATGCGTAATATGTGGATATAACACAAATCGCTAACGCATACAGGGGGTAATTCGAAGTTCTCTGAGGTAAGTTTAGAAGGATCCAGGTGTCTCGCAGAAAACATAGGGCAGACAGGCAATACCGCGGGGAGGGGACAGACACTCCCTTTTACGTCACAATGCTGACACATCTGTAAATGCTGAGAAAGCGGGAAGGTTGAATTTTCTTTGTCTTTTACATTTAAGAATGTACGTAGAAGGGAGTGAGCCATGCATTACCTCGTAAGGAGTCTAGCTGATTACACAGTCCAAATGAATAATCTCCGAGTTGGCTTTTCTCGTTCTTGAACTGTTTCGTCGTCGCAACTTTAGGCTGTTTCGGAAGAATGAGGAGCGTTTGCCAGAGAGGTCGTAAGTCGGACTGGAGCTCTGTCCTTGTTGTTGGCCCTGCGAATTATTCTGCTGCTGTTGCTGCTGCTGATGCTGCAGGAAGCGGTCAACAGGTGCGGAGCTCGGCATTCGTATCCCACCACTGCTGCCGTAACCACCAGCGCCACCACAACCACCGCCAGAACCGCCGTTGGCGTTAGGTATACCAGCGCAGACGAGTTCATTGAAGACGTTTGCTGAACTACCACGCCGTTGCTCAGCCCAGGGTGGAAAGGAAACAGCCCTTGTGACCTCATTCTGAGACCAAAGGGCCTTCAGGATATCAACTAGGTATTCCTCTGTTTTTGCACTGGCGTAGACGAACTGAGAGGGCTTGAGTCCACTCTTTAGCAGCCATTCCATTATCATACCCTCACTGACTTCTGCACTGGAGACAGGAATGTCTGATTTATTGCAAACAACCACCAGAGGCGGCGGTGAGGCCACAAAGAGGGAGTTGGTGGGACTCACTGAACCATCCTGAAAACGTGTCTCACTGACCAATGGAGCGTAATCCTCGCGTTCCGACTTTATCTGATCTAAGTAATGACCTGCCGTGTGCAGTGATTCAATACTATCATTGGCGAAGACAATGACAAAGGCATCGGCCTTTGCGATGCAAAGTCGAATCATGGCCGGAAAATCGTAGCTCCCTGAGGTGTCCATAAACTCCAATTGTGCCAAACAGTTTCGCACAATGAACTTTGCGGGGTAGACATCATCTATGGTGGGGACATACTTCTCTTCGAAATTTCTCCGCAGAAACCGGCGAATAATGCTACTTTTACCGACCTTGGCAGCGCCAAGAAAGACAACACGACAAGCAGACTTTGTTGGATCTCTCCCCTGCCCCGAGACTCCACCGTCACTACCTCTGGGTAAGCTGTCAGAACCATCGCCAAAGAAGAGATCAGCTCTGGCATCCTTGTCACTGTTAGTCATCGTTACCTACAAGAAATGTCAAGGGAGTGAGATTACTGTCCAGCTATCATTCTGCCTGCGCGGGAAAAAATAATTTTGTGAAGCAGCTAAAATCGCTATAATGCCCTCGTAACAACTGGAAGAGGCTTTTATCCAAATTATCATTATAACCTTCATATTTTCCAAACAATAAACAAAGGCTCGATGGAATTGCTTTCGGAAATTTGACGTACAAAACCTGTTTATATTAACACAGAAGGCAATTGATCAACTTCATTTTATGATTTTTAATCAAATTAAAATAAACTCGTGAAATTTTACTACACTCCCAAGTTTAAAAGAAAAATTAGTACTCGGCATGCAATTGCATTCTCTACTTAGATTGAAATTCTTATCTATTTCAGAGAGGGATACTATTAATTCACACTCTCAACCATATTCTCTCGATAACCGCCAAAACCTGCTGTTTATGAGAAAACTTGGTTAAAGTCCACGTTATGCTTTTTTCGCTATACTTAAATTAAACTTCAAGAATACGTTCTTGAGGAAATAACGTTCCTTTGAATTTAAACGCCTTATCCTCCTCTTTGAAAAGGATACATACTGATTTAGAATTTTTTGCATTACCTAGTTGATTAGTGAGTCGGAAAAAACAGTGCATTTCAAACTAATAATCCTCTGCATCTTCATGACCGCTTTCTGCTTCAGCGTCAGAACTTCAGATGAAACTCTGCCCGAAATCAGCACTAAATTTCCCTTTCCTGATCCCCCATTACCCGTTTCCAGCAATGCGGCGGTATAGGCCGTGGTAGGGATTACGTTACGTGAGGCACGCATAATGGTAATTTAATTTGAAGTCTGGGCAGCCCTGGCATTGCGTCCTTACCTGTTATTCTAGTTCTCCTTCACACGTACCATTCGCGAGCAGCGGATGCTAAACAAGGCGTCAGAAAAAACCTGGCTGGATAATAAACCAACTCTCGAGATTGACGGATAAGTAATCTTGAGAAACAGTGTCAGCGCTACTAGGTCACGGCGAACTGAATACTAAAGCTGTGACTGTCTTTGAGAACACTTCGAGCTAAACGGTGGTTCTGTGGTATCAGATGCATTTGCTTACCACCATTTATTTGTTAATTGTGCCAGAACGCTGCGGGAAACAAGCTTGGATAAACCCGCCGCCTAAAAATCTGGAATAGTTGAAAGATAACTACTCATGGAGTTCACGTTTTCTCCATAGATTTTTACTATCTTACTAAATTCAAATATATTTTGTGAAAAGCATACACAAACATATTCCTTCTATCAGTCATTGGAGAGCTACATGCATCTCCTTTTAAGCAAATACACGGGAAAGGAGTTTCTTTTGGTTTTAAAAATATTTGTATTATGAGCCCATTAAAGCAGGTAAAAGATCCCTTCATAAAACCTCATTTTTCTTCCAATTATCTTCTTCTCTTCAAGTATACTATAGGATTTTCATTTCTTGCATCCAGCCATAGATCTTAGCATGCAAATAGCGTTTATAAAAGTAAACATATCCTCATGGAAAAATATACTATTTGTAGGGTAGAAACAGTTAATGCAGGGTAGCATTATTCGGCAATTTATGAAGTTTTTACGCTTATGATGTACTCTACCTTAAAGTATAAGCTTACGTACTTAATTTGCAACAAAAAGCATACAAGAAGGTTAAATTTTATGCCTGTTTTTTTGCAGTAAACTTGAAATAATGAGAGCAATATGAATCAACTAAAAACCCACGCTACTTAGTAAGTCATTCTAAAAGGAGGCCAGTAGAAGACGGAGGAAAAGAAAAACCGACAGAACCCCTAGCACTTTATGTCACTTCAAAGAGTCGGCTTTATAACAAGATCCTTTTCATCCGCCTTCAAATAGCCCCTCTATAAGAATGACGATCTACGTAGCGTGACTTTTTAGTGATTCACATTTTCCTCATAATTTTAAATAGGTTTTACAAAAAACGCGCATCAAATTAATCCTATTTTATTATTTTGTAACAAATTAAGTCTCTAAGTTTATACTTTAAGTAGAGCGTATGCATTCAAGACATCCAAAACTTCATAAATTCCTGAATAATTTGAGCCAAACTTGCTGTTTCCGCTGTATTTATTGTTTCTAACCTACGAGCTCTATATTGTCAAACTAAGGACCGTTTTACATTTATGAACGCTATTAACATGCTATTAACATGGATGCAGGAAATGTGAATCCTGTAGTATACTGTAAAAAGAGTGTAAATAAATGAAAAGCTGGAATATTTTTCCATCTAAAATGCCTAATAAGATAAAACTATTTTTAAAGTCTTAAGATTCCCTTTTTCTTGCGTATTTAAGCTCAAAGAGATGTAATTTACTTTCAAATGAGTACCAAAAACTATATGTTTATGCATTTTTTCTACACAATATACCTTTATTTACTAAGATATTAAAAACCTACGGAGAAGGCACGTAATCCATAACTAGTGATCTTTTACAAAAGTGAGATTGCTAAGCAGTCTGAAAGAAGTTCCTTCGAGTGCCTGCATCCTGACATGACCGACATATCTTAATATTACGTTGTACGAGTATTAATATCGCAAACCTTATTTAGTGATCTATTATAATCAAAAACACATTTGACAGTTTAGATTAACACTTTTTCAAGCAATACTTATAGTTCAGACATAAAAACAGTGGTGCCCGTCAACTGCACTTCTATTCGTACTTATGTAGACTGCTCATCGAATTTTCTCCAACCTGTTTCGCAAGCGTGCTTGCTTCATAGTGATAATCCTAAGGGATCACATGAAAACCACTGAGCTGTGGAAAAATTGGTAGTTAACTCCAGGATCTTCACAGTTTGGGTACCTCAGTCCGCAGCCTTGACTTCGAGCAGAAGTAGACACATTTGCGCCGTGCTTTTGAAGACTTCCATCTGTCAGATTAATGTTAGTAGACTTGACCGAAATTCGCAGATTCCCGCAGATTCAGATAGGTGCCTTCTCGACTCGGCTGTGCAATTCTCAGGCTATGGGTCTCCACCACTATCCTGTGTGCTCTTATCGCCTCAATTATCGCGGGCGCGCTAACATAAATCAACATACTCAACTTTACGTGGTTCATCAGGTTTCTTAACAAAAGTAAGTACAAGCGCGTCTCCAATGGCCTTTCGAAATTGTTATTCGAGGTGACCTCTAGCACCACTTTAAAATCATAAATAACTCTCTCACTGCAAGCAAACGCATCCTGACACCATAGAACTACCGTCGAGCTCGACAGTAAGAGACAGTGGCAGTGTCAATGATCGGCCTCCTATGCCCGATTACCGTTGACACTGTTGACTTATGATCGCTTGCCCGTAAAGTCCGAGAGTTTGCCTATTTACTAGGCAAGCTTAACGGAGATAAACCCCTCGCTGCTGTGCTATGTATCGCCAGCATGTCGGCGAAACACCTAGTACCTGTGTTATCAATATGGTTCAAAATTAGGAAATATAATCAAAGCTTTCTTCCTCCAACTCATGTGTAATTGTGTTTCATATGACGTGGTTGCCTAACAGGATGCGTCGAAGGGATTAAACACTACCTTTCTTTGGTTATCGACTCGTAGGCATTTACCTATCCTCATGGCAATAAAAACTGCGCGAACTTGTTCATATTTTCTGCCGCTGATTTTCACCTTTGCAGCGCTGTTTTTCGCATTTTCGTTGAGGACGTCTAGATCAGGTCGGGGCAGCTAAAATAATGGTAATTAGTCAGCCTAATGGTTTGCTGACCTCATATTCGAGCTAAGAGCTGTAAGGTCACTTCCAGTTGAGTTCGCAGACCTTGGCTATTCTACCGCTATCCCCTCTCTGTCGCCGGAAGTGTGATTTTTGATAGCCTTTCAGGCAATGGCGGCAGATTCATTGGATGACTTTATAAGCAACTGGAAGGAATTGCCAGAATATTTCCTTCAAGTTGCCTTCGTATAAAAACTTCGTTCACTCGAATGCCAAATTTCTCTTCAGCAAGTTAATTTCGCATTCAGACAACTGATCTGCATGAGTGTGAACACATTTACTCGACTGCTTTCCACAATATGTGGAGCATCGTTGTTGCTTTATGGGTTATTGTGGCAGCGATTTTAACAGGCAGGACTTATCTGTTGTTTTTACTTTACTGCCTTGACTTCTGGCCTGCTTTTAGGGAATAGCCGGATATTTTACATAGATACCTGTAGAGAAAACGTGTCCAACAACAAATCGTTAATGCCCGTTTTCTCCCAAGAAAGTTTTATTTGGAATTCCATGCGTGTTCTAAATTAACAGAAAACATGTTCTTTGCTAAGTGCCACCAGTGTTGGTATGGGCGGATTATAGCTACATAAAATGTTATAATTCAGCCACTGAAGTGATGGAAGTGTCCATGAGATACCAAAAATATGCTAATGACAAACCAATCTTCATTAGGAAAGAGTTTCGATTAGACTTTTAGAAAACTTAATTGTATGATTCAGGGTTGGTATTATAACAATGGGAAATTTTATCTTAACGATGCATTAAATTCATGACAGAATTGCAGCCAGCCTAAAAAAACATTCATATTTATTTCCTTAAAATATGTTTATAATAATCTTGAACAAACGTGCAACTCTAGAGAATGCAGAAGATGGTTAATTTCTAAAAAATAGTAGTTATTCCAGCTTATGCCTCAAAAAATGGTTTTCTCTGTGTACGCCAGTGTAGAAACATATGCATCCAGAATTCGTATCAAGGAAATTATTTGCTACCTAAAAATATTGTCCATGGCAGCTGTGAATTAATCTTTCACCGTCTTGGTTTCTTTTGAAATGTTTATGAGCACCAGTGTGAACTGCTCCTCCTATCAATGTGATAATACTGAGCGTTGATTAGGTAGGAGTGTACGCTTTCTGCTTCCCAAACCCAAATTAACCAACCATAATTCAGATAACCAGTTGGAGCCAGAAACAGAAACATGCTATTGGTTACAGCGCAGATAGCTCACAGATCGCACCTGGCAGATGGGTCACAAGCATTTTTATAGAATCTAACTTTATCAGTGCCTCGTCACCTGTCATTATATGTCGCTGCAGATTGGGTCTTTATTCAAGCAGGACCAGGTGTATACCGATCTCCTGGCTTCCCAAAACAAACAAGTTTCGTATCAGTAACAAATTTAATGAAGAAGCAACAAACTTCCAGGCCGAAGTAGTTCAAGGGGGCACGGCACGGAATGCACACAGATTGCTGCAATCTATTTGGGCTTATTCTGCTTCCATTTAATCCGTAAGGAACCTGACTGTCAGCTGGTTGAGGAAACACAAAGAGTTGCTCGATTACGGCTCAGCTAGCCCACAGACCGGTCCTAGAAGATGGGTTATAAGCACTTCGTCAAAGTAAATAGATACGTGATATGTAGGACAGGAAGTTATGTATGGCAAGTCGCTGACGAACTACTGTTCAAATAATTGATTATGACCCATCCTGTTACGAATAGGTAGCTCAAAGTCGTTTACCTATTTTTTCTTTTATAAATTGATAATGATACATCGTCTACAGACCATGTGCGTCGTGTGCAAACACATTTTTTGTGCTTCTCGTCACACCTAGCCTACATGTAGGCATAATATATCCAAAGGGTTGTCTTTTAATAAATCTACCATTTAGACCATTTTTAAGTGGCACTGAGGGTACTACCTGACTTTATTTTGTGCTCAAGGGACAATTTATGTGTTTTCTATAATTGGAATGTTTAAAAAGTGTTATGTTGTGGGGACGTATGTCTACACATTTGCGGGACAACATTTATAACTTCACGAACAACAGGTAGGCTTAATAAAAGAAGGCACAATATAGTATTTAAACATTTTGTGGAAAGGAGGTTAAGTTATATATTTTTGCGGTCGTTTAGGGTTGCATATTTTGCATTTTCTGCTATGAAATAAAGCTGTTCACTAGTTATTGTTTATTTAATGAGAATATGACTTGCAACCATTATTGTTTTGAGTTTGAATAAGAACAGAAATATTGTGCTGAAGACATACGCTTATATTTCCAATCGTATAAAGGTTATATAAGAAATGTTTCATCGGGACTGCCATCACAGTCCCTGTGTAATAAGCTCATATTTTGCGTGTAAATACCATTCATAAAGTTTGCTTCTTTACAAAAATAATAGTTGCAAATCCATTTTGCCTCGGAGGTTTGAACCGAGCAAGAACAATTAGTCAAACTTTGCATATAGTTAGACTATAAGACAACCGAAACTAGGCAGGCAGGCAGGCCCTAAAGACCCTTCTTAATAAAACTCTCTGGTGCGCTACCCGGTCAAAATTCTGACTACACTGGTGAAGCCCATTTAAAATTGACTGCAAACACTACCAAAGATGTCCTGTAATAACACCCAGGTCAATACCTGAGTATATGCCCAAATACGCTATTCTGTTGAGTGTACACAATAGGATGTGCAGCCAAAAGTTTCAACGGCAATCAAAACATGTTTAAGTCCGAAAGGAGGTCAGAATCTTAAAAGTTGGATGTTAGCTCGCTGTAGACAATAGTGGGATTTTCTGCATAGCCATTATTTATGCTATCGCTGAACACACTAGACTGCAGAAGCGCACTTTGTTAGTTACATTTGTGCGATGCTGCATTGACTAAAACGTTTTTGAAACAAAGAAGGCACATTGTGGGTAGTTTTCAAAACATGAGTCAATTACTGTCGTTTTTTCCCTGACTTGAAACCATTGAGTATAGCAGATTGGTGTTAATTGCATCCATTTTAATCCGAACGGCGACAAAACGAGTTGTGCAAAGCCAATAAAACTGCAACAAAATTTGGGGTAAATTGCAAAACCAAAGGCGGCTAACCACCATTAGCGTGCTCAACAAAAATTTGGAAATCACATTCAGCGTAAACTTTCACTCCCAGTGACGACATTTCGGATGTGTTTGCGCGTAATGTGCTCAGAATGTTAGACGAAAGTGACACATTTTAACGAAATTTGCAAGACTACCTTATGTGAAGTGGTTTGCAGAATTAAACGCTGAAGGTTTTAAAATACGGTTAGCAAACTATTACCTTTCATTTTGTAAAAAAAACTGCAAGAAGCAAATTGTTTTGCTGAGTGAAAGAGCCATACTGAAAAACTAACATATTTGCGTGCAGAACGTTTCCAATAATTCCTTAAGTTATTTTAAAGCCAACCATGGTGTTGAAGTTCGAAATGTTAACTTATTAACTTTCTCGTTGCACTTTTGGTGGTAGACTTCCATAAGTATTCTTGAAAACGTTTTAAGTAAAACAAGGCCTTTTAAGCAGAAATTTTTGCAAGATGAAATCGAAAACTTGCGTTGAGTTGTTTAGCACCAGATCATTAGTATGGCTCACCAGTGTGCAGGATAAAAGATTTTTTATTAAGTCACAATTGTCATTTACGCATGGACATTTTGGCCAACCAATGAACATGGAGGCATAAAGCACATAACTCGACTTAAAAGTACTGAAGTCTTCAAGCTTATTTTTTATCCATTTTTAATTGGACGCCCTGGGGAGATTTTTCATTTTGCCATTAAACAGTCCTATGTATTTGTCATTGCTATAAGAATAGACCGGTTATATTTTTATAGGGCATTTAAACTTGGTAATCTACTTTTATCAAAATCATTGTCGGATCATACTGCTGGTCATATTCATAAAGCACACAAAGGCTTACCCTAACAGAAAAGGGCTGCAACAAAAATGATGCATGCAAACCCGAAAACTATAAAATTTGATTTATTAAAACCTTCTTAAATTTCAAACAAACACTTTCCGCAGTCTGCCAAAATTGATGCATGGGCATTTTTATTTTTATGTAGAAAGTAACAAAAACCTTTAATAAAAAACACAATACATACTTCCCTATTCAAACGGTTTTTACATTTGAAGCTGTTACTTAAAGTTAAGAGAAATCAAACCTTCCTGTGTTGAATGAGTATCCTGTTGGAAATGGTTTTTCCTCTCTGATTGTGAGCATAGCTCTCCAAGTTTTCGGTCATCCAATAGGAGGCTGAATGCTCAGGTTCTTGCTGCATTCCCATTGGCAAGTCCAATGACATGTAATGTTTTATAAGAGGGCATCCTTAATAGTGTCTTAGCATGCGTTTTCAAATTTACAATTTTTTTCAATGTGCTTTGATTTTAAAAACTTACATATGTTTAAGTGTAAACTAAAATTACTCAAATATATTAAAGATTGCCAAATAGATTACATTCCCATTGAAGTATTTATCCGTTGGTTTAAGGATTCACTAGCTACCCAACAAAATGTTCTTCAATCGATGTGTATATTGACTATCCATATAATTTGCCTTCTGCAAAAAAAACATGCTGACTTAACAAATCATGAAGGGGCTTTACTGTCGCATAATAAAGACACCCTATTGTTTCATAAAACATAACATCCAATATTCGAGGCGTTACAGTCAAAGTGAAACCAGCATGACGATGGAAAATTGTTTGAAGTCCATTATATTTACTGTAAAAGGCAAAATTTATCAAATTTAACGAATAATTTCCCTTTGTTCTACGTATTAAGTCCATACACTATGTTTTTAAAACAATTTTACGTTTATTAGGAGAATTATACTGATGGAAATGCATCAAGTGAGAAGCAACAGGGAATATGCGCCTATTGAATCGCAATCATATGCAAAATCAGCTACCAAGCAAAAGCATACATATCGAAGGCTCATATAAAGGAGTTTGAAACTCAAAGGAAGCTTGCCTCACTTTTTACCTATAGGATATTTCGTCATATTTTCTGATTGAGAACTGCCTTTTGTAAAATGACAGCATATTATTTCTGATCCAATTATTGCTTTTCATAGCTAGCACAATATAAGACACTAACTGAAGCATATATAAAAGAAACTGTATGGAATATCATTGCCGAACAAAAGGGATTTACGCTTTTTAGTGAACGTCAAGGTCCAGTCATTTTTTATCGCAACTTACAGTTTTTATTTTTGTCTATGTTGGTATGTAAACTAAAATTGTAGCATAAATTATTACGCTTACTTGAGATACAGTCTGCGGTTCATCTACCAAAACATTAGTTTTTTACAAGCTGTAGTCATTAAATATCTCTTGTTAGATAAATCATTTTTCAGGGACACTTTTACATACCCCTAGGTTAAAAAACGATTTTTGAAAATACTCTGCCGTTGTAGTATTTTAATTCCAGTGAATTAGATAAATGTGATACAAAGTTAGCTAATACTTTAACTTATTTGCTTTTATTGCATAAATGTGAATGGCTGATGAAAACCAGTTGATTTAAACTTTAAATGTTGAATATATAAATGAGGTCCGTTATTCGGGAAAGTTTACATGCAAGTTGCACCACGACGAGAATGTTTTCTCATATAGTATGTTACAACTTGTAATCGAGTTTTGGACATTTTTCACCCCCTTTCACTCATTCGAAACTAGCCCGGGATCTTGAAGCTAATCGTTCACGATGAAGCGTTTTGATTATGGAAGATTCAAGAGTAAACGCCAGCTGTACAAGAATACTGAATACTTTACATTATTTTGCTGTCAATTTGTAAAATCATTAACTATTTGTACAGGTATAATTGGAATTCAATTGGAAATGAGACTCCCAAGCAATATAATTCGGTGGCAAAAAATCGTTGGAAAATGCTTACAAATTTTTGTAAATTTTCTACTCTTACACACAAGGTTATCGTCGGAAATGTGCGAAAAATGCGTACAGGACAGTGATTATTTCAAACTTTGGTTAATAACAGGACTTGTTGGTTGATGCCTTTTCCAAGATTTCCTGATGTTGTTATAAATTGCATCTAATTTGAAGTGCCCATTAATGCACGAGTCATCACAGTAAATGGCCTCTAAAAATTGACGGTCTTTCCTAGATGGGCAGGGGCCTGCAATGCGAGTTTGGTCCCATCTGAAGTTGAGCTCATTTCAAATGTATGCGAGGCTAATTTATATTTCTTTAAGCGTGTAGAAGCTGACTTTACTGTTTGTCAACAATAAAATGCATCGCAGTCGCAACAAGGAATTGTGAAACTGACTTCTTTTCTGTCCAACTAGCCAATACTATTCTAAGGGTATACAGGCTGATTGCGCAGTGTGGTCATTGGCTTGTGCGCCATTTGGGTTTAATGCTTCCTCAGGTGTATTTCAACGAGTTCAGACACGTTCTTAATTTATGGATTTGTTTGCCAATTTTGCGGATTGGGTTCCTGATCGGAACAATCTAGTACCTTTTCATTTTTGTTTTAACTCCTGTCGTCTTATGCATCCATGTACAAACTCCCTAGGATACGCTTTGTTTTAGAATAGTTTAAACAGGTAGTTAATTTTTTTTGGTATAGTTCGGTGCTAGAACGGTGTGTTCTTGCTCCATTGATTAAGGTGTTAACAGTACTCCGCTTATGAGCAACAGGATGGTTGCTATCGTAATGAACTTAATCACCTATAAAGGCCTTTTTGGGCTTAACCGATGTTTGAAACGTTCCATCAGTTTTTTGCCGTACGAGGACGTCAAGAAATGGGAGTTTACTATCAGCTTCTTTCTAGAGCGTAAATGTGATTCCTGGCGGCATTGTACTAATGATGTTGCGTAGTGTTTCCAGTTGGTCGCTTTTAGCAATGAAAAGCATATCGTCAACAAAGCGTACCCACAACTTGGTTTTTACTAGTCGTAGGGCCAGTGCTTCTACTTTTTGCATCGTGAATTTAACTAAGAAGGCCGAAATGTTTGACCCCATCGGGGGTCCCTTTATCTGTTTATAGTATTGCTGTTAAAATTGTTTAGTAATATCAAAGTGTTTTTGCAGGCAGAAACAATGTACTGGTCCAGAAGTTAAAACATGCTCATGAATGTGTTTTCACACAGTAATTGTTGGTTAGATATGAACATGCAAAACAGGTGCTCTTGCGCTGCATTTTTAAGTACATAGTCCCGTTTCCTAAATTTACTACTATTGTTATCGCTACATTTAACATAATACCACTAACCTCATTCAGAATTCAACAAATTGCTAGAAGACGTATCACCTTGCGTCACTTGTGGTTCGATTTAAATGCGAAAAGATGCCCACACTTACAAAGAATAAAAATAGGTAAATCTGTTATCTTTTTTCTTCGTGTAACAATTCAGCCATTCTTCGGCTATAACTTAATGGCGGACAATCGATGCATACCTTCCAAACTAACCGCAGAATTCCTATTCACCGAAGTAGACTGCCTAACCAGTATGCATTTTCTACTAATTATTGACGTTGAAATAAATTTTAAAACTGTAGGTAAATCTCGGTATGTGCCCCTTTGTTTATGGGGATGGTTTCAAAACAGTTTGAAATTGAATGAGTTTTGAGACTTTGAAGTGGCTATTTCACTATCATCCCCACCTTTTTATGCCCTCTAAAGTGCACAGCGTTTTCTATGCCCAGTGCAAATTGTTGTGGGTATTAGATGATATCCTCTTCAGAGCCAAGCGAAACCAATAACTCTTCCTAATTAAAAAGTGTAAATCTGCTTTTAATTTGGAAGTACATGCCAAATTTACAACGGCCCTCGTTAATATCCCCCTAAATAAAGTGGTTTAAGCGTTGACTTCAGTCGGGCTTTGTTATTGTTTTGCATTTAAACCATATCGAAGCCACAAAGGTTTGCCAGATTGCGCCAAGCAAAGTCCTTCAACACGCCAAAACATGCAAGAATCTAAGAAACATTCAAGTGATTGATTATTTTTATTTATAAAACGAACACAAATGTGAATTGTTGAGTTACCTCTACGAACATATATGTAAATTTTCATCTTTGGGTATATTTATCCAAGGTTTCCAAGGGCAGTCAGAAAAAAGCATTAAAGAACCTTGAAACCGTGCATAAACTAAAAATGTCAGTGACAGTTCATTAGCGTAATCTGTACTGTAGCTTTTTAGCTAAATCTTGATACGATCCAAATGTTTGCAAACAGCCACGCAAGTAACCGGCGGCAGGGATAAAGCGCCCAAACGCACAATGCTTTCATATTAATGGTTCTAACGCTTATGCAAGGAGCACATTCTAATCAAATGATAGCCTTTTGGAGGCAGTAAAAGCAAAATTCAACTAGAAGGAAAGTATTAATGGTTTAGAGACTATATATTTCCTAGTGATAGGCATTTAAACAGTATTTTTGCGAGAGCACACAATCTTTAACTGTGGTATAGAAATGTCTGAAAGTAATTTTAGGTCTTTAAATGAAAGTACTCTACACGCATGCTCCTAATACTTTAAGGCTTGTATATATGGAGTGTAATCAACAAATATGGGATGCCGGAATTCCATTTTTGGCTTATTTGTCGTCATCAGTGAGCCATCCCCAAAACCAGGCGGTGATTACTTGTATTTGAACTCGGAACCCTTGGTAATTGAGTGTGACACTCTCCCATTGGACCGCTAAGTGGCTGTTTGGTTGGTGGCATTTTCCTTAACCAAATAGATAAGGGAATTTTCGAGTTCTCAACCTAATAAGGGACTTCTTTATAGCTGATGATGCATGATCGCAACGTTATCGAAACTCATTTTCAGGCTTTAGTTGATCTCAGGCGCACTGCAACATTGCTAGTTATAAACACACTATAAGCAACTGAAAATACACTATCACCAGCTACTTCCATAATATCATGAACATGAACCCTTAATTACCTACTGGTGTCGAAGTACAATATTACGAAGCATAAGAAAAAAAGAAACAGCAGTCAGTAAGTCAAATGCAGTGTATCAAATGAGTATGCATATTGATATGCGAAGCAATAATAAACAGCGGCGGGGTCCTATAAATCGCACGGTATTTTTCGATCTTTCGAAATTTTAGAAATGAGGGGTTATATTCTAAATCTATTATACACGTGTAATTTAACTGAGTCAAGTCCAAGGGGTGCAGAAAATACATCATGCGTGACAGAGACTGGTGCTTCGTTTGAGTGTAAACTGAACAGGGGTGGACTCAGGATTCCTTAATCAACATCATGGAGTTAGCAAGTATAATCAGTCAGTACACACGTTCGAGCGCCACATGTTTCGAAAATAGAAATTTGCAACGCACGCAAGATGATCGAAAAAATAAAACACTGATAAGATTTCGTGTTGTTATGAGTTTACTCTTAGCAGATTCTGGATTCAACAGTAATTTGCAAGAAGTTTATATTAGATCAGTTGCTATGGTCCAGGTTGCCAACGTTCTGGGTAAAAGTCTCTTCTCATGAGTCGCACCAAGTCTTAGTGGATTATCACTCTAGTTGTCAAATCAGACACACCTTTGAAAATACAATTACCTAGTAAGATCTCGTTTTTATCTTATTCTTAAAGTTTGCAATTCGTTTCAGGTGCTTCATAAGAGTTTGCGAAAACAAGGATGCCTGTCTTCCGGAGTGAGAAGCAATGGAAGACGCTTTTACAAGAAATGGGTGACGTGCAGTTTGGTATCATCTTAATGTTAAAGCAATCGTTTATTAAAGCACACTAATATTTCCTTACTCCTCAAGTCTTAAGCATCCTCTACGTTTGATTAAAATAATCATTAAATGGCGTTTTTTATCCTAATATAGTATTAGAAAAGTCCTTCGTTTGCGTCTTCCGAATCGAATCTGAGCATATTTATGTGAATTTTGGAAAGCGATGGAAACATTGCACACTGTTTAGTCAAAAGTCAAGGTATAACTGGATCTGAAATGGTTTGGGATTGAAATTCATGCCAAACAGCTTTGTCTATGTGACTGTGCAATTCTTTATTGGGCAGCATAAAAAATCATTGTTGTTAAAATTTCTGGGTTTCGGCGCACACTGTTCCTGTCGTCTGCTTTATTTCGCCCTTAACACCAGCCCTTCTACGCGCACTGTGCAGTGGCTGATTTTACAAAAATATCCGGCTCAATAAGTAACTACGGTCAGCGTGAAACCTCGTGAAATATTCACCGAAATTTTGAAATTATTTTTCAATTCGAAAGAAGTACTCCCATAGGTTTTGATTTCAATCATCTTCAAGCCCAAATTCCAGGATTTTTGGTACGTGGTAATTGTATGATTCTGTCATTCCGCTCTTCCCAGATGCTTGCAAAACCTTCACTCTGTAATAAATTACTGCTCGTCACTAATACATTTTTCCATCTACTTTTTAGTGACCCTTACAATTCAAATATATTTTTTAAAACGCGTGCTCATTATATCAACTCATACAAGTACTGGTGAGAATGTAAAATTTTCGAATATAACATTTTAATAGTGTTTTTGGTTTCAAAATATTTAGAACTGTGAAATGTTTTTGACAGTACAATATGCACTTCAATAAAAAAAGCTGTCAGTTTATTATTGCTCGTTAGAGAGAGTGCAACATAGTAAATATTTGTAGAAAAATTGTATGATTCTTTTATGTTGGCAGAGAAGGAAGCATTATTCTTTTAATACAGAAAGTACACGGATTTGTGCCGTTAACCATTAATAAACATACAACGGTGATTTGGGCTCACGTACATTCGGCAATTTAAAGGACTGGTTTTGAAACTGAATACACTTTTAAATTAATTATTAACTGGAAAGAGCACATGCTTTAGTAACAACTGAATGCATAAATATACATACTTGCTTATGAGTTCTACAAAATATAATTAAATGTTGTAAGAGGCATACTTCGCAGTGGTTGATGGCTTTCAATCCAACTTTTCACTTACAGTTTCCGCCTACGCCTATTGACCTTAAATATACTGGTGTATTACGTGAACAGAAATTAATTTCACAGGAAATTAAAAAGCTGAATATTTAAATGGACAAGTGCATTCAACATTTACCAGAACATTCTAACTTATTAGTAAGTTATATGACCGACGTGAGTGTAATAACTCTTACTTATGCTGCATTGTAATGAAAAACAAAATCCCGCCTAAGAAATTTTTCCTAATCCAAAATATAACTCAGAATTTCAGCTGCTTTATCGCTGACATTGATATCATTAAGGAAAGAACATAAACTGATTAATTTGGCAGGAAATATCGACTAACCGCTTCAGATACTTCAGCTGTTTTGATGATCTGCTTAGATCGCACATAGCTGGCCTCTGGTCTACCCTGCTCTGGCAAAACTGCTTAGTCCTTTGTATTTGAAAATGATAATGGGGGTTGCAATTAAAAATCCTCAGGAACTATTTGCTTCTTACCAGAAGTTAGAAAATACCTGTACTAAATGTACTATGCTTGTTACTAAAAAAAATATGAAAAAATTGCTGGCTAGCCTGTGATTCCGAAGGCGCTAAATACGCATGCATCGCCTTACATGTGCCGATATGGCTACCCCTTCGCCGTTTTCGCGCATAATGTACACTCTCAGTCTGGTGGCCATAGCTTTCTGCTTGACCTTTTCAGTTAGGCTGGCAGAAAACGCTTCATAAAACAAAATATCCGTCTCTCGCCATCTGTCCAGCCTTTACGAAGCGTGATCACTCGAGATGTGTGGACATATTTTCGACATCAGATGTGAAACTAGGAGTCGCGGGAACAGCACGTTCGGCGCACATACCAGCTGCCGCAGATGGTTGGTCTCATAAGTTTACTTTGGGAAGTAAATAATCCGACAGGCCAAACCGAGGGGTGGAGAGGGGCGTAATAAATGGAACAGCAGTCGTAGGCAACTTCCTTGCTCCATCAACAATCGACAATTCTCTGATGTCTAGAAGCAAACAACTGTCTCTAACGGGCAGTCGGAGAAAAGAAAGCAATGTTTCTTATTTGCGTAGTAAGCAGTACCAATAATAGTCGAATAACGTTTGGTTGCATCTAGCGTCATTGTGACATGTAAGGTCATTTGAAGAAAGATTGCTTACCAGAGCCTTGCCTTATTAAAATATTTTCATATTTTGCTTAAGATAATTAACGGTCCCTATTAAAAATGCTTTAAGCCATCCTCTTTTTTTTCCTGCTCTTTGTCAGATGACCACATTCGAACGATTTTTACTCAAGCTTGCATCTCAAGGGTTAAAAATATAGTGTTCATTCTGAGCGTAAAATTTTATATCTTCATTCACTCAACGTTTAATGTTGCCCACCGAAGCATTATGCGAGTAATAAAAAAACGATATATGTTGGCGTACATTAAACGTAAAAGTATCTACCTTCCGGGCAAGCGCGACTGGAACCTTTTACTGCATACATTCTGTTCGAAATAGCAAGTAGCTCGCTTGAAAGGTTAATATCGATTAAAATAATCTACTTATGAGCAGCACACAAATTCCGAAATGTAACTGTTGTTCGTAAAATTATAACTAGCAGCTGCTTTGGTCAACGAGCGTGACGGTAAAATTTCGAAAAGGAGTACATTTTCCCTCCTTAAACCCTATATTAGTCCTCGACTATTTTTACTTGCTAATAGATCTATTGATAGTTTACTTAGTAATGAAGTGTTGCATGATAGGTCGACCATCCCAAACGATGATGTTCACCATTTGCCCAAGAGCAGGGACGGTAACTGTAGTCAGATATAGTGAAAGTAGATGCGCCGCCATCCACCCGAATCTAAACCCTCTCCTCTGCATAAAACGTTTGCAATACAAAGTTCAGATGACCGAACAGGAATCAGGCGTAAGTCCCTTTGTCCAGATTCAGCCATTATCCCCGCCTAACGTAGTCTTTAGTGACAGTAGACTTTGCGTGAGTAGTACTGCACATTCTACCTTCACTTAGCTATTACTACCATCACTGGTTTTTGTTATACAACTAACTAGGGTGTAGCTGTGTGATGTTATTTGATAACACTATCATTAACTGTATTGTTAGTCAGAAGTGACGTAAGTCAGCACTGCGCTCATATCCTCTTAATTTAAACAAGAAGCGGAGAAGTACTGGGCCACCATTTGTCAGAGGTGACGCTGATAAAGCCAACGCTAGGGCTCATAGCCGCTTGGTCTCAACAAGTAGCGTGAATCTAAGTTTTAACTATTTCGAGTAAGTACATGCTTGCGGACCTGAGCACTCGAGGGTTTGCCTTAGTTTCCGCACTCTCATCTCTATCTATCGAGTTGTACTGACTAAGATACCGCTGCTATAAGAACGTGCTTACTCTAAAAGTCCAATTTTATTTTAATCATGCTTAATAAGGCCAGTAGATAGTATACTATAAGTACTTCCGGTGTAAGCTTTTACAGAAGTTGCACCCAGTATGAACTCCCGAACTGTGTGAGGTAATAATGATCAGCATTTGGATGATAATGGGGCGTTTGTTAATTAATATACAAGTCCTACCATGCCTTTATGTCGTGCAATTTGCCATCCATAGACTTAATATAGGTCTACTTCAGTATCAATCTGTAGCCTGGACTTTACAGGACGTCTGCTTATGTCCCCCTTGATCCTAGCAGGGAGTGTGGATGTGAGTGAAATTTATTACGAATGAATACCCACTTTCAGTAGCTGTCAAGCCAGAGTTCTGGATACCAAGTTTGGTACTGCTACTGATATTTCGAATCCTACTAACTAGGGGTGCAGCTGAGTAAACGTAATGCTGGTACTATTTCTAGCTGTACTATTTGTCGGAAAGTGACGCAGATTAACGTCAGCATGGGGCTCATATTCCCACAGTCTCAACACGAAGTGCAGTAGTACTGACGCTATGATTTATGAGAGGTCAAACTATTATCTTTCTAAATAGGTGCGCTACAAGAACAGTACAGGCTAAAAGTTTGCACTAGGCTTTTAGGTCTAGTCTAGGCTATCAAAGCCAAGCAAATCTAAACCAAGAGACTCAAATGAGTAAACTAAGGGGTATATTCGTGTCTCACCTGAGTAATGAGGTTACAGCCAAGTAGATTATAATGAAAGCTAGAATGGAATCATGTGCAGCTTATAAAGAAAGTTACTTGCTGTTGTCACATTTTATGAACTTTGGAGTTAGGATACTGTTGTAACAGGTAACCTGCCACTGCTAAGAGTTTTTATTCTAGTAATCATACTTGCTAAGGCCAACGGATAGCATATTATAGTAATACGTTCCGATACTTGTATCACTAGTAGACATGTATCCTATTTTTGCGACAAGCTAAACAGATGGAAATATGAACGTACGCGCGTCCGAAATTTCAGTTGGGCTGATTTTTAAGACAACCGGGCGACCGTTCACGTCCGGTAGATAAGTGACACTGATCCATGAATCTTCACCCAGTCGACAAATGATAAGTGACTGTTATTTTAAGGCGGATGTGAATCAGTGGCCGACACGACTTAGTGGTTGCTGTCATTAGAGGATACCGAAACGCCTAAAGATACCCATGCACATTACGCTCACTGACTCAAACCCACCTTACAATGACAGTCGCTTATCAAATCTCAGCCGTAATGAAGTAAAACTTCCTTCGCATACCTTTTCAATTTCCTTATGCAGCATAAGCAGTCCTAAAATCTGTTTTTTAAACTCTACGTGATGGCTTCAGTATATAAATATTTCAAAAAATTCGTAAAAATTCGAAGTTTAGGTATTTTATCGCGTGCATTATTTCCCGAAAAGGACAAAAAAAGAGTGGGACGAGTTCGTGGACTGAATTGCGTTTGAATTAGCATTTCAGAAACCTTCTCGCTTCCATCATCAGAATATTTTATTCGATGTATCCGGTGATCTGGAGTCAGCTAGTCTTGCCACCTGTCTCGTTTCATAACAATGCTCAGCGCATGAACTTTGGCATGTCAGTTCGATGCTGACAACATTTGACCGCTCTAAGGTTGAACGCTGTCAGGCATGCACGAACATTGTTCCCTTTGAGGTCGGCGTTGTTGTAGGAAATTCGGTGTTCCCGTTTGTTTTATCCAGGTCACTCGGCCGGCTGATCAGTCTTTGCTGTGTGCTTGAATCGCCTTTTGCTTCGCAGGCACAGCGATGAGGCAATGATTGATGTCAGTCACGTGAACGCCTGACAGCCGTCCTAACTAGTAAGATAAAGCTTTGCAGACCGATATAAGTTCCACGATGAACTGGAGCTATCCTTTTACATGCATACTAATAATGAAATCACAGAACCCTATGTGTACACATAATGCGGTCGGCGCTTTTTTTGCTCACTGCATACTCTAATTCTATGGACACCAAGGGCGCCATAAATTTACATGAAGGCTACATGTTACTTTTAGAAAAATCCAGTTTGGCAGCCAAAGCTTAACATTAAAGACTATTGCCAACACCAATCTTTGGTGCGCTGAAGCTTGAGCATAAACTTTCATAAACATACTTTTATTTGACGAGTGCTGTGGATAAATTCACTGTTTCTCTATTCTTTATATGATATTTTACCATCTAGCGCCACTGAAAACGCGTAAAGCCTAATCAACATGTAAGTTTTTTTAAAGGGACATAAAAGGGTAAAAAGTTTCCTACAAAGAACGATGCGTTTATCTCCTATTATCAGAAAGCAGGACATTGCCTGCTGCCCCAACTCTCATTTCCTCGTCCATCCTAAAATAGGTCTAGCAGGCAGCATAACTTTTCCATCCGCTTTTTAAAAAGAAGGACATCTATAACTACACTGAACGCAGCATCTTGCAATATTCTGACTAAAGTGACTTGCAGAAAGGATAGGCTTTAAAAACACTGCTTAGACAAGCCATGGTAGAATGCGCTCACCAAGATGTGGACGTTTGATTTTGCCTATTTCTTCTATTTGTTTCCTTTAGCATTTTACCAGTCTCGCAAATTTATTAAAGCATCAAAAACGCTAAACAAGGTACGTTTTCCTTCTAAATGTCGTTCTGGAAAGTTAAAATTACTGTCTCTGTTCAAAGGCAGATAAGAAACACTTGACCATTGATTGTTAGATTATACACAGTCTTCTTTGTCCTGTGTTAAATTCACCTTGCGTCAGTTGCTTAGATGATCAACAATAGGCTAAAAGTCTGGAGCATTAGTCAGGGAAAGCAATAAATATAGGTAGAAAGAAGGCTTGTAGCAAAATGGAATTTTCGAGCGGATGACACTAGCTCTTCGTTAGACGGAATGGAAATGAGGGCTGGGATTGTCGCCCTAGAGGATTTGGGGGCAGAGGCCACATAAAAGAAGGGTGAGGGTAAAGGGGAAGGGGGTAGGGTAACGCAAATACAACCACCGTAGGTCGTGCCAGTGAGAGGGAGTGTGTGATCGTTTCGATTGTGAGCCACATTTTCGGGGCAGCTGCAGAATCAGCGAAGTTCCATTCGGTCGAAAATGGATCAACTGTTGTTATTTCAGGCGGCGCGAAAGTTCGCCGACCACACGTGGAACCCGGCGTACTGTGAATCAAGATTCGCATGCCTGTTGATACTGTGTTTGCCGGAATGCCAAGCTTCGAGGAATTATCGTGCCTGTCTTGTATTGGCCGTAGCGACCACTTCAGTTCCGTCCCAAATGAAGCGGTGGTCATTGTCAATGTCTTGCGAGAACACGAGAGACAAAGGTTCACGTCTACCGATGGCTAGTTGATGTTCATGTATTCGGGTCCCCAGTTTGTGGCCTGTATGACCTATGTAAACGCTAGGGCCATCAGCACATGGAATGTGATGAATTGCATTGGTTTTTTGCTCTTTCGGTATGGTGTCTTTAACGCGACCTCTGAACTTATACCCTCTAGTGTGACAATCCCAGTCCTCACTTTCATTCCGTCTGACGAAGAGCAAGTGTCACCAGCTCGCAAATTCACGAGTAAAATTCCATTTTCCGACGAGCCTTCTATCTACATTTATCATCATATTCGAAACTATATATAGCCCAACGTTGGTGCCCTCTGTAGGTGTCATTTACAGAATGGTGGTTCAAGTACTAGGCAAAAACATATGACTTTTAATGACAAAGGCAAACACCGTGGACGTATCTGGTGAGAAGCCATCGTTTGCAAGCCTTACCTTATCCCACTTTTGTGGACACTTTCGATTTCAACCCCTTTCGGCATATGCACATATGTGAGCTACTCTCAACGACATTTCGGCACTCGCTTTCGACGAGGTCCGCAATGTGCTTCAGCAGGTTGAAGGCAAAGGCGGGGACTCATGCTGGAAGTAGGCTCGCGCAGCATTAACCTCGCTCTCTCTCTTTCCTCACTCCCCAACCTGGAACCCATGGCATGGCAAATTCAACAAGACCAAAGATGGGGCAGGACGCAGGTGGCTAATGAGGCCGAGGCCGTTCCTTTGCATGCCACCAGGCCTCCCCCTATTGTTTGGCATTTGTTTTCGGTGCGCAGCCCTAGTTGTACCCCAGTTTTGCCCTCATGTTGGTCCAGCGCATCTACTGCGTGGTCCGTTTACGGGGCGACATGTCAAACACCCTAACCATTTAGTCACAGGTTCGTTGTCCAGCCGATTTTGACTCACTAAACAAACTGTCGGGCTTACTAACTCTTAATAAGCCAATTAACGTGGGTGGGCAGTCTTGCGCAACAACTGATTTCTGTTTTGTTTGGATAAGGTGAGCTCACATAGGCTGTGGACATTCCTTTTGCTAGCTGAAGAAAATGCACACGGTATAATTCATTGAACCTTTAAGGAGATTGTCTTTCCCGCAAAACAATACAAATTATTTCGAAATGGTAATCACAAATTGTCCTTTTAGGGTTTAAGTAAAAAAGATAAGCGAACAGATTTAAATCCCACACAAGTACGTCAAAAGTCATCAACTTGACTATTAGTTTAAGCAGACCAGCAGAAAAATCAACTGAAACCCAGCACTTACAGTGTGAGTATCGATCCACACTTATGTGCTACAAACTGTCTTTTATCAGCATATGAATGTTGTGTGTTTATTCTGCTAAAACTGATGGATTCCAGCTCATTTTAACATGCAAAATGCTAGACCTAGCCCGAAGGGGGTCTTTGCGGAAGACTTCGCGTTAAGAGCGCAAACTAATTTCGGAGGAAATGAAACCATAGAACACTAAAAAGCCAGTATATCTAACACAAAAGTATAGGAGAAGACTTCGTTTTAATTGATAAGCCGAAATACTTTCATTTGCGTAATCTTTTATAGGACCAACGCATCCGGGCTTCCAGTCACTATTGTTCAAAATAAGGCCATTTTCGACATAATTAAATGTTATCCACCCTTATGAAATGTGATACAGCTAAGAAGCACAACTTACTTCGGGGTTGAAACATTGATTAACGTGCAGTAGACATGTTGGTTTTTGAAAATGATTTTTTAGCCTTCCATAAAAACCGCTCTTGGTGAAGTAATAACTGATTAAGTAAGGCGATCGTCCCAAGTTTATTTCCAATAACCGAAAATAATTCAAAACTCTTTTATAAAAAACATTTTCCAAATATTCCCTCACATTGAAATTTGGTAGAAAGTATCTTCTCTAGATTGCATACTTGGGCAAAATAATGTTGGGTTCCAACAAAGTTTGCAATGAAGTCTTCAAGATCATGCAATATTCATTAAACAAGCATCTTACTCCTTATGAAATACACAATAAAGCTCATGTCCTTTCCCAAATTTGGAACACTTCTATGGTTTTTTTTTCTAGGGGCAAAGAGAAAGGTACAATTTTGCTTGCATGAGAACTTTAATAATTAAAGGCTGCAGACCAGAGCAGCTCAGGATCCAGATTGTTCCTGAATCGAAAACATTTTTAAAGCAATATATTTGAATAAAAAATTCACCAGGGAATTTATCGTCCACCAAATAGTTAAAAAGTGGCATTCAAATAATATTTAAGATAAAGATATTTAAATTTTTAAGAGCGTCAAAAATCGATGAAAAAGAGTAACATGGCGCAAGTAGTCCTTTTTTCAATGAGCACATTTTCTGTAGGCAGTTAAAAATGCCAGCATTCTTGAATATTACGTGGCACCATAAGCGTTACTAAAATCTCGCCTTTTTAATCTTAATTGGCTGGAAAACATTACAGAAGGGCGGTTATAATTGCATAACACTTACTAATGATTGTATAGCTATGATTCAGAGAGAGAGAGATGAAACAAATTACAGTGAAGAAGAGCACGAAAGTTTAGTACTTAATTAGTTTTAATTCAGCCAATCAAGTAAAGGAAAACAATTCCGCACGCCTTTGATCCTTTCAAAAGAAGAGGACTACGCTAGTGAATTCTCCGACAGCAGCTTGGTAAGAGGTCGGTTTAGGGTTGCTCATATAGCTTCCTAAACAGAATACGGGAAGGGAACCGAGAACCCAAATAATAAGGGCAGCTCCATGCATAAGATTACTGGGATAAATATTCCCATGCCTTAACACAAGCTTGAAGATCGATCTAAATCATAGCTACCATCTTGGCTTTTAGCTCTACTTAAATCGTCGCACGACAGGTAACACTTAACGAGACCTCAAACTTCAGGTTTACCCAAACTCTAAAATTAAACCCAAACAGTAATTTGCCAGCAATGTTGTACAAAACTGCCTGTATTGCAGGCAATTCCTGATGGCCTGCCCTCTTCAGGAGTCATATATGAGTCCTACCCACCGGTGATTAAATATCAGTAAAGTCATCCGTAATTCGTAATTCTGACAAGATAGAAGAGTTAACAGGAACCCCCATGTGTGCAAAATAAATCACGAATATAAATGTAAACTATGGCAGACGATGACGTCCATCGCGTGCAGCACAAATGACTTGCGCGTGAATTAGTTTATGGCACAACGGACTTGTACAGTCGTATAAACTGGAACGTACGCATTCCAAGAAATTGTAATTTGAAGAAGATGTTCTTTGAGATAAAAAGTAACTCTAATGAGTGAATTTTCGAGTTTGGCGTTCCAACTTGTCTTTTGACTAACAGGAGAACCGCAATGAACAACTATAATTTCTAGACGGCTGAAAAAAGTAAAAGTTATATAGGGTGATACGTGATTAGTAGGTGTGGCCTCAATTAGTTTCTGTCTTGCGGCCCCTGTCTGTTCCTTCGTTCTTTGACGTGTTTTTAAATACCATCCAACTCGATGTGCCGGTTGATGCCAGAATCGTCGGAATGCATGGCTTCAAGGAATTCTCCACCATTTTTGGAGAAGCAAACTGAAACGATGCGTGCTTTATCCTACGGAAAGGTGTGTCCGGTGTCGAGGCAATGCATAGTCACTTCGAACAAATGGTCACGTCTCTTCACGGCCAATTGTTGCTCATGGATGCGTGTGTAGACGGATCTTCCCATTTGGCCACCATATACAGTATGCAATCCTCCACAAGGGATTTTGTAGATAGCTACTTTCTTGTTGAGGTAGCTGACACTATCCTTAGGGTGCGCTTATTGGGTGCGAAAGTAGCCATCGGTTTGACTTGGACCGTTGGACTTGCACAGTATCTACCGCACACTCCTCTCGAGCCTGCCTCCCCTTTCGATGGCAAAACAATGTCAAGCCTACCAGAAGCGGGTGTGGGCGCAGGGGACTACCACATCATTGTAAATGCCACCGCAGTAACATGCAGAACGTACCAGTGCAGCCTGAATTTCTGTCCTCCAGTCATTCTAAATAGTACGTTGGCAGGCCAAGGTCGATTGGCAGTAGACAACTTCCCAAATCACATATGGTGGTAGACTCGAACGCAATATAAGGGTAAATGCGCTGATTTTCTGTAGACACGAATTCCCGTTTGAAAGTATCATTGTTTTCTCTCTCTCTTTCTGCCATCCAAGCGAAGAAAGGATGGGAACGAGTGCACAGTGCTGCTTCACGTTAATCTTCACTGTGAATGATCTCTAGACGGCCTCATCATATGTGACGCATGCCAGCATTGTGTCCCCCTTAACACACAATACTGGTGCGCGCCTCGGAAGAGGAGGCAGTCAAGAAGTCATTCACAGTGCTGAGTGACGTGAAGCAGGGCTGTGCATTCGTTCCCATCCTCCTCTTTGGTTGGATGGCAGAGAGAGAGGGATACTTACAATAAGAATTCATGCTCACTAGCAGTCTGTCTTATCGTGTAAGTTAATCGTTCGGAACATCTAAAATTAAGCAGCCTGGCTTTCTTTCATAAGCATTTCCTTCCTTGGTCGCAGGTAGTGAAGATCGTGTCTGTAGTTTTGCGGTTCCCTGAGTTTCGGCGATAAAATATCGTTCCAGATGACGGCTCAGGCAGTTGAATAGAAGAGGGACGACGATTTTCCTGGTTTTGTGGTTGTATTAGCATTGCCGCTTTCCCTGGCTTTTGCATAGAAAGAAGAGGATGGCGTCCTTGTAAATCCACGGGATTCATCCCTTTCTCCACATCTTCTGGAACAGTGATATGAATGTATTTTCCATCAGTCATGGACCGCCGCATTTTTAGACTTCAGTCGGCAGTACCTCAGTGCCCAATGCTTTGTTGCTGAACGTCTGCACCTTGATGAATTCTCTTGAATCAGAGAATACGCAGCGATGCCTTCGTTGGATTTTCTTTGATTTAATCTGTATATGAATTCGTCGGTTGCTCTCAAAGCTCTCAGTTGAGTTTTTTAGCATTTGGGATTATTCTGTTCAAAAGGGCTTTTTCATTGGAATTAGGCAGCGGCAGATATTCCTTGTTGAGGGGACAGTATATCGGCTCAACTGATGCGAAGAAAGGTTCCACTGTCGTGCAATCTACGTCTCATGGGATTTGTTCAACCTAATGGATCATCCAAGCATGCAAAAAAAGCTTCAGGCACCTCGGCGCCAGCCCAAGCGTTGGAAGAAAGCCGTTTTTCTGACCTCGGTTTCTGTCCTAAGAGAGATAATTGAATATTTCATCTTTGTTGTTATAAAACCAGTCCCTACGCTGAGTTCATATACAGTCTAGAGTAGGTATGGGGCAAATCTCCATAGTTAGTTCCATTGCTGCTAATAGATGCGTTTGCTTCTGGGACTTGCATCCAGCACAGTCTTTCTAGTAATACAAGCCTCGTATAAGTAAAGACCTCGAGGAAATCTCGACCCTTCTTGAAGTTAAATATGCCGACGATACGAGTATTATTCAGCACAGAGTTATTCTCAAATTCTAGGGCACACATTATTTTGCCTCGTTACGGTCTACTGATGTTTACGAATGTCCTAAGAAGGGATTTATCAGTTAAAATATGGTATACTGCATCGAAAGCATTGCATAATATATGGCAAAAGCTTACTTCACACCCATATTTTCAACGCTGTCCACATGGCTCACAGTCGGTAGTTTCTCCATGATTTGCATTACATGCTTACTCAGTTGTCTTCCAGCAAATACAAACAAATTATTAGTACAAGGAAGGGCCCGCCAGACATTAAGTTTATTCACCTGATTTGAACTTCCCACTTCCTATGTATTGATTGCTTCATGCTGATTCATTTATGCATAATATTTTAGGTGAACATGATTCAAAAAACATTCTCATGTTAAAAGTGAAAAGCCAAGTCGCCAGATCCACATTTCTGGTAATTCATCATTAGGCCTAAACCGTTACATAGAGAAGGAACGTGAGCGAATTTGACAGGGCTGCTAAATGCCTCATGGGGTTTTAACAATCATCGTTCCTACGCCGTCTGCACGGCGAGATCGGCGTTGTGTGGGCATACGGACTAAAAAAGAGGGGGAGGAGAGATAGGTAAGTCGTGTAGGGATATGGGCGCTATTTATAGGCTGATTACGTTCAGTGCACATCACTTTCAAGTGCGCAAAGTGAACCACTGTCATTAGGGGGGGGTAAGGGTGGCGTGTGATCGCCCCCTGGAGTCGGCGTTGGCCAGGGAAAACGAAGCGTCTGTGTTAACGTCTTCTGTCACCCATGGCAAAGGCCTACATCAGATGGTGATTACCTGCCGTTCTAACCCCCCCCCCCCATCCGATGACCGTGGTTCACTCTGCATACGTGGCAGTCATGTGCACTGTGCGTAATCAACCTGCAAACAGTGCTCACACCCTACGTAACTTTCCCTCCTCCTTTCCATCTTCTCCCCAGTATGAATACCTATAACATGCCTACTTTGCCATTCGGGCGGCGTGGAAACGGTGTGAGGCACTAAGAAACCCTGTCAAATTCTCCCATATTCATTTTCTATGTAACGGTTTAGGCCAGATGGTAAAGTACGGAAAATGCGAATTTGCTGCCTTGAATTTTCCACTTTTTTTGACTTGATAGTCTTTCTTTACCCGAACAGTGTGTTCACGTGTTTTAATCTATGAGAAACAAAGTGGTCACCCAAAAATCGTGGACTGAATTGCGTGCCGGTTACTTTCTGATAAGTTGGCGGGCCTAATGCTCGCCAGTCTTCCTCGGCGCGAAGACGTGTAGAAATGGGAGCTTTGGTTCAACTTCTTTTTCAAATGCTAACAGAACAGCTCTTTACTGGAGCTCAGTCTATTTACCTCCCACACACCGTAGAATAGTAGTAGCTATAATAAGTGATGCAGGACTTAGTACCGACACTGAAAACGGAAACTCAAATTGCCATACGTGGCACACTATCCGTGGTGAGTCAACTGTGGCCAATTCCAGGCTTGGATACAGTTGTATCCCTAGGCCAGAATACTTGAGAGCTACAATTTTACTTCAGGACGTTTCGCACCGAGCCGCATGCCCGCTGTTTGTTCGCTTGTGATTGCTCATATGAGCTATGTTATGCGCCACGCCGAGTTTAAATTAACAGTGGAAGGTGGAGTATCGTAGGAGCATACGAATCCTGTTGCAGCACTAAAATCTTATTTAAGGATTTGTAGGCAAGCTAATCGAAGTATGGTTCAGAAGTGATCCAGAAGGCGTCCGGCAAGTAAGTGGGAACAACTGGCTTTCATGACACAGTACTCTCGGATGAGAGAACATCTCAACTCAGGTCTGTATGGTTACTGAGATCTAAACTTAGGCTCTCGCAATGAACCAGTTCCTCATTACATCATCACTATTCTCCCTCCATGGAATTTTGTGATATAAGTCTATAGATCATGCTTTCATCATTGCGACAAGGAGCTTTGGATAATCTGGCGTCTTTAATCCAGACTACCTGGCTATTGGGCATTCCGTCCATATATGATGCCCTGTCGGCTGAGACAATGCTAGAGTGCGGTAGCAGAAAATAACGTAGCATGCTCTTGGCGGTACGTGCTGATGCTCACTCTAGATTTCTCGTAGGCAGTCATATATTAGTGGCTATCAGCGTTCATGCAGACAGGGCAAACTTTATTAGCCAGCTCTCCCTCATTAACCGTTCCTAGCCAACCACAGACGACACATGCTTTTGATTTAATTGGCTGGTACGTCTAGACCCGCGTGTTGTCAAAGGGTAGTTTCCCTAATTAAAAACCAGGGAGCTAAAATTGGGACCCATGAAGCATGAATCAAGTAATCCGCGGTTGACATGATTGTCACCTCTCGTGAGAATGTCGGTCTCATTAAATCTGAATGTGTGACCAGTTCCCCTTGAATGAGCATTGGCGTCAGTTCTCCGCACTGAGGAGAAATGACGCCGTTCAAATCATTAGATGAGACTCGGCCAGACATTCAAGTTTAGTGAGGCCTGAATTCTCGCGAGAGGTGAAAATCGTGTGAGCTCCGAATTACTTGAGTCATGGTTCACGGGCTCCCACTCAATAAACAAGTCAGATAACGCTCAGCCAGGGAGATATATGCACTAGGACTATCGTTACTGTGGCCGAAAGGATATGTTACCGAGGGTCATAATTACGACGCCTATATCTTTGTGCCATGCCTCACCGCGCAAGGTCCATCTTTTCAGGAAGCTGTTCCAAACTAGCTGATCTCAAATTCTGGCAAACATAAACGTTTGTTATCGCATATGAACACTGTGACGGTCTCAAACGCTCATAACATCCCTAAATTTGCCCTTTGACCATCAGTTTTGACAAGATCCGGATGTCGCACACAATGTTAGTCGGGGACTTTGAGTTGCACGTGGTTTAGATTATACGGGGCTTGTGGTGCGCTATACGCACTCTCTTCCCCTCTTCAACCTGGGACTTGTGTCAGGAGCAAGTTAAAAATACTGGGTGCAGATGGCTGGACCACCCCTTTGCACGTGCCGTCCAGCACGGATTAGATTCAATGGAGTCAAATTACCATACTAAGAAGGCAACCATGTAGCTGGAGTCTCAGTCTGCCCGTCGGCGACTCCACATCAACACAAACTGGACTGATTGTGAGATTCGAGTTATCCCTTCAGTTGGCAACACCTTCAGCCCTTAACAGCGTCAAGCACGTTAGACTGTTTAGAGCGCGGATAGGGCGCCAAGAGTTTGGCCTAACTCCTTATTCCTATTCACAAGTCCTAACTCGCTGTCCGAAACGGTTAGTTTTCTGGTAGGTAGGAACGACAGAGTGACCGACACAGCTAATGACCTCGTCTGTCTGCGCCACATATGCGAACTTGTCCAAAAAGCAGCAATTCATGCTAGAGGGGCTGGCTGGCCCTGGCCTTAAATGCGTAAGCGCGCCATATAGGTCCTTACAGATAGACTCTTTGTCCATCAGTCAGCCACTTCTAATAAAGAAAAGCTGTTCAGAGTGTGAGGTCCGATTTATCCCGTCAATGGACAAACTTTTAAGCCACGACATTTTGCGCAGTATGATTAGCTCAGGGTTGGATAACTCATGCAGCTGATGAGATGCGTGGAAAAGGAGCCGAGGAGCACACTTCCTACGCACTTGTGGGGTGCTGACTACACGCTTTCGTTTCGGGCGTGCAATGAAGGGGCTCGTGAGGAGGAAGTTTATGATGTGGCATGGCCTGCGGTATTCTATCACAGACCAAATTTCTGAAACGCGAATATATTGTAATAGCTACGTCAGCTTATTATGCTACACTCGTTAGGATCGACGTCTCGCTGCGTATTCTTTTTAATTTTCAGGCCCTCGCCTTAGTGACGCTATTTGTATGCTTTAAAACTGCATCCAACCACAACTAGTAGAATTCAAGTAATGAGCTTTAATTCATTAGTAGATCTAAGCAAGTTGTAACCAACCTCAGGTTTGATTATCGGTGCACTCCTAGTTTGGCATAATTGGTCATCCAGCGCTACCTTTATGGTTCTAGCCCTGGGTCACGAACTCAATGTTCCACATCTCAGGTAGAAAATGGGACTTGTAAAATATTGGCTGCCCTTTTTTGGATATTATATGACTATTTTCCGATTTATGAGTATGCTGCAGTGATTGATGAGTTTCCTCTCAAACACTAATGTCAACTCGTTTTCATCATCCTCCAAAGAAGACGAAAAAGAAATTTAAAGGACATGGACCAAGTTATATTGGGACTGACGTGCGCTGAGCACATATAAATTACCGGCATGCAGCGAGGCTGAAACAGTCCCAGCAAACAGGAACAACCACCACGTTACTCTGACGATGGAAGCAAGCGAGAATCCGAATTTTCAGTCCAAATATAACTCAGTTCATGTCCCTGGACCTTCTTCTACGTCTTCTTTGGGGAATGACGAAAACGATTAGATATATGGACCTCAAATCTTTGCGCATATTACTTTATGCTATGGGCGCGAAGCCCTCCGCTCAGCACGCAGATGGGAGACCTTCGTGAAACGGGGGTCATCCACCTACGCCCAGCTGAATTTCCTGCACCGTTGCCTCGACGAAGACATCTTGCCTAAATGCCTGAGATGTAGACCACCTGTTAACACTGAACTATGCCAACGGACGATGGCACGCTTACAGAAGCGCATGATCAGTGTACTGATCCATGATTGCCATGCACGTATTTACACATACTACCAAAAATGGAAGAACACTTGTCAGCCTGTCACTCAATCTTTACGGCGAATGAGTTCTTAAAATTGGAAGCAGCCATCCTCAGAAGTGTTCACTATTACCGGAACCTGCGCGACGCCAACTTCATTGAAAATTTAACAACACATGTCTACCAAAACAACCAACCTCTGACGCAAACCTGGTTCATAACTTGTCCTCACATCGTCTCACCCAGCCACAGTTCTTTCCTATGACACAAAGTTCAGTGCAAGAGATGCTCGAACCAAGACTTTATTGCATCCTTCGAATCAGCGCTGCAAAAATGTGAGGCAGACGATGAGTGCAAAATCGCCAAGTGGCAAAAAGTGTCATCTTTTCTCCTCCAGCACAAAAGTCAGATGACGATTTCCGAGTCAAAAGCTCGTGAGCTCATGAACATACGGAAGATGAAGGATAGCGTCACCCTGCAAGCCAACAAGGGGCGCTCAACTGTCGTAATGGATAATGTCGTCTACTGTGCAAAGGTAAACAATCAGTTGATGGACAAGGATTCGTATGTGCCATCGACTGACAGCGAGTTCATTTGAATCAAAAGTGCCATTAATAAGGCGATCGACAATTTGAGGAAGACAGGAGCCCTAACGAGAAGGGAAACGCTGGCTGCAAAGGCCACGGATGCAGTAATGGCACGTTTCTATGGCCTACCAAAGGTGCACAAGCCAGAGGTGCCCTTACGTCCCATCGTATTTCTTGGTGGCACTCCAGCTTTTGGTTTTTCAAAGTGGCTGTACCAGCGGCTGCGCTTTCTTACCAAGCATTCAGAGTGGATGGTGAAGACTGTTAAGATAATTTTTGACCCGTATCCAACACTTAGAAGTGGAGGCAGACGAAGTGGTGGTTTTGTTTGACGTGATCTCCTCGTTTATATCTATTCAACCCACTCTGGCTGTCAACACAATTGATGGTCTTCTTCAAGAGAAATACGATGAAACCGATCAAAAACTCAAGCAAGCGGATATCATCGAGCTCCTGGGACTGTGTCCGAAAACATTCTTCATGTTCAATGGTCAAGTTTACGAACAAAATAAGGAGACACCAATGGGCTCGCATCTTTCTGGCCTTATTGCTGATGTTGTTTTGCAGAGGCTCGAGTGGCTGGTCTTCAGCTTCTTGCACCCGCAGTTCTGGGCCACATACGTCGACGACACGTTCGTCGTCATTACAAGGAACAAAATGCAGGAGTTCGAGGCACTGCTGAATTCCATCTTTCTTGACATCCAGTTCACTATGGAAGAAGAGGACAAGAACCAATTACACTTCCTCGACGCACAGGTGACAAAGCTGGAAGATGGAAAGATAAGGACAATGGTTTATCTTAAGGCAACCAACACCATGCGCATCCTCCACTTCAGAAACAACCACCCTGTTGAGCACAAACGCAGTTGTGTTAGGACCCTCATTCCACGCCTTCAGACACACTGTAGCGACGGCAGTGGAAAGAAGGAGGTTAAATTCTTGCATGCCTACTTTGAAGCTAACGGTTACTCAAAGTTTTTTATTCGCAAGTGTCTTAAGAAGCCCCATCTTGAGCAGTTGAGAGGAGAAGGCTCCACGTTTTGGCTCGCTGCTCCTTATGTGAAGAACGTATCCAAGGTGACAGCAAGAATCCTGAAGCCATTCTGGATCAGTGTGGCTCACAAGCCACAATCAACCATCAGACAGCAGATTATGAGGCCCAAAGACTAGCTACCGACGACAGAACAGTCAGATGTGGTCTACAGCATACCATGTCAAGACTGCGATGCAAGGTATGTCGGGGAAACAGGCAGACACCTTGGCACCAGGTTGCATGAGCATCAACTCGCAATCAACCGCGAGGATAAGCTGTCTATGGTCTACGAACACGTACGGCAGAAAAACCACACCTTCGCCTTCGAAAATGCAAGGGTAATAGGCTGAGCCATTGACAAGATGGCTAGACTACTGCTGGAAAGTTGGTCTTCCACTGGCACACTTAACAGAGCCATAGACCTTCATCGTGCTTACCAGGTGGTACGCAAACGGCTCGAGTCAGTTCGAATAAGGCCAACAGGACGATGAAGAAGCCATAAGCGTGGAGCAGAACTGAGATCTGAGGAAGAGAGGAGTGGAGTGGAGTCGGCCAGGAACCAGGTGACCACTTTGGAACGCTACCTCACCGCTACCGCGCACACGAGGTAGACATGAACTTATGAGGGCAGCAACAATTGATTAGTCCGTCGGTGGACGAGGGACTGGCCAGTAAGTACACTGACATGCCAACCATTACGACAGCCAATCGAGGATATTCCACGAGTTCCAGGCAGCAGTTCAGAAGAAGAATATGCAATCACTGGAACATGGACTTTATTTTCCTGACTTTTCAGATTCCCTCGGGAATCCTTAATCTTAGGTGATGATAATAAAGTCATGGTCAAGCGCAGATAGGGTAAAGACATGCACGGGCTGCACGGTATTTATAGTTCATAGTGGTCATCCGCATGTGTGTGATAATTGCTCACTCCTGTAGCCACCGCTTGGGTCTAACTTGATGCGGTAATGGCTTGACACTTCGCGTTCGACTCATTAATTCCAACAGTTTGCTCGACAGTGTCGGATGCGGGCTTGATATTTTCAGGGCAATTCTGCTCGCTATCGTCGGAGTTGATGCTGCACCCAGTCCTTCCCACGTGACTAATTCTGTTGCTCAGGAAATGTCTCAGTACACCGTATGGGAAGGCCAAATCGTTGCGTTTGTTGCTGGACTGGGGGCCTGAGAATTATGACTCAAGCAGCTCGCGGCTCACGCGGTTGTCACCTCTTGATAGGATTTTGGCCTCTTCAAACTTGAAAATATGGCCACGCCCCGTCAAGTGAGCTGCAACCTGGGTGTTGGCGCTGCATGCTCGGCCGTTCGCGTTCGGAGTAATCTTCCAGTTTCTCTGAAGTAGTTGCTTTGTCCACAAATGCACCAGATGTGGTAAACGATTCCAGCCGTTTCCTGCCGTGGCAGTGGGTCTTTCGGTCTAATGACCCGGCGCCTGATGGTTGCTTCTAGCCTGTGCGCAACTCCAACTCAAAGTGGGGTGAGTAGACGGCTAACCACTTCCGATGCATTCTTCACATACGGAAGAGCTTGCCAAACTTTTGGGTCAAACGGATGTGGCTTCTTCTCTCGTTTGCGTATGCATTGGTTGACAAAGTTGCGCGGGTATCCATTCGCTCCCAGTACCCATCGAAGATGTTGCCGACGCTGACGAGCAAACTGTGGCAATAAGTGAGTCAAACGCGAAGTGTCAAGCCAGTACCGCATCAAGTTAGACCCAAGCGGTGGCTACAGGAGTAAGCAATTATCACACACATGCGGATGACCACTATGAACTATAAATACTGTGCAGCCCGTGCATGTCTTTACCCTATCTGCGCATGACTATGACTGTATTATCATCACCTATGACTAAGGATTTTCGAGGAAATCTGAAACTTCAGGAAAATAAAGTCCATGTTCCAGTGATCGCATCTTTTTCTTCTGAATTATGACAGCAGCAACGCGGACAAAGGTCATGCAAGCCTCCCAGTGGTCAATCTCACGCACAGTCAACAGCGAAGAAGCAGGTCAAAGTTCGTACGCTGAGCACGGATATAAAACACGCATGCAGCGAGGATAATCTGATATCAGGAAGCCGGAGTCCACAGTGATTTAGAGTTTTTATCATGATTCTTAGATTGATCCATGGGTTTAATTGCTCCTAGGTTCCGAACGGACAGATTTAATGCTATCAGGAAGCGTTAGATTTATGAGCGACTGTCTGGCTAAGGACAAGGATAGGTGGTCCCCTGACAGGAAACGCAAGAGCAATGTTGTGATGTAGATTTTTTACGCCATATCCCAAGGAGCTTGTAGTAAAGTTAAGTTAGGGGTAAGGTTTTACGTTAGGCTTACGTTTTCAGTCAGTATTAAGGTTAAGGCTAGAGTTGAGGTTATAGTAACAGTTACGTATAGGAAGAGTGTAAGATTCAGAAGATGCAAATAAGTACACTTCCTAGAATTTAACGTAAGACTGCCTGCATTACGAGGAAAGCGTTCTCATTTTCGTGTCTTGCTGGGGATGGGTGTTATATAGGTTGGTCTAGCCTTCGGCTGCTGTTATCTAGTCACCTGCAATGTATAGCTAGACACTATATGGCTCTGTATAGCCTGACTGCCTCGTTATTGAACAGTAAGTTCAGTGAGCAAACACTGAAAAACAGGCATGTTTTTCGGTCGTTTGTCGTTTTCTATATTGTTTATGCTGGCTGTTTATAATTTCAGACCACCAATTATAAATTTCTCCAATATTTACCTCAACCCGCATACACTAACATCAGTCAGCGCTCAGAAGACGAGACCATTTATCCCAGTGTGTGGCCATTCGCACACTGGAAACTGGCAAGAAATTCGCCTGGGAGAACAGACGCCTTGTCAGCACTTATCCAACTTGAAAAGGCCGTGAATTCCTGGAGGCAGTGAACTCAGACGAGGCATGCATCAACAGGCACATAGATTTGGACGCCAGCTATAGTTACCTCAAAGCTAAAATCAACGCGCGCCGCCAAACACAGCCGAATGACGACAGGCTTGTAATACTTATTAGCGCACACTAACAATACTGCCCATCGGCATGCACATTTGATGAATATTTATTTTTCTGAGCGTTTTCAAATGTAAGTTGTTTGTTACACACTTTCTCACTTCTGAAGACAACGATGGGATCTTACATCAAAAAGTTACATAATAAAGTTCAAATTTTCCCAAAGAACCCTTTATCGTCATAGTTATATAATGTGTTCAGACGTTCGCCAAAACGTAGCGGTTATTGATCAATTCTAACTGCATTTTATACGAAGACACATGTGCTCTCCATGGCCGTCCCTCACTAACAAGTCCTTATGGGTAGCAGAGAGCCGGACAGTTGGGAACATTAAATAATGAAGTGTAGTTCCTTGGACATTGCGCATTCCATTATAGGCTCCATTTTGGGCTACAAGCTCGCTGGTCTCTCGGTTGAGATGGGACATATTGAAAATCGTCATGGGTTGCGAGCGATCTTGATTAGTAGACGTGTTGTTGAGCAATACGCTTTCGAAGCATATTTGTCACGTTTGATCTTAAAAATTCTGACTAGTGACCCAACAGGCATGGTAATTAAGAGTGTACGCACTTCTTTGTGGGCGAGTAAGCGTTATATGCGATTGAATTATGGGAGGAGATTAGACTGCGCAGCTTGCCTCTCTCTCAGGGTCTTGGTGCACCTACGCAGTGACTTACTATACAGGTAACACCTATACTCACTAAAGGCTCAGACACGCGTTCTTCGCCAACCGTTTGCTGATGCATGACTCGGTTGCTGTGAGAGATCTTCCAATGTGGCTGACATTTTTTGTCGTTATTGGCTGGAGAAAATTTACGAATGAGTAAAACTCTGTAGTATACGAGGCAGAGGGAGTATCAGACTTCTTGTCTATCTTCTCGGAGGTACCCTGAGGATCCTCTGTGAGTTGACCCGTTTCATTATCGTTGTGGTCATCAAGAGTCATCGTTCAATCAGGCAATCAATGAGAATCCAAATATAACTGAAGGAGTATAATGTGTTATAGAATTACAGAGAAGTTCTAATCTGGAAACAGCATAAACAATGGCCAGTGAGGAAGAGGCCAATTGGTCGAGTTCAGAGGGGAGGTGGCATTGGAAGCGTCCACATGGGTGGAAGGGTCCTCGCCGTCAATGACTTGCACTAGAACGGAAAAATAGCAAGAGCAACCACTTGCACCGAGTCACAAGCACAAACTTTAATTGCCCGCCAAGGGGTCCAATTTAAACAAATGGATCAGACCTACCGCGTCGGCCGCTACAACTCTTTGCGTTTCAGATATTTGCATGGATAAAGAAGAAGACTTGTCAACCACCGGATCAATTTGTTCATTATCCTCAGTTTTCTAACTTTTACAGTAGCCCATCTTCTGAGATAATAAGCAGCGACCAAACGGAGGGTAATTATACTGGACATAGTTCATCCAACTGTCAGAGTTCATCAGCTCATCGAGGGGTAGGAAACAGCAATGAACTAGGATGGGGGTGGTCAAGTATAGTATTATACACAAACTAACCGTCATTGAAGTCTGGAATCGTTTGTGGTCATAACCAGCAATTAGTGTAGCGCCTTGTCATCACGGTAGAAGGTCCTGGTAATCCTGCCCCCCTCTTCTGGCCGGTTGTTGGTGGGTTCCTCTTCGTTTGCAATTCCTTCGTTCGGTTTGACCTTATTCTGTTTTAGCTTTCTAGTGTTTAAAAAACGCTTTGCTCTGTAGGCCGTATAGAGCCCTTCACTTGTATCTAGCATTTGAAATGATTGTTTTCACAATGATAGTAAACATTTAGGATACCAGAAGGACTAAGTTTTCTGCTGCCTGTAAGTTGAAAATAGGTTAAACCAACACAATCTATATAGGAATAGGATGGTTTTTTCCTATTTTTGTCTTTTTTGCCGTGGATGCAATTAAAGTCCTGACGGAGCGTAAATCTGTTAAAGTTATACTTTATTTGCCATCATGTTGCACTATCGATGGTTACACGAGGCGAAAAGTTTTAATTAACCAAGATTCCAAACCAATAAGGCAGGTTTAGCATCAGCCTAGGGAGTGCTTATTGACTGCAGTGCATTGCGGCTCTTTGTAACCTAAATGATTGACTAATCAGGGTACTGAATGAGGTACTATACGAATACAATTCATATTAGATAAAAGCCCGGACACAGGAAGTTCGCTGAAATTACGCCGCTGCATGGTGCAGGGACTAGGAGTTCGGTGCATCGGTGGATCCACCTAGCCGGCCTAAAGAGCTTTTTTCCAAAGACGTTATTCCCAGTCCGATCATTAATTGCCGAGGAAATAAAAATTTAAAATGGATTTCAGCTGCCAGAATGCACATGGGGAGCGCTCAGAGAGACTGTCCGATGGATCAACCACCTCGCGCCTGTGCGTGTGGGCGTTTATAGCTGCCTCCTTTACAGTCCGATCAGTATTTGTATCTACAGTATTTGAATAACATTGACTGTCCACTGGCACCTGGCAGTAGCTGACAAATGTCATCTTAGATATTTAGACTAACTTTTGAAGGAAAATTAATTAGATCCAACTTCGCAGATTACTTTTAGAGCAGCAACTTGGGGTTCAGTTTATATGCTTGCTGTGACGTGGAAACCAGTACTAATTGAGAAGCCTGTTCTTATCATAGCAAGTTGAGACTTTGGTGCCTATCGCTGGCATTTTCGCTACCACGATTCAGATATATTCAACCGCATTTGAGGGCAATTGGACATTTAGAGGTTTGGCTTTCTCGCCAGTTAGCGGCCATCTAGAGACCCATTGACCAGTTTTCTGTGATCTTGCAAATTAAAAGTTGTTGTTTTTTGAAGCGGACCATGGCCTGTATAATGCTTAATGCTGCTTAACAACCGCTAGACTAACAGTCAAGATACGTCTAGGCGAGTAGGCTCCGCAGACGAAGTGCCCCTAAGTCCGCGCAAAGCTTATCGCCCACCCACCTGTTATGAATGGTGAGTGTGGCCGATTACAGTGGACCAGAAAATGTGGCACATCTGTAGATCAAACGCTAAATAGTCCATTATTATGGTTTTGCGCGATCAGGTTATTCAAACAGGAGATTGACTTAAGACTAGAGCTATCCATCCCGATATCCCTTGTCTCTGTCGGTACTGTATTCATCGGTCGTTACTTCTGTGCAAATGCTACCGACGCTTCTTGAATGAACGCCAATGCGCCACGTAACGGACATGCCTTGTATTCTCCTAAAGCCCCTCAACCACACCCATCCTAGCCAGTTTGCTCGAAAGGCAATGCGGTCTGGATACATTGCTGCAGCCTTTGATATACTGTTCAATTACCAAGGAGTCCGGCTTTGGGATGCAAGGTTATCCAAATCCGGGCTTGGCTTTTGACGACCGTATCTATTTAAAAGGCTCCTCTCATTATTTAACCGTGAATTAAATGTGGTCACCTTGCTGGTTAGTTTAATGGCTTATCGACCCAAAGCTGTGGGCTGCCTATCAACCGTGTGATTTAACGTATCCATTTTGAAGTATATACTTTGAGTGTCTGGCTGTAGTGGCTGATCATTTTGCTGATGGTTGATTATTTTTACCACCCTCCAGTCAAGCAGTGGCGTCATATTGAGGACGCTGTGGCCTGTGCCGTCCGTATTTGTTACTCCTGCCTCGCGCATCTCATCCTTGTCTCTCGGATGAACCTGCTGGCACACGCAAGGCCGGTGGTTGGTAGGTTTTCGCTGACGTCTGCTCACCTATCTGATCTCCGCCATCGACTTCTATTGCGCGGCTTTTCTCCTGCCTGTCGGAGGTCGGGGTCAACAAGACGACTCGTGCGTTCGCTACCACTTTTGTTTCTCGTCCACCTTTTTTACGTCCCACATTGAGATCTACATCTATACGCTCCGGTAATCTCTCGTCCTGGCGTTGCTTACGGCCGCATCCTTCCTGACAGTCCACTGTGTGGGTGTGACCCTCCCTCCCCCCCCCACCCCAAAAAAACGAGCCACACAGTGGATGCGCTGGGTCAACATGGAAGTGGGAATGATCAGGGTACAGCTGACATTATTCTCGTTGCGCACCAATAATAAATGCCGAACGTAGAGTGGAGTAGTCGTGGTTTCACGCAAAGGGGCGTTTCAGTCACGCTAGCAATCTGCACTTGATCGCACTTTTGATTTTTCTTGACTGTGGTTTAACACCGAGCTCAAGTGGCTGAGGGACGAAAAAGTGGTAAAGAGAGAGAGCGGTGGATGCTGCGCAAGACTCCTATCACCTAAAACTAATGCATGTTCATGCCATCGTCCGTGCGCCGCCCTGCTATCAGGTATGCGGAAGTTGCCATTGAAACGGATGGTGGAACTTTCGTATGTGGACTCAGAGTCAGACTGCAACAGCTCACGTTTACTGTGGCCTTTATAGCTCTCTCTTGCACTTGATATCGATAAAAGTGCCATTTGGAGCCCGTGGAATTGCATGTGAGCGAACCTGCTCGATTCTTTCACAAAACGCAACCAACACCAACCAACCAACACTTTTCCTGGCCTGCTACAATTACCACGATCGCCCCACCTCACACCGTTGCTCAATTAGTTCCAGCCCGTCTCCACTGCAATCACAAATTCTACTTACGCAGTGGCCTGATAGGTAACTTGCAAATTTTTCCCAGTCGGGCCATTATGTCACTATTTTGGACCCCGGTATACACCTGTCGTACCAGCTTTACCTAACAATACACCAGGATATTCATATTATGTTTCATTGCGATCACATACTTCTACACGAAATCGCGAGTGACAGAAACTTTACCACTAAAAATCAACCCCTTATATTTGGAACTTCGTTGCCATCAGAGTCACCATTATCATCAATCCCGTAGCCATAATCTAAAATTAACCCTAACTTGTAGTAGGCCCTGGCATCATGCATCGACCCGATCGCTACTTAAAAATCCATCGCGTTGCGATCGCTTAACCAGAAGGTCAGGAGGTTAACATTTGCATGCCTAACTTAAACCTTGTATGAAATTAAATCAGCCTAAGGGCTTATTTGGTCGCATAATTCTTTAAAAATATCCCGATTGGACACGGTGGATGAAAGTTCTATCAAATTATCTCGCACTACTTCCACAAACATAGGCATGACTTACGTAGAAAGCAATCTTGCAGCCTGCGAGTACATGCTGCTCCTGGAACACGATACATCACTGTTTCAGCGAAACACCAATAAATTTGTTTGTGTGATAATGGCGGGCAAAGCATCACATATCTTGCGAAACATTTCCCCACTGATATAGCCTGGTATAGGGGTCAGGTCGTATGTGTGGCCCGCGTAAGAAGGCATTAGAGTTGGCTAAATTCCAGCGAACAATGTCATTACTAACTACTTAACAAGCTCGGAAAGTGGCCAGATGAATGAAGGAAGAGATATTGGAGCCAAAAGTACTGAATGCGTACCCAGGGAAAATCAATGCAGTCCCTAACTGTTATAAATATAAAACGCCTTAATTTGTCAAAACGTGCTCTGAGTCGAGGAATAGAAGGTTGCTACCTAATGGATTGTCAGCGTCATTCTCAAGAATTGACGTCATGCAGTAATTAGATCCCTTTACTGGGGCTTTTGTGGCACTTCACTGATGAGGGGTGAATCGCCCCTACAGTTACCTGGTTCATGAAGCAGAAGGAAGATAGTTAAAGGTGCGTGTGGACGGCCTGTATCAGAGATGTCGACTATACCCAGCTCCCATGGCTTTGGCATTGTTTAGGCATCAGCTCGGTAAAAAAAGTGCGAAAGTGTTAGGTGCAGCGCAAGTCTGTTCCACAAAGAATAAATAATTAAGGCGCAGGTCACCAATGCTGCAACGATTCTATGCGAATTATTATGCACGTACTCGGTTGTGACGATGAAAGTGTTGCATAACTTCGCAAAATAATATAGTTAAGTTGAAGTAGCAGGATCCCTGACATGGAAGTACTAGAGAGAGCCAAAATGGTCAGCATATACGCTGCGCGAAGGTGGACGTAAGTGCATTGGAAAGGACACGAACTAAGAATGTATAACAAGCGATATTCACCTACCAATTATACCGTCACTTCAACATGATATACAGAAAGGCCGCACGTGCACATCATTCGCCTGCCCAGTTAGTAACCTAAGAATTCGTCGCAGTGGAACTGACGAAACAAGGTTGAAAGACCCAACAAACAGCCGTCTCTCTGGCTTCACCTGCTCACACTTGGTTGGGTATTTAATAATCGCCTGGGCATTTTTGGCACCATGCCCATCTATGAAAGTCTTCACGAAATACTCAAGTCTAGGATCGATCATTTCACTTCACCCTGCCTGCTCACGCTTATATTCCAGGCAATATATGAGCTTTTGCAACAACACCATGAACGTAAGCAAAAACCCTTCATAACACGATGCTTTCATTTTGCAACAGTAATAAGATCGAAATTTCTATGGCATAGATGGTCACTAAAGGTTGCATGTCGGCACAGATACATCCCATGTTCTGAGAACACACCTCTTTTGATGTAGCCTCAGAACTCTAGACTCCGATTAAGCCTGCTTCTAGAAAAAATTACGGGATTCATGCAACTGCGGAAGACAGTATTTTTTGTAAGTGATTGAAACTGCAAATCCTGCAAGCAACTTGCCTAAGTTTTTAAATGTTTGATTATTTGCCCCTACCAGCAAGAACGCATTTACGAACACTCATACTTAATAGTGAGCAGCATTAGGCATATCAAGTACTCAACATAAATATAAGAATTACTAAGTGTTCGTTAAGAAAAATAAAATTTTCTCGATAATCCCCGGGATCTGGAGATGTAAAAAATAGTTCAAAATTAGAGCAATAAATGTAAATATTTTTTCAGCATAAAACTTAAAGCAAGCACTTTCTTTATATAAAAATAACTCGTCTTTAGTCAAAATATTTTTGTATATGGAAACTAATGGATTTCTATTTGTCAAATACCATGGAATAAAGCCTCTCTTCATTTCGCTCGTTTTTGGTGACTTCATTAGTAAGCTAATTAATTGCGCTTATGTTGGACGTTTGCATGATAACCTTTAAAATAAGATCTAACTTAATATCATTTACCGAGCAAACGAGCTTTTTGATATAAGTTTTTATGTAGGTAGCCACGTAGGTCAAATGTGGCAAAGCTTCAAAACAGAAAACCACATTGTCAAACATGCAAAATGCCTGCTAGATACCACACCTAGTATTGTTCTTACGATAAATAAAAAAACCTTCCATAATAAGTTACCTCTTGAAAAATTGCCTTTATTAGATATTCAGGCGACGAACTTTTGTGTATAGTTACTTTTTCAAAGGTAATGCTACAATTAAATTGGATACTTTTGACAATTTCTATAACTTTTTAAAGGTAAACGATTACATTTGACTGGCGACGTAAGAACATACTTTTTCTTTATAACAAATTATTTTCCGCTTTAGGGGATTTATTCCACGATCCATAATAAGCGTGCGAATGCAAAAAAATCAGACCACATATACGACCATTTTTGAACTACTTATTATTCTTCTATCTGTTTCGTTTCTAAATAACGCTTGATCGGAGCGTACTGTTTACAAAAAAATATTTCTTCATGACTTACATTCGATGAGGCCTTCTATAGGTTTTCTTAGCGGTAACATATGGAAAATTTGCTTACGCGAGAGTCCGGCTGTGCGGTAAACGAAAATGTTCCACCAAAAACTTTTTGTTGCTGTATTTCTTGGAAAAATTTCACAGAATAGCCAAATATTATTTTCAAATTTCTATCGCTGCTTATTTCTGAAAATAAATGCGATTCCTTAAACTTCCCTTCGCTTCCACTTGATCAACTTCGCACAAACTTTTCCAGTACTGGAATGGATTATTATTCCATCTTTTTTTACTAATTTTGGAATATTTCCACTGCACAATGTACCTTAGACAAAACTTCGTTTCTGTCTTACCTTATAGCATAGAACATATTTTTAGTATAAACTTACTCATGATTTAGCCAAAATAAGTGCCTATTTCTCCCAATGACTTTAACACAGTGGGCAGTTTTCCAAAGCAAAGGCTTTCTTATTATGAAATCCGCTCATTTTATCAAAATAAACTGTCCAGATATACGCTTAACTACCAAATTAAATTTCGTCATGAAAGTTGTTAGCAGGACTGGCAAGACTGTAGTTTCTGGAGAAAAAAGGCTTTCAATCTGCAACTGAAAAAAACAGTGGTCATTCGACATTAATGCGCCACTGACGTGTGTTTATCTAGACTAAGCCAAGACCTGAATTGCGCAACTTTTACAGGCCAACACTGCCCATTTACTTTTAGAAGCCCGCTTGAATTCCTCGATCGGGATTCATAAACAAACTTTTCTTTTGCCAATTAATTCTATTGACAAAAAGAAAGCACCGCTAGGAGATTACCCCTATGTGACTTTGGGCGTAAGCTATGATGGAAAAATTAACAGTTTAAATACCTACTGAAGTTAAACTAAAAGTTTCTAGCTACACTGCAAAAACAATATACTTTTTTCACTTCCAAAGAGACCGTCAGGTACTACTGCACACCAACTTGAGTTCAACCTTCCCAGAAATTTAAATTTTCCTCGGAACAGAAGTTAATGACTCCCATTCTTAGATGTATTTGTACACATGAGGGCTGATAGAACGCTATAAACCCTTGTTAATCATAAACAATTATCAGGTTGGGGATTTCTTGCTTTTTGGAGTAACCATTCCAGATTTTACAAGTGCAACGCTCCTAAGAGTTTGCTTACATAGGCAAAAGTTCGCTTTTTCGAGAAAGGGATTTATTGAAGATGGATAAAATGTATTCTTAAATAATTTTCCTCGAGTGGCTATTTCTCAGGCCTTGTTCGTTAATGCATTGGTAGATAACAGTTCAAGAAAAGGTAAGTCCAGAGCTACGACTAACTGGCTGCTACAACCAGCAGATTGCAGAATCCCCTCATAGGTAACGAATGTATCTAAGATTAACAAAGTAAGCGCATAAAAGCACCAGATAAAGATAATGCGCAAGCGTAAAACTACTTTTCTCACCCAGGTTGTTCACCTTTAAGACAAGATTGACTAGTCCAAGGGAGAACAAATTGTTTACAAAATTCCATGCACTGGTTAAGATGCGGTCTTTTTTGGTCAACTTTGGATATTTCTGTCCATCCGTTTACAAGGAAACTAAAAAGTAGTGAAGAAATGCAACCACTTAGAAAAAACTGGACACAATATATATATTTTTATGGGAGAAAATCCACATCATTGGCATCTGGACAACAACGAATGACAGCGAGTACCTGGAGGCAATGCAGTGTGATAAGTTTTTTGATTTGAGCCCATTTACTACCTTTTTTCAAATGCAAGGTGTCCCAAAAAGTGTATGCACATTTCACCTATTTGCAAGAGTGGTTTTGATTAGAATTTTATAATTGAATAAATGTAGATATATTTACAAGTATCATTACATTGTTTTTTAACTGAATGTTCTCAAAATGACGTCCATTGTGATCATGACACTGCTAAAAACGCGAAGCAATGGCATCGCACATGCATACTACGAAACATTTCCTCGCTATTCAGGCACATTTATTTTTAGTGGCTTTTCTCAATTCAGTCCCTGTTGCAAAAGTCAGAATACAATGAGAAAGATAATAAAATGATACATTTAAATATTCTGACGTTTTTGAAATGATAAACACGAAGTTTACAGTTACCATAAAAGTGTATGCATTTTTGGGACACCCTGTAAGTGGAAACCAACACAGCCAATAACTGATTGCAATGCATACTTGCAGGTCTGCATTTTGGCCAATAAGCTTTTCGTTAAACGTAACTGTGTTTGATGCATCTCCCATTTGGCTCAAGACGAACTGGGGTACCGGATTCAAAAATATACTAAACGATGATTATTTCTTCCCAAAGAACTTCATTTATTCGATTGACCCAATTATGAAAACTTTGCGGCTTCAGTGGGAGTCGAAACCTACACAGCGGGGACGGCTTTACGTAGCCAAGACCGCGAATTTTTGACAATTGAGTCAATCAAATTATTGAAATCTGTCAGACCCCTAATTCTACCTATTTCTAATACTTCAAATTTTATTGATATTCATTTGCAAAACTGCGATGGGATTTAACCCCTTACGAGAGCGGTGTCAACACTCTGACTATCTGATTTATAAGGTTCCACACGTAACAGTGAGTTGATGAGCATTTTGGCTAGCCCAATGCAAAGTATGAAATTCACCACTTCTGATACAATCGATTGACAGGCCAAGCAGGATTTTTAGCGGTGTCTTATTATTCAGGCGATGAGAGCGCTCGTGGGACTCAAGTTTTGCACTTGTAGTCGTTAATTCGTGTCCCACACAGACGATTGAGCTTTAAAAACTGCTAAAATATAATCTATAGACATTGGATATTACTGTAGCGTATAGAACAAAATTGTAGCTCCGCAGGATTTCTGCACATTTGAATGCAATCCCATGGATAACATTACATATGTGGGTTCTCAATGTCAGGATCGACTTTTGCTTCTTTTTTGTGTCTCAGTTTTGGAGAACAAGATTAAGTTAAAATTCATGTCAATACAATTTTGGGACTAAGTAAGCATTTAAAAAAACACTGGGCATTTGGAAATATGGTTTAGTCAATATCTAAGTATTTATCCACATCTGCTCTAAGTTGAGAAAGCGAAAGTTCAGCAGTTTTGCTGATCCATGCATTTTTCCACTAGGCCCCGATTAAACCTCTATCGACTATTTTGTACGTTGTAAAATTTTAAATGCAATAAATTATTTGAGTGAATGGTTGTATTGTACACGATTCTAATTATTACTTCCTAGTAACTATTAACACTTTACACATAGTATTGTTATTAAAGTCACTTAAATGTTTTATCTGTGGTTAAAAAATAGGATCAATTACCAAGCATACTGTTATCTCGGAATGCCATCAAAAGGAGGGTAGTGCGAAGACGCAAAAATGAACGGACTTCCAAAACCGTTGGAAAATGGTCCAAGTTTTCGTATTGACAGAAACTTTTATTGCGAAATGTTAAAAAACCTCATTAAAAACATGCTATATGCATGGGAACATCCGAAGCTTACAGTAATCAGTGTGAGATGGCTGTGGGGGATCCTGCTAGCAGGCATGAAATATATCCACCGATTTCCTAGATTACCATCGAAATTCCATGCTCCACCCCCCACATGACGTTTTGGTGCTCTCAACTAAATCAATCATTTTTGCTCTAGTAATCTAGAAGGTTTGATTATTCATAGTCACGCACGAGCTTGCCCATGTAAAACACTACAAACAGAAGGGTGACTGAACATACCACATTTTAAGCCATAGCGCGCGGGCCGATGCATTCGCAGCAGCGTCATGAAGATCAAACGCAGGTTAACTTATAGGAAACAGGCAGGTTATACAGCTTCTGTCGCTGGCCTTCCTCCCTTATTAATGTCCATGGTCTAGAACAAAACCAGAATCAGGTGTACTCTAGGGTTAAATGGGCCTATGCGCGCGCATTTCAATGACTAAACATACCCCCGCGAAGCAGATTTTCTTTTCTATTTCGCGGTCAAAAAGATAACTGCTAAGATTTGAAAGAAAGTGCAGGTTGATTGAAGCTGGAGGCTTTAGTGTGAACTCGAGCGACCAGGTTTTCAGACTTCCTAAGCATTCATCTGCGGACTGTTTACTGGGTTTTTATTCTATTCATCAAACCTCACATGATTTCTTGCTCTTCGCGGAAGATGATATCCAATGCAATTTCGAAAGTTAAATTGACACCTAGTTGTGTCGCTGAAATTGCCATGCAGTTTGCAATTCACATAATTGCCCCTTTCAATGCATTGCTCGTGTGCCTGCGACTCGGTTTTCGGCAAACCGACATCGTGACGCCAATCAATATTGCTAAATTATAGTTCATCTTGTGCTCACCGGAATAAATTTGGAGATTTGCCGACCTTTCGGGCAGCTGGGCCTGCTGTCCTTTTCCATAGCAAATCCTGACTGTTATCGAGCAGCAGTTTGAAGTTGCGGCTGTAAGTGTTGGCCTTGGGCGGATCGATTTTTCGCCGTTCGCTGTCTGGCCTTGCGTGTGGATTTTGGCAAGGCTTGAGGGCACTTGGTGGTCTGTTATGTCCCCACGGTAGAGGATGATGACAACCCCGCTCCCTCTTCCGGTGGTTTTGTCACACGGCCGTCTTCGTCTGCAAATCCTGACTTGGTTTTGACCGTGCCTTGTCCTTTACTTACGTAATGGCGCAGGACTTTGTAGGCCTCAGGGAAGTCCAGATGCCTGTTGACAGCATTGGCGTCTAAATATCATGCTTCAAGCGTCAATCTTTTACCTAATGAGGCTCCTCGGCTCGTTCCTTGAATAGCGAAGTCGTGGCCGCTCTCTCCGATATGTGTGGCAAGCTGCGAGTTAGGGTCTAGTCTCTGGGCTGCATTATGCCTGACATTTGTAAAAATTCCCATTGTTAATATCAGAAGATGAATTGGCAAGCATAAACTTTAGGCCTGTACATTTATATGGTAAATAAATAAGTAAACTCTGCTGGTTTGGTGGAAAGATTTAGTGTGGTTATTGTCGTCAGGATCGGTGGGAGTAGGGGTATTTAGGCCAAAATGTCAGTGTCTAGGCGGACCGGTGGCCAAGACAGGTGATGCGGTGCGCGTGCTTGAATGAGCGACTTGTCCGTATTTGGATTACCCAGTTCCGAAGCCGGGGAAGATCTGTGTGCGTTTTGCTGAGCGATTTAAGACCACGGTAACTGCGGTGCTGTTACAAGGTTCTTTTGAGTTCACAATCCCGGTGTGCGTAGCCTGATGGCAGCTGTTTCTGCTGTAGCCATCAGACGCTGTCCAAGTTATTTTTAATAGCTAAGGGCATCGTGTAGATAACTCGGAAAGCCTCCTCGGCATCCATGCGATGGTTTGAGTATATCATGTGCGTTTATAAAGAACCATTGATGCTCTTTACTTGGCCCTACCCTTACCCTACCTGAAGGTGTTTCCGTACGTTTTCGGACGGACGACGGTTCGTGTGAACAATAGATTCTGTCCTGCAGGAGTAGGGGAATAAATAGATGCACATGCATGGCCGACCATCGACTTTGATTAGGTCCTCTAAGTGCACTAACAGGTTGGTGCAGAAGGTGACAGTATATGGGCGTTGGCTGCTGGAAGCGTTTCCAAAAGAGCTTGGCTCAGGCACCTCCTAAGTAGTAAGCTTGGCATGTTCCTTTCAAATGGGACGCTGATGAAGATTATGTTCTTCTATGCTGTTAGCACCGATACATTTTATTGTTCTTCAGCCATGCTCTTGACAATAAATCGAGTAGCATACGCATTTCGTCGAAAAATGCCCTCTACCATCGTAAACTCATTTTCGATACTATCGGTCAAGCAAACTCTTCTAGCTCTTTGTTTCAAACATCGTACTAAATTGCGTTTGAGGTTTAATGGTGTGAAACTAGAAAAATTGTTATATTGCCCGGACCACGTCTTCTTAGGACAACAGGTACGCTGAATACTCCCGTTAGACATTTTGCTCAAAAGTAAATCCAGAAATGGAAGCGATCTGGACTGTTCTACTTCAAGTTTAGATTTTATACGCGGATTTGGCTGATTTACGCTATGAAGTAGACCTGAAATATTGGTCCGTTCAGCTGCAACCGCAAATACATAACGTTTGTAGTACCATGGGATAAATTCGCTAACACAACAGCACAAGGCTTATCACCGGCCTCGGAACCGGGTATCTCCAGAGACTGACAAGTCTCTACTATAACCGCACGCACCTTATCACTTGTCTTGGCCGAAGGTTCGCCTAGACAATGATATTTTGACCTACATTCTTCGCACTTTTACCATCCCTGACAATAATAATACTACAAAGTCATATCAACGCTCAGTCTACATATGTATGCCTATGGATATTCTGCTCTACTCCGAGTTAGAAATTGTGTTCTAAGGTAATGAACAAAAACTTAATTTTCACCGCTTGAACACAGTAATATGGAAATCGAGCAGGCACACATATTGCGTCGGAACTAACAAATGCAATGGCTGCCACGCAGCTTGTGGGAACACATTTTCTCAGCGTCTGCTGAAGCGAAGCATTTGAATCGGGAAAAGTAGCTCGGTCGACCTTTCGCATGCTCAGCATATTCTCCGCCTTCTTACCTATTACTCAAAAATGATTTTCCCTATGATCACGTAGTTCAGTTCTACGGCCCAATTTTTTTCAATTACCTTTTCGTTTTAGTCCCTTTTTCGCGGGTCGCGTGTATATGAACACACTTGTTGTTGCTAATTCAATGATCACTCCTGATGATTGTATAATAATGCCCCATGACAGGCTTGCTTGGGTGAAAAAAATATCTGCTGCCATGGGGCTATAATACCGTTTTTAACTGAAATTTTGCCAAACGGCTAAAGCCATACCAGACTGTCCTTCCTTTCCACATAAAAAGTTGTTTTCACACCTGAAGTTAAACTGGGTTAATAATGAAGAACCTTGTTGTCCAATTGGTGTGCCTGTGTGCTCGCAAACCATTCGCTTTTTATTTTGACTCTAAGGCTTCCATTACGTTGTTTATCCTGAATATCTCTCGTCGCCGCAATTGGGACAAATATTTTTTATACTGCCAAAGGTTTGTGTGGTTATGAAAAGAAATGATTTTTCCAGACTTATCACCAGAATACGGGCATTTTGCTCCGTTTTTCGGAAAACGAACACTCCTAACTGTCACTAGAATTCTATTTTTGTAAGGAAGGAAATACAACCTATAACCTGCGTTCTAAACGCAAAACAAACAGTAATTGTTACTCTGCTATTTAATGGTGATAGGCTTCCGGCAATGTGCTGCTTCAAAACGCTTAATTTGTATTGTTTACACAGGTTCTAACCTGTAATTTAGTTTGCAAGAGCCTTTTATTGACAACTTTTTTCGCAAAAAGCCGAAAATTACTAACTTGCCATCAAAAGCCAAGGAAAACACAGGACATATAATCGTTAATTCTCTTCTTACCGCTGGAATACTTTTAACTGCCTTTTTTCTTTCATCACATTTTTGAGGGTCAGTACGTGAATTAATTCACATACTGGTTCACTGCTTACTACTGACGACTATTATATTACCGCGTGCAAGCCAGTCTACTCAAAAAATATATATTCACTGCCATTGGATCATAACGCCTTTTTCCACTTCAATTTTGAAAAACGGTCAAGTAAAAATTAGGCTTCCTTTAACTGCTGTGAAATCCAATCTCACATTTTGTATTTAAGAGTCTTTTATCGACCAGCCTTGTTTTAAAAAAGGCAAAAATTTGGATGTCCCCAGCAGCCAAGTAAGGTGCACAAGACTTCATTACTTTTACCAACTTCACAACTCGCTGTTTGTTCAGTAAACTACTTTCCGTAGGATGTGTTTGTTTAAAAACAGTTTTATTATGCGAGTTCCATCCGTTTGATGGAGACCAGAAAGCCTATTTGAGAAGGAAAGTGTATTTACCTGATTACGCCAGCATTAAAAGAGAAACCAGCCGATGAATAAGTTTAAAATGCAAAAATAAACGTTTTTAGAGGCTTTTGGGATGCCACATTTTTTCAAACATTTTCGAGACTAATAATAGCCATTACAGCGACAAATAAACGCGCATAGATGTTCGAACAGGCAGTGAAAGCCTCTGGTCTACAGCTTTTTTATGGAAATTTGTTTGTGCAAGCTAGCAATGCCTAATTAATTCCTTTTTCCCAAATCATACGTTGCAAGAGCAATTTACTTTTCTAACAACCAAGCCGCCCTGAGTTTCCGGATGTTCATTGTAAGGTATTCAGTGACATAAGTAACGGAATAAAGTATCGAAAATGTTGTTGTCCCTATGGCAAAATCCAGGTTTCTGTTTAGAGATTCCATTGGGGATTGTAAAATTATTTTAAATTAATTAAATTAGGTTTATATGATAGTCCCAAGAGGTTCGGTAATACGCATTTCATTTTTGTTGTTCTAATTTTCTGTATCGTAAGAATAAACCTATGGGGAGAATTAAGGCTGCAAATCTGTTCTGTTGAATTCCAGCAACGGGTCATGTTCGTTTACCCAAAATAAAATTATATTATCTTTTTAAGTAATCTTGAGGAAAAACCCCTAAACGCCATTTGGGCAACTGAGTAAAAGTCCCTAACAATAGGCACTGTTTAAAATATAGTGCGAGATGTTACTTGAATAGATAGTTCTTTATCCAAGGAGAAGATATCGATAAACGCTGCTATTTACGCCAGTACAGATAGTTCATTTATGCACATGTTTAAAGGCAAATTTTTAACACATGTTTGCAGTTGCATCGCTAGATCTCTGCTTAGGGGAAATTCTATGAAGAAAAGCTGCTTAACAATAAACTCTTAGATATTGGCAGGGTTGTTATAATCGGCCCTGACGCCTTTAGTTCAAATCAAAGTTGGTATTCAAACCTTTTTGATATTTTTAAAGTTTCTTATTGAGCCGAAGCTTGGCCATATAAATACTTGTTTTCGTACTTTTGATTGGAAGAAGTAAATATAAGTAGATTAAAGGACCACTCATTGAGTAATACATTTTCATTCGTCATCTGCTTCCTTGTAGATGTTCAGAAATCAACATCAAGAATGGTTAGATAGTATTGCCGGCAAAGACAAGGGACAATAGAATAGTAATTTCTGGCTTAAGAGGCTTTGTCAGCCAGTCATGTCCAGTCCCAACTGATGCATCACCCGAGCTTTGATCTCCTGGCCGTTTGATCACAATCAAATGCCCCTAACCATTGAACCACGAGCTCGTTGTTGCACCGGCTTGCCTTGTTGTATTTGCCGGCTAATAAGCCACAAATCGCCATTCCAGTTTCCCCTGTCTTTGCTGCCACTCAAATCTGCCTAAGACGTTAAGCTGATATGGCTACTGTTAAGCCCCGAGAAATGACGCCCAAGGCAGGGTAGATTGGAACAAGTGTGTTCCGTTAGCTGTCGGTGAACGTTCATCAAGGAACGCCAACAGAAAGAACCTCAGCTGAGCTGTAGATTCCGGTTAACCCTACAGAGACGTTGACTCTCAAATGACTTATCTCACGTCGATAGTAGACTTGCACTGACTTTATAACAAATCCTCTTACCTCACATTCCTGGACCCAATAGCATTAAAGAATCGATAAGACCGAAGGCATGATCGGGAGCAGGTGACTTGAGCGGCAAGAGCCTGTCATGAAAGGCTTAAATTATGGATACGCCTCCGTAAGAATCCCAGCCGTGCCGTGATCTAAGCCCCGTGTTGGTTCAAAGCATATAGCGTGTGACCCACTGTAGGACCGAAAACAGAAAAAGTAGCTTAGTGTTTTACTTAATCAGTTGGTTCATTCCACTGACTGGTAAGCGTCTCGCAATCAGTCCTTTAGGCTGCGTGTGTGAAGCTTGATAACAGGGGATGTAACTCATAACTTCTAACTCATAACTTCTCATAACTTCATAAAAACCTCGGTCATCATCCACACATTTGGATTGGACGAGGCTGATGAACGAATCAGCCACTGAATGTAGGGTGCGGTCCTAGCTATCACAGGTAGTCCACTAGCTGTGAGTTGATGAGAGTTATAGTGCATTCGTTGCAGATATAAGAAACACCATGTCGAGTTATTTTCATAGCCTTTTGTTGTTTTCTGTTTTTACTAGGCATAACTTCAAAAAAAACAATCAAATGCCAATAATGCCTGCAAATATTTTTCTTTTACAAGCTAAAGCCTATAAATTGCCCCTATTACACATGTGGGAATACAAATGTCTTCGGTTATGATTAAGATATTACTTTGCCTTCTGGTAAAATATTACAGAGGTAAACAAATCAAAACATGTGTTCTTCTAAAATTAAACGGAATCACAGCACGATGAAGATTGCATATTCAGCAGAATTTAATGTAACCATAAAGGTCCCGAGTGCTCACCAGCTGCATTCCCTTGCTGCGTAAAGTGAGTAATGAATGAGAGAATACACAAAAATGTGAATTCATACAGCAGAGGTCATAGAAACAGGTCAGCAAAGTCAATAATTAAATTGGGTTCATACGTCTAATTAGTAATGTAAGCAAGTTAAACATTGTGAACAGTGAGTTAGAGGGAAAAAGCTTAAAGCCGAAACGTGGGCAGAGAGAAGTGTAAATCAGGGAGCCGGATGTTACCAGGGCAAATATAGGTTCACAACATGCCCCAACTGTTTACATAGGTTGAGTTTTGATCCTCAGATACAGGCTGTCTCCAGGTAGCGCAAGGTACGAGTTGTTCGCGGCCGAGCAAGTACTGTGAAGAATGTGCTGGGGTCTACATAATGGCCCGTATCCAATAGGAGTTCAGTAATTGAAGAACGAGGAGTTTTATTCTCCTGTTTTAATAGGCAACTCCGCAAGTGCTCCTTAGCTCTGGCTGCCAGTTGCCGTTATGATTGCCCTATGTCCTTGCATCCGAAAGTGCGTGTAAATTTGTCAACACAATTTGAAGCGGCGTACAAAAGCAACACTTTCTTCAAAATTGGAATCGGAAGACTTTGTGTCAAGTTGCAAAGTATGAAGTTGGCAGTCAAATTGGCCCTTTCAGTGGTGTAACGTAAGAGTCTCTTGACAGTGTTTAAGATGTTGTCACCCTTAAAGACAAGGATATGAAAGCAAGCTTTTTTGAACTGACCGTTCCATAACCTTTTGCCCTAGAGGTTTTATATACTTTTTAATAAACTGAGCTGCGTATGCACGCTTGAGTAGAGTTTTCTTTTGGCTGGAAATTTCTGCATGCAGTGTATCCATTGAACAGATTCTGCTTGTCCTCTGGAAGGGCGTGCAAGCTTAGTTATGTTTCCGTTGTAGGAGAACAAAACTTAGATAATGCAATGACCGCACTTTGCATGCATTCTTATAGAAAACTTTTCGTGTTATAAAACCGTCTTTTTGTCTGCACATGTGAACGTCTAGGAAAGAATGCGGGCTCTCATGTTCTACTTTCATTGTAAATTTCATTTTCCGATGCAAACTGTTCATAGTAAATAATATTTTTTTGGCTTAATTTATGTTTTTAACAATCGCAAAGATATCATCCACATACTTCCGTTAGATTGTTGTCCTTTTCGAAGTTTTACATACTTTTTCTTCAAGGTTACCCATAAATATATCTGCAAAGGTAGGAACAAAAGGACTACTCATTGGCATTCCATCAACATGTCTATACATTTAGCCATTAAATAAGAATTGGGATTTCTTTGTGCATAATTGTAGTAAGTCTCAATATATTTCAGGGGATAGGCGAGTTTCGGAAACATATGCAAAAATAATATCAATTGTTTCATCCAGACTCAATTTCCAGGGATAACATATATTTTCCGGCGATTTTGTGATGCCTTTTTTCGTCAAAAAAGTGAAAATTGTCTTACAGTGTATATGTAGAGAATCTATTGCGGATTAATTCTAGTTTTACTAGCCAATGCGCTAGTCTGAAAAACCGGTCAATTGGAAATGGCAAGAATAGTTTGTAAGGGGATATCCTTTTGGGTAATATATATAGTCGTACAATATAGGAGCCCCTGGGTTTTAAGGAAAAAAACTGTTTTGGTATCCACCAGATTATTATCCAGCAAAAACTTGATAGGTATCCAGGCAGACTCTTCCAATGCCTTTCTTTCCTCTTTGCCTTAAGATTTTACACAAAATTTAGTGAAATCATCTTAGCATAATCCCAGTGTTTCACTTATTTACGTTACTTATTAGACTAATTAGCCCATTTTACTAATTGACCTTCCTAACCTGTTTCTATGACCTCGGCTGTATGAATTCAAACTTTTTGTGCATTCTTTCATTCGTTACTCCTTTTATGCAGCGAGAGGACGCAGCTGATGAGCACTCGGGACCTTTATGGTTCCAGTAAATTCCGCTGTATACAAATTTTTTTTAAATTTGCACCTGTGAAAAAATGATTTTGGCCTATAAATAAAAACTTTTACTTGGGAGGAAGATGACTTGAGGAATAACTATTTAGGCAGAATGTCCTTACCCAGGAGTAAGGGTGATTATGCGAGTCCGTACAAAGATCCAGAATGGTGTCGGGTAGGGTCAGGATATCAAACGGGATAAAGAACATGGATTTTGAAAGTTGGATTACGCTGTCAGTGATGCAGATGATTTAACTGCTGCAAAATGCCGGCATTTGCGAATGAAATTATAATCTCTCGCATATGGGAATTAGTGCGCGTAAGAAAAATTTCCCATCCTAATGAATGAACTTAAGCTAATTTCAAACTTAAAGGAAAAATAATGGGTTAAAGTTATTTGTGGAAAAATTTTACACTTTCGAAAAAGCACTGAATTTGGAACAGATGAAAACTTGTTTTAATCCTGGTCAAAAAACGCAAACAAAATTTTTGGTGAAACCTTAGTCATACAATTTTACGTGATGTAAAATAACTTCCCATTTATCAAAGTTACTTGTTGGCATTGTTGGCATTGCATTACAATTAGGGAACGGCAAATCATTGCCTCTGTTGATCAACTGTGGGCCTGAGAGCCATGACTCCAGCAGCTCGTGGCTCATGCGGTTGCACCTTTTGCGAGAATTTCGGCCCTGTTAAACTTGAAAATATGGCAAGGTCCCGCAGAGTTGGCTGCTACTTGGGTTTTGACGTCTTTTTCCCTCACCGTCGCTGCGTTCTCAGTCATTTGCGTTCGAAGTAATTTCCCGGTCTTTCCGGAGTACTTGTCTTGTCCACAAATGCACCATAACCGGTTAAGGACTTCAGCCGTTTCCTGACGTGGCAATGGGTCTTTCGGCCACATCACCCAGAGCCTGACTGCTGCTTCTGGCCTGAGATACCCTGGACTAAGTTAACCAGATTTTCGAATGATTGCGCCGATTGACACGTATTAAGAACAAAATAATTTGTAAGCCCCACGCTGACATGCATATAAGTGAATGATAAAATGTAATGGCATTGTCAGGCAAAATCTTAAACATCCAACTTCGTGTATATTAAGAGACATAGTTTGTCACATATTATTGTCGCTATTAAGTCTCCATTTAAGACAATATTTAGATCGTCCTTAAAGTCGTAGTGAATACAATAGGATTCTGGTGCTTTTAAGTTGAGTTTCAATGAAAACGTGGTCTGTTCGACACGCTTATTATGACTTCCAAAATAAGGCATTTTTTAAAAACACTACCGAATTAGTCTGCTTTTGAACATTCGGTCTTATGCACCTATCCATTCGGGTCATTTTCGTAGCCATACTCAAATAGGTTTCCGAAAAAAAGACTGCCGATAAAGAAAAGTCACAAAGGTCAATTTAACACCTTAAAAAGGCACCTTAATATGATATTTGGACGTCGAATATTTGCATATATTACCTTTTTGAAGGCTTGGTCAAGGAGAAATTGGGAAAGTTTGATTACATTTTTTGACTTCCCTGAAAACCAGGGATGAACCTTCTGCTGAAATTGAAGACACTCACTATCCTGACTAAACTGAGGCAGTTTGCACTGAATTTGTTTACCTTAAGACGCTGTTCTAAGATCAGTAAACTGTAAACAGCTTTGCGTGCCTCAAATCTATTCAATAAACAAAAGGTGTTAAACTCAAATGTGTACAAAATTGCTCATCAAATTTCAATAGCAAAATTTCATTAATTATGCAATCTTCCGTACTTTATCTTTAACAAGGCAAGATCAATGCTGAAGAAGAGATGTTTGTTCGTATTTTTCAGTTCTCTAAAAAGTGATGCAATTTGTGCTCTAAAGGAAAAACATGCACTTATTTGTTTACACTGTGCCGTTTTTGCTATACTTGTTGACGTTTAGAGCCTGTGCTTAGATTGTAATTGCGCATCGGGGTGACTAGATTTATAATAAGATTTAACGTAAGCTGATATTCTTCTGTCCACTTGGTTATTAAATTACGGTCCCAACCTTTGTTATAGAAGAGTAAAATACACATCAACAAGTTTATAACCAAGTTTTTCGGCAAGGAAACAACCGAAATTTGTTAAAATAATTTATGAAACTGGACGATTACTCACCCTTTCTTGCACCGGAAGTTTCCGGTTCCAGGAGGGATTTCTTTGAATACCTTATTGTTCATATTTATGTCATCTTATTGTCTTAAGCAATAAAACCGCAGGTATTGTGCTCTCCTATTATACAGCCTGTGAAACTGCTTGGATATCCAGAAACCGCCGAGTTTGCTCACGACCTTTCAGTGTTTTTTTTTCAAAAACCAAGAATGCGCATGCAGTTTTTTTCAGCATCAAGGGTTTTTTAACGCAATTTCCGTCAGCACATCAAATTTACAAAACCGAATGTATGCTAAAATACCCAGTCATATTTAGATTGTAACATTGCTTGAATGAGTTCATTTGCCATAGGTGTGCATTGGACCATGGGCGACGCAACGTCAAAAAAGGTTTCTTCGAGCATCCAGGCCTCGGTTTTCTACTCGAAGGCCTCCCACCTCCTCTGTTTGATGTCTGACTGGGTTCGGCTGACAATTTATTATGCAGTACACAAAAACGTTTTACCGATAGCTTACATGCTATATTGTTACATCACAGCATGCCCTTCCCTGCATTGACAAAGCTCGCTCAGCAATAAGTGACAGTCATTCACTTACCTTGTTTGCAGTCTGCGACGCACTTAGGCCCTAGGCTGTTATGCACATCGAAGGTCACTTGAGATGAAAGCAATGGAGGTAAATGAGCCTGTTTTATTGGCAGGCACAAAAAGTGTTCCAACATAAACCAATTGTGACTTCTTTTGGCACAGGAAGCCTTTTCATTCAGGCCGGAGACTTTTATGAAGCGCTTAGTTTTGGCAAGACACGAGACTAAAAAGCCTTGTCTTCAAAAATGCACGGGTTCTTGCATTCAAATCAGTGAGATTGGTGTTAGGGTTGAGAAAGAAGAGAAGAGGAATATGAATAGAAGAAAGGTTTGCGTTAGGGTTCAACTATAGCTATAGTATACAATATCATCCACATGATGTTATACCTGCTAGCGTAAAGAAGGAAGCGTTTTTTCATAAATAGCATGTTGACTACACGTAGGTTAAAAAGTTGTAATCAAAGTATAAGGCAGGTAAGAATACTAATAAGTCGGCAATGTGGAGAGTTTTTAGAGCTGAAAGACACCATTTATTCAAGTAAACATTTTGAAGGCATGAGCTGATACCAGGGCAGAACACTTTTGTGCGCATTCTCCACAAAATATATTTCCATTTATAGTGGTATTGAACACCACTTAGGAAAAAGCATGCAAATCCATTGGTACAGTGAATGCTTTTTAAGTGATCATACTGAGACTCATTCAAAAAGCGGCACCCTGAAGTGACTGAACTATTTTGGGGTTAGGCTGTAAGATATTCGGAATTAAAACTGGACTTAATTTGCTCTTATTGAAAACACATTTTGTTGCGTAATATTTAATTTTAAGGGGATGTTTGTAGAACATTTAAGACTGTAAATGCGATAAGTGATTGTCCAAGTCTCACTGTTAGCATTGAATTTGAAATACAAGAATATATATAATTCCTAGAATTAAGCGTAAATTCACCTTTATTCCCGTAGGATGGTTTCCCATCTGGTTTCCGTACTAAGTTTGCTTGAACAAAATTCCTGAAAGACTGCGTCTTTCCTTGTTCTAGACCCCAAATAAAATTTAACCTCACCCAAAGTGGTCTCCGTTTAAGCCCTAAACTAAGACCTTACATTACAGTTACCCCCATCCTTAACGCTTAACCTAACTTTATCTTTATTTTATTACTTTAATGCCAAACCACCTCTGTTGTGGGGGTTCCAGGCCCTATTCTCTAATGTCGTATTAAAAAACAGGATGTTTGTGTATTTAAACGCATCTTGAGAACTTCTACAAACGAATAATTATGACATATGGATAAAATATTGTGTAATTTTTAATTTGGGTGAAATAGTTACCAAGCAAAAGATCCCATATTTTTCTAAACCTGTATACTATTTAATTATTACATTTCACATTATTTTGTATCCTTACCTCAAATAAAGCATGTGTTCGCCTTTAAAAATCTACAGAATGGGGTAATTCAGTCATTTTAACGTTGAACTTTACAGTTTATCGCAGTATCCGTCCTTTTGGCTAAGCAGTACACAGCAAATAAAAGGCCGCAAGATTTTTTGACCATCTCGCACTAAAGGATATACCATAGATTGTTTATTTGATGAAATTTGAAGATTAAAATTTGAGTAGGGGAAATAATGCACATTAAAGGCTGTTTATTTTGTTCACTGTGTTGAATTGAGGCGCAAAATTCTGTTCACTAGAAATCAGTTTAGATCAGATCCGTAAACTGGGGGCAAATACGGGCAGAATTGGACCAAATGCAAATGATACAGACGGAACTTTCTACTCTATTAAATGCAGCGGAAGAACGGTTGTGCGTGTTGTGGTATTAAAGAACCTTAATAAAAAGCAGAAAAGTTTTAATTATATGTGTTCACAGACTAGAAATTTTTGTTCTGCGTTAAGAAAATTGAGGTGCATGCACGTATGAGGCAACACCTTATTGTCACAAAAAGAGGAGCGTAGTCAGTTAATAAAATAATTTCTTGCAAATCTTTTACGCTTTGTGACATAGAGATATTTACTCAACTTATGAGACTATAAGTTTCTTTACTACGCCGAAAATAGTGGTTAAATTAAGCATTATATGAAATGTCGCGAAATCTCATCAGTTTTTTTCTTTTACACCGTATGCGAAAGATTGACAAAATTTCCTTTCCATAGAGCAGAATCAATTAATAGAAAATCTTGAAACAAAACGGGTGACAGATTATCATATTCCGTATAATAAGCTTTGATATTCAGCCCCTATGCCTTTAAGTAAACAAACATACTGAAAATTACTCCGGTATACGAAGCAAAATGGGATCTTTCAGTTTCAGTAGAATATGTACTCTAATTTTTAGAGAAGTCAAAAAATAGTCAAATATCGTATTTTGATCTTGATTTAATCTTTAAAATGGTAAAGTGCACATATATTTGACGCCAAACTGTCTAAGTCAAGTGCTTTTTCAAAAAGCTAATTGTTATATAACGTTCATTTAAATAATCTTACGCATATTTATTCACAAATTTTTTGTAGGTGTTCGTTTTCCTTGGCAATGACTTAATATGTTTGATGATTCTAAACCCATGAGCCAAACTGAGGACTGCATCTGAAAGAATGTTAAAAAACTCATTATCGCGGTAAATACTTCCACGACATAGTTTATTTTAAAATTTTGGTAAATATGAAGAATTAAATCGTATTTAGGGGGCAATTGAAAAAAATCTCCGAAATTTCTTTAGTGCTTAGCTCGTCGCATTCGAACTCTGAAAATATTCAGAAGGAAATGTGATGGTACGAAAGTTCTCTCAATGTACATTAGATACTTACTATTGCACCATGCAAATTAATGTATTAATTATAAAGTAATCAATTAGCAACTACCTGGCATCGTTGCATGTGAGCTATCGAAATACCTTGATCCTTTGACGTCCCCATTGGCAAAGTCAAATAAAATCTGAGTTATTTAGTCCAGCATATCGGCACAAGGATATTGATGAAGAAAGAACTGTGTGCCGTGTGCGCTCTGCGTTCCACTGCTCTTCTGCCTCCGAAAGATACGATACTTTATATTGCACGCCAAGTGGAAGCATACTTATGTGAAAATTTCACCAACAAACTATTTTTAAACCTAATTCTACTTGCGGAAATTTATTTGCTTGGTTTTGTGCATGGACAGACCACCTTTACAGTAAAAACTTGATTTTGCTAATTTGGCCCGATTTTTACTGTTTCGGAATTTTCTGCTTTTCTTAAAAAACTATATTTACTTTGTCATATAATATTACTTAATCAATCGCAATATTTCTTCTATTTACTAGAATTTTTACTGTTGTACATTAAGACCGGTGAGAGGAGCATAGCTTTGGATATTTTGTGGTACGAGGAATTTTCTTTTAAATATCTTTCAATTTCGTCAGTTAGGAAATCTACGGTACATCTTACAGGTGGATTATATGAAGACAACGCTGAGTTAGATGCAAGTAAAAAGGCATGAAGTCATTAAGAGTCGTTTAAATCATTACCTTCGCGGGGCCTTCAGTATTACTTTCAAATGGTCTTAAATTATTTCTTTTCAATTCTCGCAATGATTTTTCTACACTTTATAACTCTATCTAACCCTTTCTGTCACTGTTTTAGACAGACAACAGCCAGCTTACAGTTTGCTTTAATAGGCCCTGATAACGTTTCTTTCACGGAATCGTTTTGTCTTCTGCGTCTCCAAGTGGGGCGGCTTCCGAAAATTTTGTGCTAACAGACAACAAATAATTCGTGAACGTTCATTCTTGAACATTAGAATAATGAATATGTGGTGAAAAGCGAGTATAATGGTTAGTCATATTTAGAGTTAAAGAAAACTCGCTCGCTTCAGCGGTACCTATTCTCAAATTGGAATGATATGGAGTTGGCGAAAACGTGCTTGTAAGTTTCTGTATTAATTTACTTGATTTACCTGATAATCATTTATCATTAATATGTCCATGTAAAACAAAATTTAATTTAAAATTGTGTGTTAGTCGGTTTAACCCAACCCCATGTTTTGCTCACCCGAATGAATTCGTTGGCTTTCTGACGTTTCGGACAGCTGGGCCGACTGTCCCTTGTCGAAGCGTACACTGAAATTATCGATCAGCAAATTTAAGGTTGCTGCTAAATGTATTAGCCGAGGGCTGATCGATTTTTCCCCACTCGCTGCTTAGCCCTTAGCGTGGTTTCGGCATAGCTTGACGGCAGTTGGTATGCTGTTTCGTACCCACGGTAGAGGATGCTTGTAATCCTGGCCCCTCTTTTGGTGGTTTCGTCACAGTGCCGTCTTCATCGCCAAACCCTGAATTCGGTTTGACCGTGTCCCGTCCTTTACTTACATAATGGCGTAGGACATGCCAGGGCACCTGCTTTTGAATGCACATATTGTCAGCTATCTCCAACAGGCACAACCAAAAAAGGCTACTTAAGTCGTAGGCCTTGTTGCTTCTTATTTTACAAGTCTATACATACTTTAATACATTTCATTAAAAACGGTAAGCGAAATATTATTCCTGTTTTATTTTTTGTAGTAATTTCAATCCACAGACATGTTGAACTTGACTTGTGGCGGCATTTATGCTTGGGGTTTTCAGACTAAGAATGGTGTGCTTTTAATGTAAATATTGCATTCCTTTTAAGCTATTAAGAAGAAACCACACTGCACTCACGCAACACTGGGGTGTAACCTTTAACACATAATGCTGCCATGGATGTAAAATATGTTCTATGCTTCATTGGCCTATTAAAATTTTCAGAGAGGACTTGTCTGAATTGATATTGCACTTGCTTAAACAGCTCGTAATTATACAAAAATAAAACTTCTATATAACCTTAATCTGTGCATAAAATTTTAGGAAGGCGTGGATGTCTCTTGAACAGCTTATATGTTTTACAAAATATGCTTCAATATACAATTGCATTAAAAAGCAATAAAAATAAATGCATAATACCTGCATATAAACTTATAACTGGGCGTGGTTGATGCAGGCGGCTGCAAATATATGCATTCCAAAACCCGAATCTAAGTGCACTCAAAATTTATTGGAAATAAGCTGTTAAGGAAGTTGTCCTGTAACCCCACTTTATTCACGCTTCATAATCGAAAACACATTTTACCAAGTTGGTTACTGACTGTTTAAGTGCGCGCACATTAAAAAAGTCTTCCTTTTTGATGTGTCTCGAGAGCGCCAGACTGATATTTACACCTTGGGTATGCCTTAGATACGAAGAAAAAGGACATGGTTTCAGAGGTCATCAACATTTTGACAATCCACGCTTAAAGTACTTATATTCTTTCCTTTAACTGGTAAAGCAGGTTCCGCTCATGCTCCGCTTACAACAAATCCCATGACGCAGGAATGTTTCCTTACCTAGTCGCAAAAATGTGTTTGCATGTATCGAAAGCAAGTATTTCTTTTTCTTTTTCTAGAGGGATAATAACTACCCTCTTATCACTAATTATTCTTTTGGCATTGTGAAAACAGCCAGATTGTGCAGCTCAGGCATTAATTACCAGTTTCCAAGGGAGGTTAAACGCCCCTTGCATAAGGAGTGAAGACCACTGTAGGCGCACGTCTCTTAACCTTCGCCCCAAAATAGGCAAACAAGTGTCACTGTCGTTAACCCTGGTATGCCAGCATTTTGTTTTTCGAGAGTTGCCCAGCCCTCGACTAGTTTTATGTGACGTTTGCATCGTAACTTCTAGTAACAAAGGTTTATTAGCGTTTTTTTGTTTTTTATTCAGTATTGCATGGTAGATTTTGGCACTCCAATTTAAGGAAAATAATACCTTTATGTGCGCACGTACGTAAACTTAGTACAGAGTATGAATCTAATCATGGATTGTATTCATTTAGACGGGCAAAAATCATTTTTATAGCATACTATCTGCATATTTTTATACTCCTGGTGTATATTTTTGTAAAGATGCACTAGCCCTATGCGCCAGCTTGTTAACACTAGCTTATCGTCTGGTATGCCAAAACCTTTTCCGAGAATGGTCCAGCCTTTCGAGACGTTTATATCGTAACTTTGAGGTTCAAGCAGTTCTTCGGGAAAGAGAACTTCGATCGTGTGAATTTTCGAAGATAGAGTCCCCGCTCCGTCTTCAGACATAGGGAAAAGTGAATGCAAAAACAACTGAAAGTCAACATTTGTAATCGTAGGAAAATCAATAATGCAGTGGCGTAGGCTGCTGCAGTGTGTCTCTTTCTGTTCGGATGGGTTTGCGACTCGCCCAGTTCTGTTTGAGACTTTTGTACAAACAGTCAAACTCGACATTTCTATTGGTGCATGACGTGTCAGAGTGCATTGCTTCTAGGAATTCGCGTCCTTTCTTGGACGAACAGCTAGCGACAATACGAGTTTTTTCCCATGCGAACTTGTGTTCAGTGTCTACGCAATGCATAGGGACTTTTGAATGGCGGTCGTGTCTGTTAACCGCTAATTGATGCTCATGAATGCGCACAGAGGCGGGTCTTGCGGTCTGGCCACAATAAACGGCATCACATGATCCACATATGATTTTATATACAACTCCTTTCCTGTGTCAATAGTTCACTCTATCCTCAGGGTGTACCAGTTGGGTGCGTAAGGTCGCTGTTGGTTTATGAGCCACCCGGATGTGATGCCTCCTCAAATGTCTGGCAACCAGTTCAGAGATGTTTTTGATGTCAGGAAGGTTGCGCCAAGTATATGACGTCTGATTGATATTGCCTGAATCTTTTTTCTTTGACGATTGTTATCTTACACAGTGACGTATAAATTCTCGTGGATAACCGTTTTGGGCGAATAACTCAAAAAGTTAATTCAGTTCGTCCTGGCAGCCTTGTTTGTCCGAGCAATGCGTTTTGGCTCGATTTAACAGACTGTTTACACTGCTTCTTTTATGAGAGGTAGGATGGTTGCTCTCATAGTGTAGGATGATTTCGGCATACGTTTCCTTGCGGTACAGAGTTGCCCGTTATGTTCCATCGAACTGTAGTTGTACAAGGAAATCGAGGAATGAGAGCTTGGCATCGGATTCTTTTTTGAGTGTGAACTTAATCCTGGAAGTGTGGCGTTGAGTTTGTTGTGTAAATGTTCACGTTGTTCCTTTCTCACGATAACGAAGGTATCATCAACGTATAATAGCCGCAACTAAGGGTAAGCTAGCTGATCGGCTATCACCTCGTGCCTCTGCATTGTCACTTCAGCAAGAAAGCCTGATAAAGGTGATGCCATAGGGGCTCCTTTCAGTTGCTGGTAGTATTGGTTGTTGAATGGAAGTTGGTTTGAAGGCATAGGTCCAAAAGTTCAAGTAGCACAGTTGCAGGGGTATCAGTCTTGTAGGACTGTAGTAGTTCGTCCGTGCACTGCTTTGCTTTTTCTAAAGGTATATAAGTTAACAAAGAGACGACATCGAATGAAACAATTATTTTATCCGTGGCAATCGTGACTCTTTGTAGTTTCTGTAAGAATTCTATAGAGTTCTCGATGGACATTTCACAGTTTTATGTGAGTGGTTGAAGCTGGTGGAATAACCATTTGGGAATTTTGTAATTTGGCGATCCGATTAGCGATACTATCGGTCTCAAAGGGACTTCCGGTTTATGCACTTTAAGTAATCCATAAATCCTAGCAATTGTTGCTTCAGTTTGCTTCAATGCCTTGAATAGGTCACCTGGTATTTGTTTCAATCATTCCAGACGTTTCAATACTTTGTCGATGGTTGACGTTTGAGTCTTTGAAGGGTCTGTCAAAAGGGGCTTGTAGGTTGATAAATCATCTAACAACGAAAGCGTCTTGTTGTTGTAGTCACCTTTATTAAAAACACAGTCGCACCTCCTTTATCTGCGGGAGGACAATGATAAAGTTGTCGTATTTTAGGGCTCTTTCAGCTTTTTGATCACGTGATAGTACCGAAAATTGATTTCGGTCTTTCAGAGCATTCAAAACATTATTTCAGATCGTTAATTGCTCATTTATTGTAAGATGCCTACATTTCAACACATATCGTAAATTCTACGAGCAAAGATTTATAAACCTTTTTTGTTTTCACTTCCATATTTTGTGAGATATTCGTGTCTATTACCAACAACCACTGTTCCTCTGCCTTAATTATGAATTTTCACAGTTTGCTAAATACTTGCAGCAAAACCGGCCTCCATCATAAAAATCTACCGTCAACTTTCAAATGAACGTTATTCGACAACAGCAGTTTAAGTAGTGCACCTCATATGCCGCTAGGCCCAGCAATTTCCCTTAAATTAACGGTATTTATAGGGGTTTAAGGGTTGATGAATCAGGATAAGCAGTGGAATATACTTTAGTAACTGCTACATGCATTTTATTGAATTGTTTCTAGCAATTTTGATTTAGATCTGTAGCTTTTCCTGATCTGCATCTGATTATCGTAATGCAGGCTTCTTTAAATTCCTTTAAAGATAAAAATAGTGGTAAGTAGTTTATCTATTGTTACTTACCTGAAGTTTAACATGGCTTTTGACATTTATATTAATAAAGTCCGCGCCGCGAAGCACTGCACACACCTTCAGTTTTCACGCAGATCAACTTACTCCCAGTGGCCGCGGGAAACAATTTAAACTACATATTTTCCCTTTACATTATCTTCTACAAACTTCCTTCAATACCTATCATATTTACCTCTCACGCGCCCCCCATAGCTACCGTTTCCGTAGGACAAAATGCTAGGACTAGGGCTATATTAGTTGCACTACTTGAACAACAATTGCCCATGTTTTCATTTACTGGTTTCTCCATAATGGTATTTACATGCTTTTGCAGAATGTCTCATCTTTTACCAGTCCGTTTTCTGCTAGTTGTACAGCAGCCGCCGAAAACCGCGCAACGCTTTTTATGAAATTTAGCTGGACACTTTAGCAAATATTTGAAAACACTATTGTGATTCATTCAGTTTATTAAATTCTGCAAAATCCTTTTACTCAGTCAAATTGTCATTACAGATATGTTTATTAAGAAAAATAACCATTTGTTTTGGGGAAATTGAAAGTTGTCTCATATAGAAGGAATTTCCAATTTTATTGTGAAAGAGAGAGCCAAACTGCACGTTAATGCTGATAATACTAAGAATGGTCTCCAGAATAAGCAAAATTGGTATTAAATATATATCCCTTTCAGAACTGAAAAAGTTCATACAAATTTATTCAGATTGCAGTGAATCCAAGTTAAAGGAGCCAAATTTGTTTGCAGTATCAGTTTCAGTTTATTGAGGGATATATAGGAAAAAATTCCTTTGAGTGTCCTATTTGTACATATGTAAAGTGGTAGCAGAAAATTTGTTTCTCAGACTGTTGGCGAGGCCAGTTGTCCTGTGTCATAGGATGAAAATAGGAGCACAAAGGGAAAAAACTACTCAGGGATTTTTAGGAGAAAAACTGTCGCTCTTGTGGGGGAAATGCGTGGGAGTTAAGAGAAAAAAGGTGGTTCCAACGGGAAGCATTGCAAAGGTTCCCAGGATCATCACTATGTGGAATCCGCTCTCACCGTGTGGAAGCCGCTAAACATTGAAAATTTGTTTTGAAGAAATTATATTAAGCTATTCTGTTAATTTTTTTGCTCAAAATGAAATAAAAGCAGTGTTTGTTAAAATGCAGCAATGAACCTCAAATGTCCTTTTGTAAATACCAAATGTCAGGCATTTTCTCGCGTATTGAAGACAAATAAGTGCTGATTTAATTTAAGTCGTGAAAAAAAATAGTTTTTGTATACTTTACTTTCCCTTTTTACTTTATTTAGAAACGAAACAGACGAAAGACTCATGAGTAATTCGTTAAATTGTATTGTATATTTCCAGTTTTTTATATAAGACAGTATATATCTCAAAGTGGAATGTATCTACTCATGCGAAAGGTAATCCATTATAAGCAGAAAGGGAATTTCTTTTATTTTCAGTCAAATTGAATCGTTTATCTTCAAAAAACATAAAGAAATTCTCAAAATTCCCAAATTTCCTTATAACATTATGTTGAAAAAATTTAATATGCGCAGAAGTTCGTCAGCCGAAGATCTAGTCAAAGCAATTTCTAAGAGGTCACCTTCATAAACTTATTTTAATACTCTAAGGAAAAGTAGTTTCAGAGTTCCACTTCTGACATGATTCACTCTCCACAATGTGGTTTGCTGTTTCGAGGCATTGCTACAAATGAGCAACATGGTCATTATTCTTAGAACTAATATCCAAAAACATTTTTTTTCGGTTAATACTCTTAATATATACATAATTTTAAAGGTTTTGGTGTAAATGTCGAACAGATGCATAATTTATGAATTGATCAATAAACATAGAGAAAAGAAAGAAAATTATGACACACTTTTTTCGATGACATTCTATGAATACTTAACCAGTGAGAACAAAATTTAAAGAATATTTTGACTAACGAAACATTCTTTCATTGTAAAGAATGTAGTTGCTTCAAGTTTTTAACGTAACACAACATATTAATTTTTTTGATCTAATTAAGAGTACTTTTTTACGCCTCTAGAACCACGGGATCATCGATAAAAGTTAACTTTCCTTTACGAACACATAGTGATACCTTTAGTTATTTTGAGTACTTAATATGCCCAATGCAGTTCATGATTCTTTGTTTTTTTAAATACATTCACCCTGGTATTGGAGTAATCATCAAACTTATACAAATTTTGGGAAATTACATGGTCTATGGCAACCACTGTATATTCACGACGTAGCTCACCTCACTAAATATTAAAATACATTCTGGCATGGGGTTTCCATTCGAAGGGCCAACCTTGGCTGATATTACAATATTGTCTAACCTGAAGCTTAATTCCAAGACCATTCAGTCACAACAGGATGCCTGTTTCGGGATGAGTTTCCATCTGGTTGCCTGCGGAAAACAACGCTTATCGCGCATGCACATTTTGTGTAATTTTTGAAGTAACTTTAAAATTTTAACATATTAAAAAAAACTGCATAATAGAGCAATTAGTTTCATCACGTTAAACTAAATTACGTCTTCTTTAATTTTTCTCAACGAACTAGTTGTATTACCCAATGTTAAAAAAGGGTTTTATAATGGGCAAGCGAGTTTCAGTCTAATTCGCAATTTGGGTTTCTTTTTTACAAACTTTAAACTTCTATTAAAGATAAATCATAACTTAAGGTACGTTGAACACATTAGGGCACGTTGTAAACTTCGTAGAGAGTATGAATAGAGTCGTGATTACATTTATTATGTCTGTGAAAATGCATTTATATAGCAGAATATCCCCCCATTTGTTTACCCCTGGCCTATATATTTGTAAAGGCGTACTTTGCATATGCGCCAGCTTGTAAATCACGTAGATAAACGTCGGCTTTTCCTTGTAAGGCCACGAAAACTATTCACGTGTGCAGTACATTGACTATCTCATAGAATGTTTATGGACATTCTTAAGCATGTTTTTGATACGATAGGTTTACGTTGATAGAGCTATTGTATGGAATATCGTGCAGCAGAATCCAAAAATATTTCAGTCCCAACAGGATACTGGCTTTGGAAAGAGTTTTAGTGCGATAGGTTGCATAACATGTACTAGGTGACATAAAAAGTTAAGTGATGTTAAATTATTCATAACTTAATATCCAAATATAGAAATATACGTAATATAGTAACATATAAAACATCTTATGTTATAAAACATAACAGATATAATGTACACAAATATTGAATCTTATAAGTTATATATACTTTAAAATAACAGTAATTCTTTTATATTCTTTCGTTTAATATTAAAGAACATCTTCTCTAAACTGCATACCTTTCAGATTCGACAAGTTAACAACTATGAGATTTCTGAAGGCTGTGAAATATCGATTCATAATCATCGTATTTGATCATTTATTACTGTTGCTTAAAAAGTTTACAATAGGTTCGTCCTTCATTGCAACATGTGATGTCGAGATCTCGCAGGCGGTAGGATTCAGCGCTCTTTAAGATTTCAGATGTCATGAACGGTGAAAGTCATGAGCCCTCCTGTATAATACGTTGAATTTCAAGTCTGAGCCTCCCCATAACTGCCATTGTGCATCTCCGGCATGTATGCCTTTGCGTTTAATATCGTACTTCCATTTCCACCACAACGGAGCCCTGTACCTTGACAATTAGCTTAATACTTTGACTGTTTTCTGCTGTTATTTACCAATATGCATCCTTGGTCCATGTAAGATGGAGAATCATTGACTTATTGCTTAAAAAGCCTCCCTCGCCTTCTTTTCAAGCTAGTTTTACGTCCATAGGTTGCTTATTATTTATCGTGCTGTGATATGGTGTGTATTATTTAGGACTTTTGAGGGCATGAATTCCACAGTAACTAACAGTGACAGGTGTTTGACCTTTATAACGGTTTTATTTGACACTTTGTTTAGTTAATAATATATACTTGCTTCGCATCCTTGTTGCATCTGTGAGCATTATGCGACTGAGTGGCCAGAAGGACGGAAGCTCACTTGCATGGTGACCAGTCGAAACATAGATACAGCAGACGCCGTTGATCATGCAATATTTTGACATATGTAAAAGACTTATACTTTTTTGCTTATCAAAATTGACTCCAGTTGTGAGACTGATTATTCTGTAGTCTATTTTAAAGTCATTTTAGTCAGTATAGGAAGTCGACGCTTTAAAGAGCTTCTTTTTGACTCCTAGAAAAACGTATTTATTGTAAAAACTGACATCTTAAGAAGTATGCGTTTTTATCATTGATTTTGACTGCCTTTAAAATTTAAATAACGCCTTATTTTCTATCAAATAAGTACAAAAAAATTTTTGGTGCACGATTTCCATGAAATATATTTAAATTTATAAAGGTAGTCAAAATCAATGGTAAACAGGCATACTTTTACAATGTGAGTTTTTCAAAAGATACGTTTTGCTAGGAGTCGAAAAGAAGCTCCTTAAAAAGCGGGCTTCCTATCATGACTGAAATGACTTCAGAATAGACTACAGAATAATCCGTTTCACAACTGGAGTCAATTCCAATTAGCAAAAGCGTATAAGTCTTTCGCATGTGTCGAAATATTGCATGATCAACGGTTTCTACTGTACAGTACTACCTCCATCGTTATTTTTTAGTGGTACATTTCTTTCGCTTACTTAACACCTGCAGTTGTAACGGTTCACCTTTTGTTGTCTTTATGGTAAAAAATAACATGTCGCTCGTGCATGAAAGCCGAAAAAGCCCGTTAAGGTATATAGACCATTTACGCATTATCTGAACATTATTACACACTTAAATCAAGGGTTTGAAGGTGACGTTAACTTTTCGGTAGTCTGTCAGTCTGAGAGAAAACTCGAGGAACTCGTCCAAAAAAACACTCGTCGGCAGTCTGCAAACTCTGAAATGCTTAACGTGGAGAAAAGAATGCAGCTAAAACATATCGACTAATCTTATGAATCTGCAGTCCACATAAACCAACCACCTCTGGGGTTCAAAAAAGCAAACCCTGGTATTTAATCCCCTTTTTACAGTCTCCCCCTTTTAAGCGCTACGAACTTGGTAATATTTTTTTAGGCAGATAAGCGGATATCTGTCTGGTAAATAAACTTTAGCACTTTCTTTTCGTTATCCTTCACGCTAGTTTGTTTACCTGTTGTACCTAATGACCTAGGCGCGGGAAATCCAGCACCGTCAGAAGCGTTGAATAGTTCACCAGCATTCAAAAAGAGATGGCTGAAAAAGAAGCAGAGTCTCAGATCTAACAAATGAGCGGTCACAGATAAGAGTATTCTAATTCCTTCCAATAGGACTTAAACCAGGATAAGAAAAAAAGACTGCCCAGTTAATTTTGCGTCCTAACTATTCAGTATAAACTCGCAAACTCTCTTTTACAGAAATCGTAAGACGGGGATCTCGCCCGAACCATACCACACACAACTGCTTGATTATTCTTCACTGAGGCTGAATAAATCAGCTCTGCAGCTAATCAAAATTAACAGCAGTAAGTAATCCTCTCCTACAACGACAGCCGTAATTAGCTTATTTTCTGTCTCACTTATTTTTTCCGTTGACTTAATTTGCTCAGCCGATATATGAGTGTCTGTTTGGATTTAAAAACCTGATCTCAGCAACTGCCACGTGTTATTGCCGATGCAAGCGAAAATGTTACTTCCGGGACGCATTTGAAAAGAAGTAGGCGCCATTGCCTGTGCCTGACTTCACAGATTTGTGCCCCAACGCATCAGCATCAGAAGAAGGCAGTGCATACGCAAGAAGTTGCACAATTTATAATGTGCAGTCACTATGCTTCGGTATACACAAAAAATGACAACTGTCCCTTTCACCCAGTAAGGCTGCCTTTGGTTCACTAGTTGCTTGATGGTTGCATCTGAGAACAAGCAGGGCCCCTAGTCATTTATCAAGTCCTATTTCCTTCCCGACCCGAATTCGGCCCTCAGATTGACCAAAGAGAGATGCCACTCGGTTAGGACACAGAACAACCCATTTTCCAACGCCAGTAGTAACTGGCCGAGTAATTATCATGCCACGACAGTTAAGTCCATGGGGATTTAGCGTACATGTTTGATAAAGATGTCTAGTCACGTTGTATACCTAACATTGTTTGACAAATTACCACAGGTGAGTAAGTGGTGAAACGAATCATGGTGAGCCCTTTGCAGTCCCTTCTCGGTAAACGCTTATTCAGGCTCCCTTTGATTTACGACCTAAGGACAACGTTGAATGAGCCAGTTAATGCAACAAATAATACACTCATTATCGGCACATCGGAGCACTACGCTTATGGGTCGGGCCTGCGGCGAAGCTGCTTTTATGTTTATCATAGTAGAAGCCCTTTTAGCTTCATGAATAAACTCAACGTCTAGATGTCAGTAGCCTTCCTGTGGTTATAAGTTCGTTTTATTTATTAAAGAACCTCAAGTTTCTTGATCGGTACCATTAATACGACTTCTCCTGTCGGTTCAAGTCACAGTATCGGCAGTCTTGTATAATGGTTGACATTGGGAGTGGATTGCAGAGCGTTCATCACTTACTATTTCAAATGCTTACACAGACCTTTCCTGTCCTCTAGTATTTCCGAAACTGCAAAGTACCTGAAAAGCAACTACCAGATCTGCCTCTGGTTAACCCCTCTGTATACCGTCAGATTTTAAGCTTATTTTTGCGACTACCATTTGATCCGGCTGTCCCTCTTTCATTTTATGTTCTGCACTTTTATTACCATTTAAGTATTCGTTTAGTCTTTTTCGCTGATAAATTATTGGAGCTTAAACGCACTTATTTTGGACCATAAATTGTTTTCTCCTGCCCGAATCCGCAAACCCTTAAACATCATGTTCCTTCAAAGAAACGCCCAACGAATATTACGTAAATAACAAACTTGCGCTTACGCATTAGCATGGAATAGTGATGCAAAACTTTCAAATTGAGCACTGCAGAAAGGTAATTTCCTTTATTAGAAAAGAATGTCTCCTGAAATACGAAAATAATTGTATAGTGTTGCCTTACGCAAGTGTATTTGCCTGGAGAGAACGTGGTCAATTGCGTGTTACCATAATAGTAATAATAAGTGGTTCGCAAATGAACTTTTAAAACAGGAAGATCAATGGCAAAATTACCCGCACCGCTGTTGCACTGGAATTTCTGTATTTAAGTCTATATGCACTTCCTGGCTGAACTCATTAGCGGGCCAAGTTCCTCAAACCGTCTAAATTTTGGCCAATGCTGCCGGGAGGGTGTCTGCCAGACAGGGCAGAAATGCAGCAAAAATGCAAGTCTAACTTGCATAAATTCCCATCAAACAATTACGTTTGCGAGCGTGCGTAAGCTCTTGAAAATTTATTTCATCGCCAGTACATATAACTGGGAACAAAGTACAACCAACGACGCTTTCGTCTTTTTATACAAGTGAGTCGTTTGAAGGGGTTGATATGAGAAGGTTGGGCACAGGGGAGAGGGTTTGGTGGAGCCTGTCTAGAGGGTGGGGGTGAGACAAAAAGCGTCTAAGTTCCCGTTTGAGCACCAACTTTAAAATTTTGTTGTGTCCGACTTGGAAGGAGGTAAAAAAATCATATATGACAGCCGCACCACGGCAACCTTTTTTAATTCAGTCAGCGTGTCAGATCTCACACTCAGTGAGTTTGACTCAGTCTTGCGGCTGGTGAATGATAAAAAAGAAAGAGTGAAACCAGGCCGTTAGTAAGTTCTTATGCAGGAGTTCAGAGAACAACCTATGTGCGGCTAGACAGCAAACCTAGCGCGCCTGTAAGTACTCTGAATGTCGTAGATGGAGAAGATGCCCACCAATGGGAGATATATATCCACTTTACATTGTAGTCATTGACTATAGCCATATGACATTTTCCTTGACGCAATATTCCATTCTGTAAAGTCGGTATTGAGTGGAGAAAGGGCCAACACACGCGTAATGCACATAGACGCATGAATATAGCTAAACTTTACCGCACGCTCAGGCAGAGTATGAGTGAAGGGAGAGAAGAATCAGACCAAATCTTTGGCAGTCTCTTAAATTTTTACACTCTATAGGGCTAGTTCGCTTTTGCTTCCTCTTCTCCACCCCAAAGGGAATGCTGGTCTCAGATGTTAACAAGGGATGACAGTTGGAAATATTCATTGAATGCACTAATGAATCGTCCTGGGATATGTAACTAGACTGATAGTTTTACCATGAAACGTCCGTTATTACGCATCTCCTTCCAACTTTTTCGGCAGTTTCCTTTTTTCATCGTGATTTGTGTTCATTTAACATATTAAGTGCACATTGAGCAAATTTTTCCATTCGATGTCTGATATTGCGTGTCCTCTTCACCGTGGGTACATTGCTGGAGGCTCACAGACAACGAGAAGAACAGATATGGGACCCATATCTGCTACTGCTATCTGACTATGTCTCTGATAACAAATCTGCAATGAATCTCGAAACGTCAGGGGTATAAAAGTATTGCCCCAGCGATCGAGTCGTCTTCTTCAAAAAGTCAAGAACAGTCGCATTTGGCAGATTATCATCCGCATGGACCACCACCGCCTCTAAAACACACTCCCGTCCTAACTTATCTTGCCTTTCGCCACAGACAAGTGGACCAGGATATTCATAAGCGCACCTACCTCGTCTCTGCATTCTTACTCTTTTTTCTTGACATTTCTACGGTTTGCGTATTTAAATTTTCTCTAAATTTTAACTTTAAATCTTAGTGTTACTTTGCAGACCAGAACGGTAGCTGAAGAACAATCTCAACGTGATGTTTTCATAAGCGTTCTAGCAGCCGAGTAGGTGCATCAAAATATTTAGCCTGTTTGCCTGGTTTCTACGGTTCGGATATGTTTGAAAAGGCATTTTCAATAACCCAGTGTTCTTTTACCAAGGCTTTATTTTTATACTAATGAAAAAAATTTAGATTTTTGAACATTTGCCCCCTTATTCAGCAGATCGACTGCTGTTTTTATATTTGGTTTGATGAAATAGTTTTACAATGTGACTTAACCATCTTTTAGCATCCTCTTCGATGGAAAGGGATAGCGTGTCTACCGGAACGGTCTTTTTGAAGAAGACTTCGAGCCAATTACCAAATAATAACTTACATAACTAGGCAACAGTAGTCTGATAGTGCATCTCATTAAGCCCTAATCCCGGCATTTTATTCTACCAAAACGGTGTTTGTAGGATTTTATTGGTGTAAAAATTATGATAGGCAGTGGAATATAATTTAATAACTGCTATATGCATTTTTCTTTTATTGTATTGAGAAATGTCGATATACAGATGAAGACATTCCTAATCTGTATTATGGTTTAACGTATTGCGGTCAAACCCTATTATTAAATTGCAGGTTCTTTAAAAATAGAAATAGTGGTTAGAAGGTCATCTACTGCGAGTTACCTGAGGTCAATTTTATAGTTGTGGAGTCAGATTAGTATGGTCCGCTGCGCGAAGCGCGGCGCCCACCTTTAATTTACATGCGTAAAAACATTTACTCCCAGCAGCCGTGGGAAACAAATTCAAATAATTTTTGTTTCACTTTACGCTTACTTTTAAAAATTTTCTGCCCTGCGTTATTCGATTTCTCTACCCCTTAAAACCCTTTGACCACCGTTTTCGTAGGACAAAATGCTGGGATTGGGGGTATGTGGAATTCTCGACATTAAATACTTTTGCCCTATATTATGTACTCGTCTGACAGCACATACGTTAATTAAAGGCCGACGCACTCGTGCTTTGCAGATACTGTACCACTGTATGGCGCAGTTGCAAAGAGATCCCCTAGCGTATGTAAGAGGTCTTCAAAAAAGCTTGATAACTTAACAGCAGAAAAGAAAGTTGTTTTCATTAGACTGCCTTTCTCAGGCGGTGCAGCAAGCGAGCTGGTCAGACGGCATCTATGAACCGCAATCGTTAGCGCTTTCCCCGCGGCGAACGTACGAGTGTTCTTCATGAACCCTCCCCTCCTACGATTAGGAGGAAAAAACCGACTCTCGTTGAAGGCCACATCCATGTGTACTTACTCTTTCAGTTGCTCCTGTGGAGCAAGATAAATAGGCCGAACAACGAGTGGACTGTAAAAGAGGGTACGTGAGCACATACCGGCCTGGTTAAGTAAAGGTAACGCTAAATCGATTTCGAGTTCTATTCTCGCACATCTCGTCGATTCGAATCATCGAGTCGATACTAACAAAGCCTTTCAGGTTGTCTACCGGACACCAGCTAACTTTTCCAAGGGCCTACGCCAACGGGTGCTTGCAACAGCCGAAGCAGTAGCTATACGGCTAGCGAATCCGGTGCTTTGTTCTCAGAAGAAACTGACAGAAGCCCTTTCACTTCCGCGGCCGACCCCGACGTCAGGTGACGATCGCACTTTGCCCCAATGCCCCAGTGACAATCGTTCGCTGTGCGCAAATAGCAGCAATTATCCGCCCTGTTTCTGCCCTCTGATCAACCCCCACAACCTAACCCAATTACCCCCCCTACCCCTTATTCCCTCCCCGGACGCACGAACCTTTACAGGCTCACCTCGCTATGCGGACGACGTTTAAACGATTAATTGTAATTAGACTACACTATTGAACCCTGTCCATCTGTATAGATCTAATTACCCTGCAAATGTTCTGGTCTGACGATGATTTGTTGAAAACATACGTTTGCCAATCTTGACTTCTCAACTTAAGAATGGGAATTTTGCAGAATTTATTATGTGTCTGTTTACCATTGAATTTTGGTTGGCATCTTGCAAAGGTAACCCGAGTATTTTGAACAAGCTGATTAACTTTAGCTTGCACATTCATATATTGGGCCGAGGATGAAAAGGTTAGTTCCGATGATTAAACATCCAATTCGTGCACGTTTCTCGGAAAGTAAATGGGTAGATGAACCGTCTTTTGGTTTCTCCACCCCGCGGTCACGCGTCCATGTGCACTTATTGATATGTTTACGTCTGCGAGCTCTCGTAATAAGTTAAGTATCTTGACTTTCTAGCTATTAATGACTAAGCTTGCACTCAGCAGAAAATCTACCCTATCCTCCCAAGAATTTAAAAATCACATAAACTGCTGTCTGCGCTTCATGAAGCAGATTCGTAACGCACAAGAAAATTGCAGCTCTTATTTAAACGGGCTCAATTAAGAGGACAGCCAAACTAATGTTGTGATAATTATTATTTATAACTCTGTCTGTCGGGTTATCTTCTCAATCTTGCGGGTCAGGCTTTTTTTCAGTCATGTTTCTCATAAAGTCCAAGGGTTATTGAAGTAGACAAGACGAATAATTTGTACATAAATTATTGGTTGCGGTATTTGTGCTTCTCTTTCTATATTAACCGTAATCTACTGCGATTGGTTCTGAGATAAACCGTAGTTGATTGCTGATAAAAAAAATATTGCATTTAATGCATATTTGATTGTTTTTTAAATCAGAAAAATATAAACTGCGTACGTAGTACAACTAAGCATAAACATGCCGATGTGTAAACCTTTCTTCAACAACATTAACCAGTTTCAGACATGGTGACCAGGGTGAATTAGTGATTCAATTGAGGTATTTTACCTTCTTGTATTTTACATAAGGCTGAACTCGACAATTGCGTTTATAAGAGCGCACATTTAAACCATCATAGAAAAAAGAAAAAAGGAGAATTTTCCTCGGCTTAAGATTGATCATAAACAAATCCCTCAATCAAAAACATTAAACGTTTAAATTTTAGACTATCTAGAAAGAGTAAATGAGTCAAATTGTCAGTAAACATGCGCCTATTTTTTTCAGGCTCATCGGCTTTCATCTTTTGAGTGCTTATTGAACAAGCTGTTTTGCTTGAGGTGGCAGCAGCTCCTAAACTTAAGATCTTAAAACAAAATAAAAATTCCTACAAATAAACTGTGAACTAATTAATAGCGTCGGCAGAATTCAAAACAACGATAGGTGGAGCAAATTTTTAGTCACCTGGTGGATTTTTTATTGCTTTCTAAAAATATTCTGCCTCGTCTGTGATCTTACTCTATCGGCAGTTATGAATTTCGTCGCAGTGGGCTCGGTGCGTTACTAGACCCACATATGATGATAACCACGGCTTTCGGGTGGGCCTTTTAGCTCCACTCATTGGAAGGCTGAATAAACTTAGTTCTTATTGTGGCTATCTTAGCCTCGAATTCCATCAATTAAGAAGAGTTTTCGTGATTTTGACAAATGAATTATTCAAACCCCGCTGCTTCATTATCAACACCCACAAACCCCCTTTCTCCCCACCCCCTACCTGACGATTAAATAAACGCTTCAATTAACTGGCCATTTTATCCTCCATGTCATTTATCGGCTCGAATATGAATGACCGAAAACAATTGTTTGCCAATGCGACTTATTTAAGTCTGTTAAATTATAATATCTAGTAGAGGGTTCGTCTAAATAATTTAAACTGAAACTATTATATGCTGACCTAAGCAAAAAGATACATTAAAGCGCATGAGCTTAGGATATTTCAGTCATGACAGAGTAAAGCTTGTAAGCTCTTAACTCCGTAAGAAATTTGTACATAAGTTATCTGGATTTTTCATATTAATTATCAGGACGTTATATAGTCGAAAATATTTCACTGAAAGCATACGGAAAAAATGTATGCATATAATCTGTATTGCCCTCAGTTGGTTGCAGGTTAATTATTCGTCAAATTGTATATTTGAAGTAAGGACACATCCTTGAATACAAGCAGATTGAAGTTTTTGATTACTTTAGACCTTTACTTCCTGTTGAACCTACCTTCAGGGTTTCTTATATAAACCCCGGAGTTGTGAGATCTAAGGAAATTTAAATTGTTTTATCTTATTCAAAGGCACCATAGGAAGCTTATAACATTTACGGTGGATATGATCCATGTGATAAAATTTATGCGCATCGTTAATTTATGGGTAACTCGATGCTTCACTGGCTGATATTCTCCAGTCCTTAAAGATCCTAATCAATTTTGCATGCAGACAAACGCCATTTATCCATGTATAAATGCGAAGAGGAAGCAATTTTCTATGAAAAAGGCACAATTGTTTGCTTAGATTTTTATTATTTTATTGTTATAGTTAATCAATGCTAAAAAAATCATACTTTATAATGAGTGTGGTCTCTGAGGGTGGCCGCAAAGAACTTAACTTTAGAGTCGGCATTCTGAGGTGCCTGAAATAGGCTGCAGGATAGTTTATAGTAAAGACCACTATCGAAAACAGTTGACATTTCCTAGTAGAGGATATATACGACATTTTAAAATAAGTCTGGAATGACTTTTGTGGAGAAAACCTATAAATAATACCTTCATTGCTGTAGCAGCTTATTCCAATTTCAGATGTTTATGATAATGGTAGTAGAAGTAACGTTCTAAAATCTATGCAAAATTCACTAAGCATTCAATCCAAATGTCGCTTGGTCTAACTTCAAGCCTAAGCAGCCAAAAACTGGTATAAATCACCGCTTCAGCGTCCAAAAGACAAAAGCTATGGCATTTCCGATGCGAGCTTTGTTTGAATGCATAAGCAAAAGCGGCCTTTTTAATTGAAAATAATTCTAAAATAAAATGTGAAGCAAAGATAATTAATCAGCAAAGGCCAACAAAGAAAACAGAAAAAGCAGGAATATAATAAATACTTTTACCAAAATAAACTATAAGACGGCATGCAAAGAGAACCTTTGATATTTTAATTCCATTCGGAGCAGGGTAAAGCCTTTCATGCATTGCCGTACTGCTTGTGCCAGACACTGCTAGTTCAAAGAAGGATCCCAACTCCTGCCCGTTGCCGTAGGAAATACGGTTCGTTTTTTGTATTCAACAAATTTATCATAAGTCCCTGCATTTCAGCGATTTTAGCCGGCTTCTCGGCGCCTTCAGAGACAGCCGCCTATGTGCACTTGTGCTCGTCCGCTCGTGTCTAAAAAATGTTTTTCTGTGTTACGCATTCAATGTTGCCTCATGCCCAGTTGGACTGTAGGCATGGATGTCGAAAATGCCAGTAATTAAAAAATTAACTTATTCCGCTTCTTCCTTTATACAATAACTTACATTTAGTTAAGTGCAAGAATCGCAAAACAGTTCACTATTTTTTTACGGCAGGCAAGCAGTGGTAAAACTATATAAAATAACACTGCAAATATCAAAAGCTCTACGATTTTTCTTTAAGGACAGTAGTAAGGAAAAATGTTTACTGGTTTATGAGGTCCGAGGAGAGGATGCAAAAATCACGAACGAAGTTATGAATGACCGAACAAAGGAAACCTGCAGCTATCTTTTCTCATTGATCACACACGTTCGCGGAAGTCAAACCAATGCATCTAAAGGGGATAGTTTGAGTTGTAGGAAAGCGGAGATGAGAAGACAGTCAGTAGATTTGTAGTGAAAAAATCCAAAAATCCAAAGGGAGGTGCAGCCAAACAGAGCAAAGTGGACTGGATGGAGTTAGTTTAACATGCTCTTCAGAATTACGTTTTTTCCATATATACTTAGATTTATCATATCAATCCCAGATATTAAACGCGTAATCTCGCCATTTTGGCCTGGTTTTCTGGTTTTGAAGTCAACATCTAGATTAAAATTTGAGCATAAAACAAATCTTCATTCGGAAATATCCATCCGAATGGGGAGTTCTCCTTCACGAAGGGTAATTTTCATCATGTTTTAGCTATGAAAACGGCTTTTCTCATAAAATGGTAGGAGCAATTACTGCTCAAATCTTTAAAATGAAGTTGAATCTAACAATTTCGATTATCAACACCAAACGAAACAGTCTGCTGATTTCACCTCAATCACATAAGCGTATGCATGTGACGGAGGCGTATGTGATGCATATATCTAGGCTGCGATTCGCAAGTCCCCCTCTCAGTATATTGGACAGGTTGATTTCCGTTGTCTACATCTTTATTCCTTGGATATACTGAATTGAATTTTTTGATTTATTTTCTTTATTTTTTCTTAATGTTCATTACTTTTAGTTTTGTTTGCATATAGCTAAGGTAGCTAGATTGAATTATTTTTGATGGCCATTGGAGCATTAACAGATAGCCATGTGATAATGCAGTGGAGTTGCGTCAAAGCCTGTTAAATTTTTTAGCAGTGTTTCAATAGTACGCACTCAGCTAGGACAGTACTTCAGCACTGAAAGCATCAGTCAGATAGACCGTTTGATGAAATTTGGAGCCTTAATGTCGTAAAGGAGAATGATAGCGCAAATCTAGGAGAAGCCACATGGCCATACATGAATTCACAAATTGCAGCTTAAAGATATCTGTAGAAAGAAAAAAATCGTTAAAGAAATGGGCATACACATAAGCAAGTTAAATCGTTTTGGCAGGGACGTCTACAGCAGCTGAGCCATCCCGTAAATTTTCAACTCAAATTCTCAAATGGGCTTTCGATTCAAAAAAATTACTCACGCAGTATTGTAATACTGATTATCCTGTAGTATAAGCCTACTGTATTGCAGATACATCAGGATGCCGGCTTTTGACGGAAAATCAGTTTGGCCTCCTGCAAAAAGCACAATCTTTAAAAATGACTTAGTTTAGAATATGTATTATTCTCATTGATTTTCAATGCCTATAGGCATTAAAATGTAGTATTGAGAAAACATGCAAAAAAATACATTATTTTTTTACTCATTTTGTACCAATTAACGTCATCTGAAAATGTTTGAGTTGAAAGAAGGCTATTTGTTGTTTAATAAATTCAGTCTAAATTTCCAAATAATTTTGAACTTTTCTGGTCGTTATACTTTTTTCAAGGTTTCAATACTACGGACCGTATACGATCTGGTGGAGAAAAAACGTACATTGATCAATCCTATGAGAAAGTGATCGCAGAGTTCTTATAAAGTCTCGCAACGTATGCGGATAGTGTTGTGTAATTTAAAGGCAAAATTATTAAATTAGAAAATAAGATCTATTAGGAAAAAATATTTCACAGGCTCAGAAATCTCGTAATTATAAAAGTTTTATACCAATAGATGCAATTTCTGCAAGAACGCAATAATAAGAAGCCTTAATTTGCTACCATGCGAGTACAGAGAATAACACATTCGTCCAAATGTTCTAAAAACATTGTAATTTCTAAATACGTTGAGCATGATACAGCTTGCTTTTTGAAAAAAAAGCTGATTTTAAAGCCGACATCATGATGTGGCTGAAATCGTGGCGCAAACCTTTAGGATAACCAGAATGATAATCTTACTGATATAATTTATTCAAAACTTAAATGCAATTCAGAATTTTAGTTGACATTGAATGAGATAGGCATTCAACTATATGAAATGCCTGTTTTATTATTGGCCGATTATTAATTTGGCTAAACAAATGTTCAGTTAGTTGAAAAGGTGCTTAATCCTTGAACCACTTCCTAAATTATTAGAAAAAGGCCGTGTTAGTACGGTGAATTACCAATCGTTTTTACCAATATCCTCATATGTCGTCCGTTTTACGATTCTGATAAAAACAGCTGCCAATAACGACAATATAATTTTATATACCTCGTGCTTCGTCCCTTTGCTTCGCCCGACGCCAGTTCTGAAAGCAGCCAATACTTAGTTAGATTAAAAGCAAGCTTATCAGCTCCCATTTATCCCGAAAAATGTTTTTCTGACTGTCTTCCAACTAATGTTCCGTTGCCTTTAGAAAAGTGTCAGAGTCCACAAACTTAACGATTGCTCAACAGATTGCTTTGGTAAACCGAGTAAGCGTGCCGAATAGACCATATAGTCAAACCTAAAAATAACGTTTTAAATTTAAATGTATTGTTTGCTTAATTGTCTACTATATTGCTATTAACATTTCAGTTATTAATTGAATTTTCTTGAATTTTTTTGCTTATTTCTTAAATAAATGTTAATAGTTGTCAGGTATTCTGAGCAGTTGATTTAAAAATATTGATATTTTTGCTGTTTGCAGGTGCAGCTTAGAACATTTGGTTTGGGACCTCACCTACACGTTTTGTGAGATCAAATTCTTACCAAACTCGCTTGCAATTTTCTCCCCGCTAATTCTATGCGTAAGGTTATAAAATCACCTCTGTGTAGAGATGCAGGTTTGGCCGGCTGTAAGCTAAGACGAAACATGGAGAGTTGTGTGACTTCAAACCAAATAAAATAACAGCATTTATTGTTTTCGAAATGCACAGTAATTGCGAACATGACTTGCCAATTTTTATGTTTGTTATTCTTGACAATAAAGCATATGGTTTTTGGTTTAAATGACAATTAAAAGTGAAAATTTTCAGTTAAAAGACGATTTGATTTCAACGAGGGTTAATACAATATCAAATATCGCATAAGTCAAAATTAGATGTTCATGCTGGCAAGACGCTTACTTCCTAATAGCTTCAACGTCCTTTCACAATTGAAGTACTACTCTATTTATATTGCTAGCCCATCTTTTAAGTCCCGGTTTGCATAAAATATTTCACTCTACGCCATAATTCACTTTCGGTTCGTAAGGCGAAATGCTGAAATATCTACTTGTGCATAATAAGTCACATGGATTCTCACCCGGATAAGTTCGAGGCCCGGAGTTAAGGAGACCATTTATGCATTTCTTTACCCTTGAAAAATATTTGGTGTCCTAAACGCCGTCTGTCTGCTAGAGTTGTGCTATTTAAAAATCAAACATTTGCTCAGGTACACAAATGGCAACAGTTTAATTCATGAAGGTATGAATGTGGACTGATAATTATGCTTTTCCCACGAACATATTGCTGCTAAATTACTAAATGCATCAAAATTCACGTAGATAATCAGATTTCCTGCTTCTCATGCAAGCAAAGAATATGTAGCGGTGCTGCAGCCCACCACCTCCAAACGCGAGATGGCGCAAACGTGGTCTCGCGGCGGGGACAACCTTGGCCGTCCAATCCCTCGACCCAGCACGTTGGCCGAGGTCTGAATGCAAGGCCTGACCTTTACCCCGGGGTGCACGCACGCACCTGAGGCGATCGGACGAATGAGCATCCTGTGTCGCACTGGGTCAATTAGCGTCCTTAAATCCTCCACGGCCCTTTTAACAATTACTGCTGCCTAGCCCCACTTGGGACGTGGCTTATTTCTTAGCTGGTCGTGCATCCCAAGTCAAACTTCGTCCTCCATCTATGCTCCGTTCCTTAGTTTACACAATAAAGTATTCCTAATATTCTGGCCTCCACCAACTTCTTCTCTCCTAAGGAACCGGACATGGAAGATTGGAGGCGTTAGGGTTAACCGTCTTAGCCTTAACTCCTATAAATACTTGTGAAGCAAGTGTCCTCAACCAGAGTCATGATGAACACCACCTAATTGGCTGTTTTCATTAAGATATATCATTACGCCTTTTTATAATGCGTTCTAATATTTTGCATAAATATGCATGTAAAGGTAACCAGACCGTTAATCTTGGCATCCATTCAAGAGTCCTTCCTTACATAACATGGGCGCCCGTGATTTATTCTTCAAGAAGTTGCGTGTGCGAATGCTCGGACTGTTTTGAAGCACAAATGCGTCGTTTACACCTTGTATAGTAGTCGCCAAAAATTAGGCAACATGCCGACATATGCGAAAGATAGATACTCTTTTGCTAATCGGCATTGACTCAGGTTGTGCTACTGATTATCCTGTAGTCTATTCTGAAGTCATTTTACTCATGATAGGATGCCAGCTCTTTAATTAGTTTCGTTCTGATCACTTACAAGGCGTAATGTGTTATCGAACAAGTACCAAATAAATTTTCTGCATGTTTTCCATAAAATATATTTGAATTTATAAAGGCAGTCAAAATAATTTATGAAAAGGCATACTATTTAAATAAACATTCTTATAATGGATACGTTTTGCTAGTGTTCAGAATAAAGCTTGTTAAAAATCCCGCATTCTATCATGACGGAATTAACCTCAGAATAGACTACACAATAAGCAGTGTCAAAACTTGAGTCAATGCCGATTAGCGAAAGAGCATCAACCATTCGCATATATCGACATGTAGCGTGATTTTCGGTGACTGTTGAAACAAAATCAGATTGCCATTCCATAACCGTCTACCACAATTATCGTCGTTTTTATGCACACAACGCCATTAATAGGTTCACTCAACAAGACAACCTAAATTTGATAACTATTCTTCAGAGAATATCATATTCTGCCGCTGATCTGTTTTACTCACGTGAGCCCTAAGGCAACGTGACTTCTATTCCTTCTGCTCAATAAAAAACTTATTTCTGATAAGCAACTGATAATGACCTCTTAATGAAATTTTTAACTGTAGCATCGGAAAACTTCAGAACCAGTTCCCAAGTCCTCAGACGTATATTATTGCTGTGCGTATATTTCTCGTTGTATCGTTTTCGTTAACAATAGCTATTTCATAATTCTTTTTTGTCGGTTTTCTAACTGTATAATTGATGGGCTGTAACGCAATTATCCAGTATTACTTAATCCACTTACTTGTGAGCTCTCGTTTTTACGCATTATGGTATACCAGTCCACAACTGACAGGTTCAAACGCAAGGTGTTTATTGATACCAGAAAGGACGCATTCGGCTACACTGGCATATTCCGACGACGAATGGACCCCATAACTTCACATGGAACCTTTCCTAATCATCACTATAAATATATACTAATTTTATATGACCTGCATCTGCTATTTAAATTTTGACGACAGTCAACCTGTTTATCTGCGGCCTCCAGGTTACTTTGATTCTTTCTAAAAGCCTTCAAATCGTTTCTATAGCAAACCTTTTGTGCTTACCAAAGGGGTCTGGCAGAAAACTAGGAGGAGACGCTTAACGCAAGAACAAATTGATTTCGTGCCGTTTTATCACAAAAACCAACCAGCATAGCTAACATGGTCATATATACGCCTGGCAGACTATTCTACATTCAATGCAAATGGATAACCAAAAACGTATTGATCATTTTGCACTCAAAATTTCCATTTATTAGGATTAACTGTTCTTAATAAGATGAATTGTTGGTCTAGTTGTTTCCTGAAATTCTAATTTTTTGTAAAAAATATTAAAAATTAATCGAATCTCTGTATTTAACGAAAGGTTGTCTCGTTACTACTGGAAATTTTATGTGGACGTAGAGTGGGCGGATAAGGTGAAACATGGGCTTTCATTTCGAAGTTCCCCACACTACGATTTCCATTTATTACTGGAATTCAAAATTAGAATAGCATGGACAAATAAGAAAGCAAAGCAGTCAAGGCAGTCGAAAATATGTTCTTTAAATAATTGGTTCCCCGACAAATTTATGGGTCGGTGCGAACAGAATAAACGTAATCTTTAGGAAACTATGTAGCAAATTAGACAAATTGTCTAGCACCAACAAGCTTTCTGTTATACGCAAATAACATATGGTCTCAATCTATTTTTGCTTTCAAGCACACAACAAGATTGTTGTTCTCTTACTTCATGTCTTCATAAACCAATGGAATTCAATTAGATTGTAAACCAGTGTATTTTATTTCGTTAACTTGTTTAAGCTACTCTGAACTTTTTTGAGTGTAGTGCGACACAGAAGTAGATTTAACATGCCATTAACTCCTCTTTTCTTGGGGTTGGTGTCACCTCACCTGTTTTTATCACATTTTTGGCTACTCCTGCACTGTTTTGCTAAATGGTACGTTGATTAAATTTTTCATGCAAGATCTTAAAAATTTTGTCTCCGATCACCTTCCAGTCTGCACTTCTAAGCTGCAGCTGGAAGTTTATTAAGAGTCGCGTTTTAGAAAATGCACTTACGTCTTTGCCCTTCTCCATGCAATTATTAGAACAGTTTACTGCGTATGGGAGACGAGCAACCCCCATCTGTTTTGTAAAATCCTGATACGTTTTGTGAGAGGCAGTCCGTGCGCGTAGGGCAAGTGCAATCAGGTTTTCTACTTCGATCAGCAACCCAGCAGTCTCTCAAATTCATCTGGTATAGTGGATCCTCTTATCGACTAGTTCACAGGGCGGAGAAGAGCAATTGAGGTCAATTCTCAATATAAACTGATAAATAATCGGATATCCTGGAATCCAGTGCCTGCGCTAAAAGCCATAGTTCGAAAGTCTGCAAACCCACGGGAGAACTCGGTCTCCCTCTAAGGATATCAATGGCTTCCTTTTAATATGACCACACAGTTTCGATCCATGCCAAAACTTTGTGGTTGGTGTGAAATCCTGCTGTATCCCGCGCGGATCAAGCGTTAATGGCCTGCGTAGACGAACTGATTAAATTGGTCTGCAACGGCGCTTGATCCCGCTTCCGTTATTTGATACTGCCTCATGATACCAGGTTGCTGTGAGTGAGAATTACGCAGTGTGAGTTCATTATACTCACAGACTCATAATCCACGCGCCAACCAATTTTCGGTACTGACGACAAACTTGTGAACTGAACCGAAGGAACACATGTTAGGTGGCAATGCCGGTAAGAGCCACGGTTGATCTGTAGGGTTATAAGCTGTGGGTGTACTCAGATCACTACAATCACCAAGCTGAATCTCAAGTTATTGGTAAAAGGCAGTAGTCACCAGAGTGAGGGCTTTATTATGCACTGAACCCTGAGTTGCTGTCTCAGGCAGCAGTGGCCACTGGTGAAGCCACTTCTGGTGTTGACTCCATCCAGTCAGGCCCGAGCGAGTGTTTCAGTGTGTGAGGCTACAATGACCGTGGCTTTTGCGTGATTTTAAAGCGACTTCAAGTGGTTTGCAATCAGTTTGTTGCATTACCCGAGGAGGTGTCACGTATAGATGGCCATGCCGCATCAGCCGAGGGGTGGCGTGTTCAAGTGACCCTTTGGCAGCCTTTTTGCGTGTGTGTGCACGTGTGTTGGTGGAAGTCCGAAAAGGGTCTTCAGGTTAGCGACTCGCAAGAGTGCCGTCCGCTGGAAGTTAAGCGCATGATTTTTTTGGGCTACTGCAGCCGTAATGTTTCGCTAAACAGCACAGAATGCTTAAAAACCGACGTGGTTAATGTCATAGTAAATGTACACAGCAGGATTAATTGATAGCAACACACTGCATGACAGCTTATCACCTGCAACTCGTGGCAGAATAACAGAGCTAATGAATAAAAACATCAAGCAGTTATAGTTTCCACAGGGAAAAATAGATAAAAGCGAGTTGATTGTTCACTCTGGAGAAAAATCAATGAGAACGTTACATTCAGAACTTCCAAACAACACGGACTTTGCGCTACTTGGAAACAGCCTAGATACGCTGGGATAGATATGTTTATGCTTGAACAAGCTTTCCAAGACCTGTCCTTGGTTGGACAGCGTGAGTGCTAGCAAATGTTTCGTAATCGAAGACAAAAGTATCTAGTTTTAAACAGTCAATTTCAGGCAATCATATGTTTTCAGCTGTAGAACACGCTTCTTAAAAATGGATACTCACGAAGGTTAATCCACAGGAATATTGGGGAACGCACAAAAAATTTTGCTACCTTAACTGCAGAAAAGTAAGACATATTCACAGGACAACCTTTCTCAGGAGATGCAAAAAGAAAACTTGTAAAACGACGCCTGAGCACTATGATCACAAGCGCTTTCCCGCGGCGAACTTATGCATGTTATGCAGAAACTCACTCCTCTCACGATTGGGAGGTAAAGACCGACTCCCGTTGAAGGCCACATCGATGTGTATATACTCTCTCATTTGTGCTGTGGAGATGGCTACATTGGCCGAACAAGAAGGCGCCTGGAACAGAGAGTACGTGAACACGTACCGGCCTGGTTAAGCAAAGGTGAAACTAAATAGATCTCGAGCTCTATCCTCGCACACCTTGTCGATACGAATCATCGAGTCGATACCAGTAAAGCCTTTCAGGTTGTCTACCGGACACCAGCTAACTTTTCCAAAGGCCAACACCAATGGATGCTCGCAACCGCGGAGGCAGTAGCTGCACGGTTAGCGAATCCAGTGCCGTGTTGTTAGAGGACGCTGACACAAGCCCTTAAACTTCCGAGGCCTGCACCAACGCCAGTTGGCGATAGCACTACGCCCCTACCGACTAGTGACAGTCTCTCAAGCAACACGCTGATCTCGCCTACGTGCGCTTACTGACATAGTCCGCAGTTGCTAATTCGCACCCATGTTAGACAGTTATTGATTTTTGTGCATATTTATACTTTAATTGCTCTGTACAGCTTTCATTTTTCCTTGCAAATATTTGTCTGATGATAAGTTGCTGAAAACATACATTTTCCAGAAACTGACTTTTCAAATTAACCATGGGTATATTTACATATCTTGTTTTCTCGTCTAGAACTCAAGTTACGCAAGCGGCTGGACCCCGTGGTTCACTTCTAGTTCCCGTGGGAATCTTTACGCCTAGATAAAAACTCCCTGCTGTTTTTTATAACCAGTTCCCTTTTTTCTGTCTTTGATTTAAAATTTCATGTAACACTCTAATTGGTTATTTCCTAAAGTAAACAGAGAACTGGCTGTTATATTGATGAACCATCAGGGAATTTCCTGGCAAAGTAAATCTTGCTGCTTCTTATAGATGCACACCGGGAAAAGGCCCCAAATTTACAAATTCTGTTACTCAGCATACCTCGAATCAGTGTGTTTTATCCAACTGTGGACTCCAATGCTTGACGATATGCTTCATCATGCATACGCAGAAGCCTCATATCACAGTTATAGTTGTTAGAATGACGAGTTCAGCGTCTTAATTGTTGGTAACGATGACATCTGACGTGTGTCACAGTTGAATTACGCCCTTTGGAATCCCCAATGAAAAACACATTAAAAAGGGCATAATTCTGGAATCCATCGCAGGAGGGTTTATTGTGTACAAAACCCGGATGACCTGTATCGCTGGGTTTTTGCCTCGCTAGGGTTGCATCTCCAGCTTCCTCGCTATCCGGTGTGGCTGCAACACTTTGTCCCGCCTCGGGGTGAACCCGGAATTTGGAGAGGACTGGCGTCGGCACGCGTCGGCTGTTGCAAGCTCTCTTTTTCAGGGGTTACAGTGGCTTATAAGAGATTGTCTGCGCATTGTCTTGTGCCCTGGTTGGCCGCCCTTGGATAACGTCACGCGATCAGTTGACCCTGGGGCTTTGTGTAGGCCCATGTGCGTTCCTGCGTGCGTTCGTGCGTGCGGTCTGAGGTCATCCCGCCTTTTATGCGGTCTAAGCTAATCAACAAAGACTTTTGACTAAGCTCGACGCCTAAGGAAAGCCTCCAAACGTTGCTAGCATTCGGGCCGGCTAACATCCTAACAACAGTAACATATTTTGGAAAACACTGCACACCTGCTATTACGGAAGCTATGTAGAAAGATAGCAAAATTTTGGTTTTAGAAGTTGAGAAATATGAAATTGTCTTTTTATAAAGTGTCAGCGTTTCCTTGCATCGGCAGAGGCAGTCGCTGAATTTTATGATCGCCGAAGACGCTCAGACAGACATTAAGTCTTCCTCGGCCGAAGAGTGATTCAGCATGCATATTCTCACCTCCTAACACGTCGCATACTAATGATGACAACGGTGTGAAATAATGCTCGGACCCCTTCCTCTCTCTCTCACACACACTTCTCGATGGGGCTATAATCTGACCCCTTGCTCTCTGAATCACATTTGCATCTTACGTGCTGTTGATTGGATATTTTAAACTTTTTAAGGAAGCGGAAACAGCAGAATTTGTATGAATTAATGTTGGGAGAGCTTGTCAACTGCTTCCTCTCTTTGCATGAAAAAGATTAAAATTTGAGAACGCAGCATTTAAGATTTTCACAGTATCGGGAATTGTATGGTCATTTTAACGTGGCGAGCGGTCAATAATAATATCACCTTTAAACTTGGAACGGAAAGTAGGGACGGGAAATAACAAGTATAAGGGCTGATTAAATGTGGCAGGCAATTAGCAGGGCAGCCCCTTGCGGCTGAAATGTATGGACCACTCGGTTCCGCGAAAGCCCGTTTTTATGTCTTTACCCTTTAATGGAGACATTATATCAAATACAATTAAGCGACGGCTTAATTGCTCTTAAGAGAGAAAGTACAATGCAGCTGAATCATTGTTCCTCACTCCCACTGAAAGCGTTCTTGTTAACCGGACAAAGAATGCCTGGCCTTTGCACGCCACCTTAAACTTTGCCTGTGAATTCACTGCACCTGCAGATGCAAGTACATTGGCAGTACGCAAAGGTAATTGGCGACCAGGGTCGCTGAACATTTGCCTACGTGGCTTTAAAACAAGAAAATGTACCAGGGTCTCCATTACAAAACACCTGCTAGGCAGTGGTCACCCTGCTGACATCAATACATCTTTCCGAGTTCTTGTTTGAGCGTAAAAAAATGGACCTTGCGTGACATGGAAGCAGCTTATGCACGGTGGGAAAAACCTGGCCTATATAGGCAGTTAAACCATGTGGTTTATCTAAAACTGCCCTGGTAATTGTATGCCACATTTAATAAAACTTTTAAATGACCTTGCTATTACTGATTCTGTGAAAATTCACGATACCGTGTTCTCCAATTGTTATCTTATTCATGCAAACAGAAGAAGAAGCAGTTGACAAGCTCACCCAAAATTTATTTGTACAAATAAATTTCGCTCTTTTCGGTTGCGTCAAATTTTTACCTGGGAAAATGTGCTTTAAGCATAAACTTTTGTCGTTCTATCCTTCCTTAGATTATATTAATCGCCGGAGTGTTACTAATAAAAAACCGTATTTTCACCAAACTTGACCTCTTGAATGCTTACAGGTGTAGTATCGCTGAACTTAAAGTGGAGGCACCAACTGCATTGGGATTATTTAACTGCTGTCGCATTGGAAAGTCTAAGCCTTGCGTTATTTTTTAAAGCACCAAATTCACAATAGCGAAGAGAAATAGCCGTGGCGTGCTGAAATCGTTTGTCATACACTTAAAGATGTTCCATTTTTGGCGGATATTCAGCAGAGTTAATATCTGCCTTGTCATCAGTCCGTTGTCTGGTTTTGTGGCTCTACTTTTTCGCCCCCATCAGCTGCACTTTTCGACGGACCGTGTTTGCGTGGCTTCCTTGATTTCTGCGTTGGGCTCTTTTTTGTGTATGGAATGATACCGGGGGGTTATAATTTTGATGTAGATCAGGCTGCCTGTTGACGTAATTAGCATCTGAAATACTGCTTATCACTCTTCTCTTTTCCACGCTTCCGTTCACCCGCAAAAGCACTGGTTTGGTAACAATTGTTAAGAGGGAAATACCTTGTTTTTACAGTGAACTAGAAGCAACGCGTGTTTTCTTTATCAGTTAGAAAGATAAAGTCTGTATTTTATTAGTAATGGAGAAGACTAACGCCGGTAAGAGGCAAGGCAACTGAGACAGCGTCTCGTCAGCTGCATTAGAGATTCGTACAGCGGCAGAAAATCTGCGAAACAGGCGTGATTGAGATAGTATTTATGCTTTCAGTGCAAGAAGTCATGCAGTAGATGCTCTAAAGCCCTACGTGATAGACAAGCTATTCAATTTAGAACAAGAAGAAGTGGTTGCTGATCCGGTTTTATCGGAGAGCTGTACAATTTGTCTATTCACTAACCTGTCCAAGTCAGCGTATAAAAATCGACCCGCACCCTCCAGTATTAAGAATGTCCGTTCACAAACTACGAGACAGCGGCCTGGCGTCTTACTACTAGAGCCAGGAACCAAAACCGCTTAATGATCAAGGCGTTTGGCTTAGTAAAATTGATTTATCTTAACAAGGGTTAGTTTTGAAAAGATAACGATAGTAAATGAGCCCATGATGTTTTACAAATCTTAGATAATTTTGCCACCCAACTCTCTGTTTCAGCACTGTTCAAATTATCATATTGTCCAAGTCATTGGTCTTAACTTAAAGATCAAATGTAACGAATATTTATTGTAAACTTATTGCTTAACCGTACGCCTAATAATTTAGGTTATTTGTAGCCGGTGAAAATTTTGAAAAGGCCTGATCACAACCGAGAACACAATGAGTCTGTGGCTCAGAAGTGGTCAAAGACTTTTAATTCTTTGGAGCAAATTCTCCAATCCTAGTTCTTCTCCGTGGACTACCGAGAACGAAGTATTTGTGAGTAAAAGTCATCAAATTCTCCGGTGTTTTCGTTGGAAATATAAGCTGCATTGAACAAGGACTGCTACTGATTGCCGAATGTTTGAATGCATTGTACAATAGATTCAGGAGCTAACTATTCAAACAAGTTACGTATGAGGACCTGAAGTTACATGCGGTCAGCGTAGAAAATATGAAAAATGGCAAGCGGCAGGACGGAAGGTTTGCTTCTTAATGCCTGATCTCTCAACTTACTGTTCAGTAACGAAGGATCCGGGCCTTACGAAGCCACCTAGTTCAGCAAAACACGACAGCCCGAGGCGTAGCTAACCTGAATGGCCCTTCTAGGCAGCAAGACAATGGAGTAAAATTGCTTCCATGGTAATGCACGTAGCCTAGCGGTACATTCTAGGTAGGGTATTTATCCCCGCCTTCTACAGTGAACACTTACCTCAATCCTAAATGCTTCTCCAACCCTAACCCCAACTTCAATACTGACTGTAAATTCAATCCTAACGTGAAACCTGACCCCTATTTTAAACATTGCAATGATTTTCTTGGGATTTAGCGTCTGTGATTTTTATCCAAACAGTCGCATATAACCCTCACGCAACCGCAAAATAGTAAATGTTCACTTTCGCATCATTGAACCCAGGGATAAATGCAAGAGCCATGGTGCGAACTCTGAATGACCAAAAGTTCCAGCTCCCTAATAACAGGTGATTCCATAAACGCTTAGCTTGGCTTTTGAGCCATCGATTGCCATCCAAATCCCCTACGTTGTTCTCCATACAGCCCTCTGTTTCCGTGCAGGTTGAAATTAGCATACCTGCTAGGTCAGTAGTCTGGGCTATAAGATCCAACGTGACGAGCATGCATGGTCGTGGAAGACTGGTCGACAGGTCTCCAAATGCCCGCCAAATGACGTAGTAGGCCGCTTTCGTGATTATAAATTACACTAAACTGCAAGCTAAGTTAACTAGATCGAGGCGGCTAAGGTGCCAAAAGATGGATGTCCCAGTCTCGCCCTTTTTAATAAGTACTAGATTATATTTTACTACTGGCAACTGCGCTGTCGTAAGGTGCCGTAAGAAGGCTCCTGATGACAGTGGTTATTAATGCCTTCCCAACTGCAAACTTGCGGGTTCTCTTCACTAACTCTTCCCTTCTACGAATGGGAGGTAAGGACAGACTACCGTTTCAGGCCAAATCTATGTGCATCTATTCGTTCACCTTTTCCTGTGGAGCGGGCTATATTGGCCGAACAACGCGACATCTGGAGAAGAGAATGCGCGAGCACATACCAGCTTGGCTCAGCAGAGGGGAGAAGGGACCGACCTCAAGCTCAATCTTCGCCCACCTAATTGGAACAAACCACCAAGTGGACGCGAGTGAAGCCTTTCTGGTCATAAAACCGCACGCTAACGCACTTCCCCAAAGGTCTACGCAAACGGGTGTTAGCCACAGCAGAAGCAGTGGCAATCTGGCTAGCAAAACCCATTCTATGCTGTCAAAAGGCGCTGGTTCAAGCTATCGGCCTCCCTTGGCCGACTGCACGCGGAAATTCAACACCTACTGAAGCCAAAGAAGACGAAGCTATGGAGAATAGTCAAGCGCAAGCTGCGCGGCTGACATACAGAACTCAATCCACGGACCGCGAAAACATCCCCCTTGTCTCATCTTGGCATGGCAACCAGCATCCTACCCGCGCAGGCGCCCGCGTTCAGGAGACGAAGGAAAACTCAGCTGCCTTATTACTTTCACCCTTTTCCTCCCCCTCCCCTTCTTAAAATTTGACGATTATGTAATCGCTGTAGTTAATTAACCAATTTCATTCCCCTTGTCATGTACTGGCTTGACGATGAATGACCGAAAACGATCGTTTGCCAACATGACTTTTCAATCGTAGAAATGGGACTTTTCGCCGAACATATAAACATAGTTTTTGAGTGTTGATGTTCTTGATTTCATTGGAAACTAATGCATAGACTTAGAGTTACTCCTTCGAAACAAAGTCTTTTAGACTCGCTCTGAGAGTCGATGCTAATATTTGAGCTGCGACCTATCAGTTACTAGGAATGTTAAGGAGGTGCCAACAAGCAATCACTAGAAAGCAAATCCGGAATGATTTAAAATACTGATTGGAAGCTCAGACTTGTGAGTTTCTCCAATTTCGTGCCGCTGCATGATGAAGGGTTCGGATAATCAACCCCTCCCCCATCCCGGCGTTCATGCGCTTTCCGGTATTTTAACCCACAGATTCTATGCTGCCCTTTTATTTTCCTCGAAAATTACTCAGCCATCTTTGAGTGACCCCTCCAATTCAACGTTTTTTAATTTTTTTAGCCAAACTTCTCGCAATTGGGTCCTGCAACAGAACAAACACGCGTGTCCGGACTCTAACTTTTTGCCTGTGCTGTCGGTATGGTTAGTTCGTAAATACCTCAGGTAGTTATTCATTTAAATTGCAAAAGGCTGCCAAAAGTTACGATCAAGAAAAGCATTCCATAATGCTGAAATAGGTCCTACCTTTCTGTGGAACCTTGGTTCATCATGCAAACTTTGGCAACAAACCATGACGATAACCCAAGACAAAATTATAAGTATTAACGTTCAGTCAAACCTTTAATTAAATTCCATGCAAAACATGCACGAATAGTAACAGTAGCAAGGGAAATCCATACTCGGCCTGCTAATAAAAAAAACATAATCGCATCCAATAACACTGGCATATGTTATTTCCGAAATTTAGCAGTACGTTTAAATCACTTACAACTTATCTGAGGTTAATGCCTAAACTAGCAATCAGATACACCAATGATCAAAACATATAAGAGTTTAAAAGTATGTAAAAAATTGAAAAATAGCTACAAACTTAAATCCTCGTGCAAACAGGGATCAAGTTTCAATGTCGTTGTCAGTGCATTCAAATGCAAGTGACAGTTAAGAAAAGGTTAAAGGTCAAGAATAGGCTAGGACCTCGCCACAGTCCTTCTGCTTCAAGCCATGTTTGATGGTTTTTCCCTGCCTGGAAAGCTTGCCTCCACTGGAGAAAATCCTCACCTTGCAACAGACATTGCACGCACAGGACCTCATTCTACAGCGAACTGGGGCCAAAATGTTTTTTTCTTATACTCTGGGAAAATAAAAGATGTACCTACCGGTATAGGTGGAGACCACCAATGCGAACTCAGCGCATATCGGCGGAACCAGGGTATATTCCGCCAGACCGAAATATCCTGCGCAAATGCATGCCGACTGTCTGACCAAAGTGCAAAGGGCCTGTGTTATCTGTGCATCCAGACCTTTAGTACTCAAAGAGCAAGCAATATAAGGAAAAGATTTCCGAAGCAGGTGTGGGGGCATTTAGGCAAAACCTACTTTCCTTTTCCCTGTCGCAGATGATGACAGGAAATAGAAAACAAGTTATCGAGCATACTTTTGCTTTTGATACATTCTCATCATACCAGTATATGCAAATAGGGTTAATCAAAGTATTTTTGTAACTAGCTTAATCGATCAAAATTGGTAGAAACAGACTAATTGAGTACCAAAGTGGAAAAAATGAGAATATAAAATAGAATGATTTCATAGGGAGTGAGGGCTGGGAAGAATCATGTCGGAGGGTATGAGGATGAACTGGAAGGCATTGACGACTGCATGAAGGAAATTTGTTTTTTGACACGGTAAACGTGAACCTTATACGAGGAGCTGATTTACGATACTTGATGCTCGGTGTTTTTGTGGTCACGATTGCCTCTAGACTAAAAGCAAATTCTCTTCAGAAACCTACACAATAAAGGCAAAATAAGTATGGTTCCGTTATTCGTGTGCAGAAAAAGAAAATGAAACTTTGCTGAGCGTATTCGAGGTTTTCTTAGTATCTGTCTAAGTGTAGGGAGTGTAAGTATCACATGTATGGCCACCTCAGCCATTTCTGTGATTGAATAACCCAACTAAGGTTTTAATGAACGCGTAAACTGAGCGCCATAACACAAGAAAGAGTGCATTAAAAATAGTGAGTTTGTAGGCAGTAAGGGTTATGAAGAATCCTGACACAGAGAAGGAGGGAAAACTGGAGTGTGCGGGTGATTGCAAGCAGGTTATTTATTTTGCCATGATAGAAAATGGAGCATTTAGAAGGAACCGGTTTGCGTAATTTGATTTCAGTCTTTTTTGCGGTTGCTAGATGAGACTTACCGCTCGGTAGACGACATAATTACAGCCTATTCGTCTTTATAATTTGTTTTTAAAGGAAGATATACACATTCATTCTGCATCTTAGTAAGATTTCCTTGGTTGCATTCACGGGTATTCCTATCTACTACTGAAAAAAGATTGTAATTTGCAATAGTGTTCCACTGCCCTGGTACCCGAGCATTAACAAAGATTGATAAGACTTCTGACAAAAACAGCATCTTTACGTTTATGTTCGGGTACTTGGTGTTTTCAATTATTTAAAACGTAACACAATACCAAGGTGGTTACATTTCACAATTTTATAAGGGAGTCAAGAACACATGGATGGCTATTTAAACAAGACACAGGAATAAGAACGCTACGTCCACATAAAAAAGGTTGCCTTGTGATGCATTTCAGGTAGGGAGAATATTCCTGTGTCATAGCGCTAATATAAAAGTCGCTTTTGTAGGTTTTGCATTCTTTAATCTATTCACCACTGCAGGAGAACAGTAGGCATTGCTCTCTTTGATCGTTTTCCCCTCAATTTATGCGCCCAGTGATTGCCCTGCAACAGGCATATTTCCTTACCAACATTAGGATGATCGGGTTTTGTTTTTGATGATTGCTGTCCGTGCTGCTCAAACAACAATTCATTACATTTTGGATGTCCTTCCAAAATTATTGGTAATTTCTGGAATTATTTTTCGATGCCTATGGGCTTTGAGTTTTTTTCATTACTCTGAAATGTTCACCAAATACACTTAAACTTCCGTATCAGAGAATTATATCATAATATGCATTGGAAAGAAATAACGTTACATTTAGGGTATTTCCTCCCTGCATCACAACACTGTTCCTACTTCAACGAGTCGGCCACGAACCTAGACATACCTGGAAAGTGAATATTCTCTCTCATTCATAAAGCATTGCTTTTTTCTTAGCATAATAATTATCAGCAAGAGGTAATTCTATTTTTTTGTAACAGTTTTTATGAGTCTTAAATTTCAAACTTCACTTAATAGTATTCTGTGTCATTGGGACAAAAGGTCATGGTTAGCTAAAATTACTCGCTGTCAGTCACGTCTGTTTCTATTATCTGATGGGTTAACACAGCTTATTCGCACGTTTTTGCAGATATCGTTGCATCCACTAGAGAGCACAGAGAAAAGATCAGCTACGTGCTTATTTTCAAGGTTTCTCCTAAAAACCAAAAGTAAATATGTTAGTGAGGGGGCATGTTAAGCGTGCTTTTCTGGTCGGTAGACCGTATGAGAGGTTTTTCGCCTTTGACACACTAAGCACTGTTCATTATCTACGCTGAGATGGAATTGTTTATTGACCTCTCACGGGCCAAAAACCCTGTCTTACAAGAAATTGCTGAGCATTTATGCTTGTTGGTCAAGAGTCTTTACTAAATAAGCATGCGCAGAAATTTTCGTCTGAATAAGATTTTAATCCGCCAAACGAAAAATACTCAAAAAGTGAAGGATATACTTTGTACCAAATAATACTAGCGTTGGTCAATGTCCTAACCAAGGTCAATAACTACCGTCCATTTTAAGAATGTATTTAAGCATTTCGATAAGTTACTCGTAAAGCCGAAAAATGTTTTTTTTGTGGTTAAGGTTAACCTTAGGGTAAAGGATAATGATGGTTTCAAGCTCGGTCACGTGTTAAAATTAGATAACGGGAATCGTTTCCTTTCCAGGAATTTAAAGTAAGCCTACCCGCATTCCTGAGGGATTTCCTATTCAGGTAATCTAATCTTAACCCAAAACCTAGTTTCATCCCTACCTTTCCCTTAATCCTTCCCTTCCTGGAATGAAGTGGCAGTATACCTTGATAGCAAAGGTTTCATATGTTCGTGTCTAATTCTTGTGACTTTTGATTTTAACTAAAATAATTTAGATAAGGACTAAGGATTAAATGTGACTTCGCTATCATAGTGCATATTAGACAATTAGCCTATTAAAAACATTCCGCTCTGACAACAAGGTCAGTTGGAAATCCAACTACTTCTTTTTAAATGCTTTACTACAACGAAAAAAATAAGTAAATTCCGTCTGGTCTCATATTTTCTAATTTCACAGTACATTTCTCCTCCTATACAACCGCGGTTACGCAACCGTTGGTCCATTTTCTGGATTTTTCCGCCGTTGAATTCTACTGTCAATCCTGCTTGGCCTATTTTGTATAATATGCGGAAAATTCGTGATTTCGTAGAATATAAGTCTAATTTCACCAGAAGTTGTTTGTTAGTTAGGAAATTCGTGTCCGTCAAGTCTGTCAAGTTAATTGTGGCACATAACGTGGGGTATTATGCTCACCGCAGAGGAACAAACATCTGACTGTTGACTATGTACAGTTCAAATAAAATGTTCAGCCAGAAGCGTGATTGCATTCCAGTCGGCCTGAAATATAATACATCAAACAAGCAAAGAGGATGTGCATTTTGGCGACAAACGAAGATAATTTAGTCTTAAATAATTTAAGCATTTAGGGAAAAGCACGCCAGGAACTTTGTCAATTTACTAGAGCGTGGAGTCTTGACTTCAACTATATTTGGTGGAAGGCTGGACGAATTTTTAACTTTTCTGCAAGAGTCAAGTATTCAAATATGCCCCTTAGACAACAAAATATGATTAACTTAAATCAGAAATTGGTGCAAGCCATTTCGTTAAAACTGCTTTGTGTTGGCATCCAATGACCACTTTATGTGCCGTGTGAAGGCAATCTCTAATTCGTAGAGGTATTCGCGCCCACCACGATTCAACTTCATATGCAAGTCTGTACGTGATTCATTTACATGAATAGGTGGAAACGCATCTGTGATATATTCGTACAGTCTTGACGTTCACATGGCTTCTTTATGCTTTCGACTATTAAAGTTCATGTCATTCAGTATTTCCTCGTCATGGAAAGCGTAGAGGATTCTCTTTACGAAGTCGTCTGTTTTCAACCATTAAAGTAGACAATTTATGGGCTCTATGTGGATTAATAATGAAAGAAGGGCTAGATACCAATAGCCGCCGAAAATCACGATCACGTATGTGGGCATTAACGTCCATTAATTGAGATTAAAAACAAATGGGCCGATCAATTGATTGACCAACCCCTTAGCAGTTTGCGACCGCTAAACATTTTGGTTCATCTGCTGTCCCCACTTCGCCTTCAAAATGCGTGGGCAGATATTCAACTGATCGAACAATTCCATCACTCATACTAGTCATCTATGAATGAAGTCGAGTTTTTTTGCGAATCTCGTCGGCAGATTCCCCCAGAAGGTGCTACTGAGGATTGCACTACAACCTTTCTGCTACTCATGAAAGAAGTCTCATTGAATGACCGCATCTTACCCTGGTGGTCAAGATGACCATTTGCTGGCATTGTCTACCGCTTATCATCGGTCTTAGCCATCCTTCTTGGACACATCTTTTGCAACTGATAAGTCATAAATAAGTGCAACCTGCTGGTAATAACGATGGATTCTTACTTCACAGCCACATTTGGTGGCTGTGCATTCCTGATAAGTCCTCTTAGAGTATTTGGAAGATCCCATTAGGAAGTCAACAACCGCACAGGAAAACTACGTTGCTATGACAAGAGGTAAGGTTTTCATTCTATATCTGTGATCACACCAGTCTCTCACTGCCCGCCGACTAGCTACGGGAAATGTGCGGTTTAAGGGTTCTTTATAGCATTTGTTGTTTAGCCATCAAACATAGCGTAGATAGCACGCAGATTGTCAGCAAAATGCGCGATCACGTAGATGGTCGTTTAGGTCCTTAAAATTATACCGACATCAGACGGGCCGGTCAAGTGAATTAACCGGCCTTTCAGTAGTTGCTGACTGTTGAACTTCTTGAGTCTTCTGTTGTCCAATCATCGCCTCAGCATTCCGCAGGCGGGTAGAGAAGCGTCCAACCATTTTCAGAAACCCCACACAAGCCACCTGTCGATGATTTCTATCTTTTTGTGCACCCCATCGGCGGATTCCCCTGAGGCCGAGTTTTACCATGACGGCCAGAACGGTCACTCGCGGCTATAGTATTTCTTGCATCGTCTGCCTCAGCCAGCCTCCTTGGATGCTACCTTTTGCAAATGAAAAGTAGTAAGTAACCGCAACCTGCCGACGATAACTGTTCAGTTTTGTTTTACAGCCAGATTGAGTCACTGTTAGTTCCTCAACCGGAGTTTACTTAGAGTGCCTGGGTGATTACATTAGGCAGTCTACAACCACACAAGAAAATTAAGTCGCTATGAAAAGGTGTGCAGTAACAACTTACTCACAACGGGGAGGATTTGTAATTTGCCAAAAGTTGCCTTGGTTCACATTCACAGTAGCCGCAAACTCCTGAGGGACAACTTGCACGTTCTTCGTAGAAAAACAGCCTACCGTTACGGCGTTACAACAACACAACTAGTTTAAACTTCCGTTCGATTAGAAAACTGATCTCTTTTTATTTCCATTTCTCGCCTACCCTACGCCTACCCATTATAACTTGTCAGCCGATTATACAGTAAATTATCAAGGTCGGAAAATTTGAAGATGTAAATTTTAGTGGATTATCCAACTCACATTTGAGGTTGTTTATTTTTTTTAATTTAATTGAGGTCAAAAATGCTGGTAACTAGAAAAGACTTCATTTCAAACCAATATACTGAAGGAAGTAGTGGGCAAACGCGGGCCAAATTCAATGTTTCTTGCTATGTTAATAAAGGCTGCTAAACAAAAGGCTTCGTTTTTGTGTTCTGTATTACCGTTTTGGAGATTTTTATTCTTGGCAGTGAGTTGACATGCTTGGCTTATTCTATATCCATGATCCATGTAGGCAGCGACATCAAAACGAGAGTCCGAATTCTCCCTCTTGAGGTAAATGCTTTTAATACATATCCTTTTTTGAAGTTTTTGCTAAACACGTAGAACAGGGCCTGTATTTACAGTAAATTCACATACTCATGAAATCTAAGGATTTTAACAAGTAACACTCTGTTACACAAACGCAACTGAAGCTGCGGCCCCAACAGTCTTGCAATAATAAACGTATGGTCGTTCCTCACAAAAGGGCATGTTGTGATTTATGAAGGAATATAACGGTAACTATAAATACAAGATCTTTTAGCAAAGCTGAAAATTCCAAAAATGTGAAAATCGTGTGTTCTAGGTTAACTTAAACTTTACTTTTAGAGGATGCCTGTTTTTACAAAACCACCGGTGAATAAAGCAGGAAAAAAACAATTACGTCAGTAAATAACCATTTTAAAAAGTTTAAGAATGCATATCCTCCCATATTACGTATTTAAAGTATGGTATTTACGAACAGCCCGAATTTCGAGTATGCATTCTAACACATTTTCACAAACATTTTAAGTTTTTTCTTTCGTTAATGCATTGCCTGATTTTCGTTCGACTAAAGGAAACACAATTACGCTTGACTTGGCCCATTGGGGGATCACAGGAGTAAGATATTTCTAAAGCACACATGTGGACATGCCGGTCAGTGACAAATATATTTAATTTTAATTGTCGTTTGCAATTATAAACGTACCATGTTTTTACACTAAGAGTAATTGCCTTTCGCCAAATAATTTTGTAGTTATTTTGGGATTTCTATTATGAAGAGTTTTAGATCTTCCTTAACATTTCAGTTATTACTGTACTATTTTCGCTGGTTTCAGTCAATTGGTCATAAATAATGATAATACTTTATGTGCTTACCAAAAGCTTCAAAATAACATATATCGTAAAAGCTTCATCGTAAATAACAAGCTTTTAAACATTTTTTTTATGCAGGTGTTTTTGTGCGTCATGCAATCCTGTTAACCCATTTTCGAGAAAAATGAACGTCCACTACAAAAGTCGCGAAAAAATATGCTCAACATTTATTTTAAAAAATTCTAAAAAAAGTGAACTCTTGAAAAAAGCTTTACTGACATATTTTGGCATCTGATGTCAGCGAACTTTATTTTTTTGATGAGCAAGTCAAGATCAGATTGGGAAATTTTTGGCCAGTGGATTGATTTCCCTAACAATTGCAGATATCTCTTCTGCTGTAAATGAAAGAGCGAAAACTTTGGCTAAAATGGAAAACATTTCAGCATATTTGGTTACTTCTAGACTCAGTTCTACAATAACAAATGCAAAGCAAAGTGGCAATAGTATCAACGGCGATTTTTTTTTCAAAACTGTTTCGCTATGTCCCGTGACAACTCTGTCAAATGTTTGTTATGTTTACTGTCTCTAACTTCAGATCGATTTTACAATTAATTTGGTTGCCATGTACTAATAAAGTTCTCAAACGAATTCCTTGGCTGTAACCCCTTAAATATAAAATATAAATTTAATATGAAGCATAGCAAAGAACAACCTGAAAAGTGTATTACTCAATTTTATGGCAAAATACTCGACATGTTTGCAAAAGATAATTTTTCAACTTATTTCGCTCTTTTTTTTCAAAACTAATGCGCTATCTCTTAATAACACTAAACTCAATTTCATGGACGCAAAAAAACATTTTCTGTGTTGTGAACATCTATAATTAAAAAGTTTCTGCTTTTTATGGAGATTCTTTTATAGTGCAACATGCACGCAGAAGAAGTACTTTTTCGCAGCATTTAATAGCGTAGGAAATTCCTCAGATATCAACAAACGCTGGATTTTCCCCATTATTGCCTCTATTTTCTCCCAGTAGTCCGATTTGAACGGTATTAAGTACTAGTAAACAACATCTTGCGCCTCAAGTCAACCCAATTAACTAAATGACCAAGCTCAAGTGTGCGTTAAATCCCCAAATCTGCAACCTTTCATCTGATATTTAATCTACTGTATGTACAATTAACTTAAATCGCTGAAAATTGCAAAGATTGAACCACCATTTTATAAGTGATCCGTACCTCGCTGTTCTCGCACTCGCAAAAAAATTAAAAACAATTTGAGGGATGGATTTTTTTCTAAATGTACATGAGATGACATGAATATGATAACATGTGCAATGGTAATATAACATTTAGACGACACTCAGCTTCTCCGCGTGTGGCTTGCAATCTTCTTTTATCCCTGCCAAAAGCCCTGATTTTAGTCCAGCAGGAAGTAGTTTTTGCAATTATCGAAAGTGATCGGCACAATGCAAAGAATAATCTCTCTGTACCATAAAACATTGAAATTTTGCTGAATAATCACACTGAACAAACCACTTAAGCTAACCTGGCTATCTCCCTTGACAGACGTAATAAAGTTTAAAATGTACGCGAATGGTCTGAAAAGTACTAATATTTTGTAATTGTATTTATTCTGTATTAATTCATCGTTTTTTCGTTCCCTTGCCTTGCGCACTTTTATGTTTAACGTGAGACTAGTGACTTGTAATAGAGCTATTATCTGAATTCCGAGTTTTGTAGTGAATATTAAATAACTTTATACCATTAAATAGGAATTTACCACGCAATCTACGTCTTTTTACTGATGGTTCTTCATTTCCTGTGCTAAAACTCGGGGAAACGTCGAATGCGCTGATTTCGCGCAACACTAATTTTCTTCTATGTTACCACGACATTTCATCGACTGTACAGTAGTTGCCAAGGTCTATGCAACGTTCATCATGAAATTTGACCTGGCACTTTAGCGTATATTTAGTCGCACTATTTTGATTCATTTAGTTTATTAAATTCTGCCAAAGCCTTTTACTTAGTTCAATTGTCATTTTAGTTAGGTTTATGACGAGAAATGGCCATTTGTTTTGGGGAAATTGTGAGTAGGCTAATATGAACGGAATTTCTTATGCAATTGCGAAAGAGAAAACCAAAATACACGTTAATGTTGATAATTCTAAGAAGTAACTCCAAAATAAGAAAATAATGTATAGAAGATATCCCTTTCAGAACTGGAAAAGTTTATCCAAAATTGTTCATATTAAAGTAAAGACAAGTTAAATGAACCAAATTTGTTTGCAGAAACATGGATCGTTTGGATTTTATAAATAATGCTTGGATTTCCTGTGAAGTTTTTTGCACAAAATGCAGTAACAGAGATTGTTTGTTTGAATGCAGCAATAACCCCAAATGCCTTTAATAAAAATAAAATTCTGAACGTTTTCCCGTGAATTTCAGAGAAAAAATGCCTTATTGAATGTCATTCATAAAGGAATATAGTTTTCGTATACCTTGCGTTCCCTATTCGCTTCATTTAGAAACGGAACAGGCGAAAGAATAATAATCATTTCAAAAAATGGCAATGTATATGGCTGGTTAATTTTGAATTCACCAGTTTAAACCTAAAAGTGGAATTAATCTACTCAGGCGTAAGGTAATCCATTATAAAGAGAAAAGAAATTTCTTTCATCTCCAGTCAAAGTGAATCATTTATCTTCATAAAACATTCAGAAATTCTCAAATTTCTCAAATTTCCTTATGACATTACGTTAGAAAAATTTAATATACGCAGAAGTTCGTCAGCCGCAGATCTAATCAAAGCAATTTCTAAGAGGTAACCTTGTATGAAACTTATTTTAATAATCTTATGAACAGTAGTTTCAGAGTTCCACTGCTGACATGATTTACTCTCCACAATATGGTTTTCTGGTTCGAGGGATTTCTACAAATGAGCAACATGGTCATTATTGTAAGAACGCATATCCAAAAACACTTTCTTTCGGTAAATTCTCTTTATATCTATCTTATTTGAAAGGTTTTGCTGTAAATATCGAACAGATGCGCCATTTATCCATGAAGGCTCTTAAAACGAAGAAAATTATGACACGTTTTTCCACGACATTCAATAAATACTTATCCGGTAACGGTAAAATTTGCAAAATATTTGACTTACAAAATGTTTTTTCTATAAAGAAAGTGGTTGTTCCAAGTTTTCAACTTAACAAAATATCGAGGTTTATTGTTCTAATTTATAGCTCTTTGAAGTCTCCAGAACCTCGGAATTATCGCGATTAGTTTATATTTCTTAACAATCACTAAGTAGTTCCTTTAGTTCTCTTAAGTATTTAAAATGCTTAAGCAGTTCATTATTATTTGTAAGGTTTCCTTAATGCATTAACAGTTGTATTCGAGTAATGTTCAAATGTTTACAAAGTTAGGAACGTTGCGTGGTCTTTGGCGACTACTGTAAACCTCCCAAACTCATACTTAGTGCTGAGACGTAGTTTGGTCAAAACAATCAGCCACTCGAACAGCGTACATGTCTTCCAATGGTAAAGCAGGTAATCCATATGGCCATGCAGTCACCAGGCCAAAATCTAGCATGATTGATGGACATTCAGCGGTCACGACTTGAATGGAGCTGATAATTATAAAACGCGCACGGATGACTGCTATGAACTTTAAATACTGTGCAATCTGTACCTGTTTAACACTATCTGCGCCTGGCTCAGACTAGTCTATCATTATCTATGATTAAGGATTCTCGACGGAATCCAACACGTCAGGAAAAAAACATCTTTTTTCCATTGTTAGCGTTTTCTTCTTCTGAAGATCAATAATGCCTGTCAAATTACTTAACAGTGGAAACTTGCATATGACCACAATAGCGTCAATGACGTTATCCGAGAAAGTAAATAAGGATTTTCTGTCCTGTTGCGCAGAAGTTTATTGCCGACAGCGTCAAAAAGCACTTATGTAGTCCCCCCTTTTATAACTCTAGTTCCAGCAGTTTGTCCCAACGAGAACAGTGGTTGTAGGGTCTTGTGGGGTGAGCAAATAGGATAGGCAGAGAAGGTAATATTGAGAATTAAACGAAACGGAAAGACGAATTATAAGTATTTCAAAAAATGGCAATTTCTCTGGCCACATTTTCTAATTCGCAAGATTAGATCAGAAACTGGAATCAATCCACGGACGCGAAAAATTATCCCTTATAAAGAGAAAGGAAATTTCTTTCATCTCTAGTCAAATTTTATCTTCATCTTCAGGAAACTTAAAGAAATTCTCAAAATTCTCAAATTTAATGGTAACATTACATTGAAAATAGTTAATCTAAGCAGAATTTCGGTAGCCGAAAATCTAATCAAAGCAATTTCTAAGAGGTTAACTTTTAGGGAACATTTATTTAGTAATCTTAGGAATAGTAGTTTCAGAACTCCACTGCGGACATGATTCACTCTCCAGAATGTGGTTTGCTGTTTCGAGGCATTTATACAAATGAGCAACATTGGCATCATTGTAAGAATTAATATTCAAAAACACTTTCGTTCGGTAAATGCTCTTAAGATATAACTTAGTTTCAAGGTTTTGGTGTGAACGTCGAACAGCTGCGCAATTTATAAATTTTTTCGATGACATTCCATAAATACTTATCCACTAATGGTAAAATGTACAGAATATTTTGACTCAAAAACTTGTTTCTACATAACGAAAGTGGGTTCGTCAATTTTTCAACGTAACCTTATATCTAAATTTACTGTTCAAATTTATGTTTTTTACGTCTCTAAAACCACGGGATTATTAAGAAAATTTTACTTTTCTTTACGAACTCTTAGTAATTCCTACAGTTATTTTAAGTACTAAATATGTCTAATGGTGTTCATTATTATTCCTATGTTTTTTTAATACATTCACACTGGTATTAGAGTAATGATCAAACTTTTACAAATTCATGAAAGCTGCGTGGTCTATGGCGACTACTGTAGGTAGTGAAGTAAGACTTAGCAAGCAATGGCGATGAGTGAAAACTCAATTTTTTGCACGAATTTACCTTAACTGTAGGAAGAATTTGTGACCCAAATTCATGAGCAAGCATTTGCAGGGTGTTTTGATGTAGTCTCTTTATCAACCGCATCGGCATGTCACAAGTATATGGATAATGCACGCAGTTGGTTTACGCGGGGTCAATTCTTTAGGAAAACCTGATTGGGCGGACATTCTAATGTATCCAAATTGTTAAATTGCAAATGCTGCAGTAGGTTGAGCGAGTAAGTTAGTACAAGTACGAGAAAACCAAGATTCTCACTTGGGACCTTGTAGCCCCGGGGAATGGAACGTGTGTTCAGTCACTGAGTCGAATTTTGACGAGATTTGGGAATAGTCAGTTACAGTGCTGCTTCAAAAAAATACCCTTCATGTGATAAATTGCTTTGAATTTTGCGCAGTAGTTTTGCGATAAAACGAATCAACTCGTTAGTGTTACCCGTGAATAGACTACTAATGTAAGCACCAGCTGTCACTTGCTCTTCCTAGGAGGTGTTGGAGATAGCAAAGGCAGCGGAAAGATCTTATAGTGTTGAATTTTAATTTTTAAGTTGGTTTGGCAGATTTGCTTCATTTGAGTTGACCCAAGAGTGAAAAACTCTAGGCGTTTGACGGGATTTGAACACGCACATCAGAGAAAGCCTTTGCCGGAGGCTAATGCTCTACCGCTAAGCTACAAACGTAAACATTTAGTTTGCCCTAAAAATCTGCAGTTCGCTAGAAGTATTGCCGACCGTGGGTTTGCAGATAAAAAACCGACGGGAAACTGAGGAGGTAGCATATGGAAGGGCACAGTGACCAAGGCGAGATCCGGAGCATGACTAAGGCGCCCGGTTACGTCCGTAAGGAACCTATGCTACGGAATGTCAATCATATTCAGAAATATGTTGTTGCTTCGATAAACTTACCTAATTACGGTCCTTATATACATTTTTATAGCCAAATGTCAAGATAGGTAATTCACGGGGTTTATAGTTCTGGCTAGAATATTCCCAAGATATTTCAGTCACGTCTGCATGTTAGCTTTCAAATGAGATCCTTTTCCGCTACCTGCAAAGATATGCTAATTAGGAGGGAAAACTAACCAAGAATTTTTTCGTATAAATATTTGATTCTCTTAAATTTAAATATATTTTATGGAAGATATGTACTCATTTCAGAAGAGACTTAGTAGATATTATTACATACAAAGACAAGGGAGACTGAAATGTCAATTTCTGGTTTATTAAGCGTCTTCGTCCAGTCAAACGCAGCCTCTAGTGATGCACCATCCTGGGCTCGAACGTGCAAACTTTTCAATGAGAGTCGCCCTAACCATTGAGCCACGAGCTCGTTGTTTTGCCGGGATACTGACAATCGTTGATGAACGTTCCGCTACCGCTAACGAAATTCATTTGTCTAACGCTGGCTTAGTTACAGTGTTAGATCCTGATCAAAAAGGTCGCGAGTTCGAGCTTCGAGTAGTGCATCATTTTGGGCTGAGTATGATTGGTTGATGACGGTTAATAAACCAGAAATAGCCATTCCAGTATGACTTGTCTTTGCCAGCAATCCGATCTGCGTAAGATTACCAGCCGCCACGGCTGCTGTCAGAACCTAAGAAATGAGACCCAAGGCAGAGCAGGACAAGTGAGTCTCGTTAGCGGTCGGTGGACTTTCAACAACGAGCGAATTACATCTTCTGGACGGCTTTCAAGGTACACGCCCACGTCGAAAGCAAGACAGGCAGAGAATTGATTGAAGCTTGGTCCACAGTCGAGAATTCAGTCAAAAGATTTGTCGAATTGGCGCGGGCGCACAGAGCCTTGCACAAATACGTACAGTCACGGCCAGACGTCCGTCACAGTTAATTGGGCCCACGTCCTCTATAATTGCCCCATTTTCGTTGCTGACGCCGTGATGAACATTAAAATTACTGATAGTTTATCAACGTATATCTCTATAATTGCCCCACCCTCTTCTTCCACCCGTTTCTTCGCAATTTCTTACGCCTTACGACCAGCTGACCGTTGACAGGGGATTAGTGTAGACACACCATAACTAGCCCTTCATTAATTGCTGTTTTTTATCTCTAACGATGAACACCTGTAAGAATTCTAGAGCTCAGGATGATAAGCAAGATCATCCGGTGCTCGACCATCGTTCGTCCTTACCTATGAAAATACCTGGAAGGTGCACGTTCTCCTTCAGTCGTGGTTTTTAAGGCTTTTTGTAACTGCCTGATCATTTTAAACCTTACTTGCCACTTCACTTGCATTTCATCTTTGCCAACTAAATGATGCATATATTCCGTCTAAGAACAATCACATACTGCTCAAGGGCATGAGAAAAACAATATATAAGGTTTGCATTGCATGTGAATCATGGTGTTTACTTTATGAATAGCACCACTCAATGGACAGATAAAAAGCGCTTTGACTGAACGGTACTTTAACATTTTATAATGAAAGAAATACAATTCCTTCAAATTTAAACCTTTGAAGAAGACGTAATTTTTTTACAAAATGTGTAACAGAAAGACTGTGTTTGTGCAGTCTTTTTATAAAGATGTCTACTTTTTATGACGGCATCGTAAAAAATTAGACAAATTCCTGCTAATTAAGCAGCCAACTGTTAGTTGCTGCCGGTGGTTGGTAACGAGGTCGTTTGAAGGTCCGCATCCGGACATTATTTTAATACCTTATGATTAGACTGCACACTTGATTACTATTATAGTCGAATTCAGAAAACTTTTTTCAATGAAAAATGTAAATGAGATAGAATACGCTGTTTAAGTTCTCCACCAAGACCAAATGAAAAGAGAATATAAATCAAAAACTTGCATTTAAGTAGACTGTAAACGGACTGAAGACATAGAAGCCATAGGTAACCGCTACGACCTGGGTTGACATCAACAGCGATTTTCACAATCCAAACCTTAAGTTCATACCCTAACCGTTTATTCAAAACCTTTTTTTAACTCCCTAGCCAGCAAGTTTTCATTCATATTCCTGAGTACTAAACTTAATGCCCATCTTGCTTTGAAAATTTTAAAACAGTCTAGAAGAAAGCAGACATCTGCGTTCTGTCTACTTTAGTTACAAACTCTGCCCAGATTTAGTTTATGCCTTCCTTCTGCTTGTGCGGTCGTATGCCTTAATGCAAGTGGAAGATAAAATCGAATTGATGAAGGGGACACAAGAAAACGGACCACAGACAGCCGAGCATCAGAGTCACACCAGCTAGGGAGGAAGGTGAGCCGTCTGCCCGGACAGATACTGCAAACACTTGTCTACCCTCAGTCGCAGTGACGACTGACGACAACTCATGTCAGTGTTCTCGCAGCAGTCAGGCTGACAGCTAGCAGGAAAAAAGACGAATCAACTAAAGCCAGACTATCTCAGTAAGTCAAAGGATTTTTTTGCGTAGAGCACGGACACGAGAAGCCCCCCTTTTCCCTTCCACCTCGCCCACACCGTATTACAGGTGGCTTTGCGTTAAATTGCACGAAGACGGCCAATGATACCACAAAGTCGGGGGTTAGGACACAGGGATATATATGCTATGAGAGTGTATAGGGCAGAGGTATCATTGGCAGCACACCTTATATACGTTCTGTCAAATATTGTGGCTTACGCGGTTGGGTGGAGAAATAGACATAAGGGTTATCGTGATTGTGGAAAGGTAACGAATAACAGGTCAGATCGGCTTAGGTGAAGTTAAAATCAGTGACAACACTATAAAAATACATTATGGCAAGTTCTGCAAGCAATTTTCATGACGAAATATAACTTAGTAGTGAAGCATATATTTGGACAAGTTATTTTGATCAACTGAGTTGATTTAATAATTTAAAAAACTTAAGATTGGAAAACTGCCCACTTAGTTAAAGTTATTAAGGGAAATAGGCACTCCTTTTGGCTATATCATGAGTACGTTTATATGAAAGAAATGTCCTATGCTATAAGGTATGACGGAGCCAAACCTTTTACTAATATAGATTGCGCTGTGGAAGAATTCCATAATCAGTAAAAAAGTGGAATAGTAATTTACTTGCAGAACTGGAAAGTTTTTTGCGAAGTTGATTCAATGAAAGTGAAGCCAAGTTTAAGGAATCGGATTTATTTTCAGAAACAAGCAAGAATTAAAGTCTTGAAAATTATGTTTAGCTATCCTGTGAAGTTCTTTTGCACAAAATGCAGAAACAAAAAGTGTCGGAAATTTCGCTTTACCACACAGCTATCCTTGCGCATAAGCAAACGGTGAAGGGAACTGCAAAAGGCTTTATTGTATGTAAGTCATGTAGAAATATAATTTTTTTAACAATACGTTCCTCTCAAGCGTTATTTAGAAACGGAACAGACAGAAGTATAATAAGTATTCCAAAAATTGTCATATATATGGCTGATTTTTTTGCATTCGGGAACTTATCGCCAGTCAAATTTATTCGTTATATCCTCAGGTAATTTAAAGAATTGGTCAAAAGTCTCCAATTTACATGTGACATAACCTTGGAAAAAATTAGCAAACAGAAATTAGTCAGCTAAATATCCAATCAAAGCACTTTCATTAATCTTAGGAATAACACCCAAGTATTAACTAGATTTTAATTGATGTAAGTTAACTGGCTATTTCTAGACATAGGTAACGCTGTAACGTAATTGGTTGCCGCAATAATGCAATCTGACATCTGACTGGTTAGCGCACTTTAAGTGCATTGCGACATTTGTCCGCGCTCGTAACCACATTATTTGCTGTGCGTGTCGTGCAACGTGTATTCGAACAACAACTACTGCCTGATAAATTCACTGCTATTTTATAATATTTCTGTCGTTATTCCCTATAATAATAATAATTTTTAAGGGCGAATCCAGAAGTACACGAAAGCGGCGTTTCAAGAAGTATTTGCAGGAGGAACTTTTGGCCCTGGAAGAGGCTATGAAGATGAAAGAAGAAGCCGATGATATGGTGGTAAACGCAGGACAGGAGAGTCCAACACTTTGTGATAATAAATCAAGTGATGATAATTGGGAGTCGTTGTCCATAGTAAGTGATAATGACTGGGTTCTTACAGGAGTCGAGGAGGCAATTAGCGCGGAAACGGAGCAGAATAGCTATGTTTAGTCTTTGCGTGAATGGGCCGTGCGAAACCACATAAAACACTCTCATTTGCGCGAATAAATGGGCATAATTAGGCCACTCATACCGGACTTTCCAACCAACTAAAAGACTATGTTAAAGGCGTCGTACGACTTAAAGGTTGTACCGATGGGCAGCAGTGAGTACGTTCACATAGGCTGAGAACAAAACCGGGCCAACTTATTTCGAATAATGCAGAATCTGTGCCAGAGAAAGTTTACGTGCAGTTGGCAATACACGAGGTGCCTATTTATAAGAAATTGAACACTCGCATGTGGCCCATCTTAGGTAGGGTAATTTGACCTTCCGGAGCGATGTGTTTCCGGTAGGTATTTACTATGGAGGCAGTAAGCCTTCTGATGTTCATGAGTACTGTGAGTTAGTTGTGGATGAGTTAATTGCTCTGCAGAGCCACGGAATTGTAAGCGAGGATGGTATGCAGAGTACGCAGGTGAACGTGAAAGCAGTCGTATGTGACGCTCCCGCGAGAGCTTTCGTTAAGCAGGTTAAGAATATGAACGCATACCATGGATGCGAACGATTTTCAGGTCGCGGTGAGCATAGGGGGAAAATTGTTTACGCTGAGGAAGACAACAGAGTTAGGAGTGACGGCGACTTCAAAGAGCCGGCAGGTGATAAGCACATCGTAGGAATTTCCCCTTTCATTTCGTGTAATGGAGGACTAATTACAAAGTTCTTTTTCGATCCACTACACCTGGTGTACCTGGGAGTAGTGAAGAATTTAGTAACCAAAGAGCAGTCAGAGTACACTCCACTGGCTTTGAAGCCTGCGGAGTTAGCAGTTGTAGATGAACGAATGCGAGGAATGGGCACATACCTGCCGAGTGATTTTTTCCCAACGCGGTAGAGTGATTTGTGACTTCGATAGGTGAAAGGGTACTGAATTTCGCCAGTTCGGATTATACGTAGGACTCCTAGCTGTTTATGGTATTATACCAACAAATCACTTGAAGTTTTCTGTTATGTTATTCACTGCTTTGCGTTTATTAGCACTACCTGAAACTTGCATTGACAACATTGGTTATTGTAGGAAGCTGCTTAAGTTTTTCACTAAGATATTTTGTCGTCTTTGGCTAATCCCATCATCATAAGCAACCCCGTTGCTGACCCTCTAAAACAGCTGCCAATTTCCGGCAACTGAACGTCCGCTTAACGGATGAAATTTTCCGAAAAAAAAACTTTCAAGCAACATATTTGGCGATTAATACTTGTCTTAGATTGATTATCTCAATGGCCTCGGCGGCAGCACTCTTCCGGAGTTCGTTAAACGCATCTTCGGGGAGACATTTGATGACGAAATCAGCATATATATTAACTTTCTGGGAAAAATCTAAACTGAGCCTCAAAGCTTCAAACTTTTTCAAAGTATTTTGAGTGAATTTCCTTATATCAAGGACATTCTTAATGTGAAGACCTCTTCGCTTATTGGAACCATGATGACAACTGCAACTTGTCACATTTGGAGAATGTGGTTAAGCGTCGCTTACGAGTGATGCTGGATACTCATAAACAGCGAGAAGCAAGATTACATAAGAAAAATGAAGGGACTGGTAAGCAAACTCATAACTTCTTCATGTACTTATGACTTTTAGAGGCCACCGCTGGGACATCGTTGGGTCCCGAACAGGAGAATGAAAATAAAGGTTATGGACGGACCAAACAACGAAGCGCCCCTGTATATAATCAAGATTTCTTATATTTTTTACTAGAATTAACATTTGTTCTAATCATAATGGGCTTCCGACTTACAATAACTACTAATTAAGGGGTGTTTCATTTAATAAATGGGCCGTTCCGTCATAAAAGGTATCCACTGCCAAGCGTAAACCACCATTATCGCCAAACACTTTATATGTCTATAAATAGATATCGTATATATGTATATATATATTTATATATCGATCGAAGGGTCCAAAATAGACATCAACTAGACATGTGAATGTCTATGAATATATATTCGATATACATTCTATGGACATTAAATGCTACTGGGGCAGTATGTGTGGTATCTAACAGACATTTGTATGCTCGACATTGCGGTTTGCTGTTTTGAAGCATTTCAACATATGACTTCATAAGAACTATTATCCAAAAGCTCGGTTTTTTCGGTAAATGCTGTTAAGTTATATCTCGTTTTGAAGGTTTTGGTGTAAGCATCGAACAGAAGCGCAATTTTGCAAATGGTCAATGAAGGCACTGAAAATGAGCGAAATGATGAGCGACTTTATTCCGCGTTATTCAATAAATAGTTATCCACTAATGGTAATATGTACAAAATATTTTGACTAAAGACAATTTCCTTTTATATAAAGAAAGTGGTTGCTTGAAGTTTTATAATAAACAGAAAATTTAAATGTATTTTTCTAATTATAGCTATTTTTGACGTCTCCAGAAACTGAAGATTATCGTGATTATTTAGTTTACAACATATAACTATCTTTTGTGAACATTCCCATTGAGAATTTCAGAAAATGAAATGGCGAACATACGTTTGTTTTGGATAAGTCGCATCAGGCCTTTACATTTATGTGGTAGTTAAGTAAATAAAGAATGCGGGTTGGTAGAAAAGTAGAACAGGGGGAATAAGGGAAGGAAAGGGGGACCAAAATACGCTCACCATTAGGGGGAGGTGGTAGTCGGCTGAAGTGTTAAGCTGCTGGCTGTTGGATTTGCAGCTTTTGACCATGGTAACTGCGGCGCCGCGACGAAGTTCTTTTTGGGCGCACAGGATCGGTCGGCGTAGCCTGATGGCGGCCGCTTCTGCCGTAGCCAACAGACGTTGTCCAAGAAATTTTGAGTAGCCTGAAGGTACCTTGTAGATAACTTCGAAGGCCTCTTTGGCATCCACGCGATGGACTGAGTCTACCAGGTACGTTAGAATGGAACTATTAACACCCTTTAGTTGACCCTACCCTAACCATGCTAGAATGTGTTCTCGTACTCTCTTGGCCAAACGCCGGCTCGTACGACCAATATACCCCCCCCCCTACAGGAGCAGGTAAATGAATATATGCACATAGATGTGGTCTGGGCTGGCAGTTTGTCCTTGACCTCTCCGTATAGGATGGGAGTCGTCGATAACAGTACATGGGCGTTGGCTGCTGGGAAAGTGGTTGCTACAGCTTGAAACAGGCGCCTCCTTAGGAGTTCGCTTTGACCGTCCCCTTAAAATGGGACCCTGATGAATATTTGCTGCTTCTCTGCGAAGGCCTAATGGGAATTATCGAAAACAAACGTATGTTCGCCATTTAACTTTCTGAAATATAACTATCTCTTTATTTTACTATCCAGAACCCTAAACCTAGCCCTTACACTAAACCTTACCCTAACCCTAACCATAAGACACATGTCTAAGGCTCAGCACATGTAAGGTGCGCTACCAATGATACCTCTCCCAAGTAATCGTTAGTCCAGCCTTTGGAAATGCTAGCCCCTTAGTAAATGCAGTCCATTATTTTGTGCCTACCTCCAAATTTATACTGTGTAATCCTGCTCTTTGCCTAAGTACGTGTTCACCTCACCACAGGAGAACGGTTAACCTGAACTTTGAAGTCTAGTGTTTAGTTAGACATCCGTTCTCCCAACATCTCTTTGGTAGGGTTATTTTACATGTTAGATTCCACTATTGTCTACATTACCTTGTTGATGGGGCTGTGCGCGTTGCAAAGGAAGGTGATAGCACAGGAATCAGGCCTAATGTTAGCACCAGCTGATCCGCCAAAGCACTTCTGCATATGCTTGAGGTTCGTCGACGTGGTGCGACCCATTCCAAGTAGCTGAACTACCGAAGCTGAACGGTCGTAAACAAAGTGAAACTGTATATGCATAACAGATTGCACTTAGCGAGTGTATGGATCTTCCGGTTTGTCTTAAGTTCCCGGCCGGAGGTCTCAAAGGTGTTTGTGGATGACAAGAACACCAGCATTTCAGTCCGTAAGCCTGCTTATGAGGCAGGAGGGAGAGAAAACGAACTCAGAGCTTTCAGGTAAGCAAGTTTTGCCACGAAAAGTATACCTCATAAATGCTCCTCGTGGAACTATTAAGATGAAAAAAGTCAAGTGATAACAACATTTAAGTGCATTGGGTGATTAATGCACCGCATTTGCAGTTTGAAAAGTTTACGTAAGGGAAAACTAGTAAGAAGATAATATATTGTCACTATCTGCCCCTTATTAACGTTTTCTTTTTCCTTGATAAAACTGACTTAAAGCAACTTTACGTACTGGCTATCAAAATTTAAATGACAGAATATCAATAAGATGGTGACCGCGTCCAAACCATTTGAGGTCATAGATAAAGGGTCATGGTCCGTCATGACTTCAATATATTTAAATATCGTTTCACGCGGCTTCCGTGAACGTCAAAAACCGCCCAAAATAAAGACAGATCTACAGGATTCCATTTTTGACATCTGTCTGTTGGAAAAATGATGATAATAGCAACTAACAGAATGAGAGAACAACCAATCCTGCAAAACACCATTCCTACTTGTCTGAAAAATTTAGAACTCGAGTGCTTTTTGTGACCATAGGACAGGCTGGATCTAACCATTTTTAAGTCAGAAATGACTGCTTTTTTTCTCGCTGTCGAATTTCTATCTTAAATGACAGTGTAAGACGATATTTTGGAAGGTCTAGCGTTCAGAGCTGGTCGTGTGTGGTGTTGAAAGTGAGCTTATTCAGAAACGAAATCAAAACTTAAGCTACATTTTGTAGAGTGTCGAAAGACCTAGAAAAAGTCGAGTTTAGCCAAAGGGGAGCATGATGGGCATTAAGAGGCAAAAATACGAACTGTCGGGAATACTACCGAGTCTGTATGGGAGATTGGCAGAAAAAGTGAAATTGCGGAAATCGCCAATTTTATGCAACGGTTTGTTTTTCCAAGACACTAGTATGCGTTGAAGATACAGACCATAGTTCCAAAATCATAAGGCCCTGGGATGTCCTCTATATTAGTTCTACAACATATTCCACATATTCTGAAAAATTTGCCGAGACCTATATATTATCTCCTCAACTGCACAGAGGTATTTAGGATTTCCTTGTATGGAAAATATGCGAATTATAGATGGTTAACCCCAAATACGAATGCAATGGCTGACCAGGTTTAAATTTCATCGGGAGTTGGAAAAACATTGAAGACGTTAACCAAAAGAAGGCAGGAGACCCTGATTCTCCACTCGATATTTTGGACTTATTCTCCATAAAATATATTTAAATTAATGAGAACGTCGAAAATTAATAAAAAATTTCGCAAAACATCCGAAGAAGAACCCTCGTAATGCAGGTGGTCTTGCGGGAAATTCCAGGGACGGTATGGGTAAGATTACGGTGACTTAATTTTGGGGTTAGACTTAAAGCGCGAGACCAGAAACCCCCTCCTGACATGTTGTCCTGGGGGTTCTTATCCCTATTTTTCACCAAAAATGCATAGTAGTTGTAGTAGTAGTAGTAATAGTATTAGTAGTAGGTCTAGTAGTCATCTGGTTGATTCTATGTTGATTGCTCAAGAAATCCTGCTTGAGCAACCAGCTTACTGTAGCCCAGGTAGCTAAAGCGTAGGCTATAATACATCCTCCCCTCGCTGGTGTGGGCTCGAATCCCACCGGAGCCGTGGACAGTTTAACAAATGGATCAAATGAATTAAGTAGTCATTTGTACCGAGTTGAGTGTTTTTCAGGCGAACGGAAAGAAGCGCATGCAAAAGTCCACTTTCAGGCGCTGTGGAAATACTTCTTATTTGTGCGAAAATCCCATGTAAGTAATCCTTCCGAAATTCAGAATTTTTTTCACATTTAATATGCGCAAGTATTCGAGGTCCGGATATCATGCCGCAGGCAACCGCAAGGACGAACTTTCTATGGTCTACGGCCACGTGAAGCAGCGCAAACCCGTTTTCGTCTTTGAAAAGGCAAGGGTGATCGGCAGGGCCAGTGACAGGATGGCTAGACTAGTGCTCGAAAGCTGGTCGTCGACTGGCACACTCAATAGAGCCATTGAGTCTTATCCTGCCTACCAAGCCATCCGCGTAAGGCTTACGTCCGCACGAAAACGGGGCGCTAGGGCGGGAATGTGGCGACACACAAAAGCAACAACCAGCAGCCGCGAGGGGACGCGGTAGCGAGCTCGAGTCACATGACCAGCGTGCGTTCTCATGAGGGCAACCGCGAGGGCTCCGAACGAGGGGGGCAAAGGAACACGCTGATGCAGCGCCAATGACAGTGGAGAGAATGGCGCCAATCAACTGCCAACGGGCGAGCGAACGCACGTGCATCGCACATGGGTACAACACCAGGCTCGCGGCGAGGCGCATTAATTCAAGGCCGGCAGAAGAGTAAGCACCTAGCTCTGACGATGAGAACGAGCATGCTTTCGAAACCTCAGCACAAATGCAATTTGGTCCCAGCACTTGCCCCTTCTTCTCCCTCTTTCGGGGAATATGAAAACGATATTTTCATATTGCAACAACTTGCCTACCTGCTGCATTTTCTATTACTTGGTGGCAAAAACTGAGATTTATCAAGCATACGATGCAAAATTCGCAGGAAAGGCGCACAATCTGGATCCTTCACTCCCTTAGATCGAAAAAAGCACAACACCCCGAGCTGCTGGACTTCATGACTCCCTTGACAGCCATGAGGATGTTTTCGTTAACTTATCACTTATCACTGACCATAGATTACTGCAGACCACAGCATGCATTGGCTTTTAAAAGACATTAGCAACCACTCATAGCACGCCGACCAAAGCACCTAAACCCCAAACATAGACTGCATACTTTCCCTAAATTACTGTTCCCATGTCAACCTGTGCTACTTTGTGCAATCTGGCTGCCCTTCTAAAAAACTAGCCCCAGTGTGCAATTCTGATACTCAAAAAACTCGTTCCCCACCTGTGGGGTTGTATTCGTCCCCTACGCAGAAAACAAATCGAGATTTGAAACTGAATTCTGCTGGAGCGCGATCGTGACCCTGCAAAAAATCATAATTACAGAAAGTTCATTGAGGTAATAACAAACCAGACTTCTGATGTGGTAGTTCCTTAATAAACTTGCTGGTGGACGGACAGGGTGGGATCGAGTGAGATTGCAACTGCCATAAGCGTGGATCAAGCGCCTACCTTAAAATGGTCAGAAGTTTAACATCGCAGCACCGAAGATAACTGCCGGAGGAAAGACTGGTCGGGAATGGATTGAAGCCTGGGCCTCCAATAAGAACGCAGTCGATCGATACATAGACTTAGCGCCAGCATGCAGAGCTCTGCGCAGTCACCTCCGGACTGACGTCGTTAGTTATTGATTTTTATAGTTATTGCTTCTTTTTCGTTGCCGCTTTTATCTCTGAAGATGGTCCTGTGCTCATGACTCTTTCGGCCCCAACAAGCTCCAGCAACCTCGGGACCAATTCCTTTAGAATGCGGATTTATGGGTAGCAGGGAGTAAAATAGGCCCGCATACTGCTCGCTACGCAATATCCAGTCGACTTGCTACGACGAAGGAAAAAACGCGTTCGGGCTTTCGCGAAACCAGCGGGTCTAGACGGCAGCAAAAATAGAGCTCTCGGTGCAACACCACAACGCTAATCAGAAACTCGACTAGGCTTTTAAAACGAGCCGAAGAAATGACGTTAATGAGCACTTAGGTCAGCAAAACTCTCTCTATTACAAAGAAGAAAGCACGTAAAAAGGGAATGTGCCCGATGGCATTCTGTTAACTAGATTTGAGAAATTGCAAGCGGAACTCGATAAAATTGTACATTTTCAGGGTATTTCAAAATGTCGATGAAAAGTGGACATAGAAGTCCTTCCAAAAACAACAGCAAACATGCCGAGGCTAATAATAATCAGAATAAAAAGTAGGCAAAATAAGTCGTAATCTAGTTTGATTCTTCGTCTTCTTTTTCATCTTCTTCATCATCCTCTTCTTCCTCTCTGAGGATATCACATTCAGAGTCCGATTCGTTTTCCTCGTTACACTCAATCTCCACATCGACGCCAGCCTCGTCGTCTATAAAAGCCTCAGCCCCGGCAGACGGAGCAGCACTTGCAGTTCCGTCATCGGTATCCTCCTCCTCCTCATCATCATCGTCTTCTTCTTCGTCCTCCTCCTCCTCCACCTCTTCTTCAGCAACAACTGGATCAACAAGCTCTGATCCGCGGGCGCCCGCCTTCGAGGGTTGATGTGAATCCTGTATCACTTGTCCCACGAGATCGCGATTCTTAAGGGTGCCTATCCAGAGTGCACTGGAGCAACTATTGCGCATGAAAAGCAGCTACAGAGGAAAGGCAAAAAGAAATCGGCTAATACTGTGCTTGTGTGATTGTGAGTGCGGTAATGGAGCGAGTTATATAACTGTAGCATGGGTAGTGCCTTTCAGTCGTTGACTGACTGGTTACCCCTCTCAGGAGGGTGTTGGCCCAGACTTCATGCAGGGCTGCTCTCACCCTTCTGAGATCCAATGGTCTGTATGCACATGCGATGCCAGTCTTCAGCCAACCACGGTCCCTGCGGCCTGGAAGGCGCTGGCACTTTCTCTCACTTCTGATTCCCTGTTGGTGACTGCGCTCGCGCTCCCACTGGGTTTCAGACCCCACTGTGGGTGACCGAAAAGCTAGGCGGTCATTATGCGGTGGGGTAGAGAGTGAGGTCGACCTCGGCGCGTTTCTTCCCTCACTATAAATTTGAATCTATCACGTTGCACTAAAAGCCGTGGCTTGGAGGGTCTGCCAACTGACGGGAAAACTCGGCCCCCTACGTAGCTGCTCCTACTGTACGCGTGTCTTGTTTGTGCGTACGGGAGGAGAGGGAGGACTGAGAGTCAGGCTGCAATGGCTCCCTCTTAATGTGGCCTTTATGGCGCTCCTGCGCAGGCGGGAGCATACCTAGCGAGATGGCTGTGTCAAGTGTGCGCGTGCTGAGTGTTTATCGCGCCAGCCATCTACACCCTCCCTCATCCCCGGTCTTATTGACTTTGTCTTTACACCGGATACGGTGGGAGTGGCGAGCGAGTGGGTAGATTCTGTGCAAGTCTGCCTAAACTCCTGTTTTCTCTCGCACGAGTGCTCTGCGTTGCTCCTGCTTGCTGTTGCTTTCGGGTTGCTTGCCCAGCTTACCTCTGTGTATGCTGCGGCTTGCTTCAGCGTTTGCTGCGGTTTGTTGGAGCGCGTGGTGCACATCCTCGAAATCGACATTCCTTCCACAAAAGCACCATTTTTTCCTAAAAATCCCTTAGGAGTTTTTTTACTGTCTGCTCTTATTTTTCCATCCCATGACTCAGGACAACTGGCCTCGCCAACAGTCTGAGATACAATTGTTCTGCTACCACTACACATATGTACAAACAGGGCACTCAAACGTAATTTACCTACATATCCCTCAATATACTGATACTGATACCTAGGGACAGAACCACGCATTGCCAGGCACCTGCGCTCTCCCACGCCTCTGGTCCTCTTTACTTGATGATGACAGAGGGCCCAGGTAAGAAGAGGAAAAGACAGTGCGCTGTTCGCAGTGCAAGTCTACTATGACAATAAATTACTTCACGCGCCAGGCACCGTCAGGCTCTGGTCTACGCGGTGGATATCGTCAGGATCGACGGTCAAAATACTGGGGTCTGTGTGCGCAGGTAGCTCAGATGTTGCGCTTCAAACATTTTTTTATTGAAAATTAAGTTGTTAGTCGAGGAAACGTTGTTGGTTGCCCGTGCTGAGACTATAGAAAAGGAAAAGCCGATGGTGATTCGATTCGTCATGGATGGAGCTCCCTCTCCTCCTTCTTTTTTCTAATAGTGGTCTCATGCCAAATTCCAGGGTGTTCCTCACTCCCATATCCTATCCTTAATGATCTGGTGCAGTTGCGGGCAAAGCAACTACGTCGGAGAAACTGGCAGGCCTCTCAAGACGCGAATTGCCGAATATGCGGCAGCAGTGCGGCGAAATGATGCCAATTCTCAAGTTGCGGCTCATTCGACGAGATCCGGCCATGCATTCAAATTCGATGAGGCCGAAATTCTCGCAAGAAGTGACAAGCGAGCGAACTGAGAATTACTTGATTCAAGAAGTGCAACGATTTACCCAATTCATATTCGGTGTTGAGGCTAAATTTGGCCAAAGCAAATCGCCGCTCGGGGAATACACAGGCCACCACATCATCTTATGCCAACACCACAAGGCCAGATGGTCATTGCTGACACAACGAATCAGCGCACAAGCAAAGGCATTTATCAATTTTTCTGTACGTTTAAATTTTACGGCAGAACCCTGCGCACACATAAACTCTTTCTGTGACTGTTTTGTAAGTACGTCTCCGATGATGAATCCGCGAGGGATTTCGAAACGTCAGGCGAATAAAGATATTGTCCCAGCGATCGAGTCGTCTTCTACTTCTCAATTACTTCCTGGGACTCGCATTTTCGCTTTTATTAGCAATGCTAACCATAAGGCTAATCCTCCTCTTACAGTTGTTCTCATAACCCAAACCTTTAAAATTACAAATCTGGCCCGAACCCTTCTAGAATGTAACGGAAAGTCACCTTTAATAGGGTAAGGAAGGCCACGTTCTCGTGCCCGACTGCTCGACACATCGGAATGCCCATCAACAGGTCCGCTGGCCTCACTCTGGACAAAAACGCCAGCAGGACAACGAGCTGGCAACACAGAGGAATGGGGGGTCAAAAGCGTAAAAGACCATAACTGACCTTGACAGCACACACGAAGGACTCGAGACATTTGCGGGTGCCAGGAATCTGTTGAATGAGCCGCGCGTCCTGATTCTTCTTGGCATGCACACAGGCACGCTGAAGAAGTCGTGTCAGCTGCTGCAAATTGCGAATGAAGTTCAGCACTTCCGTGGTATTTTGCCTGTGAAACACAAAAAGTACAGCAGACGATAGTTCGGAGGAGGACGCGGACCCTCATGTTCCGGTCACAGAGGAAGAACTGAAGCGTTGCATAGATCTGACTGCTAATCACGAGGAGCCAAGGAAAGCTCACCCTAAAAACCGGCGCGTCAGACAGTTAAGTGCACACTAAGCGTGGTGCGTAAAGATGGAAGCTGTCGTATCTGCGCTACCAGCGGACGAGATAGAGAAAATTCTCGAGAAAATCCAAATGCTGTTTTAGAAAAATCACAAGAATTCGTCGTGGTGAACAGTGATTTATCAGTAAGGTTTTTGTGTCTTGACAAAAAGGAAGCCTTCCAGGCATCAATATCTGATAACCACAAGGCCGAAATTCAGTTGGACGCGAACGGTACGCAGCAACCGGAAAACTGTTCTTCCCCTCATACAAAAGGGACAAGGTTAGTGTTCAAGAGAACTACTTTTCAATTCAAGACTTCACCATATTGCGGCAATTCTTGTGTTGATTGTGGAAACTTTATAATTCTTCAAACGTGACAGAAAAGCAAAGATTGTTGAGTGAAAATTTACGATAGCGGGAAGGCTAGGGAAGGGAGCACAGCTTCCTGAGATGTCACAAAACAGTACGCTACTCCAGAATTAAACCACTGCAGCACAGCAACCAACAAACAGTCAAACGACTATAATCCTGTAATCACTGAAGTTATTGAATGCAGAAAATAGTGTACACAGCAAAGCAAACACCCTACGAACGGATAGCAATCACGAATTAATGCAAACGTTCCCGTTCCAGGTATTGGCATGGATGAGGAAGAAGGATTTTCGAGCACCGGATCAAATGACTTAGTATCCTGAGCTTTCAACTGCCTACAGCAGTCCACCGTCAGAGATAATTAAGAGCAACAAAAAGGGGTTAATTAAAGAGGGTGTACACCAATCAACTGTCAGGGGTTGTCAGGTCGTAAGGAGTTAAGAGAAAAGAGTCAGAAGGGGGAGGGCAACTATAGGGGCATATGTTAATTATCTGTCAGTGTTTTCAAGGTTCTTCAGCAGCGAAAATGGGGTTATGATAGAGGATGTGGGCCAAATAACTGTCGGTGACGGGCGTCTGGACCTGACGGCACGTGAATGCGCACGGCTCTTTACGCCGGCACTAATTGGTCGCATCGGTTGATTGAATTTTCGTCCGTGGAGCCAGTTTCCATCAATTGCTGGCTTTTGTTTCCAGCGTGGGTGAATACCTTGACGGCCGCAAAGTTGAACTTATGGCCTGTTTCATGGTTTTGTGCTGCAATTTGCGACAATCCGTCGCTTCGTCATATCCCTGCTTATATCCAAAGGTAGATCGCGCATACATGGACCTAAGTGGGCGGTATGATGAGGCGACGGATTATTGCAAGTTGCAGTGCATACCATGAATTCAACTTTGCGGCCGTCAAGGTACTCGCTCACGCTGAAAAGAAAACGAGCCGGGAATTTATCGAAGCCTGGTCCACGGATGAGAATTAAATCAACCGATGTAGCGTAGAGAGCCTTGCGCAGTCACGTGCAGTCACGCCCAGACGCTCATAACAGTTAGTTGGCCCACATCCTCTATAAGTACCCCATTTTCGTTGCTAAAGCCCTGAAGAACCTTGACATCACCGACAGATAATTAACATACACTCCTATAGTTCTCCTACCTCCCCCTTTTTTCATCGTCGTGTCTTACCACCCTAGCAACCTGACTACCCCTGATATTTGATTGGTGTACACCCACTGCAATTAGGCCCTTTTTGCAGTTTCTTATCTCTGACGCTGGACTCCTGTAAGCGTTCGAAAGCTTAGGTTAATAAAGAAAATGACTCAGTGCTTGACAATGTTTCTACGTCATCCAGACTGCAGTCACAACGAAAGAAGCAACCTGAAGCTTGAAGGATCATTTTTTTACGTATAAGGATTTCTCCGGGAGCGACCTCTTGACTGTTACAGTACACCGGAATGTGTATAACTCGTGGGCGGCAGGCCACAATTGCTCACCATACACCATTCACCATATGCATGTGAATGCTGGGCTGTGTGCGCTGAAGATGGGCAAAGACTGGAGGTCTTTGACCACCGGTGCTTGAGGATGATCCTGCGCGTTAAGTATAGTGAGTTCATCTCAAATGAGACTGTCCACACCCGCTGCGATAGTATCACGAGGATATCTCAGGCCATTCAAGAAAGGCGACTAAGGTGGTTTGGACACGTTCTCTGTCGTCCGCCCCACGAACTTAGCTATGCTGCCCTCGACCCGGCGCCGCAGCCCACCTGGAAACGTTGAAGAGGAAGGCAACTGAAGACTAGGCTCGAAACCGTCCATCAAGACATGAAAGCAGTTCTTGGACCCTATCTTCGGTATCCGTCGCTGGAGAAGAGACTGGGTGGAGCTTTCCAGATCTGCTGCCGCCAATCGCCACGCATATAGAGGTACCGTTCGTGACATCATTGAGGCCGGCTAGATCAGGCATGATCACAGCCATAACAAGTACAAGTACCATACGCTACAACCTAAGGGTGAACTGCCGCCGACCGAAACCTCCTAAAGTATCAACAAAATAGTGCAGTGTTTGGAGGCTGCAAATACGTGGGAAAATTGAGCAAATGCCGCGAAACGAAGGCTAGACCCTAACTCCTGACTTACAAAAGACATCTAAAAAGGTGCAATAATTTAAATTTCAAAGAACGGCTGAATAGCGCCGGGGCAAAATTGAGCTAAAAAGCGAGGCGTAGTCCGCGATAACATTTTAAAAAATAGTGCACACCTCTCTTGTTACTAATGTAGATGGTGGTGGCAAAGTTTACAACTGCCACGAGGATAATGGCTGCAGTGATTATGATGATGAGAACTATGACGGTCAAAATTATGGCCTGCAAGGAGGACGAAATGAGGAGATGGCCATGTTATCGGGATGGCCGTAAAACTCACCGAAAAATAGAGCCGAGCAGGCTCATTACACAACGAAGCACACTCTCAACAAGTATCCGGCCGACTCGCATAAGACGCGGCAATATGGCAACGAAATGACGATCTGGTTTGGCGGGCGGATCAGAGGATTTGTACGGACTGCGGGCTAGGTCGAAAAAGGAGACAACGCAATCCACGCAGGTGTTCCAAGGAGCGAGCTGGGCAACGGAAGCATCGCAGGCCTTCAACGCAGAGGGGGTTCGCTTAGAGAGTTCTTTTATGCACCTTCAGGAAAAAAGGGAGCAAGCCAAGATAACGAAGAGCTTAATGGATAAAGGATACCCCAAAAGTTCTACTATGGATCATTGTGGTTAGAGGCTGAAGAAGATGTTAGTATTTGCAGATTCGGAATCAGGTCTAAAAGATTAAGATTTCCGAGATAAGTGTCATGGATTTTTAATAAGAGTTCGGCGTACTAAAATGTGTGACTAGCAATGATACTGCAATGATTATTTGTCATCTATCTGCTCTGGTCAGCCACAAATACGCAAACCCTACTAGACTAAGACTGTACGTAGATTCAGATGCTCATTGAGCTAAATACTTGAGCAGTCGATCCGTGGATTTCCGTGCCGACGAAGTGTCATTTTTGTCGGTTGCATCTGCCTTTGTGGACTCAGCGTCGCAGCCCCCGGCAAAACAGAATGAACACACATGCAGTCCGTTGTCGCACAGCGTGGCGAGTTGAGATTGAATGCACTGATACAGTATCCTGTTTTGCCGCTCAGCAGAATGCTTTCCTTAGGTAGGTGCATCGATTTTTAATTTAAGGAACGATAGTGCGCCAGTCTTCTCTCAGCCTAAAGGAATGTGCAGATAGCGTGATAACATTTCGGCAAACAAAATGATGTGGTGCACAAACTTCGGAGCAACAAAGATAAAAGGCGTACACGAAAGACAAGCAGCAGTTATAGGACGCAGGGACCAATCAACCGTTAGGAGGGGAGGGGAAGGGGGCGTGAAGACTACAATGAGAAAGCCAAGAGTCTACTTGATGACAGAGATTTCTACAGACCAGCAAACGACTCAGAAGCAAAGGCAGTAGCAAATCGTTTGAATAAATTACTTGGCGAATTCAAACGCCAAAATGTGATGACTGAGAACGATCAGCGCCTAATAAAAGCAACAGATACTACCCTGGCTTGCTTCTGTGGCCTGCCAAAGGTGCATAAACCGAACGTTCCATTGCGGCCAATCGTTGCCCTAAAAGGCAGTTCCACTTATAATTTGGCGAAATGGATGTATTCAAAGCTAAAATTCCTCCAAGAAAACTCTGATGCCTCTGTTCGTTCGGCTTCCCCATTCCTGGCAGACTTCCATGGCCGAAGGATTCAATCGGACGAAATGATGGTTTCCTTTGACGTGACATCACTATTCACATCTATTCCACCGGATTTGGCACGAGACGTCTTACGCAGGAAACTTGACGAGCTGTACGACGAAAAACAGAGTTCGCTCAAAATTAAACACCTCATGAGGCTGTTCGAATTCTGCCAAAAAGCAGCAACCATCCGGTGGCTCACAAAAGAACCTGCGTAAAAACACTCTTCAAGAGAATCCAGACTCATTGCAGTAATCCGGAAGAAAAGGCACGTAAGGCCCGACATCTCCGCGACCAGTTTATGCAGAATGGCTAGCCGAAGGCTTTCATAAGCCGATGCCTACGTGCTCGCCCTCCGAGGACCCAACCAGGACCAACCCATACGCTATGGCATGCGCTGCCATATATCAAGGATGAATCGGAAGCGACCGAACGCATTGCTGCGGGACTAGACGTCGGAATTGCACACCGTTCCAAGGCTACCATGCGCAGCCGAATTATGCGAATCAAGGACCGTTTAAATCCCAGCGAGCAGTCAGTCGTCATGTATCGCATACCATGTCAAAATTGTCCCCGAAACTACACAGGACAGACAGGGCGTATGCTTGGTTCGCGCATACGCGAACATAAGCGAGCGGTACGACTGGGTGACGCATCATCGCAAGTGGTCGCCCATACCTACGAGACCGGTCCCGAGTTTAATTTCGCAACGGCGAGGGTAATGGCACACGCTGGCAACAAAACAGGCTATGAATTGATTGAAGCCTGGGCCTCGGATGAGAACTCAGTCAATCGATTTATCGATCTGGCACCGGTGTACACCGCGCTGGGCAGGCATCTCCGGAATGATGGCACTTTCGGTTGACTGTTCCCTCTCCCCCTGCCCCCATAACGGTTGATTGGTCCCTGCGTCCTATAACTGTTGCTTGTCTTTCATGTACGCCTTTTATCTCTGACGAAGGACACTAGAAGGAGCCCGAAAACTCAGACAAGTAAAATTATGATTCCGGTGATCTCAACGCTTTCTACTTCTCTATTAAATACACTGACAAAGTATTCTGTTTCATCGCTAAGGATAATGTTTTCTTTATGCAGGTGAATTGATTTTGTAAGTGTAGGCTTTCTGAGATGTTTCAGTCCCCTCAAAATGCCAGCTTTTAAAATGAGCTTCTTCCTGGCTGCCAGAAAAAAACTGCATCTTGTAAACAGTGACTACTTAAGTACTAAGCAGTTTTTCATTGATCATCGACGCTCTCCAAAGTAAAATGTATTTTACAAAAAAATGTACGCGAAAAGATTTCACTGTCCTCATTGGGTAACAGATCAGGTCTTCTTCAAATTGCATGCTTAAAGAAACTGTACTTTGTGGTTTTAAAAAAATTACAAGTATGATATTTTAATAACAGTTAAATATCCATCCATAAAACACCGTATCTGCCCGCCTATTAAGTATACTTATAATATAAAAAATATTGCTCACACCCACTGCAAAATTTTATGAGTGTTCTTCTCACTACCGGGACGCACCCGTTCCGCCCCGCAAGTGAGACACATCATAAAATCCGTTATTATACGGTGTAGCGAGTCCAGATTAAATGCATTGATAAAGTATTTTGTTTTATCGCTCAGGATAATGCTTTCCATGTGTAGATGCATTGATTTTTAATTTAACCAAAATTAGTACAGACTTTCTAAGATATTTCAGTCACATCAAGATGCTGGCTTTTAAAAGAATCTTCTTCCTCGTTGCAACATGCATAACTTCGTAAAATTTGATCAGTTCTCGCATACCGGTGTGAACGGATTTACGAAAACTTAGAAATCATAATGAACAACATTAGGCAAATCTAAAGCTTAAAAAAGTATAAGAATACTAAATTTTTTCTAAGAAAAATAAATTTTCCCGATAATCCTCAAGTTTTGGAACCGTAAAAAAACGAGAAATTATAACAATATATTTAAATCTTTTCTTAAGTTGAAAACTTAACGTTAATACCTTCTTCATATCAAAGGAACTTTTCTTTAGTCAACATTTTTATCCATTACAATTGATGGATAACTATTAATTTAATAACGTCCTTTCAATTCTAGCATAATTTCGAGCGTTTTCAGTGTCTTCATGTGTTCATCCATCAATTAATATTCCATCCAACGTTTTAATCAGAATAATTCACCTTACAAAAATAGATCACTTAATTACTAAACATTTTTCTACCGACCATTGACGCCCTTCAAACTTAAATGTACATTACAAAAAATCCGCAAAAATAATCTGATTGTCATCATTGGGTAACAGATTACACCTTCTTTAAATTTTATATCTGAGCAAACTGTACTTTGTGGTTTTAAAAAAGTTAAAAATTATGACTGTGAAATATCCATTCATAAAACGCCATAACTGTCCAGTTATTAACTATGTTTATAAGATAAACAACAGTGCTCGCACCCACAGCAATATTTGAGGAGCACTTTGTGGCCTCTTCTTCATAGCGTAGATGAATGTGTGATTTTTCCTAAGCGGAATATACACGCAAGGCAACCAACACCATGCGCATCCTCAAGTTCAGAAGCAACCACCCCGTTGGTCACAAACGCAGCTGTGTTACAACCCTCAGATACACTGCAGCGACGACAGTGAGAAAAGGGAGGAGATTACGTATTTGCATGCCCTATTTCAAACCAACAGTTATTCAAAGTCCTTCGTACGTAAGTGTCTTAAGCAGCTCCACCTTCAGCGGTCTAACGCAGAGGAATCCAAGTTCTGGCTGCCAATCCCTTACGTGAAGAATTTATCAGAAGCGACTGCGGGAATCCTGAAATCATTCGGGATCGGTGTGTCTCATAAGCCGGAGTCAACCATAAGACAGCAGATCATGAGGCCCAAAGATCTACTACCACTGGCAGAGCAATCGGCTGTGGTCTAAAGCATAGCATACGAAAACTGTGATGAAAGGTATGTTGGTGAGACAGGCAGACGTCATGGCACAAGGTTGCATGAACATAAACAGGCAATCGACCGCAAGAATAAGCTGTCTATGGTTTATGACCACGCACAGCAGAAGAATCACATTTTCACATTTTACAGGAAGGCAAAGCAAACTCGAGAGTGGAATACAGCTTGCGTCAGAGGAAAATATGGGAGGAACCGACCAGGAATCACGTGACCCGCGTGGAAGACTACCTCATCACCGAGCCCACGGAATTGACACCAACTAACACGGACAACCAGAGCTGATCAGTCTGTCGGCCGACGAGGGGCAGGCCGGTCAGTACGCTGACTTACGACAGCCGCAAAGGGGGCAAAGGTCACGCAAGCCCACCAACAATCAAACTCACAGTCAGTCAGCAGCGAACAGGCAGGTCAAAGTTCGTGCGTCCAGCACGGATATAATACTAGGCATGCGGCAATGCTGAAACAGTCAAGCAAACAGGACAGCCACCGAGTTACTCTGATGATGGAGCCGAGCGAGTGTCCGAAACGTCAGTCTCAAAATAAAGCAGTCCATGTCTTTGTACCTTATTCTTCCTCTTCGTTGGGGAATGGTGAAAACGAGACGCTAAGTAAGTTTGAGAGTCTAGATGCAAGTGTAACGGCAAGTCGGGGCAAAAATTATTCGGAAATCGTACAATTTTTGCAAAACAAGCATATCCTCTTTTTAAATCCTACATTGTAAAGAATTGATGTTTTCGGGCATTTTTTCTGCAGAACATATCTAAATAGTGAATGGCATTGAAAATCAGCGGAAAAGAAGTAATACTGGTAAGTAGCCATTTTTGCCAGTGTAGGTTTTACAGATAGCTGAAAATAATTTTGATAAACGCCGTCATTCTGGTGCGATTTAAATATGTTTCGATGAGGTTGCACGATAATTAATGCAACAGCATTACTCGATCAAGCCTTTCGAAAAGAAGACCCGTTTTAGAAGTTCACTTGATATTTCATCTTAAGACAAATCAACTGTCAATTTTGCCTTTTACTGGGAGTTATACCTCACTTCAGATCTTAAAAATTACTTTACTGTCGAAACAGACCTCAGTATGGCATCAAGAACAGCGCGTGCGTAGATCGAAAAGTTGTCACTGGTCAGACTGCTGTAGGACTGACTTTGGTCAACGTCGACCTCGAGGCCTCGCAGTTGGGAGCTCAGAGTCAAAAGGCCAGATCTGATGATGCGGTTGTAGAGGAGGAGAGAGTCCTCCAGTGGCGAAGGACTGAAGGTAAAGCTGGGGGACATCAAGTGCATTGACAAAAGGCCTTCGAAGCAGGCTTTGTGAGAATGATCTGGAAGTGTGAAAAAGCGGGCGGGGGCAAGAAATGAGAATAAGCAGGGGGTGAAATAGAGATTGACTAATGAATGAATGAGAATATCACCGAAAAAGGTCAAAGTCGGGGGGAGAGAAGCTTGAACATTGCGCAGTACACTAACAGACTGCTGCTACTACTGCGATACACTGTAATGGTCTGTCTCTGTGAACCTGCATAGAAGCTCCGACTCAAAAATATTCGCGAAGTAGTGAATTGCTGTCGTAACCATGAGGGCGGTAAAACACAAGAGGTCGAGGCCGAGTTGGAGCTCTGGTGGGGACCGCCACAATAATCTGTTAATCGAATATTTGGAGTCAAAGAGTTGTTCGTTTATTCCCAGCTGCGGTCGAGTCTCGTATTCCACCACTTTAGTTTTTTTTACCATTCACCGCGCACCGGCAAGCGTATTTCGAGTCAATGACGGTGGTGGCTGGTGTGCAGTGAGAAACCTAAAGAAGCCGTTTAACCACTGCTAGTTTGCACGGTTTGCCGTTAGACTCCCTGCGGATTCCATCGATTAAACTGAAATGCCGAAAATCACGACGGGATAAAAGTGGTAGAGCCTACTTCACTAATATCATTCATTATTTAAATTGGAGTATTTTTGAAAAAATTGTCCTCCGGTACAAATTGAAAGCAGGCATGAACAGCAGGATTTATTGATATCAATAAATTTCGCGACAGCTTCTCAGTTTCTACTTGTCGCTGCATAAGAAAGATAACGCGGACATATAGAACAGTTGTGAATTTCACAGAATTACTGGCAACAGCAAGGAACGTGGGTCAGTTTAAAAACTAATCGATAAAGGACAGGACGTTAAGTCAACATATGGAAGTATTGCGTGAGAGAAGTTAACGAAAAACACTCGGAAATTAAATTAAATTACCAATTACCAGGGCAATTGGAGGTTGAACAAATGGTTAAGCTGCTTGTGTAGGTTAGGTTTCTCCCACCGTACGTATGCAGCTTCCAAATAGCGCAGGTTTCGGTTTGTTCAGGCGCGGACAAGTACTCGAAACGCTGTTTTGATGTTGACAGAATGACCGCTGTCTTATAGACGCTTGGTAATAGAGGATCATGGTATTCTCTCTTCATGCATGAAAAGCCAGTTGGGCATGTGCTCAGCAGCCCTGGCTGCCAGTTGCCTTTGCGCACGCCCAATGTACTTACATCCGAAAATACATGTGAATTCGTAAACACAATTTGAGATCGCGTGCAATGGCAAGGCATCCTTTGCCCATTTTACTGGAATGCTTTTAGTTGACGTTTACAAGACTAGTTCTGCAGCGTTGTAAGGCCTTTCTATAAAACATCATAACCATCGCTTTATTGTATAGTAAATGTCGTCACCCTGTCCATTATCGATTATTTTTTAAACCGACCCACGTTCCTCGCTGTTGCCAGAAATGGTTGCGAAATTCACAACTGTTCTATGTGTCCGCGTTATCCTTCTTTCGCAGCGACAAGTAGTAGCTGAGAAACTGTCGCGGAATAAGTTGAAGTAAGTAATGATGGAAAGTTCATACTGAAAGAAGGCAATTCGAGTTCCTGATTGCCTCCTACTCCCAATGTACGACAGACTCTTGTACAATCTCCACAGCTCAAATTAATGAAGAAATTGTTCCGACGATCGAACGGCCTTCTTTTCTCGGCTTGTAATAACGGCTTCTTCCTGGCCATCAGTCATACCGCAACTAAAACACGAGATGTTAATCTAAGTTCGGGTAGCTTTAAGTCGAACGGTATATTGCAACGTTCTCTAGGTTGCTATAAGTCTTATTCAAAGCCTCAGGGAATAATACTTTTTGCAGTGGATGCCTCTTACAAGTAAATTAGATTGCTCCCTTTATAGAAAAAACACGGTAATATACTTTAAATTATTGATGCTCTTTCTGTGACGCTTAAAGACCACGCAAGGATTTACAAGCGTACCAGCAAGCGCATTCCGTGTCAATGACGTCAGCGATTGATGGGCGATGAGGAGACATAAAAGCCTTTTAACCACTGCTTCTTTGCACCGTTGCTGTTGGACTCCTTTGCGGTCCCAAAGATTAGACAGAAATGCCGACAGTTACAACCCTCGAGGTGATGAAAGTGGTTGGACTCGATTCACTAAGGTATGTAGGGAAGAGTGAGCAAAAACAAAAATTTCACACTAGATGCTAGCTGAGAATTGGATTGAAGTCATAGCGGTAAGCTAACACGGTAGGGATTGTTATGGAGGGAGAAGGAGAAGGGCTGGCGGATTTGCTTAATTCTGTGATTTCCCCAGGCCACACTGTCCCCCTACAGAAGGACATAGAAACATGATGTGCCCGTAATATGGGTGGCTTTGTACTACAGTGCAGGGCAGTTTGAGTTAAGGCTTCAGTTTGGGTTAGGGCACTGAAATATTCGGCCCGTCTGAAATTTGGCACACGGCCATTCGCATTACACTGGGGGTGGCTTCTATTTCCGTGTCCTGGTGGAGGGAGGGAGGGAGGGTGGTAAGCAAATCAAAGCAGGCTATATTTTTGATAGTATATTATTCAATGACGCATGGGAGAACCTTTTCGAATTGTCGCTTTTCCCAGTTATCACTTTTTCGAATTTTCTATCAATAACAAACTGAATTCAAGAAAAAAATATGAATTAGGTCGAAATTATCATATCTTTGCAAAAATCAAGTTTTCATCTGCCGAGGCATTCGTTCTGAGAGTCTGAACAAGCATGAACATCAAAAGCTGATCAAACCATCACTGTCAGTTTCGACTTCAAATCTAGGCAGTTCCTCCAGCTCCAAGGACCAGACTTCCCCGGTATAAGATTGAGAATAAAGCAACGGGATTGTGCGAGAGTACACCAGACCCTAACAACATGACCAGAGCCCAGTTAACAACTCTCATTTTTAGGCCGTTACACGGGCATATATCGTTTAAACTGAATACATGCATACGCGGAAGACTTCAGAGCACGCATTGACGGATTTTTATGGTAAAAGAAGAACGCTACAAGAAACCGGAATCACTCTTTCATTCCTCTGAACATTCGAACTCGTACAGGAGTGCAGTGTCGATCCAATACTAGCATAGAGTCATACGCAATCTCCTTCCGACAACCGTTACTGATGTTTGATTGGCTCCTTGCCACGATTGGTTTCGGCGACAGACTCCTAGCAGAGGTCACAAGTTCAGATGAATATGAAGAAATGTTGCCGGTGATCAAACAGTCTTATTCTTCTCCCTAATTGCCCTGTATGCCTTTATCCGATTTATCAGTAATCAAAACACGCAAACTCGGCCAACCTGGAAACATAAACCAAAACAGGTAGAGGTGCCAGTGGCTCTCTCCTCCTGTCGCTCAGACACAAAATTTCACCTCTGACCGCAAATCTCTGGCTTCCGCTTCCCTTCTGTCCCCCTGCTCATTAAGTTCATCGTGATCTGTGAGGAAACACTGACCACAGAGCCTACTAACGACAGTCAATAAATCATGAGGGTGTGGCTGATTGACCAGCCAACAATCCGACTGACAACGAAGAGAGGGAGACAACCGTCTTATCGAGACAGGCTTCACAGCAGCCACATCACCAGGGTTATGCGTTCGACCTAAGGTCATCGATTTTGAGGAGTGATGGCGTGTGCACGACATGACTTTACACCCTCCCCCCCCCCTCCTGTCGAAGACGTCGATGAAACCACAAGCCCACGTCTTGCCTTGTCCTCCTTCTCCTCCTTTTTCTCCTAATCTCAAATTCCTCACTCCCCCGCCCTCAGTCGCCGAAGCCGCACGTACTCATGCGCTCTTCAAACAAGTGGACAAGGCGACGTTTTATAACTGCCTTTAGACTAACGTGTGGCAACAGACAGGCGAAAAGTACGAAGGAAGAAAAACGGACTGACGTCATGAAGATTGCGGCGCTCAAAGGCGGTCCTTGTGTATTAACACTAGAGGTGGCCATGTGAACAGACTCTGAATAAGTACACAGTGGACGGCCAAAGACGAGAAAAACCTCGAAAGGGTACAAAGACGCGCAACAAAATTAGTACGAGACCAGCGGAACCTCCCTTATGAGACCCGACTGGTAAATCTTGACGTGTTTCCCCTGGATTACAGGCAGCTACGTGGGGACCTAATCCAGGCATTTCGCATGTTGCGTGGTCAGGATTGCTGCCTCCAAACAAATGACTTCTTTGAGCGGGCCACTACCCCTAGGCTGCGAGGACACCCCCTTAAATTACGTGTGACTGGGGCAAGACTTGACCCAAGAAAATTTTTTTTCTGAGAGGGTAATCCAGGCATGGAAGGCCCTTCCTGCGGATATTGTCATGTCCCCTTCCGTGGATGTTTTTAAGGCAAGCCTAGACCGATTAAATGAGTATCGTCGCGATTAAGTACTCCAAATCCAATCACTGAAGTGTTCCGAATCCTAAAATAAAAGCGCTCTAACTCCAAACACTGAAATGCTAGAAATGCTATAAATATAAACTATTATTCATTTTTAAGTAGTATTATTATTAGTATTCAACCAAATGCGTTAAGACATTGCCTAGCTCCGACATCTCTGCTCACGATGTGAACTGGGCTGATCGCATCTGAGGTCGCATCTAGCACACCTATGGTCCTAGGCAACGCGGCTCTGTCACACCCTTTCTCTTATCGACCGACTGCTGACGACGTGGCGGGTTCCTCGGCTCTTGGCACAGCAAAGGCTTATCATGGTCGCATCTCCGGTTCTTCAGGACGTTCTCGTGACTCCGAGGTCTCCTCCTCGTATGGTCCTTCGGATGTAGATATTACTCGTCATGGACGCCATGGCTGCCGTTAACATTCACAGAAGCATCATGCCCCTATCATTCACATACTTCCCTCCCCCAAGAGCGACAGTTTTCTCCTAAAAACCACAAATGACATTCCATTTTGAATTATGAGCCAGCCTTAGGAGTTTTTTACTGTCTGCTCTTCTTCCTCAGTTATACTGCTGGCTCGTGTAAACTCAGTGTGAGTGTATTACTTGCAACAAGCGAGACGTCGTTTGAAATTGTGTCAACCACTTCTTTGGAATGCTCGGCTATGCCAATGCATTTCTGCAATCCTATGTACCAAGAGGGAGTTCAAAGGTGTTTGCCTATATGTCCTTTAATAAATATGACTTGACTTGACTTGACAGTGTGTGTTAGCGGACAGGCGGCACAGAAAGATAAACGATAGGACAACAGGGGAGGTTGGGGAGGGGGGGCAAGTTACGTACAACAAGTCAAAAAGACAAGCCGTGGCTAAAGCTAGAGGCTAGCGGAGGAGTCGAAAAACGGGTGAAACGGTAATGAGTAGGAAAAAAACAGAATTGCGCAAGCAGTCTGAACACGTAGCCAGAAACTGTGGAAAGTAAGTAAAAGTAACCGAAGTCGCGATCACTGGAGCACGAGTTGTGTTTTCTAACTTGAACAGAAATTTCATCAGACTAATAAACTTGCCGTCGCAGAGATCGCGCCTTCGTCTTCTGTTCAACGAGAACCTGGGATGCACATATTTGTTTTCATTCTGAAAGGTGTTTTCCATCATAAAAAAGTCTTCAAGTGGGGTTGTCATATGCATTAGCATGCATATTCCAGTCAAGTCGGGATGTCGGCGCATAAACGGGTCTTTTTCTGAACACTTGGCAAAAGTACACTGCAACGCAGTGATCACTTAAGTTATATGCAGTCTTCCGCTAATTATCGATGCCCTTATAAATTCAAACATATTTTATGGGGAAAAAACGTCCGAAAACATCGTTTACTCCACGTACGTAATAAGAAATTACGGTTTTTTTTAATATGTTCTTCTACCAAGGGCATCTGCGCCTCTTTTTTGAAAAAAACTTTTGAGTACCTAATAATTTGAACCAGACCCGTCGTCCAAACTACGTGCTATATACATTTTGTCCAATGGAAACGGCATATTTCGCTACAATGTTCGAAAATTTTCGCAAAGCAGATATACAACGTCGTTTAAGTTTCAAGTAACATCGATAAATGAACAGACAAGATGCTTTACGAATGTACACTTCACGATCGCACAAAAGCTCATAATTAGAAACTACGAGAGACATCCTTTCACCGAACATAGAAGTTAAAGAGATATGCCATTTCCAGATGTACGCGACAAAAAACAAATAGTTTTGTGCATACAGTTATAAGATCGTCGAAATTCGAATAGAATAAGGATTTCAGAGTTACGGTCAACCCTTTAGGAGAGAGTACAGAGGAACTTCGGTTAACGAGTTTAATCCGTTCCGGGACAGAGCTCGTCATGTGGAACATTCTTCTTGCGAATCTTAGCCAATCAAAACGCAGTAGTTCACTGAATGGCTGCAAGCGACCGATGAACCACGTCCTCGGAGCAAGACTCAACGAGGGACACACACGAAATGATAGTTCGTTAACTGAGCGGAAGCTAGTCAATCGAAACAAATTTTCTGCGAGTGGCTCGCTCGGTACCTGAAATTCTCGGAGATGGGGCCGCTCCTCACCTGAGGCTCCGCTATAATGTCACAAGGTAATAAAGAACAGGTTGGCCCATACTCGTAAAATTTTGGCAATCAAAGCCTACCATCAGCCCAACACCCCTTGACTGTTGTGCCACAACAATCTCTCGCAACTGTCCGACATACAGTCGAACATTCGACCAGGTCACATTCCGTCATTCATGCTGTCTAAACACACAAGTGAAAAGAGTATCCAAGTAGCCGAGGCAAAGGATCCAGGCGTAACGAACTTTCATCAAAATAATGTTATGAGGCTTACAAGTTTCAAGAGCAACGATCGCTTACTAGAGGGAGAAGGATTTTCTGGCAAACACGAATAGAGGGTCGGTTAGCAAACTACAAAAGATACCATCGAGAGTGAGGTACTTGTGGCTATTGCCAGGGACGCCTGTGTACTCCACGGCCATCATAGCCAATGCAGGAGCATGGCAATTTTATCGGACACTATTTGGTATTCTTCAGTTGAAAAAGCCATATTTTAAACATACCTACGGTTAATTTTAAGAGTGGTATTGTTCTTAGTACGGAACTGGACATAGAAAATATGGCATGTCTGATATATAGAATAAATTTGAGTTGACTCAATTGTGAAAAAACTCGAGGCGTTCAGCGGGA